>CM040126.1:380009243-380595342 GCA_022559845.1 Amorphophallus konjac | reverse complement strand
AGTGAATATTTCCAACCTATGATAGATGCATAGCAGATGCTGGCCTAGCTTGAAGGCCCCCTCACGTCGAGAATATACGGGCGTGGCCTTGAGAGAGAGATTGAGCTTTCAACCCAATCATTGATAGATGCCATAGCAGATGCTGGCCCTGGCTTGAAGGCCCCCTCACGTCGAGACATATACGGGCGTGGCCTTGAGGGAGAGGTTGAGGAGCTCCATGATTGGGTTGAAAGCTTCAAGCATATATGGGTGGAGAGAGGATGCACCATCATGTGTGATGGTTGGACTGGTACCACGAAGAAGTCCATGATAAACTTTTTGGTTTATTGCATCGAAGGTACAGTATTTGTGAAATCAGTTGATGCATCAGCTTATGAAAAGAATGTAAATTATTTGTTTCATTTGATGGATGGCATGGTAGAACAAATTGGAGAGGAGAATGTTGTGCAAGTGGTGACTGATAATGAAGCCAGTTACAAGGCTGAGGGAAGAAATTGATACAGAAGCGGCGGTCATTTATATTGGCTACCATGTGCAGCACATTGTCTGGATCTGATGCTTGAAGACATAGGGAAGAAAAAGCATGTGAAGAAGACAATTGACAAGGCACAAAAAGTCACAGTATATCTATGGGCCATCCTAGGATATTGATATGTTCAGGGCGCATGCCAGTGGAGGCGAGATATCATCCGTGCAGGCCCAACTAGATTTGCTTCCAATTTTATTTCTTTGGAGTCTTGCACAGGTATAAGATTGATCTCAATTCTATTAACTTTATCCTTACTGATATGTAACAGTTGATGCAGCTTCAAATTTCATTTATTTGCACAGGTACAAGAATGAGCTGAAAGCTTTCATGTACCACAATGCCCTACGGGAATACATCGACAAGGGCAATGTTGATGCTCAGATGGATTATTTGGATGTCTGCCACGCGTGGACGACAACAAAATCTGGGATAAGGTGTCACGGTACTTGAAAGTAGTCACACCCCTCGTGAAGGTCCTAAGAATGGTGGATGGCGATGAGAAGAATGATATGGGCTATCTGTACGAGGCCATGGACCGTGCCAAATTGGAGTTGCAGCATTCCCTTCCCAGACATTATGCAAAATGGTGGAAAATTATTGACCAGAGATGAGACAACACATTACACCACGACTTGCATGCAGCTGGTGAGTGATTAATTGTACTGAAAGTGGGTAATGCCTTTATGTTATTTTATATATAACATTTAGTTAATTATACACAAATGCAGGTTATTTTCTTAACCCTCGATTTATGTACGATGCCGATGCACATGTTGATGGTGAGGTGCTCCAAGGGACTTTAAAAGTCATTGGTCGTCTATCGAGAAATCCAGAAAAGAGACTTCAGGCCGAAGTAGAGGTTGGCCTTTATTTGATTTTATCAATAACATGTATAGAATTTATTTAAGTAGTTATGTTAATGTATTACTTTATGTTTGTAGATGAACAATTATAGAATGAGGATTGAGACATATGTTGACTCCAATTGCAATACGCTGTAGGAAGAGTGAGCCCAGGTATATTTTATTTTTTGATTTCTTAACCTGAATATATATTTCTACAACTTATATGCATTTGTTTATGGTTGGTGGAACAGCTGACTGGTGGATAATAGTGAACAACCGAGATGTGGGCAGCAGTGCATTGGCTTTCATTGCAATTAGGGTGCTCAGTCAAACAACATCGGCAAGCCAATGTGAAAGAAATTGGAGCACGTTTCAACCTTATACACTCGAAGTTCGCAATCGGCTAAAGGCTGAACGGTTAGAAAAATTGGTTTACTGTCACTATAATATGAGACTGAGAATAAAGAACATGAACGATAAGACAAATGCTGAGGGACAAACGCGTCGCTGAGGATGGGAGTGCAGAAATTGATGTGGATGCCCTATTTGATGGTGAGAATCCGTTGCAGTCTTGGGTGGAGACACGAGAGCAAGATTGATGAGCTGTTTTTGATGATGATGATAGAAGATGGGCAGAGGGCATACTAGATGAAGATGAGCCAAGAGATCCCGAATTCAGAGAAAATCAAAGAGGGCCAGAGATACTCATGCGCACCAGTCTAGGGTTGTTGAGGACACTGAGAGCAGCTCTGATTTTCAGCCAGCTAGACACTCAGACTCAGATAGCAGGCCAGTCACTCCTAGAATGGGCAAGGCACCTACATCCTTAAGAAGAATTACATCAGTGCATGGGCAAACTGAGAGAACAAATGCTGCTGCTTCGAGAGGACCCGGCAATTGAGCAGTTGAAGCAGATTTATTTGAGGCACACACCAAGGGGAACAGGATTCATGTCAAGGGTGCAAGAAGAAAGCACACCGGCACAGGAAAAAGCATCCCCAAAGGCCAAAAGGCGACTGGAGACTGCAGGTGCTCAGGTGTTGCAGGTGCTACTACTGGCGGTGGGGATGCTGGTGGTCCTTCCTCGTTCCACGCAGACACAGGCAGAAGATACAGTCAGGGTGAGCAAGGATATGATTCACATACTCAATATGGGCATCCATCAGGTTATGGAGGTGGCCAACAGGAGGCAACGATTTATGGGGTCGTGGAGTTATGAACCATCATTCCAGTTCCATCCGGCCAGTTCCTCTTCTCTTCCTCAAGATTCTTATGCTGATACTGGATTCGGCTCAAGCCAACCAAACACTCCAAGAGGGATCCAAAGAGGGATGCAGGACTTGACTATCTCATTGTTTGGTTATAGTGAATATAGACCATACATGCATCCTTCTTATGGGTATGAACATGAAAAGCCAGACGATGAGGGAGAAGGTTCTAGTTATTACCCATATTAGTGCCTCTTCATTTAGGTAAAAGATCATTTAATTTCCGTAACATTTACTGCGCCTAATTAGGTTTATTGTTATGCTTCAACCTACTTCATGCTTAGTATGTACTCAAGAATATTAGTTTAACATGTTCAATGTTGAATTTCAATATCTACTTCATGTTTATTGCACTTAATCTAATTTCTTTACAATCAAATGCATGTCTAATGAATTAAAAAGCCTTTTTATGTGATTATTAACTTTATATCTATTTATATCTATTTGTTTATGAATTTTTAGGTCCATTTTAATTTTTTTAAAGCTTTTGACTGGGTTTCGGCCGGTTTCGGCCGAAACCGAAACGATACCGATTCGTATCGGTTTCGGACTCGGCCGAAACCGAGTCCGAAACCGAGACTGCCAACCTTGGATGAGAGGGTCGCAGCCCTAGATACCACAATGTGGACTTGGGCGATTGAGAACTGACTCCTCCCTCTCTCGGCTCTGGGAGTTAGAAAGCAGCCTAGGCGTGTATGACATTGATGGAGAAATTCAAACTCTCCCGTCTATGCGACTGCAGCGGGTCGACCAAAAAGTCACCCATATTGATCACTCCTCGCCTAATCAAGTCTTCGGCGAGGTCCTCGAAGGCCTGGCAATCATGGATAATATGGCCTATCACCTCGTGGTATGGGCAATAAGCCCTGGTGTAATGCAGCGCCTGGTGCCTGCTGACTGGGTGACGCCGGGAGGTTTAACAGCCCTTCTCGACGGCACGGGAAGAAAATTGCAAAGTCTTCTCGCGGGGAATGGAATATAACTTTCCTGGTTCCTCGTCTTCAGATGAATTCAGAGGATTCCTCAAAGAGCCAACCCCCTAAGCGAAGTCCGAGCAGCGGGTGACACACCTGCCTCCCGTATGTGTTGGAGCTAGTCCCCTGACAAATGGCCAAAAGGGGAAGGTGGCCAACTGCTCATCGATTCTTCTCAAGAATTGTAGCAGACGCCTTTGTTCCAACTGCAGCTGTCGGATCTTCCGATAGTCCTCCGCAGCACCAGGCATTCAGAGAGGAGGAAGGAGCGGCTTCGCGGCCGGCATTGGATTGTTGATTTGATGGCCCAGTCTCGGAGGCATTGGAGCTCGAAGCAGTCGCCACCATATAAACCACATTGGCTCACCGGTTCGATCGACTCCAGACATGGGCTGTGGCAGGTCGACTGCATGCCCCAACATATTTATCAAGCTTTTTGAATGAGCTCTTCCGCTATGTTCTTGAAGACATAACAGTCCCCAAGGGTGTGACCCAACCTTCGGTGATACACACAATAAGTAGGTTCATCCGTTTTAATCCCCTCCGAGGGCTTACGTGGATCAGGTAAGGTGATGAGCTTTTCTTTCATACACAAATCAAAAGCATCTTTGTATGCTCTTTTTGGAAGGAGTAAGGTGCCTTCATACGCTCCGCTAACAGAGACGCATTCACCTTGACATCGGCTTTTTGCCATACCCTTTGATTTTCCTTCCCCCTTGTCTCCATTCGTTGGGGAAAAGTCCACAGATGTTTACCTCCTTGCCGATGACTAGGTGATCTTTGGAGGTTTTGCCCCTTGCAGGAGTATGTACGGGTGATCAGCGAAGAACATTTCAATTTTCCGCCACCACCATATTCACCTGGTCAAAGCCTCTGATATTTGAGTGCAGAAACTTCTCGCTAACCTTCGGTCGATAAACCTCTGCGGCATATAGTGATCGCATCTTCAGGCGTTGGAGGGTTATCATAGCGCATGATGACGTCTCTCCACCGCTTGATAAAATCCAACGCGGTTTCACCCTTCCTTTGTTAAGAGAACAAAGTTCCGCAAGAAAAACTTTGCATTCGGCTGCCTAGAAGCGGTCGACAAACTTCTTTTGCAAATCAGCCCAATCAGCCACTGAGTTGGGCTTTAGCCTGGAATACCACTGAAGGCGGTGCCTGTCAGGGACGTGGCGAAGTACCGCAGCAGTTATGATTCTTCCAATGCCAGTTCACCCATAGCCGTCATGTAGTAGGCCAGGTGTTCATGGGGCGAGCCATGTCCATTGAACTTCTGGAGTTTTGAGGCCTTCGGGCAATCAGGCGAAAGTTTCTTAAACTGATGGTGAACGGGGATAGGGCACGTTGTACAAGTCAACGGTAGCCACAACCCTCACCATGTTGAGCAAATTTTGTCTCTACAATCGCTCGATCATCTGCCTTTGCGCCATGAGGCTTTCTGCGGCAGGAATGGCAGAGGACCGGGCATTGGCTTCATGTTGCGGCACTTCAAATCCACTGCCATTGGTAGCTTTGCAACTGTGACAGAGGCGTTGGCCGTGACTGGGACGGGAGGAGGCTGTTGTTCCATCCCAGTGGGACGCCGCTTGGGGCTGAACATGAACCTCTTTTTCACGCCAATAATGCTTGCAAGAGGTTCTTAAGTTCTTGATTTTCACGTCGGAGCTCTTCCAAAGCAAGGGTATGAATCTCTCTTTCCAAGATCTTCCTCGTGTCCTAGGTTGCTATCCCCGTCGACACTATGGATGTCTTCTTGGGATTCTTCTTGCCCCGCCGCTCAGGCTGAGATGTTCCGACAGCCGGCGTCTACTGCATCTATGCAAGAACTCGGGAGACGGGCCCTTGACCTCCTCAAAGTCTGGAGAGGCTGTTTAATTCTCCCGAGATATCCCTCTGATTGCTTATCGGCGGAGGTTGTGTAGCAAGTGAACACCTTGATAGTGTCGTTGGTCACCTAAACCACCCGCTTCTTCCTGGGCGGTTGTATACTGAGCTTGAGTGCCATCCCTAGTCTGTCGAAAACAGATACTCAGGACGTAGAAGCCTGTGCCGAGCAATCTCGTCCATGTGCATTGAACTGGCCCATGGAGAGGTCGATCGTACCTTCTTGCCGACTCCTCGGCGTTTCTGCCCACGCGGGGGCTGAGTTTGCGGACCTCGGGGATGTCGAGGTCTCAATGCTTGCCGGACTTCGCATCTATTGCAGATCCGACATGCGGAAGGGCCCTTCCGCCCTCGCTCGCTTGATGATTCGGGCCTCCTCCTTGGTGACCCATATTTCTTAAGGTGGAGCTGGCGCTCCTCAATTGGGTTGCCCCCTGACTTTGATCGGGGAGCTATTGGTTTGGGTCGTTGCATCGGACTCTAGTTTGCCACCGCGTACAGAGGGCTTCTTCAATTTCGCTCCGTCTTCCCAGGCTCGCCGGAAGAAGCTCGAAGTGATTGGAGGTGGAGATAGTTGGGACGTGCTGGTCCCGAGGCATAATCGGCTTGCCTCCATCGAGTCGAATGCGAAGATCTCAGACAATTATCATCTTGCCGGAACGAGATGTCGCCGCTACAGGTTTTGTACCCCTGCGGCTATAATGGTGCACCCGTTGAGCAAGAGCGGCGCTGGTGACGCCTGCCGTAGGCGTGGCGTTATTGTGGCAGCAACGCTGCCCCCGTTGCGCAGAAGCAGCTCCTCTGAGGGTGGCCGCAGTAAAGTTGGTGCCGTCGCGGCGGCAGCATTGCCCACCCGTTAAGCAGGAGCGGCGCCAATAGTAACTTGATTGACCGAGAAAACTCGGTCATTTACTTGGGCGGAAGGCCTGACACCTTCGGTCGTTGTCTTGGCAGCCGAGCGAACTCGACCGGTTACTGGGACGAAGGGCCTGACACCCTTAGTCGGTGGAGAATTGGTCGGGCGAACCCAGCTGGCTGTTGGAGCGGAGGGCTTAACACCCCCGGCAGTCAGTCTGCTGACCGAGCGGACTCGGTCAGTTGCCGAAGCAGAGAGCCTGACATCCCCAATAGTTGGTTTGTTGATCGAGCGGACTCGGCCAATTGTTAGAGCCAAGGGCCTGACACCCCGACGGTTGCTTTGTTGACCCAGCAGACTCGGCCAGTTGTTGGAGTCGAGGGCCTGACACCCCCAACGATTGTTTTGTTGACCAAGCGGACCCAGCCAGTTGTTGGAGCCGAGGGCCTAACAACCCCAACGGTTGCTTTGTTGACCAAGCGGACCCGGCCAGTTATTGAAGTTGAGGGCCTGACACTCCCGGTAGTTGCTGCCGCAGGCGTGGCTGAATTGGCTTCAGCCACAAGTACAACACCCAAAAAGAAGGGCAAACCGACAACTGCTAGGAAGTCGTCGAAGACAAGCGGAGTCGCCTAAGTATCCGAACTTGGCGTGGTTGGCGATGACCTGGGGGCCGTGTGTGACGACTCCCATCGTCCTCTTGCTCCTGTCGGTGGTTGTGGTGCGTAGCACGAATGGAGTAGCATGCAAATGCACACAGAGCCCTCAAGTGAGCAAAGAAAAGCCCTCCTCTTCCCGTCCTATAAGAGGAAGAGGGACGATCAGAACTTTAAAGAAGGTTTGGAGATTTCTTTGACAGAAAGAAGAAAGGCAAGAAAGGTCCCACCGAGAGTGCCAGTCTGTTGGCCACGGAATATATTTAATACGGATGGAGTTCTTTTTGAAAAGATATATTTTGTATAAGAGTTTATTCTGTGAGTGCACATCGTATCAGACGATTCGGGTTCGAATGCTAGACCTTTCCCACTGACCGCAGTCAGTGTTGATTTACATCGGCCTAACGTCCGAACACCTTTGTTTATCTGTCAAAGAAGTCTTAAAATCCTTTCCATAGGTTCTAATGTTAAGGGCCTATTCACTTGGGCGGCTCGCAGTTATCACTCATTTACCACCGGCACACTGATAGAACTAGGGTTTTATCAAAGGCCTATTAAGTTTAGGCAAAAGCCCTAAAATTTTGGGGTATGGATGCAATTCTGTGGAAGTCGTAGGCATTTTTGAAGTGTCGAGAGGTTTCTTGGACCCCAGGGGTATTTTGGTAATTTTATGTTTCCAGGGTATTTTAGTAATTTTACCAGACCAGGGACATTTCTAAAATTTCTGAGTTGGAAAAAAGATAGGATAGAATCCCTGACTCCCCGAGACGCTGAGGCCATTTCTGGAGAGTTTTGAAGGCTACTAGTCCATTTCTAGGTTATAGGGGTATTTTGATAATTTTACCAGACCCTCTGTGGACCTAGATCTGAGGTGGCACTCAAGTATAGGACTGAACTGACAATGTCCCTAAGCGGAAGGAGCAACGAGGGGCTTCATAGAAGGCACACGTGCGTCGATTGCAAAGGGAGGGATATGAATACAATTTCCCGAAAGTCGGGGATTTTCTTATAATTTTTTTCTTGATCAGTGTGCAAAGGCAATCTACAGAGTACATCGAATATATTTAAGGCCCAAGGGGGTACAAGGTTGTCGGCGAGTTGTCGATTGTATATCAAAGAGATATGCACTAACACGGGAAATAGGGGCGTAGCCCCAATTACAGAAGATACAGGGTAACACTGCAAATAATAGGACTCCATATTTCTCGCAGTCCCAAGGAAGACATTTTCGCAATTCTCCCATTATAGGGGTAGAACTACATAATTTAGCCGTCTCGGGGGCGTAGAAACTTACAAACGTTGCCCATAGAGGGCATAATTACAAATATAGTCCCTAGGGGCATAAATACAAGACCCGGGGGTCACCTACCCCGCAAGGGTCAAAACAACGAACAATCTTCTTGCTAGATCCGCAGGTGTCCTTGATTTCTCGTAGATGCTCGATGCTTGATCTCTTATCGATGCTCCCTTCTGGACCCTCGGGGGTCTATTTATAGAAGTTGGAAGGCTACCCGGAGGTGTTTGAACCCGTACGGGGTGAACGGGATAAAAATGAACTCAGGGGGGGTCTTTTTTCTTCTTTTTTTCTTTTTTTTTCTTTCTCTGCGAGAGAGAAAGGGGGGCCGGGTCGGATGACCCCGGGGACCCCACCCAGGGTCGAACGACCCCGGGCAGGCCCGCGGGGGGACCTGCCCGGGGTCATTCGACCCCGATCAGACCCCCCCGGGGTCAAATGACCCATGACCGGGGTTGTTTGACCCCGAGCGGGTCCCTCGGGCCGCGAGCGACCCCAGGCGGGTCCGCCCGGTCGCACGCGGACCCCCCCGGGGTCGGGCAACCCCGGACGGGTCCGCTGGACCCCGGTCGGGTCTCCCGCGCCTATTCCTTTGTATAAACCCCTGGTTTTGGGGTTTTTTTCAACCTTATTCTCACAGCACGCCGTGTGGAGAGAGGAGGGAGCGCTCTCCTTGTTCGTTTGTCGTCTTCCCTGCGCCGTGGGCCGCGAAGAGGGGATTTGTTATTGTCCAAGCAGTGTGGTACACGGGCGTGGGACTTCCTCGGCGGTGTGTTCACCATCCTTTGTATCTCCCTCTTCTTGTTACGGGATTTTCTTTGCTCATGTTGAACATCCACGGGAGGAAAACTCCACCCCCTTCGGGGTTTTGCCCGGAGCCACGCGATCTTGACAACCGTGGTGGTTTAATCCGGTTCCCCGACCACCTTGTTTGCTGCGAGGGGTTTATAATTGTAGAGATATGCAAGTCACAGAGTCCCGATGTGTGGAAATATTCCACGGAGTGGCGATACGTCGAATATTGAACCCTGACCAACTCGAGGGAAAGGTCTCGATTTATCCGAGACAAATAGTGGGCGCAACAACCACATTGCTCGCAATCTGAAGGATACACACTATGTTACAGTACAAAGGGGTAGGAGCTGAAAAGGTAACACCAAGATCATGAAAAAGATGTCATAGCACTATACAATCTCTTTTTTTCAAAAGAAATGTGGATTCTACTATAAATTTTATTCAAGAATAAACAAAGGTAGTACAATCAAGGAAGGAGCAGCAGTTCCTCCCTGGCATCCCCAAAAACAAACAAAATTATAAGACAACGAAAAGAAAACCTCACCACCCCACTCAACACACTAAACCAAAAAAAACTACAGAGCACTATACAATCTCTTTTGAGTACTGAACAAGAAACCATTGCCTAATTCGCACCAGGCTAAGAGATAGGAGAATTGCCTAAGGTGCAGAAACTCATAGCTGAACAATGAGTGGTAGGATCTGAACAATTAGCATCAGAGAAAGCTTATAGCTCACATGAGGAAGTGGCAAACTAGAAAAAAAAAGGTTGTCCAACAGTACCATAAAGGTAGCATAGAATATGCAGGAGAGCTGCATATCTTGTTGACACGATAGTTCCCAACATGAATAACATAGGCAATGTCTCAGGGTTTGGGCTAAGTATGAAATGCAAGAGAGCTGCATACAGAAACCAGGTTCACGGTTATTGTTTAGGCACATACTTAGCCCAGCGATGACAATAAATGTAATTGCAGGGGAATGGAAAAATCAAGTGAATTCTATGTACACACCTCCTCATATAGGTCATCATAGAGAAGGGCATTCTTCATGTCCAACTGATAAAAAATACTAGCTGTGAAAAACAACAATAGCAATGAAGGTGCAAAAAGAAGCCATCATGTTCACAGGAGTAAGTCTCCCCAAGCATGACCTTTGTGGACTCCGATCACACTGTGTGTGTGTGTGTGTGAGAGAGAGAGAGAGAGAGGGGGGGGAAAGGTTGACGTCGGTGTCCAGATAGAGATGTTTGTGTGTGTGTGTGTGTGTGTGTGTGTGTGTGTGTGTGTGTGTGTGTGTGTGTGTGTGTGTGTGTGTGTGTGTGTGAGGTGGGAATGATCGTGTGTAAAGTGAATTTTAAAGAAAAAAAACAATAAAGTAAAGAGGGAAGGGGAGAAAAAAACAGGGGAGTAGGGAGCCCAGCGTCCTGGCTTCTCATTCATCCAATGGTTACCCCACCCCGCTAGGATTAATAGTAGATAATAGAAGAGAACCTTTCCCAAATCACCTCACCCAGACCATGTGACCTCTTTCCCACAACTTTTTGATACGCCCAAGGGCAAAATAGCAGTATAACACCACAGCATCCCACTCCCCAAACATTACAACGCCCATGCAGTCGTGGGCTTCACAACTTGGCATCACAGAAAAACCTAGCAGCCCATCACGGCTGCATCCCCAAATCCAATTGTCCGCATCACAGCACCCCTCCAGTGACAAAAAAACACAACAAAAGATAGACTTTTCTTGGTGCACTATGACTCTCTTTTCATCCTAATGATATTGCGTGAGAACTATGCCTTTTTCTTTTTCTCCACCTCACGTTGCTCCCATATGCATTAATAAGATTGAGTTTGCAATACTTGCTGCAAACCCTGCTATTCATTACTCGCTCAATTTTGCGTTGGATTAGGCCAAACTCATGCGGCCAGGTCGTCAAACCAGAATTGGGACCACCTTGGGCCTGTATCCAAATAATTGAACTGGGCCAAGGTTTCTCCTGACCCAGCTTAAGCCCAGCCCATTGACATCCTTCACGATATGGATAACACGGACACCTATTCGTTGAGGGATTGTTGAACCCCACAAAGTTCACAATCAATTTCTGATATTTTCAGAAATTTTCAGAAGTAAAAAGATCAAATGCTCTATGTGATGGCTAAAAAATGACATGAAATCGCCGTCATCACATGTGTGCCTTTAAGAGTCCCGCTAAATGGTCCGGACTATTCACAAATTTACACGTGCTTCCATGCATGGAAAACTTCATCACATAGATGATGAGCAGAGTGGAGTTGCTCACTCACGCGATAAATCGACTATAAAAAAAAATTAAGGTCGGTTAGACGGAGTTTGGCATACCGGGGTGTTGTTCCCCACGTGGCAATAGTCCCGTGCAGCAGAAAATGGCCAAAAGTAGACAAAGGAGGGTTCTCAACGTGCTGCAACCTGGATTCCAGCAATAGAAAAATGGTTGACAGGGATGGGAGGTCCCTTTTATAGCCCAAGGGAGCAAGCCCCCCCCCCCTCCTCCCCTCTCTCTCCCCTCTCGGACGGCGCAGAAGCTGAAGAGGGACACCCCCCGGTGGTATTAAACTGGAGGGGGAACCCCTTCCGGTGACTTGCAGACAGGAGGGGGGGGCCTCCGGTACACTGCAGACCAGAGAGACCCCCTCCGGTCATCATATACCGGAGGGGGACCCCCTCTGGTACACTGCAGACCGAAGGGGGGACCCCCTCTGGTCCCCTTTTTCCTGCACAAAAAAAGGAGGAAGACAGAAAAAAAGAAGGAAAAAAAGAAAAAGAAATATGCAAAGGGGGAGGAGGTCATACCTTGGCCCCTCACCTTCCACTAGAGATAGCTTTCAACTGGAGCTCCAATGGCTCCACCCCACCTTCTAGTGCCTATAAAAGGAGTTTCGAAGAGTTCCAAAGAGAGAGAGAAGACAAGAAGACTTCCAAGCTCAAGGAGAAGAAAAAAGAAGAAGAAGAGAAGGAGACTCAAGAAGAAGAAGAGAAGGGGAAGGCTGCGCAACCCTCCTTTTTGCTGTCTCTTCCCTCTCAAATTTTGAAGAAGAGCCAAATTATAAAAAGGCCCTCATATAAGGGTATGTTGACTACAATGCCCCTCCCGGGCATGAGAGAAAGTCTTGTACAGTTTAACTTGTGTTATGTGAATTACTAAAAAAATCAAGAAATGTTAAAGTGTATCAATGTATCAAAGTTTGCCACATTGATGAAAATTATGAAAAAGTCCCTACACAATTTGAGAATTACATTTTTACCCTTAAATTTCATGAAATTGTGCAAATATCCATGAAATTCAAGAAAAATCCCAAAAAATTCAGAAATGAAAGAGATGGTTCAAATGTACGGTGTTGTTCTCTAAATTGGAGATATACCCTTGTTTCATCTCAAAGGATCCAAAATAACATTTTTGCCCCAAAGCTCTTATAAAGTTGCGCGAGGGCCCAAAAAAATAAAGAAAAATAAAAAAGAAACTCAAAAAATCAAGAGATGTCCAAGGATGCACTAGTGATGGGGAAAGTTGCAAATAAACCCCTCCTAAAGGAACAATTGCAACTCCTAAGAGGAAAATTGCAGATAAACCCCTCCTAAGGGGAAAATTACAAATAAACTCATTTTAAGAGAAAAGTTGCAAATAACCCATCTTAAGAGAAAAATTGCAAATAAGCTCTCACATGAAGAGAAAATTGCAGTAATATCCAGAGATAAGGGGATGTCTCCCCGGGGCAAACAAAAAAAGCAAAGAAAGAAGAATTCTTCATCATAATCGGTGCCATAAGGACAAAAGAGATCTTAGGTAGTCAATCAAAGGTGTTCGGACTCAGTCTGATGTAAATTAACACCAACTCTGGTCGGTGGAGAAAGGTCCCGTACACGAACCTTACATCATCTGATAAATCACGCACACGAAAATTATAATATGCATGCTAATTAGCCTAAATATATTTGCATATTTTTCTATATTTATTTATTTTTCACACGTGTGAAACAGACTGACACGTCCAGTGGCACCTTTCCAGCCTTTCATATTTCTACCGAAAGATCTCTAAATACCTTTGTGAAGGTTCTCACTTCCCTTATTTGCCCTTTAAAGAGGAAGCAGGGAGGGTCCCAGCTTCGGCACCGACTGCAAAGTAAAGTGCTTTGTTGAAACCCAAGTTCTCAAATGGTGTCCGTAACATACGGTCCTCTTGTGGTCGTCACCCATGCCAGATGTGGTTATCTGGCAACCCCAATTGCTTTTAGGGACTTTCCCCCAAGTAATGGGCTCCCACCGTACAAGAAGAGTCGACCGTTCTGACCGAAATCGTTTCAACTAGGGGCGTCGAGCCCTACCTCCCACAAGGCCGAGTTTTCTCGGTCAATACAATCTCATACAGCCCCGCCCCTGCTAAATGGGGGCGACACCGGGACCGCCAGAACAAGAAGCCCGCAGCAGCAATCTCTCGCACCGGCAAGACGGTCCTTGTCGAAAGCCTACGCATTCGACTCGACGACGGAGAGCCAATACTCCCGCGGGACAACCATGTCCCGACCGTCCCAACCTCCAATCGTTTCGCGCTCCTCCACAAGGTGCGCGAGGACAAGCTGGACTTTAAAAAGAAGTCCAAAACCAACAACGGGGGCAACATAGTCAAGGAACGCCCCTAGAAGATGAAGCAAATGTGGGTCACCAAGCAGGAGGCCCGCGCCCTCAAGCGAGCCCGGATAGCTAAGCCCGACCAAGCTCCAGAATGGCAGCAAGACCCTTCTCCATCATCCCGAGACCGTTAAGCCCTTCTACCCCCGAGGACAAAAGAGAAAAGAGGTTTATCACAAGCCCAATTCTACTCATGTCTCAAAGCCAATCTAAACAAAACGAACTACACGTGTTGAAGCCTCGACAGCACGCATCTCAGTCTTCGACAGGCTGGGGGCACCAGCCCCCTCGAGAGTCCAACCACCAAGAAAGAAAAGGGTGGTGCAAATGTCTGAGGCCTGGATAGCATAAAGGTTTATACCTGTTATGTCTCTGGCCGGGAGCCGATGAAGGCTGCCGACATCCCAGCCAACCCATCGGCTGCTGGCATCCTAACCCAACCCAAATGAACCTGCTAAAAATCCTACGTTGGATTCGATGTACCTCAACACCAGGAATGCTACCCGAAGAAGCCTTCAAGCCCCGTTTAGCGGCCAGGCAGGGACTTCCAGCCAGGTTCAACATCAGGGTCAAACCCCAGGAGCAAATTCTGAACCGAGATGAGAATTTGCCCCAAGAAAAAAATGACCCTCATGAAGTCATCAGCATCCATGGAGAAGGGGGGGTCAACCCATGGGTGGATATGTTAATCCGGTGTTCGAGCAGCCTACAAGGGCCGCATTTCAAGCAATGTCTGACGATGCCAAGTTCGAAACCATGCAGCGTTGGCACACAGAGATGACCAATCTCAAGCTCGAGATGAAGCGGCAGATGAGTGCAAATGCTCAAAGGCCCCCAACACTGGTGCACAAGCAAAACCTCCGACAAGAGCAATGGCCAGGTAATCCCGCCATGATCAACCGACAGACGGTTGCACCCTACAATGTAGCTATTGAAGTAGGGACCGAGCCACTTCGTACTCCGCCCAATGTCTAGTCTTCCCGGACTCCGGCGACCAAAGACGCCATCACCAAACGTGGTATGATAGAGAAAATAGTTGAAGACAAGTTCGCCCAACGCGGCGAGGGTATCGCCATTGTTGACTTATACAGTGTGCCATATCCAATCCATCATCAATTTAAGAAGCTTCCGTCGGACTACCCAAAGGCACCAAAGCTACATAAGTTCAATGGAGAAGGGTCCCCGCATGAACACCTGGCCTATTACATAACGGCCATGGGTGACTTGGCGCTCGAGAAGTCATATCTTCTCCGCTATTTCGCGACCTCTCTCACGGGCAGTGCCTTCCAATGGTACTCAAGGCTGAAGCCCAACTCTGTGGTCGACTGGGCCGATCTTCAGAAGAAGTTTATTGATCGCTTCCAAGCGGCTGAGAGGGAGGTCTCCCTCGCAGAGCTCTGCCCACTCAAGCAAAAAAGAGGGGAGACTGCACTCGATTTTATCAAGCGTTGGAGAAAGTTTAGCATGAGATGCGACAACCCTCCTTCCCAGGAAGATGCAATAACAATATGCCGGAGGGGCTTGTCGGCAGAGGTCAGTGAAAAGCTCTTGAGGGCAAATATCAAAGATTTCAACCAACTAAATTCGGTCGTCGCGAAGATAGAAATGTTCTTCACTGATAACCCAACATTCACCCCCTCTAAGGGTAAGGCTCTCAAGGAGCGCAGTGCCACAGGGAAGGAGGCAAATGCCGTCGATTTCTCTCCCACAAATGGTCCGGCGAAGTGGCGACCCCAAGCAACTCCGGCAGGAAGTACGAAGGGAAGGCATCATCAAGATTGTCGGAGCATATCAAAACTCCTTATTCTTTCAAGAAGTATACCAAAAGACTCTTCAATCTTTGCATGAAAAATAAGTTAATCTCTCCCGAATCCCAAAAAGCTAGAAGATGTAACCAAATCGGATGACCCCAATTATTGCATATACCATCGCAATTGGGTCATACCATTGAGAACTATTATGTTTTCAAGGATGAGGTGGAGAAGATGATTCAAAACCAACTCATCACCATGAAAAGTTCTTTGGTGGATCCCCTCAACCCCATGCTTGGGATCGGCTGACTCGGTCGGCAAATGTAAACCACCATTCAATCAATGGGAACTATATGGAGGCAGCCTTCAGATTCCCTGAGCCGGAGACAGAAGCAGCTGACCCCAGCCGAACCAAACCCGCTGTGTGGTATCCAGGATAGAGGTCCTCACATCAGTGCTCCTTTCCGAAGGAGAATACTAAAAAGATATTCGACCTCATACTTAAGGAAGGTCAGATCATGGTGCACGACTCACCGGTGACTTACACGGAAGTCGAGAAAAGACATCTTCATTATTGCGAATACCACGTTAGGATATCCCATCCGACGGGAAAATGCAAAGTTCAAGACTGCATCAAAATCCTCATCTAAAGAGGGGAGATCGATGTCCATGGAGGTAACATAATAAGGAGAAACCTCTGCCAGGTTGTCGAACAAGTTCTAAATCAGGGCCGTCCTACACATGATGAAAAGAGAAGATCCGGTCCCATGTGACCAACAAGGGATAACACCTCAAATTGAATCCCTGACGCCTCGGGAAATGGATATGTTGACATTCTCTGTCAACGTCATGCATGCATCGACTTCTCACGCATCTACCGAGCCAGAAACATAGGAGGCTGGTCCTAGCTCTGGTCAACCCACAATGTGGTGCCCTAAGTGGCGACTGTGGCAAGACTTAAAGTCCTTGCCCTTTCCAAAAAAGGAAACCCAGAGGCTACTCAAGATTCTTCTGGGCGGGAAAGAAATCTTGGTGCGCAATCCTCTACAACGTCACCCTAAAGCAAATTCCAGAAGCCTGGGGCAAGGCTCGCCTGCCTTACATGTGAGCAAGGAGGACCAAGTGGCCCAAAAATAAAGTCAAGATTTCCCTCAACTAGGAAGAGAGAGCTCTCGCCCAAGTCAAAAAGGCGAGTCTCATCAGGAAAATTTCAAGTTGAGTGCAGAGCAAAGCCCGAAATGCAAGCCTTACCGGAAAACTCCAAGGTCAACACCCGAAAAAAGCAAAAGAACCAGACCCAGCCAGAGGATCTTAAGCTACACTCTAGGCAAAGCCAAAGAAGCCAGATCCATGAATAAAGCCTCAAGCTACATGCGGATCAAGGTCAGAAGAGCAATTTTCAACCAAAGAACCCCAAGCCAATCTCGAACTCAAGTCAAAAGGACAAAGTCAAGCCTGACCTCCCCGAGCTAAGTCTCACACCAAGACGAGCTAGTAAGCATGAAGCCCCATGCGGCGTCAACACCTCAAAACTTTGGCCTTTATATGGCCGAATTTCAAGAATTGCCGCCCGAACTATTCAGTCAAGCAATTAACGCCACATTCTGGGTGCATGAAAAAGAGGCCGGCTGGGTCAATGTGACCCCGAAGAAGCACGGTCACCCCAAACCCCCGAAAGAAAAGGCAGGTTCAATGGCTCCAATGTTCGGGGCATCTCCCAGCCTCCTGCAAAAGTGGATGTTCCTTCTCCCACCGAATTAGCGTGAGCGAAAAAGTATGAAAAGAATAGAAAGAAGAATTTAAAGAGAAGATTGAAGCAATGAGCCGAATAGACTGCCACTATAGAAGCCCACAAAGAGCCAACTCCTCTGCAAAAGTTGATTGATGAACTCAAGGAATATTTTCCTTCTACGCCCACTAAAGTTGTTCCCCAAGATAAATATATCCCGTGGGAAAAATTAGAGTGAAAGACCCGACTCAAGAACTGGCTCCGTCAAATGTACCAGCGAGTACAAGAGGGCGAGAATCTTCCCATTCTAGAAGAGCTTTCCATCTTCTATAAAGATAAAAAACTCACCATAGAGAAGTTAGAAGAAATGTTGAAGAACTTCTCGTGTAATATGGTGTCAATTCCTCCGCTAAAAAGTTTATAAACACCAAGCAGAAACAGTGTCACTGCCCCTGCAACCGGGGATAGGATCACTAGGGCGACGTAATGCCGCCGTAACGCAAAGCTCTGAAACCGCGGTCGCGGTAGAGGACGAGGTCGTGGGCAAGGGAGGCACCTGTCATCCTCTAATGGGAAGAGTTATAATCCGACGTACCCTCAAAGAGTGATTGTCTTCCGAGGAGAAGTGCCAGGTCTCATTCTTGAAATTCAAGTTCAGGCTGATACCTTCTTCTTCGACCCATCAGACGAGGAAGGTGAACCCGCAAAGCCAGCCTCACATAAAAAACTTGTTGATCTAACTCAGACTCAAGTTGGGGCTGCTACCTTCTTCTTCGAGCCGTCAGATAAGGAAGATGAACCAGTAAAGCCAGTCCCACAAGAAAAGCCAACTGATCCAGCTCAAGCAGGTCCCTCCAACAAGGACAATGTTGAACTGCCTCCTCCTGAGGAAGATTCCTTGGCTCCATTATTCCAAGAAGAACTTGATGATCAAAGGAAAGTGGAGCCAAGCAAGAAGTCAGACCATCAACCTAAGCCTCTCTCGGAGATGATCCCTTCGCTGGATCAAGCTCGTGCGCAGGCCGATCATAAGATCATCCAACATATGAAGCAATTCCCAACTAACGTCACGATATAGGAAGCCATTTCCTAGAGTAAAGAACTAAGGGAAGCCCTCATGAAAATACTCCAAGAGCTAGAAGTTTACGAGACTCGGGTAGCAGAGCTCCAGGCTCAAGCATATGAAGCTTTCGTAGCAACTGTCACCTTCACAGACAAAGACATGTTGTTGTCTTCCCCTTGCCACGATCGTTCTCTATACATGCAAGGGAAGATAAATGGCTATGAACTGAACCGGATTTTGGTAGACCCGGGGGCATCCGTCAATATAATGCCTCTAAAGACTTTCAAGTCTTTATTTCTCATGCCCTATTTGCAAAAGGTTAACGACGTCAGAATCTCAAGATTCAACCAGAATTCAGAAGATGCATTGGGCAAAGTAGAAGTGAAAGTGGCCATGAACAATTTTGTCACTAAAGCCACGTTCTACATTATCGACGCTAACACGTCGTACAAGGCCCTGCTCGAGAGACCCTGGTTGCATGAAAATTAGGTCATTCTTTCAACTCTTCACCAATACATTAAGTATGCAAAAAGTGGAGAGCAGCACACAGTCTTTACTGAACAGGCTTCGTTTCGTCCAAACGAATGTAATTTGACGGACGCTCAATTATAATTCGGGGAACCTACTATCGAGTCCCTCGTCAAAGTTAAGGACAAAAGGAAGCAAAAGATTGTTGTAGAAGAAGAAGATGAAGAAGAGCTTTTCGTAGTGGACGAGGATCTAGCCAAGCTAGACCGACTGAATATACAAGCCAACACCGCTAATGCCAAGCCAGCTCGGCTAGAAAGGCGCAAGATTAATTTTGAAGTCAATTTCATCAGTCAGGTAATCGACAAAAGTATCTCCCTACCTTCTACGTACATGCAGCTCTTGTTCCAAAAGGAGCACAAAGTGGAGAAATTAAAGACGTTTATCGTCACATATCAAAGAAAAAGGAAAAAGAAGAACAATAAGGCGGTTAAGCTCATCATCTTTTACAAGGAAAACTCGGTACCTCAATGTCCTCCCAACGATGATTTCGGCTGGAGCGAGGTGCCCAAGAATGCCCCCGAGCTCATCCAAGAAATGGTCGACATGCCCGAATATATTAAAGAAATGTGCCCAAAGCATAACATCTCGCAAATACAGGAAACTTATCGGCGCGATTACTTTCGGCAATTGCGGTACCCCTCGCAAGTCAAGGGGCAGCCCCCTTTCCCCAAGAACGATAAAAAAGGGCTTGGCTACGACCCAGAGGCAGACTTCAAAGTCTATTGTGCTGTCAACATCATTGGGCTGCCACCCTCCGCCAGCAGTTCAAATCCTAGCCAGGAGACCAATGCCTACACAACCGAATATCAAGGAGAATTGGCATCTGAAAGCCACGGTGGTCAAGTTCAGTCACCGGTTAGTGGCAACTTGGGGCACTTTGATGTCCACGTCGCCGGTTCTGATGACAAAGAAGATTTCATCATATTACAGCCTGCCCTGCAAGAACTTGAAGATGTTGGGCAAGTGGCTTTAGGCCAATTGGCTGGACTCGACCTTGAGAAGCCAGATGACCCCACACCAATCATCACTAATTCCCCCACAAATGATTAGCAGGAAGAACAAGCCACCACTTTGGAGGGTTTAAAACATGAGAACCAACCACTAAAATCCTTTGTATAGGAATTATTACGAGAGTGAGATGTCCTGCTTAGGCAAATCGCATCTTCACCAAACTGCCAAACTAACTTGGGATCTGTACCAACTGTCAATCCTTCAACAATTTTGGCCGAGGCGTCAGTCAGTGGGGCCAGACCCACTAAGGTCAATCATGCCATCAAGAAAAGGGCAAGTGACGCAAAACTCTCCCTTAGGGATATTCGTTTCCAGGGAGGAATTGGATCGTACAAAGTCTATGAAGATACCAAGGGAAAGTCTCATGTTATAACGCAGGCATAGCGAATGGAGACACCATACTCCTTCATCTAGGCACATACCGAGTCATTGTTTGAATTTTGCATAGTGCGGGAGCTTATATCACTGCCAGAGCCTCGGAGGCCGGCCAAGGAAGGTAAAGTCCAGGCGACCAGTTATTGCCGGTATCACCGAATGTCAGGCCACTCCACAGAAGATTGTTATGTCTTCAAGGACAAAGTTGAAAGCCTAATACAATTGAGAGTCATCCAAATTAAAAATTATCGAGTGTCTCCCCCGCAACCTCATCAGTGGGATCGGCCAAAGTCCTCGGCTAAACAAATCTTTGCTTTAGCCACGTCAGCATTGCCTAAGTTTGTGGCAAAGGAAACACTCCCGGGACAACCTCCTTTCTTTAAAAGAGACGCAAGAGGCCTTGCCCATGGCCAGGAAGTATACTTTAAAGTCCACTATTCTGTCAACGCCATAGGGTTGTCACCCTCCTCCAATAAGTCAGACTCTGGCGAGGAGTTCAGTGACTCCACAAATGAACATCAAAAAGAAGTGGCACTTGAAGACCAGGACGAGCAGCCTCGATCGTCCATTATTAACAACCTAGAATATTATGACGTTCACGTCGTCGGGTCTGACGACGATGAGAATTTCATCGATCTACAGCCAGCCACGCGAGAGCTTGAAAATGGCGGCCAAGCAATTGTGGACGAGTTAGTCGAGCTCAACCTCGGGGATGCTCACGAGCCCCGACCAATTTTCATCAGTGCCCTCCTCAATGAGGAAGAAAGGCAAGCATACAAACAACTCATACTGGAGTACAAAGATTGTTTTGCTTGGACCTACAAAGATATGCCCGAGTTGGAGCCCTCCGTGGCAGAACATGAATTGGCAATACTTTCCACGACCAAACCCATGAAGCAAGCTCAAAGGCGTATGCGCCAGTCGCCATGAGCTCGAGCTCAAAGTAAATGCCGAA
This sequence comes from Amorphophallus konjac, assembly GCA_022559845.1. NCBI lineage: Eukaryota > Viridiplantae > Streptophyta > Magnoliopsida > Alismatales > Araceae > Amorphophallus > Amorphophallus konjac. Next base: position 380,574,157 of record CM040126.1, on the reverse strand, counting down.
GTTGACAAACTCCAAGAGGTAGACTTCATAGAGCATTGCATCTATCCAATTTGGTTCACCAATATAGTCCCCGTCAAAAAGAAGAATGGCCAAGTCTGAGTCTGCATAGACTACAGGAACTTAAATAAAGCCTACCCGAAGGATGACTTCCCGGTCCCGATCACTGAAACCATGGTCGACATGACCACCGGGCATGAAGTTTTATCCTTCATGGATGGGTCGTCAGGTTACAACCAGATCCGTATAGCCATCAAAGACAAGAGCACACGGCCTTCCAGTCCCCCAAAGGGATCTTTAATTACAAAAGAATGCCCTTCACCTTGAAGAACGTCGGTGCCACATACCAAAGGGCAATGACCGAATTATTGATGAAATGATCCACGACTTGGTTGAATGCCATGTTGATGACCTCGTCGTCAAAATCCAAAGGCAGGAAAATCACCTAGCCGACTTGCGTCGGATTTTGAGAAGACACTGACAATTCCAACTCAAGATGAACCCGATGAAGTGTGCTTTTGACGTTTCAAGCGACAAGTTTCTCAGATTCATCGTCAGATATCAGAAAATAGAAATAGATCCCAATAAAATCAAGGTAATTTGGGAGTTGCCACCTCCCAGAAATATAACTGAATTGAGGCCTCTCCAGGGGAGGCTAGCCTACATCAGACGTTTTATATCCAGCCTCTCAGGAAGATGCGCACCTTTTAGAAAATTGATGAAAAATGGTGCCCCGTTTATACGGGACCAGGAGTGCCAGAACGCATTTGAGCAAATCAAAAAGTATCTCCTCATTCCCCCGGTGTTGGGAGCACTGGTCAAAGGAAAATCGCTCATACTTTACATTGCTGCCATGGACACTTCTCTGGGTGCCCTATTGGCACAAATAAATGAGAGGGCAAAGAGCAGCCACTATACTACCTCAGTAGGAAGTTGGTTGGCTCTGAACACCGCTATTCCCCAATGGAGAAAGTATGCTTAGCGTTGGTGTTCGCTATAAAGAAGTTGAGGCATTCTCTCCTGTCCCACCCGGTGGAGTTAATCTCAAAGTACGACCCACTCAAATTTCTCCTCAAACAGTCCGTGTTGTCAGGAAGATTGGAAAAATGTGCGTTACTCCACATGGAGTTTGACATAACCTTTGTCCGACAAAGAGCAATCAAGGGGCAAGGAATGGTGGAGTTTCTGGTGGGACACTCAGTCCCTGCAGACTCTCCACTCAATATTAGACTCCCCGATGAAGAAACCCTCTTGCCCCAGCCAGGAGCAGAAGATCAAATTGAGGAGGATTTACCACAAAAGGAGAAGGATGCCCTCACAATTAACCTGCCATGCTGGGAGCTCTACTTTGATGGCACCTCCCGAACAATCAAAAAGATCGACGGTACTACAAGCCTCACATCAGGGGCAAGTATTGTCTTCGTGACTCCTCAAGGAGGAATCCAACATAATTTCTATGTGCTTATGAAGCCCCTAACAAACAATGAAGCAAAATACGAAGCGTTAATTGTCGAGCTCCAATTAGCTTTGGAAATGGACATCAAATGCATTAAAGTCTATGGAGACTCGTAGCTCAGTATACGGCAAGTCATAGGCGACTATAATGTCCGCAAGCAAGAATTAATTATGTACCATACCATTGTGATGAGACTTAAGAAGAAATTCTACTTATTTGAAATAGGTCATGTCCCCAGAAGCAGAAATTCTCGGGCAGATGCCTTGGTCAAGTTGGCTTCCGCCATAAAGCTTCCACCCGAAGGAGAATTAGACATAACCGTCAAACACAGAAAGCTCATGCCAAGTGTCTTAGACGAGGAAGCCGACCCTACAAATTATGAGGTCAACGCAATTAAGGAAGGCGATCCTATCGAGGAAGAGGAACAAGATTGGCGCCGGCTGATTATCAAAATAAATAATGGTTACCTCCCTCCAGATCAGGCTCAAAGGGTTCAGTTGCTGTGAAGGACAACGTCATATCAGTTTGTAGGAGATCAATTGTACAAGCTTGTCCATGAAAAGGATAAGAATGTTCTCTTGCACTCTCTCGCCAAAGGAGGCCAAAGTAATTATGCGCGAGGTCCATTCAGGGCTCTACGGTGCCCATCAAACAAGGGACAAAATGAAAACTAATATAAAACTTAAAGACTTCTATTGGCCCACCATGTATGCGGATTGCAACCAATACGCCCGCACATGCCATCAGTGCCAAGCCTTTGGCCCAGTGCCAAGAAGACCCCCCAACTCGTTACACCCCACGGCGCCTACATGACCTTTTGCAGAATGGGGGATAGACATTGTGGGACCCTCCCCTTTTTCCTACACAAAAAAAGGAGGAAGACAGAAAAAAAAGAAAGAAAAGAAAAAAATATGCAAGGATGGGAGGGGTCAAACCTTGGCCCCTCACCTTCCACCGGAGGTAGCTTTCAACCGGAGCTCCAATGCCTCCACCCCACCTTCTAGCACCTATAAAAGGGAGCTTCGAAGAGTTCCAAAGAGAGAGAGAAGAGAAGACGGCTTCCAAGCTCAAGAAGAAAAGAAGAAGAGAAGGAGACTCAAAAAGAAGAGAAGAGGAAGGTTGTGCAGCCCTCCTTTTTGTTGTCTCTTCCCTCTCAAGTTTTGAGGAGTCAAATTATAAAAAAACCCTCATAGAAGGGTATGTTGACTAAAATGCCCCTCACGGGCACGAGAGAAAGCCTTGTACACTTTAAATTGTGTTATGTGACTTACTGAAAGAATCAAGAAATGTTAGAAGTGTATCAATGTATCAAAGTTTGCAACATTGATAAAAATTATGGAGAAGTCCCTACACAATTTGAGAATTGTATTTTGCCCTTAAATTTCATGAAATTGTGCAAATATCCATGAAATTTAGGAAAAATCACGAAAACATCAGAAATGAAAGAGATGGTTCAAATGGACGGTGCTGTTCTCCAAATTGGAGATATACCCTTGTTTCATCTTAAAGGGTCCAAAATGACAGTTTTGACCCAAAACTCTTATAAAGTTGTGCAAGGGCCCAGAAAAATATAGAAAAATAAAAGAGAAGCTCAGAAAAATCAAGAGATGTCCAAGGATGCACTAATGACGGGGAAAGTTGCAACTAAACCCCTCCTAAGGAGAAAATTGCGAATAAACCCCTCTTATGAGGAAATTTGCAGATAAACTCCTCCTAAGGGAAAAATTGCAAATAAACCCATCTTAAGAGAAAATTACAAATAAACCCTCGCATGAAGGGAAAATTGTAGTAATATTCGGAGACAGGGGGATGTCTCCCCGAGGCAAACAAAAAAAGCAAAGAAAGAAGAATTCTTCATCACAACCGGTGCCATAAGGACAAAAGAGATCTTAGACAGTCAATCAAAGGTGTTCGGACTCGATCCGATGTAAATTAACACTGACTCCGGTCAGTGGGCAAAGGTCCCGTACACGAACTTTAAATCATCTGATAAATCACGCCCGCGGAAATCATAATATGCATGCTAATTAGCTTAAATATATGTGCATATTTTCTCGTATTTATTTATTTTTCACGCGTGTGAAACAGGGACCAAGGCCCAACTACATTTCAGATGAATTTACTATGATTGTTTTCTTCTAGTCGAAGCTAGCAAGGCATTCACCTTCTCTATAATAATATAAGGAATGGAAGGATACTATTCTGCCGCCCTATAATTTATGCAGAGGTGCCACTTTGGGGTTTTGATCTCTTAATGATTCTAATGTATGTTATATCTCCACAAGTCAACTGAACCATATGGCTGTTATGATTAACTATGAATGACAACAGCCTAAAAACTGGGCCTTTGACCAAACCCAAGTTTCGTGTTGTCTAATGAGCCACTAGCTTGTTTGATTTGAAGAGGGTATTAGCTTACCCAATTAGTAATGTACACTGGAACGGGAAGGGTTGGATATCCTGACCAATAGAAGTTTAGCACTATCAATCATACCTTAATGGTACTGCTCATGATTTGCTCCTCTTTGTGAGGGATTCGACGGTTGTTCTGTTGTGATGGTTGACTCCAAAGGCAATCACCTGGGAACTCGTATTTGATATTTGGATAACTTTTAGTTGAGCTACTAAGGTGGGGAAACACTGAACATATGGATGATATATATGTCTACCGACCCAAGATGGTGTAAGGTGGAGCCCAGCCCGCATGGCTGGTAAAGGCCTTACAAATTTGCTATTTGATTGTAACAGTATCCGCTGCTCCACCAGGCTTCAATAGCGAAAGATACATAGCAACAAAACCTTTTGCCTTTTATCTGAAGTCCAACCACTTCCTAGTCCTGGAAGTACTGATGAACATTGATATACAATAACATCAATTACCACTATTACATATATATAGAATCAGCTGTGTTCTGCAAGTATAAGCATTGCAGATATAGACAGAAACCACTCAGATTGTTACTATTACCAGATGGCAAAACAAAATGTTGGGCCCTCAATCGAACAACTTAAAGATCTCAAGCTAGCCTACGTCGATGCTTTAAGTGGTGGGTCAGGAAATGTTACTCTGAACGAACTGTATTCATACATGTGCACGTTGCAAGTCTGTGTGTTTGTATGTGCAGAAATGTCTCGTCCTCGTGTCTTCATCTTGTCCCTGCATTTATTGTCCTCCAGTACTTCTCCACATTCCTAGCTAGTATATTATTTCTCTGCTATTGATGGTGGGTGATGTTAAACTGTGATGGCCCATATCATCAACCCAAGGAAATTAATGAACTCCAAAACTTAATAAAAGAACGTGAATATGTAAAATGTAAACATTGAATAAAGTTTACATATGAGGCCAAACACAGAAGAAAAGGATGATATATTGATCGTTTTTGTTGTTGTCTGCTGTGAATTCTTTTCTATCCCCTCCAAACCATGTCCCCAGTCCCCACCACCTAACTACATCCCAATCTTCTTCCACATGAAGTTCTTTCTGCATAGATCTCATAATAATTTGAACATGAGTCATCCCTGACTGTACAGAGTTTTTTTTTGAATGAACAGTACAGAGGTCACTTACAAGGAATGCCCACACTCGATGATATTCCATACTCTTGGCTCTTGAGTAAAGTTGCAAGTGACCAGCTGAGCGTGCGCCACTTAATAGTCCCATAAAACTGTATTAATCACAGGAGTAAGCCTCCCCATATCAATTCCATACTCGACTCTTGAGCAAAACTGTGAGTGACCAGCGAGCGTGAGCCACTTATAGTCCAATGAAACTTTGTCTTGATCTTTCCAATCCACTTGAAACTGATAAACACTTTGGCAGCTGGAAGTGGAATAAAATCCTATGAGTCAACTGAGAAGCATAAATCTCCTATATAGCCTACTGCAATAAGGGTACTAAATGGGCTTATGATAAGCCTGGGGCTCCTAACGAGTAGAACTAGATAACAAAGGATAGAAAGTTACAGAGAGTAGGAGTTAATCATAACAAAATCAAAACTACCGAGAGGATGCCAAACATGCTGGGGTTGACAAGGAATTGGATCCATGGGAGGAGAGGTAGGACAAAGTGAAGGTGAAGAAATACTAGATGGAGCATGTTCAAACTTCAGAAGAGTCATTGACGGGACAACGACAACAAGTATATTATAGACTAATAGACCTGAGCAATAAGAGGACAAGTGGATAGAGGAGAGCTAGACATAGTGAAGTTGACTTAGCAGGCAACAAGACACAAGGCCTAGTAAATAGAGAGAAGATGGATGCAACGCAAATAAAGTCTGTTCTTCTTGGTTGTGGTCAAATAAAGTGATGGGAAGACCAGGAAACAACTGAAAGCTTGTGAAGTAGCAGCATAGTAAGGAACGTGCTCAAATAAAGTAAGCAATGAACACAGAGCTGCAGCATGGTAAGGAAAGTGTTCAAAACTACAACCAAGAAGAACAAACTTTGCAGTTCACTGGAAGCTTGTTATGTTCATGCATAGAAAGGAACATGAAGTATGTGATTCAAAGGTATTAAGGATATTATAGTCAAGCACAGTGGAACAGGGTTGATTAAGTGGGGAAAATCCCAAATGAATATAGGGAGAAGCGATGTAAATTAGATTAATGAAAAAGCCCAAGCAACCGCCAAGATGAGACAATCCTTTGACCATTCTTCTTGTGATGCAACCGCATCATGCCAGAATGAAAATTTTCCAGATCTCCATCATCTGGGCCCTTCTAGGACTTCCATGTCATTTACAAAATAGTACAACCCCAACAATGCAAATGACCAAAATGCCCCTGTACAGTTAACAATATCATAATACTCCTGCAAATACCCCAATACACATTCCTAAATACCCTAACAATTCTGAAAGTGGAACAAAGAAAATATCATAGCATCCAATATTACTGTGACCACAAAATCAAAAGATGTACTTAGATAATGTGCTCCACCGTTATGCTCTGCACAAATTTGTATGGCTCCACAGCATGCCACATCATCGTGCTCCACCTTGATCCACTCTGGCTGAGGAAGGGAAATCAGAAGTGGAACAGATCCTTGATCCTCTCCACCGACTCCAGCTGCATCTGTGGTCATGTAGAGAGGCTTCCCCACCTCATTCTTTCCCTGTGATGGTATCACGCGTTGTCAGCATGAACAGTGTTTGCTCCACATCAGCATGCCAACTCCCCCAATCACCTGTCCAGGTGATTGAGCCTTCCATAAACACACTTTACTCAGGTCATCCAATGTTCTAAGCCTCCAAATGTGTCTCTAAACCTAGTGAACCTTGAGGTTAGTTACCCCATGGCCCCAGCCAGGTGACTGCCCATCTCTAATCCTAGTGAACCAACCCTTACCCCCATAGGCCCAGCCAGGTGAACACCAGCAACCCCACCACACCCAGGCATTGAATACCAGCAGTTTTTTGCAGATGTGCTATCCTACTTCACTCATTTGAGTTCCCTAAACCTGTAATGAGCCACCTTATCAGCTTACTATCAAATTTGAAGGAAAACTTAAAGTTTAAAATTGAATTTACACTAAAACTTGAAAACACACAGTTTCAGATTTGACTACATCACGCCTCCACATCCCACCAGATGATATCATATGACTTATTCCTCTCTTCCCTACCTCCAGTATTATTATTAGAATGCCCTCACCTGCAGTCACAACAGGCACTAGTGGCTCCCCTATCCTTCAGACCAGAAACGTCTAAACTCCTCACTTTCGGCCAAGGTTGCTCCCTAGGACCACAACTGAAATCCTGGTGATTAGAAGATCTTCATCCGGAGATGGCTTTCCATCTCCACTACAACACCACTTCCAGAAGCCTGATAATATGCTCCAGCCCTTAACAGTCAATGTGTGTAACAAAGACCAGCTTTGATCTTTGACCGTGAAATGGAGACCCTCCCATGTGTCATTATTCCTAATTGGATGAGAGTCGCACAGTGCAATGTACAAAAAAATGCATCAATGATTGACAGTTAGTCATTCAAAAACAAACCATAAGTTTAAATGTGATCCTTGTGATCATTCTTGAAGAGGGGTGCGGGTGGGACGGTAGGTGGAGCAATAAGCAAGATGACAGTTTCATAGTCTCTTATCTATGAATCGGGCCTACATGGCGATCCAACATCTACAAGAAGGATCCAACCACAAAGTAAAGTTCTCTTTGATTCATGGAATCTATATGAAATTATGCCTTCGGGCCCTTCAGTAAAACAGCTTGCCCATGTAATGGCTTAGTGTACTATGTCTTAGTACCCTTTAACAGAACTAGTTGCCCATGTAACTAAGCCAGTGTACTTAGTTACAAATTTTACACATGCTATAAAAACATCAAGCAAGAAACCAGTTGTATAAAGTTCATAGGATCTATACAAAGAAACAGTAAAGAGGAAATCATGAAAGAGAAGTGTAAGTGGTTACAATTCAATGTAAAGGGCACATACCCACATGTCCATTTATAAACATCCTCCACTGTATTGCGCCTTAGTAAGACATTAGTATGCCAATTAATCCATTCAGTGTTATCCTGCAGAGCAAATGCAAGCATTCAGTAGAATGATTTCAACAATAGAATTTCCATTTTTCCCCCTCAGGAAGCATATGTTCATTTAACTTACAGACCAACTTTACAGGTAATTATAGTATGCTTCATAGACAATCAAATAAGTACAAGCAATCCAAATTAGTGAATAGCATGAAATATGTTTGTCCCGTGGAAAATACTTTAACATCCCCAAATGTAACAGCAACATAACCAGCAAAAATGATTTACTGAATGTCTTCCAAATGAGAAACATTAGCTCTTAGAGAAAATTGTTTTAGTATGCTTTTACCAACTAATTTGTGCATGATAACTAACACTTGTGTAGCTTTTTAAACACCTTTTTTCCTAAGAAAGTGATTAGCCCACATACAATTGATAGGAAAAATGAAAGTGACGTATGTAACATATCGATAGTGATACGGGACGGGGTCAGGATTAGTCGGCCGACGCCATATTGAGCTGCTGAAGAGCTGGTGCATGCCAAACTTTACACGTTCTGTCTGAAAGGAGACGTGTTGAACATGTGATGTACAGATTGGGGGCATTCACAGCACGAATGTGTGTGTGTGTGTGTGTTGGAGAAGGGGGGTTGTGTTTGGGCAGCTGGGGCTGCTCAGCTGTTGCAGCGGGTTGAGGATCGTGGCGGCAGGAATCAGGGTGACTGCTGCCACTGGAGATGCCGGTGGTGGAGGTGGCGGCGGTGGCGGTGGCGGCTACGTCCCCCATGGCAGTTGCTGTCCTGGCTACTGCTGGCACCACGGGGGCTTATGGCTGTGGCGGCTGGGCTTGGATGTTGAATTTGGAGAGGGACGATGTCAGGCATCCAGCACGCAGGTGAGGATGAGGTCACGTTGTGTGCTGAGGAAATAGATCAAGCACGTGGTGTGCAGGGCATACTGTGTGCCCTCAGAATGGTGCTCTCTTCTTGCAGGGGAATTTCATCGAACATATGGCGGCGAATACACCTGTACCTCTTGTATCAGTTCTGAAGCGGGATGATGGAGGGGTGGTAGTTCTACGTGCTCCTGCTGATGCTATTGCTCAAACTGGAATGGGCAGGGTTCGTCATACTGTTGCTGCTCGCTGGGGCTGCTGCTGATGGTACAGAGAGATGGTGCAGACTGCCTTTGTGCAGATGAAGGAGGAGAACAGGGACCAGCCTGCCCTAATGCGACTGGACAAGAATAGGAGGGGAGGTCGAGGTCGATTGAACCAAGAGGATGGGAAGGCAAAGGGCGGCCTGCTGCTGATGGGCACGGAAGAGGGAGAAGCCAGCCTGCTGTTCTGGTGCTTGTTTTTGGAGGTGAGAAGGCTGATCAGGAGAGAGGTGGAGATGCTGCGCCCTGCTACTGCTACTGGCTGGTGCAATGGAGATGGAGAGGGAAATGGAGGGGTAGATCGGGTTTGGTAGGTCTCTCACCCAGGGCCTCTCGCCCTCTCCCTCTCGGACCTCTCCTTCTTGAAGTACACACAAACACACACACACACGCAGGGAGGGTGGCTGCTGCAAACTGGACATTTTTTCCCTCAGATGCATTAGTGCCTAGGGTTACAAGAGTGGCTTCAAAAGAGCATGACCAAAATAGCCCTGCTACAATGTGCGCTACAGTGCGGCTACAGTTTCAAGCCAAATGACTTAAAAGAAACCTGACTTAAGACCCGATCATCGAAGGATGAGATCACCCTTGCGGACCTCGAACAAAAGGGAAATACATGAAATTAAATAAAAATGCACATATAAGGGAGTAGATCATCTCCGAGCCGAAAGGATGTGTGGTGTACGAGAGGCTACAGGTCAGCTGCTTGGTGTCCTCACCAATAACTCCGTTGTAGTCATTCCTCATACAAGGCTGCACATGCTCCCGCATCAGACAGTGTTTTTATGCAGCGGGCCCCATACTTTGACATAACCCCAGAAGGATGAGGGAATCGGTTCTTTCCTACCCTCAAATAAAAATAGCCAATAAATGAGCTAGGACCCATTGCTTGGTTGCCTTGACCAGGGCCTCCCTGGATTTATATGGCACTGTGGAGGCTGTCCCCAACATCAAAAGAAAAAAAATGGAGTCACCCACACAAAATCACTATCCACTTTCTCATGACTCCAGTTCTCTTTTCCAGCAAACACAGCACCCACCTCTATCTGAATCATCTGAAATGCTTCTTTTCACATAGGCTGTAGCACGTAGAGCTACTACACTTTTTCAGCAACATGATAGTCTTTTAGTCTCACTCAATCTCTCTCCCATGAGTTCCTCCCTCCCTCCCTCCCACCCTTTCAAATGGAGGTCCAGCAACCGAATGGTGGTGCCCTGGCACTGCCTGCGGCGGGGGGGGGGGACATGCGAAAGGAGGAGTGAAGGCTCAGGGCTCCGGTTCGGCCGGTTTTTGTTTTTGTTTTTTATTTTTTAAACTGTACCGGATGGTACAGGTATGAAATAGGTGAAAACAGACCGGCCAAGGCCGGTTCCGGTACGTACCGGGAGGTATTGAATACCATGATACACATGGGAAGAGTTAATGTATATATTGCACCTTAGTCACAACAAAACCTAACTGTAGTCTACATACAAAGATGTTACAGATTTACTCTTTTCAATGTGCAGTTATCTATTTGATCATAGTATAGCATTACCACAATTTTTTTTTTGAAAGTGGATAGTACCACAATTGTATTAAATGAAAAGAAAAGTAAGGATTTACATGCATATAAAGGAATGCCCCAAGATCCCTATACAAAAAAGTACCCACACTAAGATAGTAGGGCAGTCACTATCCCCCCAACAACACAAAAGAGGATGAGTTCTGGGCGTCTATGTTACAAAGATTGCTAGCCCACTCTCTGACTCTCACAAATGAAAGAGACCACTCTATCTGCATCTCTTGCTTCCATTCTGAAGATTTTGTTGTTCCTCTCTCCCCACAAGGCCCATAGGGTGGCAAGTAAAATTAGCCACCATATGGCATTACCACAATATTAGGGCCACAAAAGTTAAAAGTAGAGAAAGAGACAAATATAGTTGAGGTAGCAATCAACCTGCAAATGCGTTTGTAGCATACTATTGTTGTTCCCAAACTGAATAAGCTTGTTTGCAATACGAGTTATATGTCCAATGTTGCCTATCCTTGGTGGAGACCTTCCCTCTACAGGCAATGTTGGCTACACAAGTGATTCATGTTTCTACGTCAGCTTTGAGGCATCCAGAATACACCCAAATCTGAATGTTATACATAGATAATGGAAGGTTTAATAGGAGTAAAGTCATAGTTGTTGAGAGGATCACCTTGTTGGAGTCAGTTGACAATGTAAAATTCTTTTCAGCATGTAGAATCTTTTGAACAATGTCACATCCCAGAAGGAGATGTTCCATTAGTACTGTCCGCTTACTCTCTAAACATGATATGATAATGTTTTCCACATGGTGATGCAAAAAATTGTTGAATGGATACCTGTAGTGATTAGCAGGTGGAAACTGTAATTGTCTGAAATTCAGTCAGCATGTAGTAGAGCTCTCAAAATGCAAACTTACTCAAAGAACAAATCAAGAATGCGCTGAACGGCTCCCAGTTGAATCAACTGTTTCTCTGCAGCTTCACTTCCGGTCATCAGCAAAACAGAAATGAACTCCACAATCTGAATAATTTATTTAATAGCAAATGTTAAGCATCATGATGCATGATGAAAAGAAAATCAATCCTTCAAGCTCCATGAAATGGAAAGCTTCAAATGACTCTGCAGGGTACATTCTTGTAGTTAACATGCTCAACATGGTCTATCACTTTCATAGAGAGAGAAACAAACATGTCAAATATGGTAGCTCAACACAGGTTGATCAAACACTTTCCTGCGGTATAATAAGTGATTTTTTTTCAAAAGAAAGTGGATCATACCACCAATTTTATTAGATACACAGAGATAGAACAATCGGGATCAAATGAGAGCTTGCTCACAGAGAAAAAACAGAAAAACAAGAAGACCACCTCACAACAAATTCCACTCACACATCCTGAAAGAAAATACACACTTCAAGATTACGCAGATGCAGATCAAAATTTCCGCGAAGAAACATATGCCCTCTGCCGGGTAACTAAGGCTGCATTCTGAGTATCCTTCATCAAAGAAGCAAGTTCTCTACATCCACATGGTGCTTTCAGCGGAGAAGCTTCATCATTAACTAGACTCTTCAGTAATTTCCTGACCTGCCCTGGATTACTGCTTATTTGTATACCCAACATTCTTGCCTTTTGAATTAAATCTTAATTACTCCAAAAGAGACAAGAATCTTCACCTGTCGGATTTTCCAAACCTTGCTGCAATACCGTGTCCGAATACTTTTCCGTGTTCTCAATAGGGACCGCTGCACCACCTTGAGAAGAAACTATCACCTCCGTCAGTAAGAAACATCTCCCCAAGGGTGAGATCCCATATCCCAGACAGAGTGGGCTCATCTCCTCCACCCCGGGTTGACTTGCCAATGCCAGGGAAGAATTTCTGCCACCCAAACAAAATGGACACACCTTGCCCACCAGGAAGCCAATGGGGATCAGATGTTCGATGTCAGCAACCACTAATCCTCCTTATCGTCCAGATCAGCAAGCAGGTCCACCAGCATGATCCACGCTGACAACATTGTGTTTGGAAGTCGTAAAGCACAGCCAATGCCGATAAATTTGGAACACAACCCTCTTCTTGTCGTGATTCCCTTCCTTCCAAAGGTGAGAACCTCACCCGCCAGCTGGGAGATTGCCTGCTGCCAAGCCAATTCCCCTGACCTAATGAATTCTCCGAACCCTTCGTTTTAAGGGTTTCCCTGCCCACTAGTTTTTATATTTTGAAATGAGTTTGGAATATGATTATGGCTCGAAAGAGAATCTTGAACCTTGGCGGCAGGCTGGACTTGTGATTCCCTTCCCCATAAACTAGTTTGAGGATCTTTCCCTCTTTCAATGGACATGATTGAGTTGACATCCTCACAGGCAAGCTAATCCAGGGAGACCCCACTGACTCAATCATCTTCAACCTTGACGCTACGGCCTCTGCATCGCCACAAACCCTAACACCCAGCTGTGCCACTACAACACTTTTTGTAGGACTGATCCATTCTACATTCTACTGTCTCCTCCACGGACAATGACTAAACCTCAACAAGAACCCAGTAATAATTATTATGCCACCAGAGTTTCAGAGAACATGAGAGCTCAGACAGCGAATAGAATTCAACTTGTAATCTAGCATACTGCAAGCACTGTCATGACTTAGTGTTTTCATCCACACCCACTAAGCAGCCAAAAGAAGACACCAATGAAGAAAACACCTCCACGCTCCACAATGGCAGAGCATTACCAGATAGACGACACCACCGCACCACACCTTTGGATGTCAGTCTCATGCCTCGCCCCTCCTGCCACTCTGACCAAACTAAAGGAAAACTGTTAACCAGTAACAAGGAAGATTTGAGGACTCTCTCTCAACTCCATCGTGTTAAAGAAAATTAAAAACTGCTCAAAGATAAACTGACAGACCGCATAGCCTCATCCTTCCAACATTTTCTCATTGAAAGAATCATATCACTATGCTCAACAATGCCTCCTTGGACCACACCACTCCTACCAAAACACAACTCAAAGCCTGCACATTGCGATAATAGGAGGGAAACCACAGCGCTTCCACAAACTGAAACTGTGTGGGCTCATCAACAAACTGCTTGGACTCATCAACAACATCTACTTTGACAGATGCCTTGGGTTGAGGAAGAACACCAGAGTCGCACTGGAAACTCTGATGCCCTGCCTTCTTGCATTGCCAGCATATTGCCTCCTTGTTGTACTTGGATGTGTGATGCCCTTTGTCCAGGCACCTAAAGCAGAGGTTCGACCGAGTATCTGCCCACCAAGCAAGTATATTCCGACTTCCAGAGGACTGCAAATGCCACTGCTGTCCCCCTCATTCTCGCCATCCCCTTCGCTCCCGCTCCCACTCACTATGGCCCTTGTGTACATGCAGTATAGTCAATGATTACTGGTTACAGCATGATTCTTGTATATTGATTATCCAGACAAATTACGCGTATGTTTTGCTCTAGTGTCTCCACCATAGTGGTAGGGCTAAGTTTTTGAAAACCCAGAAAATCCCTGCCACCAAGGTTCAAATATGGGCTGTCCCCCACTGTCCAAGACGCCCTCCCCCAAAGTTTACCAACTGAGCCATGCTCAGTCAGTCACATCATGTGCATGTTGAAGCCATAAGGTAGATGTCTAGAACAAGATTAGCTACAGAGATCATAGACCCTGAATTTACCATAAATTTAGTACTACAACAAAATAGAGTGATAAAATAAATGCATAAAAAGCAGATGTACAATAGTATCAACAATTCATAGATAAAACAAGCAAAAGAACGAAAAAAAATAGAAGAGATTTTTACTTATAATCCCTTATAATCTTTAATATATATAATTATTAAAGATTATAGAAGCTTTTATATATAGTAAACATTTTATAGGGGATTAAAAGTAAAAATCCCAAAATAAAAATAAAAGTAAAAAACAATCAGAAGATATGATAGAAAGAATCTTTGCAATAACAAAATAATATACAAAGAAGAGTTGCACAAAAAATGTGAAGTAGATGAATTGTTTCATCTAGTGTCAATGAGGTGCATACCTTCAAACGATGAGTCCCAAGAGGAGGTTGTAACCTTCCATAAGTTGTAGGTAAAACACTCTCAGAAGATGAAATATCCAACATCTTCAATAGATCACCTGACACATGACACATTGATTTTGAAGGAAAGGAGAGAGTCTCCACAGGACATTATTAAAATCAAGAACAAAAAAAATAAAAAGCAATTACCGTGCATGTGGAACATAAACTAAACCTGCCTACATAGCAATAATCAGCAATAACTTGACAAGAAACACTGCAAATTGTGTAAGTAGGAACGCAGAACATCATTTCAAGCATAATTGAAGTGGAGTTTTAACTTCTATTTCCTAATCATCAAGAAGACAAAACAGAATATGACAATGTCTTCAATATTAGCCACTTTCACATGATTTTGGCACATTCCTTGGTCTAGCAGCATCCAGAGCTTCGGCTCCAAGATTTAAAAGCTCTTGCAGCAACATGCATCCCTTAGTCCTAACTGCTTCTTATGAAAGAAATAGCAGAACCAGTTGAATGCCCTCATACATTTTGTCGACTTCATCCACAGGCCTCACTTTCCTTTGTTAGTTTGTGATAGTCAAATGGTGTTGCAACTTGAACAAAGATGGGTCTTGCATCTGACTAGTAGAAATATATGCATTGCAACTTGAACATAGATTGTTTAGCAATCTTTCCTTTATATTCACATATATTCCCGGAATCCCTGAATGATTTGGCTTCTTTAGTAACACAAGACTGAGATTCAGGGATGCTAGATTGCTAAACAATGAAATTAAACATATGTTACTCAGAAATCAATGATTTATAGGCTGTTCAAGGGAACAGTGTAAGAATTGTGCAGAAGAAAGAAAAATGCATAATCAATAACAGGAACCCATAGGGACAATACTGGAATTTCCCTATCAACATAGGAATCAGCGGTGGGAGCAAGGATTGCAACAATGTCAGTGATTTTTCTGTGTGTGTGTGTGTTGGGGTGGGGTGGGGGGGGGGCTGATATAAGTAGAACAAAGAAACTCAACTGGGGGGGGTGGATGGAAGTAGAACAAAGAAATTCAACCAAAATAAGGAACCTCTCCCTCTCTGTGTTGGGGGGCTGGATAGAAGTAGAACAAAGAAACTCAACCAAAATAAGAAACCTCTCTCTCTCTCTCTCTCTCTCTCTCTCTGTGTGCGCGCGCGCGCATTGGGGGGGCTGGATAGAAGTAGAGCAAAGAAACTCAACCAAAATAAGGAACCTCTCTTTCTCTCTCTCTCTCTATACAATCAATTGGCCTCCAACAAAGTGGAAACTTTTATGATAAGAGAAGCATAATGAGCATTGTGGCCTAGAGCCCTACGTAGAGAAGCTTCTACAATTATTTATTGCTGCCCTCATACGAGTTCTCAACCAGCAAGCATGCACCAGAATCCGAGTGCCAGTTTTCTCTGCTCTTCTTACAATTGTGTGCTGGTTTACGGATACTTCTTAATCCTGTCTTTGCACATGATGCTGCTCATGTCTGAACAGATTGTGATTGTTTTTGCAAGTGTTATACACAGCTCCTGCAGTGGCAGCATCAGCGACGTGCAAACACCTTTAGCTAGGATCAAAGGACCATGGCAATCTGAAATTTAGGGAAAAAGTCACGCCATTAATCGAAGTTTCAAGAAGGATCTGGATCAAGAAAGAAACTGAAGCCTGGTCTGGGTAGGCTGCTCCATCCTAAGAATGCAGGGTTTCACGATGATAAAAGTAATCCTACATGATTAGGCCAAGGTTTTAACTAGTGTTTGTGATCTGCTGCCCACCATCCAAAGAGATCTATAAGTAACAGGAAACATCTGCAGAGCTCCTTAAGGACCCCTCATATTAGACGAAAAAGGATCAACAAGGCTCTGGAAAAGAACAATGGGACTGAAAATGTCAACAGGTGCTGCAGCAATTTCCCAAGCATTAGCATCTTTCTCGATTTGATTTGACATCATTTCATTATCGTGAAGGCATTAGACCCACTCAGAAAGAGCAGCGGTATTGGCCTAGCAGCATGCGGAGAGCAACGGCTGCATCCACTGGCAGTAACAGCAGCGTGCAATAAAACCAAGTATGATACCAGCAGCAGAACCTTAAGCAATAGCACCAAGACATGCAATGCACTTCTCTCTTCTTTCGTATTTGTCTTTTTTCCTCTTCTTTCTCTTCTTCAGCTATGTTTCAAGAATTCATTAAAAGCCAAAAGCTTCTCATGATTTTGGAAACCTATGCTCACGCAAAATACATTCCTATTTGTGGTTTAGACAAGAAAAACCTTTCCTAAAAAGAACAATGCCTAGAAGTTGTTACCCACAGCATTATATTTTTCATTTTTTGTCATAATTACATGAGACTTGATCAGTTCTTAAAAACCAATATACATAAGCTAATCCTGACCCATAGAGGGCAACACTTAATCACCAGTTCTATAACAAAAACTAGTTCTTTTGTGAAGTGCAAGATGCCCTTGTGTGGTTGGACCAACCAAGAGCAGGGAGAAGACTTCAGATTGATTGGATGAGCATTTGTGAGAACATTTTCTTTTTATTTTCTTTTTTTTTGGCTGGCGGTGGTTGGTTTTGGACAGGACTTTGCTAATGACAAAGATAAGAACAACAGAATATATATATATATGCATACATATATATGTGTATATATATATATAAACTGAAAAGTCAATCAGAGATACAAGAACAAAAACAAATAACCTTACAGATCTGAGACAAGCACCCACCAATTCTGTCCAGCATGCCATTAATTGTCTCTGGATTAGCAGTGACTGATGACCCATGAGTCATATGGCTTCGAAATGAATGGTAAAATGTTGGCATCATCCTCTTGGGGTCTAACAATGATATGCAGATGGTCAACGAGTGAACCAAAACAGATTTTGGCCTCGAATCTTCCAATGCACGATGGAACAGTCTTCCCACAAAACTAAAAAGATAAAGAAAATTCCAAAATTATAGGAATTCATGAAAAGAAAAGACTAAAAACAAATGTGCAAACAAAAATAACTGTCATCATAAATAGATATAAGTACCTAGGACTAGTGATTTTAGCAGCAATTCCAGGAGGAGAATATCGAGTTATGGCACAGAGGATTTCTGCTGCATTAGCATGCACTTCAGGGGAATCCTGTGAATGATGTAAAAAATATATAATTATCAGAATCTACTGTTTATTTAGATGGGAAATACACAACTAATGCTGCTTTTAATTATTGTTTCAATCCAAATATTGAATGGCAAAATACCATATCCTTCAATAAACATATGCTACTAGAAACACAAAGAACACCATATTAGCACCTAAAGAAGAGTTGCATTATATCGCATTATCAAAGTTTCATGAAAAATAGGACAGCTATAGAATAAGCATAGTGTCATAATAGTATTTATTTACTTTTGTGTATTGCTTTCTTTCAAAGTTAAGAAGACAGAAATCATTATATGAACCTGAAGGTCCTAACTTGCATAGTTACCAAGAAACCCATCAAAGAGGGCATAGAAGTGTGGAAAGTGGTTGATGGATCTGAGAATTTCCAAGGAGATTAATGCCTCTCTCAAGAAAGGGATGGTTGGAGATGAGCAAGCATGTCGATCTCATTCCCACACATAGCCAATTACCTCCGATAGCAAAGGGCAGCATAAAGTATTGTGCCAACAGGAAAGGAACAGGCAGATCTGGTAGTGCAAGAAGGCCTGTCTACCAGCAACCAGGGAACCTATCCACGACCTGATTTCATCACCCAGGGCAGAGGTGCAATGTTTCCTGTTCCATGGCCCAGGACATATCCATCATATCTCTATCAAGCTATTCTCATACCTGTCATGCAGTCAGCGGTCAGGAGGGTGGTTTCAGATGGGAATGCATTTCCAGTGGAGGCCATCAGTCCATGACGAAGTCTTTTTCAAGACAACGTAACAGGGGAATCAAAGACCCATGGAGTTGCAGGTGACAGTGGGGATGGAAGAGAAGGCAGGTAATTCCAATGGCAGAACCACATCCACAGACATCAGAGGACCAGAAAGTGTGTTGGGTTATGATGATAGGAAGGAGTGGCAATATGGTCAAGGTAACACCATGGGGGAAAATGGCTTGGCCATTGGGAGTTTTACCAAGAAAAACATTGGCACATTCAGATATGGCTAGGTTGGGTGGAAATTGCTTAGATAAGGCTAGAATGGTTGCCTTATTTTGAGGTGAGCTAGCAGCAAGTCCTTCAATGGCCAAGATCTAAGGGCTCACAATGGGACATGATGAGTTACCTGATCCCATTGAGGTGTCAGAATGGGCCTTGTGGAGCCATGATTCTATCTCATCTACTCATTATGATGTTCACCATGTGACCAAGCACCTTCTTCCTTGCCTCATGGCGGCAACCCTAGACCTCATAAGGAGTGCTTCTTTGCTTCTCACTGACACCGACGGGAACACTATGGGAGACCCTTTGTTTCTTCCTCCTCCAGCCTTTCCCCTTAGTTGGATGGTAGGAGACTTTTTTTTCGGGTGGGGAGAAGGGGGGAGGGGTACCCCTCTTTGTAAGAGTGGCTACTCAATTTCTAAACTATCCAATGGGGAACCGACCTTTAAGCTAGAGAAGTCCAACAAAAAACCATACCATCCTCTACATTCCAAAAAGTTGTTGTCATCAAGGTTCAAAATAATTTTTTTTATCTTAACCTTTATTATCTTCTTTACTCATTCAGAACTGTGTTCAATAATCATATGTTGTTCATTTCACACACATGCATAGAAGCAACCACAACCATGCTCATAAGGAACAGTAATCGCTTTCAATTTATTAAGTATATTAGAAGGGTATCTTAGAATTTAGAAATGGTTGATCTTTGTTCTATATCTAATTCTCTATCCTCCCTCTTCACTTCTTGGATAGACATCAATCAACAATCAGGCCAGCCATGGTATATACTATAAAGGAGTTGACACATGGATCAATGTTGTCTACTCAATGCAAGAGAAATCAGGGGTTGACACATGGGGAGATAGCAGATCTCAAAGAGTCCATTGTGCAGGCAGCTTTAATTGATATATGCACTCCTAATGCCCTTTTATATGCTCTAGCTTCAGCAAGAAACTTTCTTGTTTGGGATTGGACAAGTTTTTTCTATCAGTTTAGTGGGAAGATCACTTTTCTGGGCTGGAAGCATCATGCTTGGCAAGGCCAGTGTGTAATCACAAGCCAATTCATTTGAAGACCAACAATGAGCACAAGAAAAGGCCTTTCTTTAAAATGGAAAGACATTGATTATGACAGGGGAGCTACAAAGAGTCTTTGGCAGTTAATCAAAGGTGTTCGGATTTGTTCTGATATAAATTAAAACCGACTATGGCCGGTCGGGAAAAGCCCAGCACATGAACCCTAAATCATCTGTTAAACTTAAAGCACGAAAATAATCATGCACATGCTAATCAAATAGCTAACAAGTGCGCATCTTCGTTCAACAAATGAACACATAAATTCTCCCCGTTAATTTTTTCCGCGTGTGAAACAGACTGGCATGCCCGGTGGGACAGAGTCTTTTGGCATCGGTTATCTATGGTATATTTTAAGAAGGCTCGTGACTGGGTGAGATGAGACTACTTGTCTCAAGTTCTCTCATTTTTTGGATTTGATAACAGGTGCGTTGGATGGATCAGACCTTACTTCAGCTAGAGTTGTGCTTCTGGTGAATGGGGCACCCTCCCCATTCTTCTGCAGATGGAGAGGAATTTAACAATGTGACCACAGTCGCCATATGCCTCTTTGCTTCTTGCACCAATGGGCCAGTGGCTCAGATGCCGAGTAGGATGTAGCATATAGTAGAATGTTTGGGGCTCATCGGAGAAGTTGAACATGCTTCCAAGGCATGCACACCTTCAATATGCAACTGACTTCTTTTTGTGGCTATGGTTGAGAACATGGTTCGCCGACTCGGTCGTGCCGTACCGGATCCATGAGAAACCAGGACATGATCCGCCCGACTCGAACCAAGTCGCTCCTCCCTGCCTCTACTCTTCTCTGCGACATTCCAAGTGTGCTCCGGCGAGGATCCGGCGGTGGCAGCGAGGATCTGGCAGTGGAAGAGGAGATCCGGTGGTGGCGGCGATGATCCGGTCAGGAGGGGCGTTGCCGGCCACGGTGGGGGGCTGTCGAGGGTGGGGCGGGGGCGCCGGGGTGCAAGGATGGCAAACTCGGTTTCGGTCTCGGTTTCGCCCGGGTCCGAAACCGAGTCGACTCAGTTTCGGTTTCGGTTTCGGCCGAAACCGGCCGAAACCCATATAACAGGTTAAAAAAATTAAAATTAATTCTAAAAAATCTGAAAAAAATCATAAAAAATATAAATAACCACTTAAAATCACAAAAAATCATAAAAATCATTACACATGCATTTCATTGTATAAGTTAGTGCAATAACCTTGAAGTAGACAACTACAAAAATTCAACTTCAAACATTGAACATGTGTAAGTCATATTCCATTGTACATTAATAGAAGCAGTACAATAAACCAATTTGGACAAAATAAATGTTACAAAAATTCATTGATTCTTACCTAATATGGATAATAATTACTAGAAGAACCTTCTCCCTCATCGTCTGGCCCTTGATGTCGATACCCATAACCAGGTTGCATGTATGGTCTATATTCACTATAACCAAACAATGAGGTAGCCAAGTCCTGCATCCCTCTTTGGATCCCTCTTGGAGTGTTTGGTTGACTTGATTCGAATCCAGTATCAACATAGGAATCTTGAGGAAGAGAAGAGTCACTGGTCGAATATGGATGGAACTGAAATGATGGTTCATAATTCTGGGCCCCATAAATAGCTGCTTCATGTTGGCCACCTTCGTAACCTGGTGAACCATATCCGTGCTGACCTTGACTATATCCAGTAGTACCACTTGCAGCACCTGCACCACCTGTACCACCTGCAGCACTAGTACCACCTGCAGCACTAGTACCCCCTGCAGCACCTCCGGGATGATCATCATCAGAATCATAAGAAACCAGTCGCCTTTTAACCTTTGAGGATATTTTTTTCTCTTTTGGAGTGCTTTTTTCAATCAACGTTGACACGAGTCCTTTTCCCCTTGGCGTGTGCCTCACATAAATCTGCTTCAACTCCTCAATTGCTGGGTCCTCTCGAGCAGCAGCATTTGCCCTCTCAGTTTGCCCATGCACTGATGTACTTCTTCTTAAGGAGGACATTCTAAGAGTGACTGGCCTGCTATCTGTATCTGAGTGTCTAGCTGGCTCAAACTCGAACTGCTCCTCAGTGTCATCAACCACCCTAGACTGGTGCGCATGAGTATCTCTGGCCCTCTTTGATTTGCTTCTTAATTCGGGATCTCTTGCCTCATCTTCATCAAGTATGCCCTCTGCCCATCTTCTATCATCAACATCAAAAACGGGCTCATCAACCTGCTCTCGTGTCTCCACCCAAGACTGCAAGGGATTATCATCATCAAATAAGGCATCCACATCAATCTCTGCGGCGGCATCCTCGGCGACGCGTTTGTCTCGCAGCTGTTGTCTCAACCTCATATTCTTTATTCTCAACCTCATATTGTAGTGGCAGTACACTAATTTCTCTAACCGATCAGCCTTTAGCCGATTGCGAACCTTTGAGTGTATAAGGCTAAACGTGCTCCAATTCCTTTCACATTGGCTTGCTGATGTGGTTTGACTCAACACCCTGATTGCAATGAAAGCCAATGCAGAACTGCCCGATTGTCTATTGTTCACCATGATCCACCAGTCAGCTGTTACACCAACCAACCATAAACAAATAAATATAAGATGTAAATAAAAATTAATTAAGGAAGATGTAATTGCAAAGAAAGCACAAAGATGAAGTATACCTGGGCTCACTCTTCCCACTGCGTATTGCAATTGGGAGTCAGAATACGTCCCACTTTTCATTCTATAGGAGGTCATCTACAAAAATTACATAATAGATTAGCATTGCTACGTAAGTAAATTCTATACCTCTTATTCATGAAATCAAACAGGCCAACCTCTACTTCCGCCTGAAGCCTCTTATCTTGTGTCCTCGATAAACGACCAATGACTCTTAAAGTGCCTTGAAGCACCTCGGCATCAACATGTGCATTGGCATTGTACATTAATCGAGGGTTCAGAAAATAACATGCATTTGTATATAGTTAATGTATGGTCAATAATATATGAATACAAATAATCACTCACCAGCTACATGCAAGTCGTGGTGTAATGTGGTGTCCCATCGATGGTCAATAATCTTCCACCACTTTGCATGTTCTTTGGGAAGGGACTCCTGCAACTCCAATTTCGCACGGTCCATGGCCTCATAAAGATATCCCATATCATTCTTGTCATCGCCATCCACCAATCTTAGGACCTTCACGAGGGGGGTGACTACTTTCATGTATCGTGTTACACTGCCCCAGAATTTGTTGTCGTCCACGATTCGACAGACATCCAAATAATCCATCTGAACATCAACATTGCCCTTGTCGATGTATTCCCGCAGGGTATTATGGTACATGAAAGCTTTCAACTCATTCTTATACCTGTGCAAAGAAATAAAATTTGAATCAAATACAGATCATAACTATAAGGATAAAGAAGTAATAATTGAGTTCAACAGTATACCTATGCAGAGACTCCAAAGAAATAAAATTTGAAACAAATCTGGTTGGCCCTGCACGTATAATATCTCGCCCCCCACTTGCATGCTCCATGAACATGTTCAATATCCTAGGATGGCCATAAATATACTGGGTAATCTTTTGTCCCCTTTCAACCGTCTTCTTCACATGTTTGTCCTTCCCTATGTCTTCAAGTATGAGATCAAGACAATGTACTGCGCATGGGAGCCAATATAAATGCCTGCGCTTATGCATCAATTTCCTCCCTGCAGCCTTATAACTGGCTTCATTATCAGTCACAACTTGTACAACATTTTCTTCACCAATTTCGTCTACCATGTTGTCCATCAAATGAAACAAATAATTGGCATTTTTTTCAAAATTTGATGCATCTACAGATTTTACAAATACTGTACCTTCGATGCAATACACCAAAAAGTTAATCATGGACTTTTTCGTGGTACCAGTCCAACCATCACACATAATAGTGCATCCTCTCTCCATCCATATATGCTTGAAGCTTTCAACCCACTGATGGAGCTCCTCAACCTCTGCCTCAAGGCCACGCCCGTATATGTCCCGACGTGACGGCGCCTTCAACCCAGGGCCAGTATCTGCTATGGCATCCAACATAGGTTGAAAATATTCACTTTCAGCAGCATGTGCAGGGACACCTGCATGAAAAAACCATTTACAGATGCTTTTAAATGCATGCCCTGCAACTTCTGCAGATTTTTTGACCCCTCTTAATGCACTTTTGATCTTAGGTTGTGTAGCCTGGGGCCTTCTGTGGAGATAACTGTCCATGGGGCCTGCTCTCTGCGTCTGCGGGGGCGGGGCAGCAACATCAGGACGTCGTGCAGCTGTACTGGAGTAGGTCCCTCCTGAACCCATGGGTGCCTTTCCTTTCCTTCGAGCGGCTTCTTCACGCTCCCTTGCTTCTGTCAGTTCCGGATCAGAATCTTCAGTGCCTTCCTCATCATCATCCCTCCTAACCCTTCTGCCAGAAATCTCCTCAGCAATTTCCTCCTCATCCTCAGCCCTTTGTTGCACCCTCTCCTTTTTCCCCACAAGGCACTGGCGCATCTCCTCTCGCACCTCTCGTGGACAGTGGTCGCATTGTCTCACCTCTCCTCGTACCCCTGCCAAATGTTACTTGCCTCTGATAATTCCGCCATACATCTCCTTACGACAGTAATTACATTTAACCTTCCTTCTCTTAGCATCAACTAAGGACATGTGGGCCCACCCCGGATCCTCCTGCCCTTGCTGCTCATGTGTTTGCTGACGTCTAGACATGATGCTGCATTAAGAAGTTACACAGTCAAAGACAAACAATTGTAAGTACAAAACAAAAGACCCAAATTTATGAATGAATTAGGGCTTAATTACCAAATAACCCTTAATCACCCTTCATAAAAATATAATCCCAGCATGATCCTACCCTACATTCATCAATGAAGCTTAATTAACGTTCAATTGTGGCTAAGAAACTCGAATTAGACAAAAGGCCCAATTTTTATGAACTAATTAAGTCTTAATTAATAATTAAGCCCTAATTACCCTTCATAAAAATACAATCCCAGCATGATCCCACCCCACATTCATCAATGAAGCTTAATTAACCTTCAATTGTGGCTAAAAAACTCGAATTAGACAAAAACCCCAATTTCTATGACCTAATTAGGGCTTAATTAGCAATTAACTCTTAATCACCCTTGGGAAAAACTAATTACCCGCATGATCCAACCCCAAAATCCTCAATGAACCTTAATTTAACTTCAATTGAGCCTAAGCAAACCAATTTAGACAAAAACCCCAATTTTTAAAATCTGATTAGGGTTTAATTAGCAAATAACCCTTAAGCCCTTAATCACCCTTGGAATAAACTTAATAAGCAAGACTTGCTTACCCCAAATTTTTAACCCAACCAAAAGAACACAACAAAATAATCAAACAAAACCCAATGAAATTAACCTCAAACAAAATAATCAAACCCTTGAAGTTGAAGTTGTGTTCGCCTCGGTGTGCGGCGCAAGAAGGCTCCCTCAGACCTCAGTCCCTCTCGGCCTCTCCCTGTCGGACGGCCTTTCACCCTTGGTCGGACAGCTGCCGGCAGGAGCAGCCGCAGCAGCCAGCAGGAGCAGCCGCAGGCAGCAGCCGCAGCACACAGCAGCAGCAGCCGCAGCACAGCAACAGCAGGCCGCCAGCAGCAGCTGCAGCCTGCAGCACAGCAGCGGCAGCAGCACAGGCGCGGCAGCGGCAGCGGCAGCGGCAGCGGCAGCAGCGGCAGCGGCAGCGGCAGGCCGGCAGGAGCAGCCGCAGCAGCCAGCAGGAGCAGCCGCAGCACAGCAGCAGCAGCCGCAGCACAGCAACAGCAGGCCGCCAGCAGCAGCTGCAGCCTGCAGCACAGCAGCGGCAGCAGCACAGGCGCGGCAGCGGCAGCGGCAGCGGCAGCGGCAGCGGCAGCAGTGGCAGCAGCGGCAGCGGCGGCAGCGGCGGCAGCGGCAGCGGCAGCAGCGGCAGCGACAGACACCACCCGCGACGCAGACAGCAGGGGGGGAAGGTTTCGGCCGAAACCTGTGGGTTATGGGGTTTCGGGGGCCAACACTTGCCATAAAATCACTAGTTTCGGCCGAAACCGTTTGGTTTCGGGCGAAACTCGTATCGGTTTCGCCCGAGTTTCGCCCGAAACCGATACCCCCCTTTAGTTTCGGATTGCTACAGTGTTTAATGTGTGTTTCGGATCGGGTATGGCCGAAACCGATACGTTTCGACCGAAACGTATCGGTTTCGGCCGAAACTGCCATCCATGCCGGGGTGGGGGAAGAAATGGCTGTCGGGTGGGGTGAGGCAGACCGAGATCATGGCGATCCCGATCCGGCACAGATCACTGAGTCGGCGAACCTTGGTTGAAGAGCAAGACTAATGATCAAATTTACGCTTAAATTTCTAGAGTAGATTGGACCAAAAAATGAACTTTGAGAAAATACAAGTAGGAGGAAACATGGAAACCAGGCTCTTAGTAGGGCAACAGTGATTATGAGTTGCCAAATAGAAGATTTCTAGAGCGGGCCCATCGAATGTAGATTGGATAATCATCAACCAGAAATTTGCGCACAGACTTGATGGAAGAGTTCTCTTCCAGGGGAAGACTAGCAGTTTATAAATCAACATTGGCCTATGTGCATATCAACCATTTGCCCTAGTTCTATATTTCCAAAATAGTGGCTAAAAAGTTGACTACCCAAAGCAGGTTCCTGTAGCATGGCAGTCAGTTGCAAAGGATGTATCAAATTTAAAAGGAAGATTTTGTAAAAGCAAGGAGAATGGCAGTCTAGACATTATGAATGTCAAGGAGTTCAACATCGTATGGCAGGTAAATAGTTTTGGAAGTTGGGGACAGAAAAGAGAAGGCAGTGGCTGACGGTTATTCAGCAAAATTGTTACAGAAGTTCAAAGTCTAGGGCATGATAGCAAGGACTTCTAGCAATATCTCATATTTATTGTGTGGTATTCTACAGGCTAGGGACATGGTGAGGGTGGGCATAGAGGTCAACTCGCAAAATGGTCACAAATTTCTTTTCCTTTTTTGGAAGGTTACATTTCTCTTAAGTAGGGACAGACATGTGGGCATACAAGTTTAGAAGAGAGGTGTCCTTTATTGTTTAGAGCTAATTCTCACCTACCTATGGGTTCTGGTAGCAACTATGCATGATCAGATATCTACTAGACATTTTGAGTTCCTACTTTCAGAAGGAACCAGGAGGGTGAGGAAATCAAAGTAGGAGAATTACTTATACAGCTTCAGGGATAGTCTTTGGAAGGCCATAAGATGGATTGATGGAAACGGAAATGGCAGAAAGATGGGAATTTTTTTTCTGTTAGGTTGGCCTACTCCCGTATTGCAGATGCTTGGACCTGTCACCCTATGGTCACTAGAGTCTGGCAACCCACTAGCCCGTTGAAGCTAAAGGACATGGTTGGCAGATTTCTCATGGTAGACAGCCAATTTGTGATCAGCTCTCTCATTCTTTAAAAGACATGTGGACATCATGTTTCTTATGCAGATAGGAGGAAGAAACTACGGACCATCTCTTCACTAGTTGTTCTTTTACTTAGAAACTATGGAAGCAGAATTTTTTGTTTTAAAGAAGTTCGTGTCATCTACAGGTTCCCATGTAGACGTGGTAGGGTGGAGGCATTGACCTAGGGCTGGTCTCATTGATGGCTGTTTAAAAGCCACTGCAAGTGATCGGGATTATCTTCACCACTCAGGGACGCATAGGGGCAATTTCAGTATTTCAGCAAACTTCTTGCTGAAAGATGGTTTTATGCTGGAGTTTATGTGCCACAAGACTCATCATCATCATCATCAGAGCCTTATCCCAATTATTTGGGGTCGGCTACATGAATCTTGTTCCGTCAAAGATTTCTATCAAGTGTTATATTCATATTTAAACCCAAGAAACTAATGCCCTTCTAAATAACATCGCACCATCTCATTTTAGACCTTCCCCGAGCTCTTTTATGGGCCACAAGACTCCAAAAAGACAAAAGATTTCTTTACGGAATTGACAGATATTAAGCACAGGTGTCTAGCTACTTGGTGCATAGGTGGGGATTTCAATCCAGTCAAATCTCCAGGTGGACGGGTCAATGAGCACACTTGGTCTTCTGAAATGGAAGATTTCAGAGATTGGATTGGCAAGGCACAACAGATGGAAGTTGAGATAACTAATTTAACTTGGTCAAATTCTAAGTTCAAATCTAAGTTGGATAGGTTTTTCATCAACACTGAGTGGCATCATAGGTTCCCTTCTTGCTGAGCAAGGGGGCTGCCCATGGTATTATCAGATCATATTCCTTTACTGCTCAATGTATAAAGGTGCTATTACTAATGCAAGAACTATTGCTGGAGAGACTTGTGAATTTCATGTTACTATAGGTTTGCATCAAGGTTCTGTCTTTTTTTCGTGCCTCTTTACCTTGTTTATGGATAAAATAACAAAACATTTGCACGATGATATCCCTTGGTGTATGCCATTTGCATATGATATTGTTTCAATTGCTGAGAATATTGATGGTTTAAATGCTAAATTAGAACGTTGCAGGCATGTCTTAAAGTCTAAAGGTTTTAGAATTAGGAGTAAGTCAGAATTTATGCAATACAATTTTAGTAATGGGAGAGTGACACAGGAAGACATAATTCTAATTGATGGACAAAGCATTCTCAAAAGTAGTAATTTTCGATATCTAGGGTCTATTATTCAATAGAATGTGGAGTTCTATGATGATGTTGCACACATGATTAAGACACATTGGTTAAAATGAAGAAGTGCATCAAGAGTCCTTTATGATCATCGTATACCTGTGAAACTTAAAGGGAAGTCCTATAAAACGGCTGTGAGACCTGTTTTGTTATATAGTACCAAGTGTTGGACAGTAAGAAAGGAACACATTTACAAAATGTGTGTGGCAGAGATGAGAATGATGTGATGGATGTGTGGTAAAACTAAGAAAGATAAGATTAGAAATGAACGCATCTGTGAGGACTTGGGTGTAACTCCAATTGATGGTAAAATAAGGGAAAATAAACTCAAATGATATGGGCATGTGCACCGTCACCCTAACTCAATGCCAGTTAAAAGATGTGACAAAATCTTAGTGGATGCTAATAAACGAGCTCGTGGTAGGCCTAAAATGAGATGATGTGATGTTATTAGAAGGGGCATTAACTTCTTAAGTTTAAATACGAATATAGTATTTGATAGAATTCTTTGGCGGAACAAGATTTATGTAACTGACCAAAAATAATGGGATAAGACTCAAACGATGACGATGATTTCTGTACTACTCTCCACAGACGCCAACAGCAATCAACTTGGGAGGCTATTCAGACTTGAGATGGCATGCGGCAAACATGCAAATTTTAAAAAATTAGTTTTTAAAAGGTGGAATGAAGCTCCTAAAGATAGGTTTGCATGCCTTTCATTTTGCTAACAAACTGAAATGGGATTGGAAGAGAATGAAGGTGTGGAGTATTGCTACATTTGGGGATGTTACTAAAATTAGACAAGAACATCTCCCGATGTTTGAAGACTTTGACTTGAATCATAATCAAGGGGTTTTGCATGATGAGGAAAAGACCCAGAAGGAAGAGGTTAAAAAGCAATATAATGAATGGGTTTATAGAGAAGAGATTTTTTTTTTTTGAAAATGGGTAGTACCACAATTGTATTAAATAAAAGAAGAGATGTACAAGTATAGTCAATAAATACCCAAAAAATCCGTATACAAAAGGTCACATCAAGCCGGTGCGGATCACACTAATCCCCCAACAAAATAAAAAGAGAGGAGTTTAGGGAATTAACATTACAAAGCAACTCTGCACATTCCCTCACTCTATGACAAATAAAAGATACAAGAGAGTCCTCTGCTCTAGCCTCCCTTCTGAAGATCCTATTGTTCCTTCACCAAAAAGTGACACGCAGGATCAGCCACCACACGATCTTGTCTCCTCTGAGAGACCACCTCCTACCCCAAGACCCGATGAAGTGTTGCACCTCTCTCTGGCGGCCAATTGCACAATGGGCTCTTGAAACCAACCCCTCCCAAATCTCTCGCGAATAGGAGCACCCTACAAATAGGTGGTTGAGCGCCTCGTCCTCATGACCACACAAGCAACAGGTCAGTTATAGGCCCAGGACGAACTAAAGCAACCTATTTCGAGTGGGAAGCCTCCCATGAGAAATTCTCCAAGCGAGAAATTTCACCTTTAACGAGCTCCTTGGTCTCTAGATCTGTGGGGCAAGGCTACGGTACACCCCTCCATCAGAGATGAAGGTGCAGACATACCTCACAGAGAAGGACCCTTCCTTGTCCCACCTCCAAGACCACGCATCCTCCCGGTGGGTGTGTGAGGAGAAGTCGAGGAAGAGGAGTAAGAGGTCCTAAAACAGCTCCATCTCAGCGATCCTGAGGTCCATCTGGAAAGTCGACGCCCAAGTGCCTCCAGAAAGTTGGGCGTCGAATGCCTGGCCAATCGACCCCAAAGGGTCAACAGAGACAACAAAGAGGCTGAGGAAAGATGCCTCCAAAATGAAAATACTGCACCATCTGTCCTTCGAGAAAAGGCATCTATTGCCTTTCCCTAGTAGGATCCAAACACCAGAGGAGATAATAACCCTGTAAGTCAGAATGCCTCGCCAAAGGGGAGGAGTCTGAGACCGAACAGGTGAATCTGAATCCCAAACTCTCCTCCTGCCATAGTATCTTTGCCCAATGAGTTATGCCCAAAAATCTTCATCCCCTGCCCACAACCTCCACGGCCACTTGCACAAGAGAGCCAGATTAAAGTCCCCAACAGTCTTGATCCCCAACCCCCCTACTTCTTACTACTAGCCACCCTCCCCCACCTGATGTCATGCCAACCCTTGCATCTCCCCCCACTTCCATGCTAGAAGAATCTCCCCTGAATAGACTCAATCTTCTTCACCACTATCTTCGAGATCTGAAACAAAGACAGAAAATAGATAGGTAGACTGCCCAAAACAGATCTGCATAAAACTAACATGCCCCCTAAGAAAGTAGTCTAGCCTTCCAACCAGCTAGCCTAGACTCATATCTCTGAATAATAGAGAGCCAATCAGCATACCGAAGAGCACCTGGTGCCAGTGGGAGTCCCAGGTAGGAGATGGGAAAAGCTCTTGTCTGAAATCCCAAAATGTGTGCCGCCCTAAGGATAGCAATATCCTCCATATTAGCCCTAATAAGCAAA
Organism: Amorphophallus konjac; assembly: GCA_022559845.1. Classification (NCBI taxonomy): domain Eukaryota; kingdom Viridiplantae; phylum Streptophyta; class Magnoliopsida; order Alismatales; family Araceae; genus Amorphophallus; species Amorphophallus konjac. The sequence continues at coordinate 380,543,056 of CM040126.1, read as the reverse complement.
ATCTTGTTGAAGTTAACCTTCAATCTAGTGGTCTCTTTCAACAATTCCAGCAACACCCTAGCCACATAAAGCTATTGTTCATCCTCAGCCAGGAACAAAATGGTATCATCGACAAACTGCAAGTGGATGAGTGAAAGGTCCCCTCCCAACCTTGAAACCCCTGATCAGATCTACAGCCTTTACTCTCTGTCACACCCTACTAAAGACATGAGCTACAAGCACAAAGAGGAGAGGAGACATAGGATCTCCCTGCAGGAGCCCCTGCCATTGTAGAAGAAAGAAGTCGGCTTCCCGTTGACCAGAACAACAAAAGATGCAGATGAAATACAAGCCCAGATCCAGTCAATCCATTTTTCCCCAAACTCATCTTCTCCAACACATCAAACAAACATAGCCAGTTGACCCTATCATACGCCTTCTCAAAGTTCAGCTTCAAGAGAACCCCTTTCTTCCTCTAAGTCTTTATAGCAAACAAACAGTCATGGGCCACCAAGAAGTTATCCAGAATATGTCTCTCCCTGATGAAGGCTCCCTGGAAGCAACTCACCACCCTATCCATAACTCTATCCAGCCTCCCTACTAGCAACTTGGTGATGATCTTATAGGTGCCATTCAACAAACTGATGAGCTTGAAGTCCCGGAAGTCTTGAGCTCCAAGATTTTTAGGGATGAGGACAATGAGTGTTTTGTTAATACCCCCCAAGTGGGCCCTCCCCTCCTAAAACTCCCTAACCGCTGCCATAAGGTCAAATTTGATGATAGCCCAACACTGCTAGAAGAATGCTAAAGGAAAGTCATTCGGACATGGAGCTTTGTCCCCTATAAGAGAGAAGACTGCTTGACGAACCTCCACCTCTGAAAAGCTCTGAGAAATGTCGTCCCTCTCCTCGAGAGCAAGACGGGAAGCAAATCATCAGCAATACTCGACCTAAAATGATCCACCGCATAAATAGCCTAGCATAATAGTCCCTCGTCCATCCCCTGATCTGCTCCTCCGAAGAAGTAAAGAGCTCACCCACCCTGATACAAGTAATAGTATTAACTCTCATCCTCTCTGTAGTGATGCGTTGGAAGTAAGTAAAATTTTTGTCCACCTCTTTGATCCATCTATCGCTCAATCGCCACCTCTAGTAGATTTCCTCCTTAGAGAAGATCTATAACACCCCGGATTTTTTTTCACTTTTTTTCGGATCAGAATCCGCGAGTTCGGAGTGCCTTTGTGAGTCTCGGAACGTGTTTTACGATTTACTCGAGTTTTTGGCTGTGGAGCATGCGGAACGCTGTGTAAGGTGAACCGTCGTGATTTCGGGCTCCGGGACGTTGCAGGGGCGTTGTGTGTTTTTCGAGGATCGTGGGAATGATTTTTCCCTAATTTTATATTTTCCGGATCTTAAAAATGCCAAATGGTTTTCTATAAATAAACCACCCCCTCTCTCTCCTTACAACTCTCCCTCTCTCTTCTCACGTCTCTCTTTCTCTCCCTCTCTTCTCCGGGCGGCCGACGGAGGTGGAGGAGGGCGAGGCGCCGAGGTTCGTGAGGCAGGGAGCGACGAGGACGGGTCGAGGATCGAGGCGGTGGAGGCACAGCGCTCGTTCGCGAGTTCGAGTCGCCGGCGTGGGTTTCGTGAGGCGTTTCGCGAGGAAACGGCGTCCTCGGCGCGGGAAATCTTAGGTGGAGGTAGAGGGATGGATCCCTGGCCCTTGTAGTTCATTTCCCGTGGATTTGGTAGGCCGAGGTGAGCCATGAGCGGGTTTATTTCATGCCCGGGGTTAAAAATCATGTTTTAGGGCGTGTGACGGTTTCGTCGGATCGATCGACGTTTTGCCGTTTATTTCCTTCCATTTTTGTGGTTTGGGACCCTGGGGATGGTCCCCATTGTTTCCCCCTCGATTGGGGTCGAGTGGGCGTGAAACTGGACCTCCTAGGGTGAGGTCGGGCGGTTCTCTACCGTTTTCGATAGACCAATAGGTTGGGATTGGTCGACCGAACGGCTCGCCACGGAGGGCTGAACCCAGCAAGGTTCGGTCAACCGAACCAGGAGCGTCGATCGACCGACCCCTGTTGGGGAGGTCGACGCAACTTGTGCCGCGTCAACGCTCCCGCTGGCGGTCGACCGACCGAACCGGTCCGCTCGACCGACCAGCGTTGGATGCCTCTTTGGCTGTGGGCTGCGTCGACCCCACCCTGTGGAGGGTCGACGCAACCCCGTTGGTCGACCGACCCTGGGGCATTGGTCGACCGAACAACCCTGTTTCAACCTGTTTTGGCCCTCGATCGACCCGGTTGTGACCCATTAAATGGCCCCGTGGATGTCTCAGACACCCCGGGGGTACCGTGACCGTATTTTTGGGTGTCCGAAGGTACCGTGTTATCTCGATTAGTGTGCCCGTGGATTTCAAGGGTCTAGGTGACCCCGTGCAGTCCGGGCTTCCGTGTTACGCTTGACCGAGTCACCGTGGATCGGTGTGAGTGCGGAGGGCTATTCCCGCACGTCGTTAGCTTCCTTGGAAAGCGATTTCCGTGTGGGCCATGGGTATGGCCTAACGACCGTGAGTTCAATGATCCATCCTGGGACTGGAGGTTTCTCGGGCTTCCCTTGAAAAGGGAATGGAACTCGGCAGTTATGAGCTGCCTTAAAGATTATTTCACTGTGGTTTCTGACCCTAAGAGTAGGGCAAATTGACGGCATAAATGACGTGTTGTACAACGGTCTTGACCTGAGTCCCGTGACTAAAGGACCGTTGGGTTTAGTAGGTCTAGTGGACTGTCCAAAGTCCGGTGGCCCTGAGCCACCTGGTACTCCGTGTTACTCGCGATGGGTGCGTGCGTGGCTTTCAGTGTTCACGTTTAGTCCCACTAGTCGTAGCTGCTTAGGCACTCCTATGCCGACCTACCAGGGAGTAGGTAGAGAGCTACACCCGAGGGTGACAGTTTTAGGCTGGTTGCCGTAGGGCCTCCCACTGTGGCGGCTCGAGTCCGGGCTAGGAGGAAAACCAGCTAGAGGACCTGACGTAGCGCAGTCAGTCAGTGTGTGCACACGTGGTCGGGGACTTCAGACGCGTGCTGACGAGCACGACCCCGACTAGACCCTTGTCATGTGGTTACTAGTACGATGTCTCAGTTTCGCCTGGGGCGAGGGAGACACCTGAGGCGCAGACTAAGACGTCAGTGGACGCATCCGGCCTTGCTTCTGGTGAGCAGGTACTCCGTCACGTGACGTGAGATTCTCATGACTTGAGTTTCCGTTTCCCGTCTGCGAGACGTGGTTTTCAGGAAGTTTAGCCGTGCTTTCCCGAGGTAGTGGTCTAGGGTTTTCAGTAGGGCTATCGACAGTTTTCCCTAGACGGCGTAGGGTTCACGACTGCGAGGTCGTGACTGTTTCCCCAAGACCATGTGGTCTTGGGCTTGGCCTTCGACTGTAAGGACGGGCCTTCATGGCAGGGTTGTCGTGGTGCCTTTCCTGGAGACGAGGCCAGTGTTTCCCGCTACTTGGTGGTCCCCCGACTGTGAGATCGGGGTTGTGCTTTCCGTGCCGGTAGGAGTAGTTTATAGAGCCGAGGTTTCATCGGCTACCGTGTTCTGTTCCTTCTACGGCTGTTCCCGCTACTGCAGTTGTTCTCGTTAGCGCTGTGGTTACCGTCGTCGTTTTACGGTTGAGGTTCTGTGGGATCCCTACTGAGCCAATGAGATGAGGCTCACCCCTTGCTTTTCAGGTGTAGCGATTCCTCCTCGAGGTTCGGAGGTGCAGCGCGGAGGTTCGTAGTTGCCAACTCGCCGGGCCGAGTGTTCACTCGACGTTGAGTACGTTCTTTTTCCTGTAGACTGTACTTAGTTGGACTGGACTCTGTAGTTTAATTTCTTTAATTGAAAATGTAATTTCATTTCTATTATTTAAACTATTAATTATAGATATTCCTACTTTATTTCATATTTCGATGTACCTCCACACTCCTTTCTAACTCTTCCGAGCCCTCTGACTCGTGGGTGGCGGGCGAGGATTCGAATGGTATCGGGTTATTCTCGGCATCCGGATCTTGGGTCATTACAGATGGTATCAGAGCGAGTGGTTGTGGAGCGTACATGGGAATTTGAGACAATTGTAGTGATCAAAGTCCATAAAGTCCAGTACAGTCGACAGCTAGCATAAGGTTTTGTGTTTATTTACCACTTTGTTTCTCGCTTAAGAGCTAGAGTGCGCGGTGTGACACTGTGAAGGCGGCTTCTGTTTTCGTCGAGGTGCCGGCGTGGGGCCTGAGGAGTAAGATAGAGAGCTTTCTTCCCCATAGGTGGTGGCATCGGTGGTGCTGCGTTGGGCAGAGTTTGCCGACAGGTGCGAGGCTGCAGTGTTGCGTTCGAGGAATCTACAGCGAGGTTAGGTGGCTGGCAAGGATTGTTCGTGGTTAGGTGGCCGTAAGTGTGCTCTGAGGGAGTTAATGCCATTTTGGCCACCCTAGCTTGAGGTTTATCCAGCCCCTGAGGTGTTAGGATCGTGGTTGAGGTGACAGATCGGATGTCCTGATCGAGAGATGCGCTCGGGTGGGTGGAGGATCTTCTTGGTGAGCTGCTAATTGTCAAGCCCGACATTCTCGTCATGCTCTGTGACGTCGGAGATGACGTGTCAGTCCTGATCATTTTTGCGAATTTCGAGGTAGGATTGGGCAGAAGTGGCCTAGTAAGCTCTAAGTCATGTGCTTCAACGTGTGAAGGGGTTGTGTCAGTCCTGCATTTGGTTCGAGATTGTGTGGCGGTGGCTTGGTTCGTGGCCCAGATTGTGAAATTTGGGGCCATTGTGCACGCCTTGGGTGTGCCGTGCGAGCCAACAGGTGAGATGTGAAGGTTCCGCAGCAGATTCGGGACTCGAGGATGAGCATTGGCAGGTGCCGGTCATGGTTCGTGTTGCGGCTCTTGGCGTGTTGGTCCGCGCGGCAGCAGCTCTAGAGTATGGATTGGTGTTAGCAAGGACAGATTCGAGAGAATGATGTCCGGTGGCTAGAGGTGTTCCAGCCTTCGAGCCTAGCGTCTTTTGTGGTTTCTTCGCTCCCCGGTAAGCGTTTTGACGTGTTAATGGTTCCGAGATCAGAGGCAAGCATGAAGGGAGCGTGTGCCAGCGGCTAGCTCAACCGTTGTGGCAGAGTGTGCTGGCGATCAGCAGAGCCAGTGCTCGAGACATGGTGAGTTGCAGTTTGAAGAATTGCAATGATGGTGCACCAGGAGTTGCTGCGAGTGTGGTCCGACGGGACACTTGGCGAGTGTTGTCGGAGGAGCTGACCTGACGTTATTGATGATTTTTTTGGTGCTGGAAGGTGCGGTTCCCAGCGTGTGCGAGGTTCAAGGTAAGGCCAAGCGTGGAAGTCTCGTGCTTTGTAAGTGGTATGCTAGTTTCTCCTTGGTCGGAGAGGATCGCATTTTCGCTAAGTTTCAACGTCTTGCATCGCGTGTTCGGATTGGTTGGCCTCCTCTTGTGTGCCATGAAATCCGTGCGAGACGTGTTCGGTGTTTTGGCAGTATGGCTGCCTGTGAGAAGCGATGCCCATCCCCTGATGCGTAAGGGCGTTGGCGCTATTTCCGAAAGGATGAGTGACAGTTGGGCTGTGCTTGCGAAGACTCGTGGCTAGTGTTGTGATTCCCGATGCGTTGTGAATCAGAGCCTGCGGAGTTGCAGGAGGATGGCCAGATTAAGAGAGAGATTCTATGCTCTGGGTTCGAGGTATTTGAGCTTTCCTCACCCTGTTTTCTCGGAGTTAGCCAGCCGAGTTGAAGATTGTCGGGATGGCAGATCTCGAGTCGTCTGTGATGGTTGCGCGCGTGGGATCAGAGTGCGCAGCGGAAGTGTGGTGGGCCTATAACCCACAGGTCCAGGATCGTAGTGTTGGTTGCTACGGGCGGATTCCCGAGGATGCGTAGGGCATCAGAGGATTGGTTCCTCGGTGTGAGATTGCCTCTGGCGGTGTGAGCCGTGTTGGTTGCCGTGCCATTGCTTGAGACATTGTGGTTTGTGGCACCGACAGGATAGAGAGTTGGGGAAATATGACGGCAAGTTTGTCGCATGAGTACCCTATTCATTTGTTGGTAGCTGTGAGCGGCTAGTGAGACTAGCCGGGTGGTTAGCTGTGGTAAGGATCTGCGGAGGTTGGAGATCCATGTGCATTGGTCCCGGCGTCATCGACCAGGATGTTGTGGTAGCAGATGGCACTTCCCTGTCCTAAAAATGCAGGCCGTGATCTGTTCAGATTGTGTCTTGTGGCTCTGTAGCGAGAGCGGAGCCGAGGATTGGCAGGTGTCCATCTGGAATAATTGTGATGAAGCTGGGATGACACTATGTAATGGATGATGCCTATGTATGGAGTCACTGGAGGGATGCTGTCGAATGGAGAGCTTTGGTCTTGTGACCTGCATGGGAGGATATCCCTGTAAGCCTGAGTCTAGTGCTGTTATGGACCGAGGATCGCGGAATCCTGCTCTTTGGTTTCGTCGTGCTCCCCTGAGAGGGTAGAGTTGGCGTGAGGATCATGATCGGATGCGGCGTTCGAGTAAGGATCGGCTTGAGTGGCAGTGATGGTCAGCGTAAGAGTCAACGGATGGCCTGTCGAGACTTGGAATGTGCTTATCGGGCCTGAGGAAGTTGAGCAAGTGAGGGTTTCCCATTGACGAGTGGCTGGTGACCGGCGAATGATCTTTCACAGACAGAAGATGCAAGTTGTAGTGAGTCGAGAATGGCGAGAGCCGTGTGCCAGCGAGGCCTTTGGTGGCCGATTATGAGATATGTCTTTTCTTGGATTGGATCTGGAATTTGTTGAAGGCTTGTGTTTGGACCGGAGTTGGTCCAGTGCTGTATTAGCGTTCGGCTTGCCAGGTGTGAGATGGTTCATGGCGTAGAGCCGACGGAATTATGGCAGTCAGTTGAGACGACTATGTGAGCTGGTTGAAGCTCAATGATGGTTGTCCCTTGTGCTAGGCGTGAGATCAGTCAGCAGGTAGAGAAGCTGATGTTTTGATTGGTCCGCCGAGCATGGGATTGACCGGTGGCTGTTTCTCGTGACGAGGATTGCGTCTCCTCGGTGAGTGAGATGGTGGCAGCGATACCATGATTGGAATTTCGTTGTGGCTGAGGTGATGCCAGACTTATATTCTTTTGTGTGCTATGCTCGCTCTGAGAATCGGTGTGTATGGGGTTGTGGAGGGAGATGTTTCGGTTCGTGATAATAGTCTGGCTGTGTCCCTCAGGAGAAGTGCTTTCGCGAGAGTCGAGGTTTTTTGTTGGAGCTCTGGGAGCATTGCCAGCTGGGTGTGTTGTTGTTCCCCTGTGCCTTGGTGGTTGCCTCAAATTTCGAGGACAAAATTTCTGTAAGGAGGGGAGGACTATAACACCCCGGATTTTTTTTCACTTTTTTTCGGATCAGAATCTGTGAGTTCGGAGCGCCTTTGTGAGTCCCAAAACGTGTTTTACGATTTACTCGGGCTTTTGGCTGTCGAGCCTGCGGAACGCTGTGTAGGGTGAACCGTCGTGATTTCGGGCTCCGGGACGTTACAGGCGCATTGTGCGTTTTTCGACGATCGTGGGAATGATTTTTCTCTAATTTTGTATTTTCTGGATTTTAAAAATGCCAAATGGTTTTCTATAAATAAACCACCCCCCTCTCTCTCCTCACAACTCTCACTCTCCCCCTCTCTCTACTCACGTCTCTCTTTCTCTCCCTCTCTTCTCCAGGCGGCCGACGGAGGTGGAGGAGGGCGAGGCGGCGATTTTCGTGAGGCGGGGAGCGGCGAGGACGGGTCGAGGATCGAGGCGGTCGAGGCGCGGCGCTCGTTCGCGAGTTCGGGTCGCCAGCGTGGGTTTCGTGAGGCATTTCGCGAGGAAACGGCGTCCTTGGCGCGAGAAATCTTCGTGGAGGTAGGGGGATGAATCTCTGGCCCCTGTAGTTCATTTCCGGCGGATTTGGTAGGCCGAGGTGAGCCGTGAGCGGGTTTATTTCACGTCGGGAGTTAAAAATCATGTTTTAGGGCGTGTGACAGTTTCGTCGGATCGATCGACGTTGTGCCGTTTATTTCCTTCCATTTTTGTGGTTTGGGACCCTGGGGATGGTCCCCATTGTTTCCCCCTCGATTGGGGTCGAGTGGGCGTAGAACTAGACATCCTAGGGTGAGATCGGGCAGTTCTCTACCGTTTTCAGTCGACCAATAGGTTGGGATTGGTCGACCGAACGGCTCGCCACGGAGGGCTGAACCTAGCAGGGTTCAGTCGACCGAACCAGGAGCATCGATCGACCGACCCCTGTTGGGGAGGTCGACGCAACTTGTGCCGCGTCAACGCTCCCGTTGGCGGTCGACCGACCGAACCGGTCCGGTCGACCGACCAGCGCTGGATGCCTCTTTGGCTGTGGGCTGCGTCGACCCCACCCTGTGGAGGTCGACGCAACCCCGTTGGTCGACCGACCCTAGGGCATTGGTCGACCAAACAGCCCTATTTCAACCCATTTTGGCCCCCGGTCGACCCGGTTGTGACCCATTGGTCGACCTATGGCCCCGTGGATGTCCCGGACACCCCGAGGGTACCGTGACCGTATTTTTGGGTGTCCGGAAGTACCGTGTTACCTCGATTAGCGTGCCCGTGGGTTTCAAGGGTCTAGGTGACCCCATGCAGTCCGGGCTTCCGTGTTACGCTTGACCGAGTCACCGTGGATCGGTGTGAGTGCAGAGGGCTATTCCCGCACGTCGTTAGCTTCCTTGGAAAGCGATTTTCGTGTGGGCCATGGGTATGGCCTAAGGACCGTGAGTTCAATGATCCATCCTGGGACTGGAGGTTTCTCGGGCTTCCCTTGAAAAGGGAATGGAACTCGACAGTTATGAGCTGCCTTAAAGATTATTTCACTGTGGTTTCTGACCCTAGGAGTAGGGCAAATTGACGGCATAAATGCCGTGTTGTACAAAGGTCTTGACCTGAGTCCCGTGACTAAAGGACCGTTGGGTTTAGTAGGTCTAGTGGACTGTCCAGAGTCCGGTGGCCCTGAGCCACCTGGTACTCCGTGTTACTCGCGATGGGTGGGTGCGTGGCTTTCAGTGTTCACGTTTAGTGACCCCCCACTAGTCGTAGCTGCTTGGGCACTCCTGTGCCGACCTACCAGGGAGTAGGTGGAGAGCTACACCCGAGAGTGACGGTTTTAGGCTGGTTGCCGTAGGGCCTCCCACTGTGGCGGCTCGAGTCCGGGCCAGGAGGAAAACCAGCTAGAGGGCCTGACGTAGCGCAGTCAGTCAGTGTGTGCACACGTGGTCGGGGACTTCAGACGCATGCTAGCGAGCACGACCCCGACTAGACCCATGTCCTATGGTTACTAGTACGATGTCTCAGTTTCGTCTGAGGCGAGGGAGACACCTGAGGCGCAGACTAAGACGTCAGTGGATGCATCCGGCCTTGCTTCTGGTGAGCAGGTACTCCCGTCACGTGACGTGAGATTCTCGTGACTCGAGTTTCTGTTTACCATCTGCGAGACGTGATTTTCAGGAAGTTTCCCCGTGCTTTCCCGACGTAGTGGTCTAGGGTTTTCGGTAGGGCTACCGAGATTTTTCCCTAGACGGTGTAGGGTTCACGACTGCGAGGTCGTGACTGTTTCCCCCAGACCGTGTGGTCTTGGGTTTGGCCTTCGCTTGTGAGGACGGGCCTTCACGGCAGAGTTATCGTGGTGCCTTTCCTGGCGACGTGGCCAGTGTTTCCCGCTATTTGGTGGTCCCCCGACTGTGAGATCGGGGTTGTGCTTTCCGTGTCGGTAGGAGTAGTTTATAGGGGCGAGGTTTCATCGGTTACCGTGTTCTGTTCCTTCTACGGCTATTCCCGCTACTTCTGTTGTTCTCGTTAGCGCTATGGTTACCGCCGTCGTTTTACGGTTGGGGTTCCGCGAGACCCCTACTTGGCCGATGAGATGAGGCTCACCCCTTACTTTTCAGGTGTAGCGATTCCTCCTCGAGGTTCGGAGGTGCAGTGGGGAGGTTCGGAGGTGCAGCGGGCCGAGCCGAGTGTTCACTCGGCGTTGAGTACGTTCTTTTCCCTATAGACTGTACTTAGTTGGACTGGACTCTGTAGTTTAATTTCTTTAATTGAAAATGTACTTTCATTTCTGTTATTTAAACTATTAATTATAGATATTCTTGCTTTATTTCATATTTCGATGTACCTCCACACTCCTTTCTAACCCTTCCGAGCCCTCCGGCTCGTGGGTGGCCGGCCAAGATTCGAATGGTATCGAGTTATTCCCAGTATCCAGATCTTGGGTCGTTACAAGATCTATCAAATTGACACCTCAAAGAATCCATGAAGCTCCTATCCTCTGCATCTAGAAGTCTTGCCTCCTCCAAGCTATCCAGGCTCTCAATCTGCTGAAGAATTATGCCCTTAGCAACTCTCCCCGAGCGGGTTTTGTCTGCCCCCCAGGTTTTGAGACCCGAATAGTATGCCTCAGTTTCAAAACTTGAGTAGCCATAGCAGATATGCCAGCAACCTGTGCATACCATGCTCCCCTGATTGTGTCCATGAAATCAGCCTCCTTGAACCAGAACTTCTCAAGCCTGAAGGTGAACCTCCTATCCTGCATTTGATTGGTCTTCAAAAGGATTGGTTTTTGGTCCGACACAGATCTAGCCAACGGAAGCACCTGCACAATGAAGGTAGTGATCCTCCCAATCAACAGAAACCAAAAATATGTCCAACCTTGACATAAAGCATCAGCTCGCATGTTGGACCAAGTGAAATGACCATGTGCCATGCCGATGTCCACCAAGGCCTGCCTCCTCAATGAATGCAGTGAAGTCTTCCATGTCTCCTGTATAAGCACTATCCCCCGACCTCTCCCAAGGAGCAGCCACTAGTATTGAAGTCCCCGCCAACACACCACGGCCTGCCCAAGGAAAGTGAAGGCTAACCAACTCCTCCCACAACAGTCACTTTTCCTCCCTGCTTTGTGAGCCATACACCCCAGAGAATCCCATGATAAGTCATCCCTTACATTAGTGAGTGAAGAGATATAGCCCACCTGCTCACATGCCTGTCAACAACCACCTCATCAACCTCATAGGGATTCCAGAGGATCATGATCCCCCTGAACTACCCTACGTCAGGGAAACAATACCCATGGTAAGACTAGCACCCCCTAACTCCCTCAAGAGGGCACACCATCCCCATCACACTTGGTCTCTTGGATAAAAAGATGTCAATCTTGCATCTTCTGATCAACTCTTGACTGCCCTCCTCTTCTCACCCCCCTAGCCCCCTCACGTTCCATGATACAATCCTCGTGAGGACAAAGGGATACTCCCACCTCCCCCTCACCTTCCCCTCTCTCACTCCTCTCTGTTGAGCCCTCTCCTCCTACAAAATAGATGCACACCACCTCTTCCTGATTTTGGTGAACTGCCCCTTTCACATCATTGTCACCCCCCGGTTAAAGGAGGTGCCTACCTTGTCAGCCAGCTCCCTCACCTGCTCCTCTATCATTTTCTCTATCACCCCCACCATCTCCCTCACTGCCACTCTGCTCAGGCAATTCCTCCCCTTCAACTCCTCTCCCGTAGTAAGCAAAGCCACAAGCCCCCCCCCCCCCCCCCGTAACACTTCAAGAGCTTCCTCACCCTCAGACAGAACCTCCTCCTCCCCCTCCAAATATGCGGACCCCTGGAAAGGTTCCTCTATACCAGGCCCAATGTCCCAGGAAAGGGACGTCTGCATGCCTGAAGAAGCTCCGGCAGCATCAAGAATCACCAACACCAGGGAGCAAAGAAGTTGCTTCTCCACCACCAGCCCCTTCAGCTTCAGCCTAGCCCCTTCATGGGATTTAACGACTTGTAGGTCTAATGGGGGAGATGGTAGGGCAGGCTCTGACCCCGACAAGAGGGCCTCGGACACAGCAGGGCCTAGCTTAGGCTGCCTAACGGCTACCAAATGGGGGCCTGCCGCAAATGTAGACCCCTCTTGCCGAGACGGTGATCCTTCCAGGCGAAACAGCAGAGCCCTAGCCGCGGAGAGAGAGCCATCTAACGCTGCCACAATCGCCAAAGACGTCGCCATACCCCTCGCACCTGGATAGCCTCTACCGAAGTGTCGCCTGTTCCCGAGAGTGGTAGCTGGAGCATTGCTAACACAAGGGGCGGAAGTCGAGCGAAGAAGAGGAATAGGGGCGGGTATCTTAGGCCTGTTGTCGCCAACCGCCATGGGTGCGGGTAAGTCACGGATCGGATCTGGACCCGGACTACCACCTAATTGCCCAGGACCCATCAACCCTATCAATGGCCTAGGATCCGAACTGCCACCGGATCCGCAGTTTTAAAATTTGAAATTAAACTGGGCATACCTTCTTCCACCTTGAGCTTCACCGGAACTCTGTAATTCTCTGCCGACCCCACAGACGTCCAGATCGGCAGGCGATGGCCGCCGACATCTGCCACGATGACTGCTAGAATTGACTTCAGACAGTTCACGACAATTTCCGCCTCCAAAACATTCACATCGGCCACCGCCAGGACCCTCACCGAGCTCAGGACAACCCTCCCAAACTTGTCGGCGAACAGAACCACTCCGAGCTCGTCGCAGAAGAACAAGGAACACCGTCCAGGTGCAGGACCAACCATAAGCAGACAGGGTCCAGGTGAAACCCTCGAAAGAGGCCCCACCGCTCCACCTTCAGTAGCGAACCATCGGCGAGGATGAACCTCACCTTAATAACCTCATCCGCCTCCTCCGCAGTGGGAGCGACCACCATAAGGCCTTCCCTATGCATTCTTGTGACCGACCACCCCCCCCGGCACCTTTCCCAAGCATGCACTGGACCACCTCCTCCGACACCTTGCCCTCCACGGGCCTAACCCAAACACACCTCCTCGCCAATCCAGGCAAGCTTGCAGGATGTCCGTCGAGAGGGGAGTCGCGTCGATGCAACCGCTACCCGTATTCCACGCAGCACTGTCTGCTTGATCACCTCGGAAGATGTCTGCGTACGACCACCGGGCCGCTGTCTCCCATCCCCTATGCCCCCAATACCCCGCAACCGGGTCAGAACATTTCTTGCAGAGGTGGCCAGGAGCTCTGCACTGAAAGCATCTCCATTGCACGGCCATCTACCCGCCACCAACCCCCGCCGGGGTCCCTTCCCGCCACATCACCAGCTCCCACCCACCCAGAATACCCAGTGCTTCTCTCTCTAGAAAAGTCTTGAGAGAGAATCATAATAGGAGGTCAGGCTTATAGAGAAGAGATTAAATGGAAGCAGAGAGCAAGAGACCTGGCTTCATGTTGGAGATAAGAATATAGCATACTTTCATGCAGTAGCAAGTGGAAAGGAGAAGAATCTAGATTGATAGCTTAAAAAATCAAGAGAATGTGGTAGATAATGAGACTCAATTGGGTTCAGCTGTGGTTGGATTTTATGAAAATCTTTTCCAGGAAGAGAAGCAATGGAGACCGAAAATCTGTAGTGAATCTTTTTCACATATATCCTTTGATGAAGCACATAACCTTATACTGTCGTTCTCTGAAGTAGAGATAAAAAAACTCTTTTTTTCCATGGATGCTTGTAAATCACCTGGACCGGATGGCTTTGGTATAGGCTTTTATCAACAGTTCTGATAAGTGATTAGAGAGGACTTGATGGCAGCTGTGAAGAAATTTAAAGATAATTCTTGCGGAATTAAAATGTTCAACTCAACCTTTGTGGTACTTACCCGTAAAAAGGAGAATGCAGACTAGATTGGGGATTACAGACCCATTTCCTTGCTAAATAGAAGCTATAAGATCATAACCATATCCCAGGCTATTAGACTGAAAGAGGTCATTGGAAAGGTGGTGGATATTACGCAATCCGCCTTTATTCAAGGAAGATATATTCTGGATAATTTTATGGAAGCCTATTTATGTATTCATGATCAAAAGGTTTGAAAAAAAGAGTGTATGATTCTTAAGATTGACTTTGAAAAGGCTTATGACATGATGGATTGGAACTCTGTACACAGTTATGATTTTGATGGCCTTCGAGGAAAAGTGGATTGGATGGATGAGGCATTGTATTGAAACTGCCAAGTTTTATTCTAGTGAATGGTACCCCAAACGGTTATTTTGGGAGCTCCCGGGGTCTTAGAGAGGGGACCCCCCTTCTTTTTGTTCTGCTTGGGCAGGTTCTGAGTGTGATGTGGAACAAAGCATCAGCAATGGGATTGATTGAAGGGGTAAAAGTGGCCAGGTGTGATGAACAAGTGACTCACCTGCAATATGATGACGATACCTTATTATTTTCCTCAACTAATGAGAAAAAACTTGCAACTCCGTAGATTTTACTCAAGATTCTGGAGACCGCCATAGGATTGAAGGTTAATTTACCCAAGAGTAGCTTACTTGGTGATGGGGGCATCTCTTGCCCCTCCACATTTTTTCCGAGGCTCGGATTGTTCGTCGGCATGCGCCATTCTGTTCGTCGTATTTTTCTGAGTCTAGTCATGTAATTTTTATATTTTCTTTGAGTCATAATTATGTAATTTTCCCTTTATTTGAGTCAAGTACCGAGATTTTAGGGTCAATTACCTAAGTTCTCAGTCATTATGTTGATTAGATAAGTTTATGGGCCCAATTCATTGGGCTAGGCCCAGGGGCGCCCCCCCTTGGGACAGGCTGGTCAATTGTGGGTTTGTCAGGGTCACTTTGGTCCTAGGAAAAGTATGAAGTCTATAAATAGCCCCCTCCCCTCTCTCATTTGTAACATTTGATGAATATTTGAATAGAAAGAAACCCTTTGTGAGAATTTTCTTCCCTTAAAGTGAGACTCTCCACATCCCTCCCCTATCTCTCTCATATCTCTCTCTCTCTCTACGGGGTCCCCCCCCTCTCTCTCTCTACGGGGTCCCCCCTCTCTCTCTCCTCCCTACCCCCAAATTTCGAAATTTCTTCTCTCTCCTCCCATTCACTCTTCATTAATATCCCCCCCTTCCCCATACACTCATTCAAGTCCCCCCAACCCCCAAGGTAGAACCCACCAATCTCCAAGCCACCCTCCAACCACCCACTACCATTTCCCAAGCACCCTTCCATCTCTCCAAAACTGAAGGGGCTTCACCCAAGGCCCAAATTTGAATCTCCCTCCCTTTCTGGCTGCTCCACACCCCTCCCCAACACCCCCTTCCTACCCTGGTCGCCCTCCCCATTCCCCCCTTGTTTCCTTTGGCCATTCCACCCTCATACACACTACCCTACACCTTCATCCTATTCCCAACTCGCAGGCAGCAGAGTACCAGCTACTTTCTGAGGCTGCCACGACATCACCAAGAAGCTTCAGAGGGCGTACCATATACCGTTGGATTCGTCTTCTTGTCAGCTTTGCAACGGTGGTGGTCTCGTCTCCGTCTGAGTTCGTGACTGCCAGGGAGAGCCATTCTTCTCCGACTGCGCAGGATAGGTCCGGTCAGCAACCTGAAGCAACTTCCAGAAGCTCCCACGGCCACATTCATGTGCTTCTTGAGGCGCCACTTGGCTGAGAGCTTCTACGACAAGTCTTCTTCCATTACCAAGAAGCGGCACCCCATTCGGCATCCGGAGCAGCGATTTCTCAATTTTCTCCCTCGAGTGCGCTGTTCTGTCCACTCTGGGACTGAACAGACACCCGATCACTGTTCGGGCTGTCCCTGTCTACTCTGACCTCCTAAAGCGTGCCCGTGGGTCTCATTTCGAAGAGGGCTCGACAACGAATCCAGCGACTCCAGCCACGCCCGACAGAGCCCAGGAGCACCCGTGGCGACCTCGTCTTCCTGCGACAGTGGTGCTGAAGTAGACAGAACCAGAGAACAGAGACCCTGCTCACGGCCCTGCCCCGACCAACACTGGCAACCAGAAGTCCTTCCAAAAATCTGACGTCCTCCTGGGCCAACCCAGAAGGTTTTGCCGCTGGTTTCGTAGCAAACGGAGTCCGGGAGTGGCCGCAGCGGCGCCAACATCGACTGCCTGTCCCCTGTTCCAGAGAGCGGACAGAACCGGCAACCGCCTTCCAATTAGTTCCTAGCTCGACTTTTCCCCTCCCCGCCTGGCCGGCTGAGCGCCCCTCCCTGCGTGGAGGTACATTTTGGTTGTAATTCTACTCCCCCACCCCTAGTCCAACCCCCTTGCAAGGGGCGCAGTGCATGTATTAGCAGGTCGCCATCTGAAGCTACACCGACACGGCGTGCGGGTGCATGCCCACGCCTCCCCGCTCGTCATCGTCTCCGGCCGGAGTCGACGTCTTCACGCCGACTAGGTGAGCCTCGGTTCCCCTCTTGGCTGGTTTCAATTCATTGCTTAGCATTGTATTATCTCTGTTGCTTCGTCGGACGGAGAGTGAGAGCTCGGCCCAAAATTGCTATTGACGTGAGTGATCACCGCGGGCGAGTTGTGAGCGATCCCCTACATCCCACGCCCTTGGTGTGCTGGCCGCCCGTGAATTGGGCATCCCTGGCCCATTTGGGGTCCTCCCCAAGCTAGCCAACCCTTGGAGCATCAAGGTCCCACCTCGGACCCTCTCCATCGAACGTGTTCGCTAGAGTAAGTCCGCTGCTCAAGTTGCTTGCTTACAATTTAGGTCCATAGGTGGTGTCACATCAAATTGGTATCAGAGCAAGTTCTAGACTTGTCTCTACTAAGTCTTGTCCTAGGGCCATTGCATTTATTCCCCCGATCATCATGGCCACTTCACACCCGTCATACCCATCCCCATCACCTTTCCCAAGAGGCCCAAATCCTCATGGAAGCTCCGCTGCCAACAAAGTGGGCGGTAACACCTCCGTCATAGAAGCCCTACCTAATGTCCTTGATCGGCTTGAAGACATCACGTTCCGACTCGACCGACTTGAGGGAAATGGCCGAGCACCAAGAGAGAATGAGAGTGACCTTTGGGAAAATCTAGAAACCCTCTTTTTGGGACTCTTGAAAGCCAAAACCCCTGCCTTTGATGGATCCTACAGCCCAAGCCTTTATCTAGATTGGGAGGTTTCCATGGATCAATTCTTTAAAAGGTGCCCCTTGAACGAAGGAAGGAGAATGAGGTTAGCCAAGGCGCACCTCTCCAAACGAGATAAAAATCATTGGTTAATTGTGGAGGGTTTAAGGAGGATCCGCGGGGAAGCCCCGATTAGCACTTGAGAAGAGATGAAGACCGAACTTAGGAAAACCTACACTTCTCACTCGGAGAATCACAGCCCGAGGAGCACTCCCACTTCCCCTACCCCTCAACAACCAGTCAATCCCAAGGGCAAGAGACCCCTAATTGACCCGGTTCTCCCCATGAGGGCCACCGCTTCCCAACCCAAAGTCACTCACCCAACCCTCACCATTCAAACCCAAAGGGACCCCGTGTCCACCCCTCCACCAAGGCCCATGACGGCCACCACTCCCCAACCCAAAACCCCTGACCAAATCCATACCCGACAAACCCCCTTGGATTCCACCACTACCCCTCCATCGTCCCCTAAAAGGGACACACCTCCTAAGACCAACCAACCCAATCCTCCTTACCCAACCCATCTCCCACTCCTTACCCCAACTCTACCATGTCTTAGGCCTCCACTACTTCCCCTCCCTATCCTAACCCAAGCCTCCCTTTACCCACCACCCCGGGCGCACCATGCGCTGATCATCATCACCCCACCCACAAAGGACCTTCTCACCTCCTTGGTAGAGGAACCCATAATCCCGACACCCGACCCCATAGTGGTGAACACCCCGGGTCCAACCCCCACTTTGAAGGAAACACATGCCCAAGACGAGGACAAAGCCTCGCATTACGATCTTCACTCTATGCCCTCTCCTCTAGTTGGGAGTGAACTCATCATAAGTGGGTCCTTGGCTAAATGGTTAAAGGAGAGTCCAGCTCACCCGATCATGGCCCACCCTTCCTTGGAGTGAAACCGCCCCATAGTGCCCTTCATCTCCTATCGCACCACCATCCAATCATCTTACCAAGTGGAGACACTAGGGGATCTTCTTAAGGGCCTAGCATGGCAAATGGAGTTGACTGGCATGTTGACCACAATGGCCGACCGACCTAGGAGCCTTGACCTCCTACACCTATGTGTCGGGTCTATCACCTCGGTTTGCACCGTTGGTTGCTATATGAGCGACCTCCTTCTATTCCTCCCCACACCCGATGAGCCTGACCGTATCCTCAAATTGGAGTTCCTTATATCGGGTAGAAAGCCAAACCATCCCCTCATGGCCGACCCACCCACCAAAGACTTCGACCAAAATATTTCATTGGAGAAGAGTGACCCACCCCCTTTTGAGGACCTAGAAGACATGGAGTTCCCCTCTCTAGGTGGCCCCTTCCATGATCCCTTTGACCCCTTCCTTTGGGAGCTCAGATACCCATGTGACCCACCCGCATCACCCACCACCCACCCTTTCCTACCCACGCCCACTATGTTGGACCAAGCCCACCTCAACCAAGACCCAGGAACCATGACCTTAGGCAACACCCGTCTAGAGAACGAGAAAGTGCCCCACCCCATATCCACCTTCCTAGATCCCTTCGACCCTTTCACATGGGAGTTCAAAGGTTGTCCCACACCTATACACATAGAAGTTACCTTTGGGATAAGCATGCATGTGTTTAGGCTTACCACACCACTTGGCATGAACACTACGTTGGGTCCATTCATTCATATCACCCACATGTCAAGTAGGAAGCATGAGTGGTCCATATTCGGATGTAATGGTCCACCTTCATTCATCATGGGTCTTAAGCATGTTAGGAGCATTCACGGATGTTCGGGACCCCCGACATTTGCTAGACCCATGCACAATAGATTCCCCTACGGATGCCCCGGCCCTCCAACTATTGTTATAAAGTCCATGCATGATAGGGCCACTTGTGGCTGCCCCGGTCCACTTAAGTTCATCAAGGTCCACATGGTATCAAAGCATGATAGGTCAATTTATGGTTACCCCGGTCCACCTTTGCACACTATCCACTTTCACACCCACTCACCGCATCATAATGCATGGTATGAGCATACACGTAAGCAATTCGCAACGAGCGGTGAGGTTCACAAAGAGCGGACAAAAGCTCGCAAGCGCCACTTGGAATTCCAAGTAGGCAACTTATCGATGGAGACATTGGAGTGGCTCTACCCTAGGGTCACCTCCAACTTGAGGGCACGAGGACTTGGACCTTGCCAAGTTCCGAGTGGCTTTGGCAAACCGGCTTACGGGTTGGACTTACTAATGGGTTTTAGGATTCACCCAATTTCCCACGTGGCGGACCCGACACCCTATATGGGCACCGCGGTGGATCCTAGTGAGTGCCTCGAACCTATGCATATCTTTCAGAGAGACACCCTCCGAGTGCCACCTCATATCAACCTGAGAGCCCGACGTGAGCACACGGAGACAATACTAGGCAAGCAGGGTATCATCGCTGGCAAGAGGGTGTGCCCGTGCCACCTTGAGAAGCTGAAGCGCCGTCTGTCAGCTATGGACGTGGGGTTGAGTTTGGAGATCGTGGCTCGAACGGAGCTACATTTGGTGTGCCACTTCCCTAGTGGACCCCATACTCGACGGGGTCGAGTTTTCCCCAACCCGGGGGTATGATGGGGGCATCCCTTGCCCCTCCACATTTTTTCCGAGGCTCGAATTGTTCGTCGGCATGCGCCATTCTGTTCGTTGTATTTTTCTGAGTCTAGTCATGTAATTTTTATATTTTCTTTGAGTCATAATTATGTAATTTTCCCTTTATTTGAGTCAGGTATCTAGGTTTTAGGGTCAATTACCTAAGTTCTCAGTCATTATGTTGATTATATAGGTTTATGGGCCCAATTCATTGGGCTAGGCCCAGGGGCGCCCCCCCTTGGGACAGGCTGGTCAATTGTGGATTTGTCAGGGTCACTGTGGTCCTAGGAAAAGTATGAAGTCTATAAATAGCCCCCTCCCCTCTCTCATTTGTAACCTTTGATGAATATTTGAATAGAAAGAAACCCTTTGTGAGAATTTTCTTCCCTTGGAGTGAGACTCTCCACATCCCTCCCCTATCTCTCTCATATCTCTCTCTCTCTCTAAGGGGTCCCCCCCTCTCTCTCTCTCTCTTCCCTACCCCCAAATTTCAAAATTTCTTCTCTCTCCTCCCATTCACTCTTCATTAATATCCCCCCCTTCCCCATACACTCATTCAAGTCCTCCCAACCCCCAAGGTAGAACCCACCAATCTCCAAACCACCCTCCAACCCCCAACCACCCACTACCCTTTCCAAAACACCCTTCCATCTCCCCAAAACTGAAGGGGCTTCACCCAAGGCCCAAATTTAAATCTCCCTCCCTTTCTGGCTACTCCACACCCCTCCCCAACACCCCCTTCCTACCCTGGTCGCCCTCCCCATTCCCCCCTTGTTTCCTTTGGCCATTCCACCCTCATACACACTACCCTACACCTTCATCCTATTCCCAGCTCGCAGGTAGCAGAGTACCAACTACTTTCTGAGGCTGCCACGACATCACCAAGAAGCTTCAGAGGGTGTACCATATACCGTTGGATTCGTCTTCCTGTCAGTTTTGCAACGATGGTGGTCTCGTCTCCGTCTGAGTTCGTGACTGCCAGAGAGAGCCATTCTTCTCCGACTGCGCAGGATAGGTCCGGTCAGCAACCTGAAGCAACTTCCAGAAGCTCCCACGGACACATTCATGTGCTTCTTGAGGCGCCACTTGGCTGAGAGCTTCTACGACAAGTCTTCTTCCATTACCAAGAAGCGGCACCCCATTCGGCATCCGGAGCAGCGATTTCTCAATTTTCTCCCTCGGGTGCGCTGTTCTGTCCACTCTGGGACTGAACAGACACCCGATCACTGTTCGGGCTGTCCCTGTCTACTCTGACCTCCTACAGCGTGCCCTTGGGTCTCATTTCGAAGAGGGCTCGACAACGAATCCAGCGACTCCAGCCACGCCCGAATCAGAGCCCAGGAGCACCCGTGGCGACCTCGTCTTCCTGCGGTAGTGGTGCTGAAGTAGACAGAACCAGATAGCAGAGACCCTGCTCACGACCCTGCCCCAACCAACGCCGGCAACCAGAAGTCCTTCCGAAAATCTGACGTCCTCCTGGGCCAACCCAGGAGGTTTTGCAGCTGGTTTCGTAGCAAACGGAGTCCGGGAGTGGCCGCAGCGGCGCCGACATCGACTGCATGTCCCCTGTTCCAGAGAGCGGACAGAACCGGCAACCGCCTTCCAATTAGTTCCTAGCTCGGCTTTTCCTCTCCCCACCTGGCCGGCTGAGCGCCCCTCCCTGCGTAAAGGTACATTTTGGTTGTAATTTTACTCCCCCACCCCTAGTCCAACCCCCTTGCAAGGGGCGTAATGCATGTATTAGCAGGTCGCCATCTGAAGCTACACCGACGCGGCGTGCGGGTGCATGCCCACGCCTCCCCGCTCGTCATCGTCTCCGGCCGGAGTCGGCGTCTTCACGCCGACTAGGTGAGCCTCGGTTCCCCTCTTGGCTGGTTTCAATTCATTGCTTAGCATTGTATTATCTCTGTTGCTTCGTCGGACGGAGAGTGAGAGCTCGGCCCAAAATTGCTATTGACGTGAGTGATCACCGCGGGTGAGTTGTGAGCGATCCCCTACATCCCACGCCCTTGGTGTGCTGGCCGCCCATGAATTGGGCATCCCTGGCCCATTTGGGGTCCTCCCCAAGCTAGCCAACCCTTGGAGCATCAAGGTTCCACCTCGGACCCTCTCCATCATCGCCGAGTCGCCTACGGGCACTAGTGTGTGCTACGCGAACGTGTTCGCTAGAGTAAGTCCGTTACTCAAGTTGCTTACTTACAATTTAGGTCCATAGGTGGTGTCACATCACTTGGACTTTTTTTACCTGAGGAGAAGCATAATTTCATTGCCCAAGTTATGGGATCTGAGTGGACTTCTTTCCCGATCCAATATTTGGGCTTACCTTTGACAGAAGGAACGATTAACAGCACCAACTGGAATGACCTGGTTAAAAACTTTGAACAAAAACTGCAGAGCTGGAAGGAGAAGCTTCTTTCTGCAGGTGGAAGATGGATCCTCTCCAACGTGGGGCTCTCTAATCTTCCCATCTACTTTTTGAAATTGGATGGTACAACGAGTCGTATTAAATGTAAAAAAGAAGGGATATACAAGTATAAGTAATGTGCACCCAAAAGATCCCAGTACAAAATACACATCACACCAAGAAGGTGTGAAACACACTTAACTCCCCAACAAGGTAAAAAAGGAAGAATTGTGGGAATCCACTTTACATACAATTAAAGCCTAATCTCTCACTTTCTCATAGATGAAAGAGACAACCCTTTAAGGCTTTATCTTCCTTCACGAAGACTATTGTTTCTTTCTCTTCATAAAGCCCATCGGGTGGCATGAAGATCAGCCACGAGATGATTCTATCACCCTTAAGAGTCCAATCTGGTGTCATTCCCTCATTAGCTGCAGTACATTCTCGTACAAGTTGGGGGCGCACCATATCTTGCACACAACTTGTGTCCAAATCTCTTGAGAGAAGGAGAAACCTGTGAAGAGGTGATCCAAGGTCTCCTCCTCTTCTCCACAAAGACAGCACAATATATGGATATCCACCATGAAAGGAACCAATCTATCACAAATCAGTAATCATCCATGTGAGATCCTCCATATTAGAAGCTTTACTTTGACAGGGCTCTTGGAGATCCAGATCTGCGAAACAAAACAGTGCCGCACTCCTCCATCAGAGATAAAGGTATACGCTGATCTGACTGAGAACCTGCCATCTTTATCCCATCTCCACCACCACTTAGCCATCTTGGTATCTTCTAGAGCAAAATCCAAGAGAAATAAAAGGAGTTTATCTAGCTGGCCCATCTTCTAAAAGATGGGGCTCAAGTCCCCCCCTGAAAGATGTGTCGAAAGTTTGGGCTACAATGGCCAAAGGTGTTGATGAGATTGCAAATAACTGTGGGAAGGTGGTCTCAATGTGTAGTCATCACACCACCTATCTAATAGGCATTCCTGTCCATTACCCAAATTGACCCAGGCACTAGAGTAATGATGTCCCGCACTGCAAGATACCCCTCCAAATGGAAGAAATATTGTGCTGAGAAGCTGGGATCAAATCTCAACCCTTAACTCTGCCATAGTATCTCTGTCGAATGACCTATATCCATAGTCCACAGTCCTCTGACCAAAACTTCCACAATTATTTACATAGCAACGCTGATTGAATTCTCTGATATGTGTGATGTGCACTCCACCCATCTCCTTACTCTTGCACACTCAGCCGTAAGCAATATTGTGCCATCCCTTGTTTTTGTCTCCCCTGCCATGTCAAAAGAATCTCAATTGGATAGACACTTGCTTCTTTGAAGTCGTCCTCAGGATTTCAAAAATAGAACGGAAATAGATGGCTAGGCTATCCAGCACCAATTTGCAAAGCACCATTATCCCCTCATATGAAAGAAGTCACGTCTTCTACCCTACCAGTCTAGATTCATATCTACGCATCACACTGTGTCAATCACTACAATGTAAGACCCCCGGAGATAGTGGGAGGCCCAAATAGAAGAAAGGGAAATCTCCTATGAGGCATCCTAAGATGAATGTTGCCCTCCTGAGCACCCTATCCTCCATATTAACCTCACTATTTGACTCTTGCTGAAATTTTCCTCGAGACAAATGACTTCCTCTAGTAATTCTAGCATCAGTCTAGTGACATACAGCTACCTCTCATCCTCTGCTAGAAACAATATGGTGTCGTCAGCATACCGCAGATGGGTCATGAGGTTACTACCTATTCCAACTTGAAAGTCTCTAATCAACCCACAGGTTTCAACTCTTAGCCACGCTATGCTAAGAATATGTGCAACCAGAACAAAAAGAAGATGGGACATCGAATCTCCCTGTCTCGGTCACTATGGAAATGGCATGAAGGCTCTCCATTCACTAGGACTGCAAATCTAGATGACAAGACACAAGCATTAATCCATCTGATCCATGTTTCATCAAATCTCATCTTCACAAGCACATCAAATAGACATCGCCAGTTGGCACGACTTTCATAAAGTCCAGTTGACTTTATGGCAAACAAACATTCATGAGCAACTAAGAAATTTTCCTACATGTGGCGTCCCCTGATAAAAGTCCATTGGTATCCACTAACCATTTTGTCAATGACAATGTCGAGTATCATGGCCAGGAGCTTGGAGTAATTTTATAGGTCCCATTCAACAGACTAATTGATTTGAAATCCATGAAGCTTTGTGCACCTTACATTTTGAGGATGAGAACTAAGAGGGTCTTGTTGATACCCCTCAAGTGTGCTCTCCCCTTCCCTCAAGTGTGTTCTCCCCTCCTGGAATTCCTACACTGCAAGGAGATAATTTGTCTTGATGATATCCCAACACTTCTAAAAGAAGGCCAATGGGAAGCCATTTCGTCTAAGATGCTTTATCACCCGTGTTGGAATTTGGGCGGGCAATAGTCCCGTATTGGTTATTTGAGTTGTGGTTCATGTGCTTATAACCCTGGGCCTTTGTATCTCAACACCGCGGTTTTGTGGATTCAACATGGTATCAGAGCATGGTCATGGCCCAACTATATATATTTGTTATCTTGTTACTCCACCCAAATATTGTCCACGGCCCATCTTGGCCGTGAGGAGGAGTGTTGGAATTTGGGCGGGCAATAGTCCCGTATTGGTTATTTGAGTTGTGGTTCATGTGCTTATAACCCTGGGACTTTGTATCTCAACACCGCGGTTTTGTGGATTCAACAACCCGCAAGAGATAAAATTGCCTTTTCAACCTCCTCATTTGAAAAGGGATGAGAGGGCTACACTTTCCTCAGAAGAAAGACGAGGAAGAAGATCACCTGCTATTCCTGATGGCGCTCCACCGCTAGACTATCCGGCTATAGCTGTGACAACATGCGAAGGATCGCCGAAAGAGCTGGGACTGGCAGTGTAGCTGGAAACCGCTTGCTAGCAAGGTCCCACTGTTGCTCCATAGAGATCGCCAAAGTTAGCCGCCTGCCGGAGATGCCCTCGCCTCCGGTTATTGTGGGGAGGGCACTGTTGCAATCTGGTGAGGGAGAAGGGTATAAGCGCTCTGACGAACTGTTAACCCCGGACACCCAAATTCGAGTAAGTCACAGGTCAACCCCGTTCAGTTCCGGTTTGTGGGCAGCTGCCTGCATATTATAGCCCTATCCACCCTGCTGGAGAGTGCCTGAGGCATCCCACATTCAGTCCCACTAAGTCTCTCTACTCTCATCCCAGCCTAGAGGAAAGCACCCCGATTCAAGTTTGAACCGTGCAAGGAAGCGTTGCCACGTAGCCCCTCTTCCCCGTCTTCTTCCTCCTCCCACCCAAGTGCACGTTTCCCTAGCTCAATCCACCACTGCCTCTGAGTTTCTAGCACGACAGTAGTCCTGACGACGAAAACCTCTCCACCGATGGCCAGGGTGATGACCGGAGGCACTGTGGCGTGGCTGCTTACACAGACGGTGGCTTCCACGGTCGTGAGCAACCCCGCCAGTGCATAGCTCAGGCTGCATGTCTCCACCAAGCCGAACTTCAGGACCAAGAGGGAGACCCCCTCCTCATCGCAAAGGACAAGAGGGTTCCCTACCAATCTGACTCAGAGTCGTATCCGCCTTGAGTTGGGGAATGTTCCTCTCCATGGACCACCACTGAAGGCGAAAAAGGACACCATCCGCCACGGCCTCTTCCCCTCGCCCAACGGCAAGGAAGCCAATCTTGGTGACCTGGCAGACCTCCCAATGACTACTACCCCTCCCCTCGCGTCTACGGTCTAGCAGAGACCGAACCTTCTCCAAGTCTATTCCCCCCTTCCAGCGGATGCACTCAGAGGCATCTTTGGAGCCAGACGAGCAGATCATGGATCAGCTTCATGGCAATCATGCCAGCTTCCATGCACGGTCGGTTCCCCTCCGCCGCCTGCACAGACAAGGGCCTATTCCGGACAACGTCCACATAAGATCGACTTTCAAGGGAAGTCTTCTCTCCCCTTGCAACCTCCGGCCCCTTCGCCCTGCAGAATCTCTGAAAGTGGCCTCTCCTCTGCAGCAGAAACAGATGGGTCTGTAGTCAAGAGGCAAACCAGACCTACCCCTTCCCCCTCCCGCAAGCCCGGCAGCTCCCCTGGGCGTTACAGGGCCGGGGAAGGCCAAACCTTGGCCCCCACCTACGAGAGGGACATGGTTTGCTCCAGAGGCGAACTCCGGAAAACACCCTCCCCAGCCAGCCATTATCAGTTAGTCCACCCTAATCTTCCCATCTACTATCTCTCTATATTTAAGATACCAGAAAATGTGTGCAAAAGGTTAGAATCTATAAGAGCAGCTTTTTTTCGGGAGGGATTCAGGTCCACAAGTGAGAAGGTTGCATCTAATTGGGTGGAAAAATGTTTGCAAAAGTAGGGAAGAAGGTGGGGTGGGTTTGGCCCCTCTTCATATCATTAATCAAGCTTTTTTGACCAAGTGGCTACAGAGGATGGACACAGATGAACAGGCCCTCTGGTCCAGATTGGTCAGACATAAGTATATTAGGGAAGACAGTTACTGGGCAGAAAACCTAGGTCACTACCAGTATGTCCCCTGTTTGGAGACAACATCACCAGCAACATTGATTTTTACAGGTGCTCTTCAGAAATCCAGGTCCACGGTGGTCGGTTCACTCAGTTTTGGGGGGATCCCTGGCTACATCATAGGTCAATGAAAGAGAGATTTCCGAATCAGTGTCAAATTTCATGCTCCAGTCAAGAAAATATTGGTAAACTATGGGTGCCAGATGGGCAAGGATTTACTTGGGACTTGAGATTCCACAGGAATCTGCATGATCATGAATTTGTAGAACTCAATTCTGTTCTTCATAACATGGCCATCAGGCAGGGAATTGACGACAGAAGACTTTGGAGATGGGATCCTCATGGTAAATTCAAAGTAAAATCAGCTACTAAGATGATGTTGAAGGGAGGTGTGAAGATCAGATGGAAAAGAAAGGTCTGGAATAAGATTCTGCCTATCAAAATTAGAATTTTTATGTAGAAACTTGCATGGAGAAGACTCCCAACTTATGACAGGTTGAAGGGTTTAAAGCATAGTAGCAGCAACAAATGTAACTTCAGTGTTTGTTTTAATGAAAGTCTGGATCATATATTCCTTACATGTGGTATTATTGGTTCTATATGAAAAATGCTTTTCAAGGCTGTAGGTGGCACGTGGGTTGCTCCAGCAGATACCACAGATTTGATTGCAAACTGGGAGAAACTTGACCCAGTGATCAAGGACAAGGAGACTTGGTCAATGGTACTACCTGCCATCTTAGGGCTATTTGGAAGGAAAGAAATAGCAGGATTTTCAGAGGGGACTTCAGACCACCCGCAGCAGTAATTAAAAGATGCATAATTTTCATCAGAGAATAGCATTTCTGCAGATCGAGCAGCAAGTTTAGGGATTCAGCTCTTTTGCTCAGAATGTCCAATTGGACGAAATTCATTCTGTAACAGGGATACAGGGATCTTCATTTTTTTTTTTTTTTTTTTTTTGGGGGGGGGGGGGGGGGAACGCTTTTTGGCTCTAGGGAGGTTGGTTCTATCATCTTGGTAGACGATTCTTCTTTTTTCCTTTTTGCTGTACCTCTTCTTTTGGCTTTTTAATATATTGTGACCTCCTGGTCACCTTCCAAAAATGTACAGGCTGATTTTACATGTGATCCTATAGGCCTTCCCCCCCCCCCTTTTTTTGTGGTGTGTGGAGTGGGGGAGGGGGGCAGTTTCAGATTTTTAAAAGGCAGAACAGGACTCTAGAGATAATAATTGCTTTCATTTATGATGGAGTTTTGGAGTGGTAAATTCTTGTGTAATGTAGAGGTCCACTGGAGGAACAGCAATCTAATATCCTGAGATCCTAGGGAAGCTGGTGTGCTTCATCACCTTGGATGTGGTTTACTTTTCTTTTTTTGTATATAGGCATTTCTTTTGGCTTACAGGAACACGTGTGCATCCCCATTTCTTTTACCTTTTAGTAAATTTGTGGTACTTTACACTTTTTCAGGAAAAAATCATCTAATTCTTTCAACAATGACAAATGATACGACATCTTGTTTCCAGCAAATCACATGTTGTTATGCCAAATCAACTTTTTTACATGGATACTCTGCACCCCAGTATGGCACACGTGACTGATTAAAAGCTCCTTAAAGAGCACCTGAAAGCATATGGCTGATCAGAATCCCACTTTTCCTTGGCACCATAGAATGATCTACATCTCACCCATATGTGTGTGTTGGGCGAAGGTGCAGTGCATGAATGAATAAATGATCAGAAAAAGGTCAAATAACAATTGGATCTTAAGTTCACTTTCAAAACAATTGCACCAAGTTTACTTGTTATTCACAATTGTAGCACTCATTTTCTATTGTGTTGCTACTGTCAACAGTCTTCTTACCATAAAAACTGATGCTCCCATATACACATTCTCAATATATGACATGAGAATTTGCTTGTTTCCTTTTGATAAATAATAACATTTTGTCCAGATAAGCGGAAATGTACTTGACATGAGAATTTGCTTGTTTCCTTTTGATAAAAAATCACATTTTGTCCAGATAAGCAGAAATGTACTTGTAAATGGATATAATAGCTTAATTAGAATTTATGTTGCAAGAAACACTCACAGATGAGCTGAACTTATCCACAATCATCTCCAGAATGTCCATATCCTCTAACCATTGCATTGCATCCATGTAGTTAGAATACATATGTTCATCCGCACCAATTAACCGAATCAGAACCTATATAAGAATATCAATATTATGTTATCAAACTGCAGAGTCCTTGGAAAAAAAACAAACTAACTTTGCAACAAGAATAAAATTTCTACAAGCTGAATAATCATACATGGATGTTCAAAAGTAAAAAATGGTCAAGTGGAACTAACTAGCATTAGTCACAATAAAGCAGCATCATGGTATATAGTCTGCACAAGTTCAGGAAAGCAAAGGGTTCAACATCAAATGACGCTAAACCACCACTGACCTCCATAATGGATGTGATACCAATGAGATCAACAAGTTGATGAAATATCTCTTGGTGATCCTACAAAATGACAAATAAAACAGAAATTGCTTGATTAGGGAAGAGACAAAATGTAATCAACTCAGTAGCAAAAATTATAACAATTACAATGAAACAGTAATTGCATCCGTTGAAAGATATGGTCACTTCATGACGTGCAGATTTCCCCCAACAAAATTTAAAACTTCAAGGACCATATAATATAAAACAGAAAGATGGTGTTGAATTAGCAGAACTCTTACAACAGACCATAATAGTTCTCATAGAAAAAAGATAAAATAGACTCAGGTGGTTTGGTCATGTGCTTCGTCGCCCTAACTCAGCACCGGTTAAAAGATGTGACCGAATCTTAGTAGATGCTAGTAAAAGAGCTCGGGGAAGGCCTAAAATGAGATGGTGCGATATTATTAGGAAGGACATTAGCTTCTTGGGTTTAAATATGAATATAGCACTTGATAGAAATCTTTGGTGGAATAGGATTCATGTAGCCGACCCTAAATAATCGGGATAAGGCTCTGATGATGATGATGATGATGATGAGAAAAAAGATAAAATAGGCAATCTCAAAATGTAACTATAATGTAAGATAAACATTCTCACAACTTTTGAAAAAGAAATGCTTGAATAACATTAAAAATTCACTTCAGAATATCTGGCATCACCTAATATCCTTCACTTCTTGCACCTTTTTAGTGAGTGCAGAATTGGGGAGGTGGAACAGGTAAGATTGTAACAGTTTCCCATAAAGAGTGAAACCAAACCAATCTTTAAACTAACCTGACCAATTCCTGATTCTTTTTTCGTGCTTATGCATGATATTCCTGCTTGAGGAATCCTGACCCAACATTCCATGAGACCAAATAACTGAAGTCATGAGACCAAATCGGAACTGAAGCTAGATAGAAGATTATTGTGGGGCAGGTTGCCTCATATTGTCAAATGGTCATGCTTCCCATGATCTGAAGATTCAACAGAAACTTAACAGCTACCCATTCCTGCTGCAGAGAAAGTATTTTATCAAACTACTCAATTATCTGTATTGTCAATTTCATT
This sequence comes from Amorphophallus konjac, assembly GCA_022559845.1. Taxonomy (NCBI): domain Eukaryota; kingdom Viridiplantae; phylum Streptophyta; class Magnoliopsida; order Alismatales; family Araceae; genus Amorphophallus; species Amorphophallus konjac. Next base: position 380,512,929 of record CM040126.1, on the reverse strand, counting down.
TCAATATGAAATCACTTTAGGAACTGAGAAGACCACCCATATAAATGCCATCCTTATTTGCACCTGCAGCTGCAACAATGACATCTCTGGCAAATCCTAGAATTGCATGAAAGGCATGCTGTCTGTAGGAAATAATTGATCTGCTAGAGGTAGTTTAGGCTTTTTAGAGTCTAATATGGTACAAGTTAATTATCATGAGGTTGGGCGTCAATGTCACTTGAAAACAAAAAAGGAAAGGAAAAAGGAAAAACATAGTAATGAGATAGAATTGCAGATCCAATGAGTTGTAGTTTGCAGCCTTCAGCCCCTGGGTGTTCCTTCTCCCTCCAACTATTGTCTTCTCCTATCCCTCTATTCTCTGAGCCTTTTGAATATAATATGAGCAACCTATGTAGTCAAAGGCAAGAGGCGACCGAAGCGACCAAGGGGGCAGCTCATGCCTCGAATGCCTAGGCGATGGCCTAGGCATTTGAGACGATATTTTATTAAAATAATATATATATTTCAGAAGTATAAATATATGTCTAAATATCACAAAAATGCATATATAAAATCAATAAATTTCCTAAATTCATTCATTCCTAAAATCAAACAGTTTAAATAAAATTAACAACAAATCTAAACAAATTTTGACGAAAAATCAAATGGGCCAGGGTATGCGGAGGTGGGCCGGGCCCACGAGGCCAGATTGAGGTGATTAAGGCGGAGGCGAGGCGACTTGTGGCTGCCTCCATCGCCTTTGATAACACAGTGAGCAACTTTTTTTTGAAAGTAACACAGTGAGCAACTTGGTGAGCAGAGAGCGAGAGTTTCATCAGGAAGAAGAGAAAGCATGCTTGATCTCCCATTTAGGGGTCCAATGGCCGTCATTATACTGGCAGAGACCTGATTGTGGGAGACTTGGGGTCTAGGAATGCAAGATCAGCAATAACCAAAAAAAGGTGAGAGGGACTGGCTCATTCACTTAAACTTTCTTGGCCCCCAGTTCCACTCTTTCAGGTAACCAGTCCCCTGTTTTTTTGGTGCCTTGACAGCCCTGACAAGTGCCAAGCAACTAAGCAAGGGAAGTTTCCCTGGTCCATAAAACAGACTACTGGCTGATAGAACCAGGGGGAGCCCTCCCGGTTTCCTCTTTTTTAGCTGGTTGCTGCTGCATGCATCTGAAAGGATCATCCTTGGCAGCAAAGGTGGCATCTATCTTGAACAATGAGAAATCTTCATCCAGCAGAGGACCTACAGCAGTTGTGGGAAGCAAACATTTGACCATATAAATCATACCAATGAAGCTGCACAAAAGTAATTTTATCATTTCATCAGCAGCCATGCAGATGTTTTTTTGCAAGTGGATAGTACCACTGATTGTATTAAAAGAAAAAGAGGATTTACAAGTATAATCAATGAACTTTCAAAAACCAGTACAAAAGACCACACCAAGGCAGTGTGGGACGGGCTACCCCCCCCCCTAGCAAAACAAAAAGAGGGGAGTTGAGGGAATTCACATTACAAAGCAAATCCGTCCATTCCCTCACTCTAGTACAAATGAAAGAAACAAGAGACTCCTCCATTCTAGTCTCCCTCCTAAAAATCTTATTGTTCCTTTTACTCCACAGAGACCAGAGAGTGACATGCAGGATGAGCCACCACATAATACGGTCACCTCCGATGGGCCAACTCCCGTCCCGAGACACAAAGAAGAGTTGCACCTCAGACTAACAGCCAATAGCACAGCGGGCTCTCAAAAATATTCCCTCCCACACACCCTGTGAGAAGATGCAACCTACAAACAAGTGATCCATGGTCTCGTCCTCCATGCCACACAAGCAATAGGTCAGCTAAATGCCAGGGACGAACTGAAGAAGTTTGTCTGCAGTGGGAAGCCTCCAATGGGAAATCCTCCAAGTCAAAGCATCACCTTCAAAGGACTCCTCGGCCTCCAGATCTGGGGGCAAGGCTATGACGAACCCCACCATCAGAAATGATAGACTAGGCAGACCTAACAGAGAAGGTTCCCTCCCTACCCTATCTCCAAGTCCACACATCCTCCCTAAGGGAGTGTGAGGCGAAGTAAAGGAGTAGGAGTAGAAGCTCATGGAGTTGTTCCATTTCTACAGTCTTGAGATCCCTCCTAAAGGTCGGCACTGAGGTGCCCCAAGAAAGGTGGGGGTCAAAAACCCTGTTGACCGACCCCAAAGGGTCAACGGAGACAGCAAACAGTCCGGGAAAAGACAGCTTCAACGTGAAGTCACAGCACCACATGTCCTTCCAGAAAAGGCATCGGTCGCCTTTCCCTAGTCAGATCTGAACACCGGAAGAGATAATATCCCTGCATGACAAAATGCCGTGCCAAATGGGAGAAATCTGGGACGGAGCTGGAGTGACTAAGTCCCAAACCCTCCTCTTGCCGTAGTACCTCTACCTGATCAGTTGTGCCCAAAGTCCTTCATCCTTTGCCCCCAGTCTCCAGAGCCACTTGCACAAAAGAGCCAGATTAAAGTCTCCAACATTCATGATCCCAATTCCCCCTTGTTCCTTACTAGTAGCCACCTTCCCCCACCTAATGTCGTGCCAACTCCTACACCTCTCCCCGCTCCCATGCCAGAAGAAACTACCTTGAATAGCCTCAATCTTCTTCACCACAGTCTACAAGATACGAAAGACCAAAGAGAGTAAATAGGTAAGCTACCCAAAATAAATCTACAAAGAACTAATCTGCCCCTATAAAAAAGCAGCCTTGCCTTCCATCCAGCCAATCTAGCCTCATATCTCTGAATAATAAGAAGTCAATCAGCACACTGAAGGACACCTAGAGTGAGAGGGAGACCCAAATAGGAGATGGGGAAAGCTTCTATCTGACAACCTAGGATGTGTGTCGCCCTCTGGAGTGACAAGTCCTCCATGTTAATCCCAACAAAAAAGCTCTTGTTGAAGTTAAACTTCAAACCAGTGGACACCTCCAGCAATTCCAACAAAATTCTAGCCACAAACATCTACCGCTCATCTTCTGCCAAGAATAAGATGGTGTCAATCGGCATACTACAAGAGGGTGACTGAAAGGCCACCTCTCCCAACCTAGAATCCCCTGATCAGGCCTGCAGCCTTATCTCTTTGCCACACCCTGCTAAGAACGTGAGCCACAAGCGCAAAAAGGAGAAGAGACATAGGATCTCCCTGCCAGATCCCCCTGCCACTGTGAAAGTAAGAAGTTGGCTTCCCGTTGACTAAAACTGCGAAAGAAACAGAAGAAATACATGTCTGGATCCAACCAATCAATTTATCCCCAAAGCCCATCTTCTCCAGCACCTCAAACAGACAAGACCAATTGACCCTATCATATGCCTTCTCAAAGTCCAGCTTCAGGATTACCCCTTTCTTCCTTTGAGTCTTCATAGCAAACAAATACTCATGGGCCACTAAGAAATTATCTTGAATGTAACGCTCCCTGATGAAGACTCCTTAGAAGCAACTCACCACCCTATCTGTAACTCTCTCCAACCTCCTTGTTAGCAACTTGGTGATGATCTTATAGATGTCATTCAACAAACTAATAGGCTTGAAGTCACAGAAGTCTTGAGCTACTTGTTTTTTTGGGGTGAGAACAATGAGGGTTTTGTTAATACCCCCAAATGGGCACTACCCTCATGAAACTCCCTAACTGCAACTACGAGATCCAATCTAATGGCATCCCAACACTACTGGAAGAAGGCCAAAGGAAAATCATCTGGACCTGGAGCCCTATCCCCTGCAAGAGAGAAGACTGTCTGGCGAACCTCCTCCTCAGTGAACTTCTGAGAGATGACATCCCTCTCCTCATGGGAAAGCCAAGGGAGAAAATCATCTGCAATACTCAGTCTAAAGTGGTCCTCCTCATAAAATAACCTGGAGTAATAATCACTCGCCAATCCCTTGATCTACTCATCTGAAGAAAAGGAGAGTTCACCAATACTAATACAAGTAACGGTATTCACTCTCCTCCTCCCAGAGGCTATGCGCTAGAAATAAGTTGAATTCCTATCCCCTTCTTTAATCTTTCCATCCCTCGACCTTTGCCTCCAATAGATTTCCTCCCTAGAGAAGATCTCATCAAACTGACGGATCAAAGAGTCTCTAAGCCTCTTGTCCTCTACATCCATAAGTCTTGCCTCCTCCAAACTATCAAGCCCCTCAATATGCTAAAGAATTATGTCCTTAGCTACCCTTCCCGACAGGGTTTTGTTAGCCCCCCATGCCTTGAAAACTTGAGCAATATGCCTCAATTTCAAGACAAGAGTAGCCATAGTAGAGCTAGCAAAAATCTAAGCAGACCAAGCTCCCCTTATTATGCCCATTAAGTCTTCTTCCCTGAACCAAAACTCCTCAAGCCTGAAAGTGAACCTCCTGTCTTGCATCCGACTGGTCTTCAAAAGGATAGACCTATGATTCGACACGAACCTAGCCAAAGGGAGCAACTGAAATCAAGAATCTGTCCAATCTCGAGCAAGAAGTATTAGCTCACATTTTGGACCAAGTAAAACAACCATGTGCCATACCGATGTCTATCAAAGCCGCCTCCTCAATGAAAGCAGTAAAGTCCTCCATGTCTCCTGAGTGAGCACCCTCCCCCGACCTCTCCCACAGAGCAGCCACCGCGTTGAAATCCGGGCCAACACACCACGGCCTGCCCGAGGAATGGTGAAGGCTGATCAACTCCTCCCATAAAAGTCACTTCTCTTCTCTACCTTGAGGCCCATACACCCCGGTGAAGTGCCATGAGAAGCCGTCCCTCACAGAAGAGAAGTGTTGAGACATGGCCCATCTGCTCATATATCTGTCCAACACTACCTCATCAACCTCAAAGGGATTCCAAAAGATCATGATACCCCCTGACTTGCCCACCGCCAGGGACACCACACCCTTGGAAAGTCTAGCACCCCCTAACTCTCTCATGAGAGACTCACTATCCCCTTCACATTTAGTCTCTTGGATACAAAGAATGTCAATCTTACCTCTTTTGATCAGCTCCTTCCCAGCCCTCTTCTTCTCCACCCCCCCCAAGCCCTCTCACATTCCATGAGACAATTCTCATGAACGCATAATAATACCTCTCTCCTCCCCTTCCCCCTCCTCCCACACCCCTCTCTGTTGAGCCCTTTCTTCCTTCAAAATAGCAGCACATCACCTCTTACTAATATTGGTGAAAACCCCTCACACATCTTTATCAGCCCCGACTTCAAAGGAAATACCCACTTTATCAGCCATCTCCCTCACATGTTCCTCCATCATTGTTTGAGCAACACCCATCATCTCCCTCACTTCCTCCCTACTCATGTGGTACTTCCTCTTCTGCACCTCCCCAACGGTGATCAGAGCCACAAGCCCCCCTGGCAAAGTCGGAAAAGCTTCTTCTTCAACGAACAGAGACTTTAATGCTATGGTCTATCTGCTTGAGAGGTCGGGTGGCAACTCCCCCTCGATTGAGATGGAGGAATTCAAGGATTTTATCTCTAAAGCAACACTAATTGATGTCAAAATTCCCAAAAACTAGATCACATGGTCCAACATGAGAGCGGACCCGGCAATGTCCAAACCTGACAGATTTCCTGTCTCTGTTGATTGGGAAGACCACAACTCATATATGGAGGCCCTTACACTGGCCAAGATTGTCTCAAACCACAGGCCCATATTGCACAGGACCTCTAGCAGGTCGTGGAGGAAATCATAGTTCAAAATGGAAATATATTGGCTCAAGGAAGAGGACTTCTTAGACACTGTCAGAGGAATGTGGGACACCCAGAGGCCAGAGAGCTCTCACATGGCTAAGTTGGTTGGCAAGTTAAAATGCTTAGCGCAAGAGCTGAACAAGTGGGGAGCCACCAAATCCCTCACTGGCATAGCAGCGAAGGAGAGGATCATGGAGCTCAAGGGACTACAGGCCTCTCAACCTGCTTAATGGGACCTATAAAATAATCACCAAGCTACTGGTTATGTGACTTGATAGAGTCATCTATAAGATGGTCAGTGATTACCAAATGGCTTTTATTGAAGGTCGTATCATACAGGAGAACTTTTTGGTTGCACATGAATGTTTATACGCCTTGAAAGAACATAGAAGGAAAGGGTTGGTAATCAAGCTTGACTTTGAGAAGGCTTATGACCGGGTGAGCTAGCAAAGTCTACTTGACATCCTTACGAAGATAGGCTTTGATAAGAAGTGGGTTAGCTAGATTGGGGATTCTCTCCACTCATCCACATTTGCAGTACTCGTCAATGGGAAATCGTCTACTTACCTTTAGAGTGGCAGAGGTCAAAGGCAAGGTGATCTTATTTCTCCATTACTTTTTATTCTGGTGGCACACATTTTGAGTAGAATGTGGAAGAAAGCCGAAACCCATGACTTGATTAAGGGGTTCTAGGTGGCACCTCAGGGGTAGTGCATATACCACCTTCAGTATGTAGACGACACTATTCTCTTTGCGACAAAAGGTGAGAAGCAGTTGTACACTTGAACACTATCAAGCTCATGTTGGAACTGTTCTAGGAGGTTAGTGGTCTCAAAGTGAACTTTGAAAAGAGCCAGATGTTGAGGGTGCATATGAGATAGAGAGTCATCAGAAGAGCTACTGCTATTCTAAGGTTTCAGGTAGGTAACCCAACACCTAGTTGGATCTCCCATTGACTCCTAATAAGATAAAGTGCAAGGATTAACAAGGCGTGGTATAGAGATTTCAATCCAGACTAGAAGGGTGGAAAGGAAAGCTACTCTCATATGGGGGCGGCTGGTGCTTTGTAAGTTCGTCCTCGACAACCTCCGTATCTACTTTCTGTTCACCTTTCGAATCCCACCATCAGTGGCAAGGAAGCTTGAGTCTATCCAGGCAAGATTCTTTTGGCATGGTTACGAAGAAAGAAATATGCATGATATTGCTTCGGAGAGAATCTGCAAAACCAAGCAAGTGGGAGGGCTGGGTATCAAGAATATAAGGGATTTCAATCTCGCTCGACTCAGAAAGTGGCTACGGAGGCTTGCCAAAGAGGAAGAGGGTGTGAGTGATGCGAAACGAAACTCGTGACGGACGCGGAGCAAGACTCGTGACACCAGACAATGAGCGCGATTGACGTGTCGTACGACGGTGATATTTTCGTGGACGATATTCAGAGTCACAGTCGAGTCTCTTTCATTTTATTTTGTACTTTTGTCTTTAATCGAGTCTAATCCTATTTCCTAGGTTTAGTTTTAATTTTACAGTTGTAATGGACTGATTGGGAGCCAAGTTAAGACCTTTTTTATTTTTTTGTAATTTTTGGTGCGACTTTCATACTATTTTTTTAGTCCAAGAAAGTTTTCGTCAAAAGATGTTTAGGGAGCCTTGTTAAGATTAGGGTTAGCGTAATCCCTATAAATGGTCGTATAATCTTCTTTTTTCAAGACAATGAACAGATGAATTGAAGGGGGAAAAAAAGTGTTGTGGCCGCGATGGTTCTTTGAAGGGTGTGATGCCCCGATACCCTCCAAGGGAGAGGACGCGAAGTGCAAGCGTGAACCCTCACCGCTCCCGTATATCCCCTACATCCTCTTCCTCTTCTTCTTCCTTCCCCTTCTCCACTACAAACCCTAACTGCCACTACCTTCTTCTTCCTTTATCCCCTTTGCTCCCCCCCTTAAACCCTAGCACGCAGCACCACCGCTGCAAGCCCCAACATGTCTAGCACCACCGTCGCCGCCATAGTTTCCGCATGCTCTCCCACTCGTCGATGTCTTCTCATCCTCCACCCGCTGCCATCGCCACTGGCTTCTTCTCCACCCGCCACCATCACCGCCGACTTCTTCCCCTCCACCCGCCGCCACCGTCACTGGCCTCCCCTCCTCCTTACGCCGCCATTGATTCTGCCTTCCTCTCCTCCTCCACCCACCAAAGCCCTTCCCCTCCTCACGTGCACGCCCCACGTTCCCTTCTGCTTCTTCCCCGATCCGCCACCCCCATCGTCGGCTACAACCGCCACCCCTGCGTAGCCCCATCCCCAAACCCTGTAAGCCGCCACCCCCCCTGTGCAACCCCATCCCCGTCCCCTGCTCCGCCTATGCCATGCGAACACCCCCACCCTGGTTCTGTACACAGCCATCGTCGACCTTTTTTTCTCCTTCCTCCATCCCCTCTAACCGTCACCCCTTCAAACAGACCATATCCCTGAAACCCCATCCACCAACAACCCCAAGCTCGACAGCCGCCACCCTTTCATATAGAGTAGCCACTGTCGTGCTCGGACCCGACCGGCCACGCCAACCCAACCCACAGGGCCGGCCGCCACCTACGACTATGCTGCATGTAGGCCACCTCCATGGTCGCCCCATCAGGCCATCCCTGCAACCCTAGCGCCATCGATCCGCCACCCCTGCACACCCAACCCCACTCCACCCCTACTTCTTCCACTGCCCTCTCTCAACCCAATAGCAAGGCCATTAGCCTCCCAACAGTGGCCTGGCTTGGCCCATCATGGTTCGGGCTGCTCTATTCCGCATCAACTTGGTATCAGAGATTAAGGAATCGGATTGTCCTTACAAGCTGAGGTCTAATAGCTATTTAGGTACCGTCTCATCATGGTCGAATATTCCCATGTGTATGAGTGTTTCAAGTATATAGAACGCCGACTCCATGTTATGGAGGGACGACTATCCGATTCCCAATACCCTCCAAAGGAGAGGACGCGAAGTCCAGGCGTGAAACCTCACCGCTCCCGTACATCCCCTCCATCTTCTTCCTCTTCTTCTTCCTTCCACTTCTCCACTGCAAACCCTAACCACCGCTACCTTCTTCTTCTTCTTCTTCTCTCCCCTTTGCTCCCCCCTGTAAATCCTAGCACGTAGCACCGCCCCCTACAACCCCAACGTCTCCAGCACCGCCACCGCCCCCGGCTGCCGCCATCGTTTCCGCCTACTCTCCCCCTCGTCATTGTCTTCTTCTCCATCAACTTGATATCAGAGATTAAGGAATCGGATTGTCCTTACAAATTGAGGTCTGATAGATATTCAGATACAGTCTTTTTATGGTCGACTATTCCCATTTGTACGAGTGTTTCAAGTATATAGAGCGTCGGCTCCATGTTATGGACGGACGACTATCCGATTCTCGATGCCCTCCAAGGGAGAGGACGCGAAGTCTGGGCGTGAAGCCTCACCGCTCCCATATATCCCCTATATCTTCTTCCTCTTCTTCTTCCTTCCCCTTCTCCACTGCAAACCCTAATCGCCGCTACCTTCTTCCTCCTCTCTCCCCTTTGCTCCCCCCCCCGGTCAACCCTAGCACACAACACCGCCCCCTGCAAGCCCCAGCATCTCCAACACCATCGCTGCCGCCATCGTTTCCGCCTGCTCTCCCCCTCGTTGTTGTCTTCTTCTCCTCCACCCGCCGCCATCGCCGACAGCTTCTTCTCCACCGGCCATCATCGCCGTCGGCTTCTTCCCCTCCCTCCACCCACCGCCGCCGCCACCGTCACCGGCCTGCCCTCCTCATTCCTCCACCATTGACTCTACCTTCCTCTCCTCCAACCACCAAAGCCCTTCCCCTCCTCGCACGTGCGCCCCACGTTCCCTTCTATTTCTTCCCCGATCTGCCTCCCCCATCGTCGTCAACCACTGCCACCCCAACGCAGCCCCATCCCCAAGCCTTGTCAGCCACCACCCCCCCCTGTGTGTAGCCCCATCCCCGTCCCCTACTCCGCCTAGGCCCTGCGAACACCCCCCACCCTCGGTTATGCGCACAACCACCATCGACTCTTCCTTCTCCTTCCTCCATCCCCTCTAATCGTCACCTTTTCAGACATACCTTATCCCCGAAACCCCATCCACCAGCGACCCCAAGCTCGACAACCGCCGCCCCTTTACATAGAGTCGCCACCGTCGTGCCCGGAGCCGACCGGCCATGCCGACCCACCCACAGAGTCGGTAGCCACCTGCGGTTGCACTGCACGCAGGCCGCCTCCATGGTCGCCCCATCGGGTCATCCCTACAACCCTGGCGTCGTCGATCCGCCACCCCTATGCACCCAACCCCACACCCCCCCTGCTTCTCCCCCTACCCTCTCTCGACCTAGCAACAGACCCATTAGCCTCCCAAAAGTGGCCTGGCTTGGCCCATGACAGTTAGGCCCGCTTTGTCCCGCATCAGTGGGCTTCAGTCATACAACAAAGATACTATAACAGAGATAGAATATGAGACCTTCTCATCCCCCTCAGAGCCATACCTCTCATATATGGAGGGGTATCTTGACGAGTATAAACATCATCAGAGTTGGAGTTAAGAGTAAACCTGGGAGATGGTTAGAAATGTCATTTCTAGGATGACAAATAGTGCACTGATTGCCCTCTTAGAAAGAGATTTCCTCAACTATATGTAATCTCCTCACAGCCCATGGCAGTAGCGGCTCAACTCTTTGAGGGACAACTAAGTGGGGGGTTTTGGATCCTCACCTTTAGGAGGCACTTGTAGGAGGAGATCGAATTGTTCGAGACATTGCTCTCTTTGATCCAGGAGTACACCATACATGAAGGCAAATCAGATGAGGGGAGGTGGAGATGGGGTAAGGATGGGCGATTCTCAGTCAGTTCAACCTTCCAAGTCATTGCAGTTGGGGGGGTGAAACACCCTTTGATGAGACAAATCTGGAAACCTAGAAGCCCCCTCAATGTTAAGGTGCTAGTCTAGTGGATCTCTCATAGGAGACTTCCAACTTCTAACAAACTTGCTACATTTTGGAATGGTATTCCCAAGGAAGGAAGAATCAGATCGAATCGGATGGGATCGGCCGATCCGATCAGTTTTAGGCCCAACCGACCCGATCTCGAGCCCTCCGATACCGATTCTTCCTTGAGAGTCGACGGGAGTGGAGGGATCGGACTAGATCGGCCGATCCCCATGCAAAATCGGCAGATCTCGACCGATCTGGACTGATCCCAGGGTTTTTAAAAACAAAAAAAAACAAAAGGGAGAAGAAGAACAAGTAGATCGGAGGAGAAAGAGGAGGAAGAAGAGAAAAAACCAAAAAAAAAGCACTTACCTGCTGATGACACCGGCGGTGCCTCCACTTGCCGCCGTCGTCGACCTCCTCCTCTACTGTAGCCCTGCCACCGTCAACACCCTGCCGCCGCTGACACTGAAGATCCGGAAGAAGGGAGGCTTTTTCGGACTCCGCCGCCACTGCTGCTCTGGAAGGAGGGAGGAGCTCTGCCATCGATGCCACCATCGCGACCACTTGCCACCGTCGACCTCCTTCTCCTCCTCCCCCGCCTCCTCCGTCTTTGTTCTCCTCAAAAAGGAGAAGTGCAGAAGGGGCTCTTGAGTCTGTGGAGTGGAGAGAAAAAGGTAAACGAGTAAAAGAGTAAAGTGAAATGCATTTATATAAAACCCCCTGTAAAACTGTGAAAATACAATTAACCTCAACATATGTCACGTTTCGTGATCATGTGGGATCGGAGTCAGATCAGGTTTGGGCCGGCCGATCCGATTCCAATACCTGAGTTTGCCTTCCTTGGGTATTCCGACCCTTTGCTGCCCTTGTGGTGACGAAGAGGAAAATATAGATCACTTGTTCACCGGCTGTCAATTTGCTCGAGAGGTCTGGCTACATGTGTTAAACAAAGTCCACTGTAGCTATTAGCACACAGATTCTGTTCGCCAATTACGGGGGGGGGGGGGCAGAGGGAGTGGTCCCTCAAGCGTGATAGGTGCATTTGGTGGTCGATCATTCATGCCACATTGTGGGCCATTTGGGAAGAGAGAAACAACATAATCTTCATAAAACAGGCATCGGCTCCTGAAAGGATAAGGGATTTTGTCGGAGATAGAATCAAAGATTGGGCCAAAATTGCTTTGTAATGTAGATACACACACTTTTATCTTTTGGGGGTTTGTTGGAGAGCTAGTGTGTGACACATCTCCTTGATGTGGCCGTGTGTACAGGGATATTTTGTAAGCAGACTGGTCATACTTGTAAATCCCCCTTTTTCTATTTTAATATACTCAGTCCCAACCACTTCAAAAAAAAAAAACACACTAGCACGGACATAACATAAGGAATGTGAACACATGGCTTGCTAAACTTGCACGTGACAGCCATTTTTTTTCCTGGATGTCGCTGTTAAATGAAACCTTCAAACCACAGTTAAGAAAGCACATTGCTTGATACCCAACAAAAACAGAAGAGATGCTCATACGTAACCATGGCAAGCCAATGTGGTCCATCTCAGAGAACGCAATCAGGCAGATTAACGGGAAAGAAGGGCTCTTCATGAATCTTTAATACTCTGTAAGTGTGTTACCAAACCAAGCAGCCAATCCAAAACTCAAATTAGTAGGGTAGAGAGGCCCACAACTAATATAGGCATGGAGTGGCTCATGAATACCCAGTAAGAGACAAAATGGTTTTTGCCAAGCCCCTCGTGCAATGAACCAAGTGAAGTCGTACGGCAAACCATGCTACTTTAAACCACAAGGCCAAACAAGCAAATCCAATGAGCAAATAAGCTTTATTACCATGTTATTAAATTGAACCGCCTACCCAAAACTCAAGTTAGTGAGTGGAGAGGCCCAAAAGGAATACTCAATGAGGGATTAAATGGCTCTCACCAAGAAAATGAAAGATTTTAAAGAAGCAATCTTCATCCTAATCAACAACGCCAAAGTAGATTCATGTTATGGCACAATAAAAGTTTCTACTTAGTTTCTAGATGTGCTTTAGTTTTTTTTAACGTACATTGACTGTTTCTGATCATCAGTCAACTCCTACATTTCTAGATGCAAATCAACAACCAAAAGCAAACATTAACAAATAACAATATAATTTACAAAACAACCTATCCACCCTTCCCCAAAAAATTGAATAAAAAAGAACTTACTTGAATGTAGTTCATAAGAGGTACTGTTTTCCGTAACATCAGGCATATAACAACCTAACAAGATTATACAGAAAAGGAGAAAAAAGAAAGAACATATCAGTAAACTAACAAGATACCCCACAAAAGTCGCAGAATTCCCAGGAATACATGTCATAATTCTCCATCCAGACAATGCAACATCACCATTCATAGATATCAGAATTACCTTGCTAAAATAACCAGCCAACAATGTACCGTGTGAACGGTCAGGTTTGATGAATGAGAACAAGAGATTCATCAACTGTCGAAAAGCATGAGAAACAACATAACAGCATCATAAGCTATGTGATTTTGATCATCAACTGAAGGATAAAGATTAAAAACAAATACGAATAATGGTGAACATGAAGAACTACGTCACCTCCTCATCCTCCACTAAGGTTTTGAGTATGATGTCAACCTCACAGGTAAAAATTTCACATGCAATGAACGGAAACCTGCATAACAGGACCGAGACGAGCAGTAACAAAAACTATTATCGCTCTCTGGTAAGAAAGTATCTTAGCAATAGTTGATAATGAATAATTGACAAATAAATTACTTGAAAGTGCGCTTCCTTTCAGCATCTCCTGGAGCTTCTTCCACAATATATCTAAGCAGCTGTCCTACCTGAGTTCTTTCTCGAAGACTGCATTAAAGATCACCAAGACAAAGAAGAGAAAAGTGACTCAGCAAAACAAGAAGATGCCTTTAAGAACTAGTCCCTCCAATCTAGATATTTCTTTATAACTCCTTAAAATCTCAAGCTATTTAGTAAAACAGCCCATGTCATTACCAAAACGTCAATCATGTATTTATGAAAAAGCACCTGAAAAGGGTGTTTCAACAAATAAACATGTAATTGCAGGGGTTTATAAACAAATATTTAAATTGCAGGGGTTTATAAACAAATATTTAGATTAAAGGGCCTAATCCACAGATATGAAAGATGGTAGGGGTTAAAAAATAAAATCCCTAAATATTATTTATTACTCCACCAGCTCTAATGTGTCACATTTGAATACAATAAAAACAAGCAGAAATACATATGAATAAGAGCAGCCACATTGCAGAACAGACTCCAATGCAACATCTGATGTTGTGAATAGATTTTGAGTAGGGTTTCGATGAATGGTGAAGAGGTATGCCCGTGCTCTATCCACCCAAGGTTTACTAGGCAACTCAGTCCCTCATTATATTATTTAAAAAACCTGCAATCTTGTTGATTTAAAATAAAAATTGGTCACTAAGGGAAGGGGGCTTGTCCTTTCTCTGGCATTTGTTTTCCTCATAATTGCCATGTAATTCAAGGTGAAGGTGGAAGGTGGTTGACTGTCATGATTGTGAAGTTTTGTGAATAAGGAAATGCTCTTTACTCTCTTGATTGTGCTGCTCCTGTTCATACTTCAACAAAATCATAGCACAAGCCATAGCTCTTTGGAAAAAAGAAAACATAAATATTGAATATACACTTAACTCCGAAGTCTGAATTCAGTAAATGCAAGCATAAACACATAAATATGCAGTTTGACTCTGTGTACTTATGTCATCTTCTAGATTTTTCACTTTTAAGAAGCCCAACACTGTGTTTTCCAATTGATGCTTATCACTTTTATCGAAGCCAACCATCTGATAGATGAATACCTTGTAAAGTCATTTCAAGCTGCAGTTTTTTTAGAGAAAAGTGGACTGCACCCACAAATTTTATTAAATAAACAGAGGTAGTACAATCATGTTAGTAGAGGTAAGGTACCTTTACTACAAAAAATAGAAATAAGTAAAATTAAGCAAAATTACAAGATTCTCATCTCCCCTCCACAGGTCAACTGATAAATGAAGAATAAAGTGATGCCAATGGTAAAGGAATGAAGCAGCTCCGCTGGAAATGTTTTCAATATAAATTCCACTTCCCCGAGATACACAGTCATTGCACTCCCTCCGGATGCTCCAGCATATGGCATCAGTTAGAAGACCAAAAATTTGTGTTCAAGGGTTTGAAGCCTACGTGGTGAGGACACCCAAGTATGGGCCCGGTTGGACCCAGCCCACGTCTACCGCCGTCGGAGGACACCAGCAGTAACTCAGGCCTCGATGTGGCTCAATGATGGTATACTTGAGGACTTATTTGTGTCACAGATGTTACGTAGTCACCTGGATTGGTGTACGGCCCATTTGAGTCCCGTCTAGTAGCTTTTACATTTTTGTTAGTATTTCTGGATGACTTCACTATTTTTTACTACTTATAGGGGTAGTTTAGTCATTTGCTTGTTAGGAAGGGTCATTAGGGTTTAAACCTCTTTAAATACTGTTGCAATCCCCTGCTATTGAGAATAATGAAGAAGTTTCTTGGAGTAAACCCTAGCCGTCTCTATGAAGGAGAGTCCAAGAGTGGTCCCTGCGAGAGGGAGGGCGCGAGGCCCACAACCCCACCTCCACACCCCACTACCTGTCCCCACCTCCACCTTTCCCAAAACCCTCATCTCCTTCTTCCTCTTCTTCCTCTTCCTATTTCCTCTTCTTCTCCTATATGCAAACAGGGGCTTCAGCCCAACCTGACGAAGCACCCCGCCGTCCACCACCGCCTCCCACTGCGTCTAGATGCCACCTCGCCGGTACCGCCACCCCTACTCCACTACCACCGGCTCCCACTGCGTCTAGATGCCACCTCGCCGGTACCGCCACCCCTACTCCACTACCACTGGCCTCTCAGACGCCGCCGGCCTGACCGCACTGTACCCCCTTCGTTGTGGCCGCTGCAAGCTTCCACCCCGTTGTTCTTCCTCGCCCTCCTTCCCGCCAACCGCAGCACCCTGCCCCGGTGACCCGAGCCATCCGGAGCACGCCACCCGCGCCTGCCCCCTTTGCCAACAAGGTCGGCATCCTCCCCGCCTGTCCTCCTGTCTGCCCACCCCACCGCCTGCGGACCCTGCAGCCACCATCACCGCAACACCCTTGGGCCGCTCTGGCTCCTGTCTGCGGCCATCCCGTGTCACCTCACGGCCTCCAATGCACTCTCCATTGCCGGCCCCCCTTTGCACCACGACCCCTGTGCAGCAGCAGCACTGCATCGGCCCAGGGCCGCCAGCCACCGCCACTAGTGCCTCCCGCTGGCCACAGCCCTCCCCCCACTGAGCTAGCGGTCTGAACCTCCCTACGTGCCCCCCCTCCTGGCCGTCACGACCCTTGTCCCCTCCAACCCACCTCGTCGACTGCATCACGAGAACGTTCCCTGGACCGGTGGTTCACGTGCCAACAACAACGGATAGTCCATACCAGCACCAAGCTACTTCCTACGTGGACTTAATTTGTGTGCCTTGCTCTACAGTGAGCCGGTTAGTGAATGATAGCCCGCTCATATCCTGCTTATTTCATATGTGGTTGAATTTGCACTATATGAGTGTGTTAGGATCTTCTAGTCCGTTATATTATTTGTTTTCGGATTGTGTTCATGTAAGTAACCTGCCTGAGGGCGTCAATTTGAGATAGTTTGTATGTGGATACCTATACTGTGGTAGTTCTATCTACCATCAGTCCACCGCTTCTTGCTGCGAGGGACAGCTCGAGAGCATAGTTTTTTGGGGGAAAAGTGGCAATTTTTGAAGGGGAAAGTGGATGGTACCACATAGTTTATAAAATGTAAAGGAGAAGAATATACAATTGACAAGGGAGTAGTCCCAGAAACTCTCCTATACAAAAGACCCTCACAAGGGTATCCTAGCCCTTACAACAAATGCAAAAGATGTGATTTACATCTATTCAATTTACAAAAAGTGTCTACCCATCCTTTCACAAAACAAATGGACTCCACACAAAATTACTTTGTCAGATTTTTTAAATTTACTATTTTGGCTAACTTTCCACCTTGTGAAAGACTATTACATGTCCAACACAGTGTCTGCAAAATTTGGCAATATGTAAGCAGCTATTAGCCACAGTTCCTTGTATCTTACTTTTGAGTTTCTTGATAAGGCTGACAAACATGCCCTCATTGTAAGCTACACGGGAATGAGAACCACCACCATGTAAATGCAGGCACTCGTAGTTAAGGTGAACTTATTTTTTTTCTTTGCTCAAGAAGGAGGCTGCTACCATGTTTCATAAATCGAAAACAAAATAATATAAAAACTTAAGATCCTTGCCCTCCTTTCACCCATTGTATAACAGTCTTGTTATCTACTACATGCAGCACCCAAAACTCTAAATAATCTAAAACAGCCCTGTCCCAAACCCCAAGCATAAAATGTCTAACAAACCATTCTTCTACCCCCCCCCCAAAAAAAAACATGCAATCATTTAACTTCTCACACTTTCCAATCTTACAGCCCCTCCCTTACTCCCCCTACCTCCCCTAAAATATCAGTCTGCCTATGTACCTTGCCATTGATCTTAGCAAGCAACAATTCACAATATACCTCTAGCCCATCCCAGCAGATGTCCACAGAGCTAGCTATGAACTAGTAAGCACCATGCTGATCTCCAAATCAGCTCCATCCCATTACAGTTGATGAATGATGACACATGTTTTATACTCTCCTATTGTCAGACTTCTCCCTATGATTTGTAGGACATGCTCTTTAAAACAAGATGCAGCATGTCGGGGTATGCAGATGTGGCACATGGAAGCTTGATTGGCAGTCAGGGTTCGTGTTATGTGCACACATAGATTGTGAACAAATGTTTTGATTAATGTTTACACACATTCTAAGATGGTGGATTATGAATCACTAATATACTTAAAGTAAATTAAAGATACATGACCTGGTAGGCTGAAAGTACATATGCCAGTACGATCAAATTATATATCCTAGTAGATTCTATCATACACCAATATGCTGACTGCTGAGGCATAAGTGCCAACAGTCTAAAACTATATGCACACTAAGCTAATATCGCATGTGTCAGTAGGCTCAAACTACATGTGCCGGTATGCTAAAAATTACATGTACTGGAAGACCATATATATACCAGTATGCTAACGTACATGTGCCCATAGGATAAAGCTGTCTGCACAGTCAGCTAAGATCATGTGCCAGTAGGCTCAAATTACACTTACTAGTATGCTAATCTTGCATGTACCAACTAAATTCATTACATGTGTCAGTACTCTTCATGTGTGTGCCAATATCTAAAACATGTGCCACTAGGCTAGATGATTGTGCCAGTAGCCTGAACATGTGCCAATATCTTAGCCACATGTGCTGATAGCGTAAGTACCCAACCATAGGATAGATGCATGTGCCGGTAGCCTAGGCCAATGTATTTTTCAAGGTGTCGCCTAGGCATCACCTAGGCGACAAGGCGCTCCAAGATGGCCAAGGCGACATGGCGCTCCAAGACGCCCAAGGCGACCAGGCGCCTAGGCAAGCAGCCCATTAAGACACTCACCTGGCTGCCTTGGTGTCCATAGGCCACCTTGGACTTGCTTAGCCTGCCTTGGTAGGACATCCACTCCTTGTTTTGAAGTCTGTTTTAGTATTTGGACAAAAGTTCAGGGATAATTTTGAAAAAAATGACAAATGATATGAGAAGATTGGAAAGAGAAGATACGGCTTCCATTTCTCTTTCCCCTTTCTCTCGGATTCTTCTCCCTGTTAGTTCCTCTTCACTCCCCTTAAGCACATTGATTCATATTTACATAGTGCACTTTTTGAAGCTAGTATCATTTTTGTGTCTCTTTTTGATAATTCACAAATAAAAAATTATGAAATTATTATGTTGATGTGCTTATAATTTACCAAAAAATGAGTCATATTTATGCTTCCTTTTAATATAGAGAGAATAACCATTTGAATACCAAATTTTATATTAAAATTTTTGTATTGATTGACAAATGTTCGCAAATATTTATTAGTTTTCTCCTTATTAATTTGTCATTGTTTGCCATTTATTTTATTTTTGCTTCTTAAAATATAGGTCTATGCTGAAGATTTGTGACTATCAAATTTTCTATTAACTAAAGATAGAACTTATATGTAGAAAATGAATGACAGTAGATCTCTTACAATGTACTTAGTTATATAAACTAGGCTTCGCCTAGGCGCCTCGCCTTGTCGCCTAAGTAGTAAGACAGTGGGCCACCGCCTTGGTGGCCTTGGACGCCTAGGTTATATGCAAGTGCTGATTGGCCAGCCAGTAGTAGGATACATGTGTGTGCTGGTTGACTAAACATATAACACAAACAATGTGCCGGTGATCAAGAATTGCATGTGTTAATCACTAGGAAGAATTGCATGAAGGCTTCTTGTGCCGGTGATCTAGAATTGCATGTGTTAGTCGGTAGGAAGAATTGCATGAAGTCTTATGCTTCTAGGAAGGCAGGAAATCGCCCTTCTTCTCTTAGGAAGGGGCTATTTATAAGAATACAGACCAACCCAATGCATAGGAGGACCTAACAGTAGGGTCCCATACTTTTATGTCATCAAACAAATGGAGTGTTTTCTTTCATTTTTGCCCTCTCCTTTTATATGTTCCCATTATGCGCTCTTCTTCTATTGGAATTTTTCACCTATGCCTCTACTATTTCAAAAACTGCCTTTCAACCTTCTCTCTTTTTAAGAATTTGTATTTTTGCCTCAACGCCTTTTTAAAACTTTGCTTTCATCTTCTCATGTTTATGGCATAGATGGCAGTTTCGGCCGAAATCGATACGTTTCGGCCGAAACGTATCGGTTTCGGATCGGAACGATTTGAAACCAAACATGCTCACTATAGCAGGCCCGAAAATAAAAAATAATATTTTAAGTGTTTCGGGCGAAACCGGACGCGAATTCCCCTCTTAAGGGGAGTTCAAGTTCGCCCCACCCCTCAGATCTCAGATCTGAGGGGCTATCGGCCAGGGGAGGTGGAAGAGGGGTAGGGGGAGCTTGGGACTGCCGGGAGGAGATCTTGTCGCCACCGTTTCTTGCTGTTTACAGTGTGTAGTTGCCGCCTCCATTCACATCATTGGGTTGAAGATTCCTCAAGGATCTTGTAAGTTTTATTTTTTTCTTTGTTTGATAGTTTTCTTGTTGTAGGTAAGGTTATATACAATATATTAATTTTTATACGTTCATTGTGGTAAATCTTTAAAATTAGGACCTAAGTAGCGGTTTAAATTTGGGATTTTTGTCTAATTAGGTAAGTTCCGTGCCAATTGAAGTTTCATTAAACTTCATTGAATGTTTTAGGGCGGGAGCATGGTGCTAATTGTATTACACGCCGAGTAATTAGAGTAAATCTCCAAATTAGAGCCTAATTAAAAGTTTACATTTGGGGTTTTTGTCTAATTAGATAAATTTAGCGTCAATTGAAGCTCATTTAAGCTTCATTGAATACTTTAGAGCGGGAGCATGCTGCTAGTTGTCTCACGCGCCGGGTAATTAGGGAAAATCTCCTAATGAAGGCCGAATTAAGGATTTAAATTTGAGAGTTTTGTCTAATTAAGTAAACTTAGCGTCAATTAAAGCTCAATTAAGTTTCATCGAATGTTTTAGGGCGGGAGCATACTGCTAATTGTATCACACGCCAGATAATTAAGGTAAATCCCCAAATTAAAGCCTAATTAGCGATTTAAATTTGGGGGTTTTATCTAATTAGGTAAAGTTAGTTTCAATTGAAGCTCAATTAAGTTTCATTGAATACTTTAGGGTGGGAGCATGCTGCTAATTGCATTTAATGAAGGGTAATTAGGCAAAATCCTCAAATGTGACCCTAATTAGCGGTTAGAAATTGAGGCTTTTGTCTAATTATCTCAATTCAGCATAATTTGAAGCTCAATTATGCTTCATTGCATTTTTTCATTATACTTACAACCATTTATTTTTAACTGTCTTAATGCAGCATCATGGGTGGACATGAACAAGGTCAAGAGCAGCAAGGGCAGGACGATCCGGGGTAGGCCCACCTCACCTTAGTTGATGCGGAAAGAAGAAAAGTCAAATGTAATTATCGTGGTAAAGAGATAAATAACGGAACTACTAGAGGAAAGTAACATTTGACATTGATAAAAGGAGAGGTCAAACAATGCGACATATGTCCCCGACAAGTGGCAGAGGAAATGCACCAGTACCTTCTGGGCCAAAAAGACAGGATGCAACGAAGGGCTGAAGATCAAGCTGAAATTGCTGAAGAGATTTCAGGCAGAGCAAGCAGAAGGGGAAAGAGGGATGATGATAATGAAGAAGACACTGAGGATTCAGATCCAAAGCTGACCGAAGCAGTAGAGCGTGAGCGTACTACTCGAAGGAAGAGAAAAGCACCAATAAGATCAGAGACTTACTCTAGTACAGCTGGTGTAGCACGACGTCCTGACACCGATGTAGTTTTGCAAAGAGTAGGCCCCATGAACAGCTATGTGCACAGAAAGTAAAGTGCTACACAGCCAAAAATCGAACAAGCATTGAGAGGGGTCAAAAAATCAGCTAAAGCTGCAGGACATGCATTTAAAAGTATTTGCAAATAGTTTTTCCATGCAGGTGTGCCTCCACATGTAACTGAATCAAAATACTGGCAGCCTATGCTTGATGCCATAACAGATGCTGGCCCTGGCTTCAAAGTCTCGTCACGTCGAGACATATACGAGTGTGGCCTTGAGGGAGAGGTTGAGGAGCTTCATCAGTATGTTGAAAGCTTCAAGCATATCTAGATGGAGAGAGGATGCACCATTATGTGTGATGGCTAGACTGGTACCACGAAGAAGTCCATAATCAACTTTCTGATTTATTGCATCGAAGATACAGTCTTTGTGAAATCAGTTGATGTATCAAATTGTGAAAAGAATGCAAATTATTTGCTTCATTTGATGGATGATATGGTAGAACAAATTGGAGAGGAACATGTTGTGCGAATAGTCACCGATAATGGAGCCAGTTACAACACTGCAGAGACAAAGTTGATGCAGAAGCGCAAACATTTATATTGGCTCCCATATGTAACACATTGTCTAGAGTTGATACTTGAAGACATTGGGAAGGACAAAAACGTGAAGAAGACAATTGAAAGAGAACAGAATATCATTTGGTAAATTTATGGCCATCCTAGGATCTTGAACATGTTCAGAGAGCATGCAAGTGGGGGCCGAGATATCATCCATGTAGGGCCAACAAGATTTGCTTCGAATTCCATTTCTTTGGGGTCCTTGCACAGATATAAAAATGAGCTCAAGTCTTTCATGTACCATAATTCCATGCAAGATTACATAGACAAATCCAATGTTGATGCTCATATAGATTATTTGGACGTGTGCCACATCGTGGAAAACAACAAATTCTGGGGCAGGGTCTCACGTTACATGAAAGTAGTCACACCTCTCGTGAAAGTCCTAAAAATGGTGGACGGCGATGAGAAGAATGATATAAGATATATGTACGAGGTTATGGACCGTGCCAAGTTAGACTTGCAGAAATCCCTTCCCAGAGAGTATGAGAAGTGGTAGAAATTATTGATAACAGATGGGACAACACATTACACCATGAATTGCATGCAGTTGGTGAGTGATTAATTGTATTGATATAAAGTTCATTGTTTTTAATGTTAATTTACATCTTACATTTAGTTAATTATACACAAATATTGGTTATTTCCTCAACCCTCGATTTATGTACAATGTCAATGCAAATATTGATGGCGAGGTACTTCAAAGCACCATAAAAGTCATTGGTCATTTATCAAGGACACCCCAGAAAAGAGGCTTCAGGCCGAGCTACAAGTTGGCCTTTATTGATTTTATCAATAAGAGGAAAAGAATTTACTAATTATTTATGTTAATCTATTACTTTATCCTTATAGATGGGCAGTTATAGATGGAGGACTGAGACATATTCTGACTCACAATTGCAATACACCGTGGGAAGAGTGAGCCCAGGTATACTAAATATGTGTGCTTAAATTAAGTAAATATGTATTAGTATATCACGAAGAATTGATCTTCATTTACATCTTACATTTATTTGTTTATGGTTGGTGGAACAGCTGACTGGTGGATAATGGTGAATAATAGGGAATTGGGCAGTAATGGATTGGCTTACATTGCAATTACGATGCTAAGTCAAACAACATCACCAAGTCAATGTGAAAGAAATTGGAACACGTTCAACCATATACACTCAAAGATTCGCAATCGGCTAAAGACTGAACGGCTAGAAAAATTGATTTACTGCCACTGCAACATGAGATTGAGAATAAAGAGCATAAAGCTGAGACAATAGTTGAGGGACAAACACGTCGCAGACGATACAACTGGCCAAATTGATGTGGACGCATTATTTGATGATGGCAATCCCTTGCAGTCTTGGGTTGAGGTACGAGCGTAGGTTAATGAGCCAGTTTTTGATCTTGATGACAGAACATGGGTAGAGGGTATATTAGATGAAGATGAGCTAAGGGAACCAAAATTCAAAGAATCAACAAAGAGGTCAAGAGTGACTCATGAGCACCAGAGAGAGGAAAAAACTTTGTTTGTTGACGACACTGAGCAGTAGCCTGAGATTGAGCCAGTCAGATGTTCAGAATCAAATAATAGGCCAGTCACTCCTAGAATGATCAAGCCACCTCCATCCTTAAGAAGAAGTACATCAGTGCATAAGATGACTAAGAGGAATAGTGTTGTTGCTCGAGAGGACCCGACAATTGAACAGTTGAAACAAGTTTATGTGAGACACACGCCACGGGGAAAAAGATTATTTTCAAAGATAAAGGATACCAAAAGAAAAAAAAATAAAGCCAAAGACTACTGGCGGTGGCATGTATGTACCTACTTCCTCCTTCCACGCTGGCACGGGTAGAGGATACAGTGATAGTGAAGGAGGATATGATTCACAGAGCCAATATGGACATCCAATAGGTTATGGAGGTGGCCAACACGAAGCAGACATATATGAGTGGGGTCATCAACCAGGATTCCAATTCCATCCAGTTCTAACCAGTAGTAGTTATCGATCAACATCCTCTTCTGATCCTCGAGGTTTTACTTCTTATGCTGATTCTGGATTCCAATCAAGCCAACAACCTTATACTCCAAGAGAGATCCAAAGAGGGATGCACAACTTGGCTGCATCATTGTTTGGTTATAGTGAATATACAGAATAAATGCAGCATTTTTATGGGTATCAACAGCAGAAGCTAGACGATGAGGGAGAAGGTTCTTCCAGCTATTATCTACATTAGTGCATCATTATTTGGGTAGGGATCATTTAATTTCTGTACCATTTATTGTGTTTGTAACGTTTATTGTACTACTTGAACCTACTTCATGTTTAATATGTAACGAACATTAATTTAACATGTCCAATGCCTACTTCTAGCACTTAATCCAATTTATTCACAGTCAAATGCATGTCCAATGATTTTTTCTGATTTTTTTCTGATTCTTTATAGTTTTCTTGATTTTTTCTGAATTTTTCTGAATTTTTTTGAATTGTTTGAATTACATGAACAGGTTTCAGACCCGACCGAAACCGAGTCCGAAACCGAAACTGCCATCATTGGTTTATGGCCTCGCTAAATGCCTAACTAATTTCCATTTCTGTCATCACTATTCAAACAAACCCTTTAATCCATTTTCACGTGACCCTTTCTCCCTTTGTTTCATAATTGAGTTCCTCTAGTTCACTAAACTTGGATCCAAACCAATTCATCCACTGCTTGGCACATCTCTACAAGTCCGATCAGTCCATTAGTAGCATGTAAGAGTCCAATTCTTAACAGTGAACTAACTTAACTACCAAAAAAAAGAATTTCTTAACAGTGAACCCCCAACCCTAAAGGAAAAGCTTCCAGGGAAAATTAGTTGGCCTACACCATGAGCACTCGTGAATGAATACCTTTCCATCTTTGAGGTCAAGCTCACCAACACGCATCACATATCTCGAGATGGGGCACTAACCACACTCCCCCACCGAAAGAAATTGGAAAAATGGGATCTGTTGCATGATCAGTGCTCTCTTTACACTTGCTCCAGCTTCCGATGACCATCTCCCCAGCATGGTTCCCTCAACCTCCTGGGAAATGCAACCATACCACAGAAGGGGAAACCATGCAGAGAAATTCCTCAGCCTCCCACCATCCACTGACTAATACAACCATCTCCCTCCAACTCCCCCTGGCCCAAAAATATATTATGGCAACAGATCCTTCTGCAAAAATGAAAATCAGATTAACATGTAGCGTCTTCCACCTTTCCCTGTCTATGACCTCTGCTGGAAGGAGTTATTTCCATAAACCCCAGCTCCACACTGACAAGCTTTTTCAACAACAGGGACTCCACATCATTTTCCTCCCTACAGCCTCTTCTGTTGTCCTTTCTTTGTCTCTTCCTCTTCCGTAAGTATCTACCACTTCCTGACATGCCATGGTTGTCAATTTCGGCCGAAACCGATACGTTTCAGCCGTAACCGATACGAAAACGGGAGTTCACTGTAGCAAACCCGACACTGTTAAGTTTATTGGTTTCGGGCGAAACCGATATTGGTTTCGCCGGAAACTTTCATGTTTCGGGCTGAAACCGGACGGTTTCGGCCGAAACTCACGTGAATGTTCTCCCCGAAACCCATGGCCGAAACCCTCCCCTGCTACTGCGACAGGTGCTGCTGCTACCAAGTGTTGCTGCTGCCGCAGGCTGCTGTTGCTGCTGCTGCCTGCCGCAGGCTGGGCTGTTGCTACTGTGCTGGTCAGGGCCGCGGGCCGTCTGCTTGCTGTTGTGGTGGCCTGGGCCGCGGGCTGCAAGGCAAACTGCGCCACTGCGGAGACTGCAGCGTGAGTCGTTTTGTTGAGGTAAATTTGGGGTTTTCCTCTAATTTTGTGTTTTTGTTTTGGGTTGTTGAAAGTTTTTTGTTGAAAGTTTTTTTGTTGTAGGTTAAATTTTCTGTTATAGGTTAATTTTAATCCATGATTAACTTTTTAACACTTCAAATTAAACCATAATTACACCCTTAAATTTGGGGCTTTTCTTTAATTAGATTTAGTAAGGGTCAATTAGGGCTCAATTAAGCTTCATTCACTAATTTGAAGCGGGAGCATGCTGGTAATTAATTCTTATGAAGGGTGATTAGGCTAAAATTGTTAATTAAGCCCTAATTACACCCTTAAATTTGAGACTTTCCTCTAATTAGCATTAGTAAGGGTCAATTGAAGCTCAATTAAGCTTCATTCAATAATTTGAAGCGGGAGCCTGCTGGTAATTAATTCTTATGAAGGGTGATTAGACTAAAATTATTAATTAAGCCCTAATTACACCCTTAAATTTGGGACTTTTCTCTAATTAGCATTAGTAAGGGTCAATTGAAACTCAATTAAACTTCATTCAATAATTCGGAGCTCTATCATGTTGAATTGCATTTTTTTCATTGTACTTACAAGAGATTGTCTTTGACTGTCTTAATGTAGCATCATGTCTAGACGTGAACAAAGTCGGGAGCAGCAAGGGCAGGAGGATCCGGGGTGGGCCCACCTCTCCTTAGTTGATGCTAGGAGAAGAAAAGTGAAATGCAATTATTGTGGCAAGGAGATACATGGCGGAATTACTAGAGAAAAATAACATTTGGCAGGGGTAAGAGGAGAGGTGAAACAATGTGACAGATGTCCCCGAGAGGTCCGAGAACAAATGCGCCAGTGCCTTCTGGGCAAAAAGGAGAGGATGCAACAAATGGCTAAAGATGAGGCTGAAATTGCTGAGGAGATTTCAAGTAGAAGGGTTAGGAGGGATGATGATGAGGAAGACAATGAGAATTCAGATCCAGAGCTGACTGAAGCAAGGGAGCGTGAACAAGCCGCTCGAAGGAAAGGAAGGCGGACCCATGGGTTCAGGGACCTACTCCAGTACAGCTGCACGACGTCTTGACACTAGTGCTGCCCCGCAGACAATAGGCCCTATGGATAACTATCTGTACAGAATGCCCCATGCTACACAACCTAAAATCAAGCAATCATTGAGAGGGGTCAAAAAATCTGCAGAAGTTGCAGGGCATACATTTAAAAGTATCTGCAAATGATTTTTTCATGCAGGTGTCCCTGCACATGCAACTTCAAGTGAATATTTCCAGCGTATGCTTAATGCCATAGCAGATGCTGGCCCTAGCTTGAAGGCCCCATCACGTCGAGACATATACGGACGTGGCCTTGAGGGAGAGGTTGAGGAGCTCCATGATTGGGTTAAAAGCTTCAAGCATATATGGATGGAGAGAGGATGCACCATCATGTGTGATGGCTGGACTGGTACCACGAAGAAGTCCATGATTAACTTTTTGGTCTATTGCATCGAAGGTACAGTATTTGTTAAATCTGTAGATGCATCAAATTATGAAAAAAAATGTCAATTATTTGTTTCATTTGATGGATAAGATGGTAGACCAAATTGGAGAGGACAATGTTGTCCAAGTAGTAACTGATAATGAAGGTAGTTATAAAGCTGCGGGGAAGAAATTGATGCAGAAGCGCAGTCACTTATATTGGCTCCCATGTGCTGCACATTGTCTGGATCTGATGCTTGAAGACATAGGGAAGGAAAAGCATGTGAAGAAGACAATTGACAAGGCACAAAAAATCACACAGTATATCTATGGCCATCCTAGGATATTGAATATGTTCAGGGTGCATGTGAGTGGGGGGTGAGATATCATCCGTGCAGGCCCAACCAGATTTGCTTCGAATTTTATTTCTTTGGAGTCTTTGCACAGATATAAGATTGATCTCAATTCTTGATACTTGATCCTTATAGATATGTAACAGTATTTGATTCAAATTTCATTTATTTGCACAGGTATAAGAATGAGCTGAAAGCTTTCATGTACCACAATGCCCTGCGGGAATACATCGACAAGGGCAATGTTGATGCTCAGATGGAATATTTGGATGTCTGCCAAATCGTGGAAGACAACAAATTCTGGGGCAGGGTCTCACGATACATGAAAGTAGTCACACCCCTCGTGAAGGTCCTAAGAATGGTGGATGGCGATGAGAAGAATGATATGGGCTATCTGTACGAGGCCATGGACCGTGCCAAATTAGAGTTGCAGGATTCCCTTCCCAGACATTATGCAAAATGGTGGAAAATGATTGACCAGAGATGGGACAACACATTACACCACGACTTGCATGCAGCTGGTGAGTGATTAATTGTACTTAAATGAGGGTAATGCCTATATGTTATTTTATATCTAACATTTAGTTAATTATACACAAATGCAGGTTATTTCCTCAACCCTCGATTTATGTACGATGCCGATGCACATGTTGATGGCGAGGTGCTCCAAGGGACTTTAAAAGTCATTGGTCGTTTATCGAGGACACCAGAAAAGAGACTTCAGGCCGAAGTAGAGGTTGGCCTTTATTGATTTTATCAATAAGAGGTATAGAATTTACTTAAGTAGTTATGTTAATCTATTACTTTATCTTTGTAGATGAACAATTATAGAATGAGGACTGGGACATATTCTGACTCCCAATTGCAATACGCTGTGAGAAGAGTGAGTCCCGGTATATTTTATTTTTGTGATTTCTTAACCTCAATATGTATTTCTACACCTTACATTTATTTGTTTATGGTTGGTGGAACAGCTGACTGGTAGATAATGGTGAACAACCGAGATGTGGGCAGTAATGCATTGGCGTTCATTGCAATTATGGTGCTCAGTCAAACAACATCGGCAAGTCAATGTGAAAAAAATTGGAGCACGTTCAGCCTTATACACTCAAAAGTTCGCAATCGGCTAAAGGCTGAACGGTTAGAAAAATTGGTTTACTGTCACTACAATATGAGACTGAGAATAAAGAACATGAAGATAAGACAACAGCTGAGGGACAAACGCGTCGCAGAGGATGCAATGCCAGAAATTGATGTGGACGCTTTATTTGATGATGAGAATCCCTTGCAGTCTTGGGTGGAGACACGAGAGCAGATTGATGAGCCCGTTTTTGATGATGATGATAGAAGATGGGCAGAGGGCATACTAGATGAAGATGAGCCAAGAGATCCAGAATTCAAAAGAGCAACAAAGAGGGCCAGAGAGACTCAAGCACACCAGAGAAGGGACCCAGCTTTGTTTGTTGATGACACTGAGCAACAACCTGATTTTCAGCCAGCTAGACACTCAGACTCAGATAGCAGGCCAGTCACTCCTAGAATGGGCAAGCCACCTGCATCCTTAAGAAGAAGTACATCAGTGCATGGGCTAACTGAGAGGACAAGTGCTGCTGCTCGAGAGGACCCGACAATTGAGCAGTTGAAGCAGATTTATCTGAGGCACACGCCAAGGGGAAAAGGATTCATGTCAAGGGTGACTGAAGAAATCACACCAAAACAGAAAAAGCATCCCCAAAGGCTAAAAGGCGACTGGTTTCTGATGGTGATGATGATGCTGGTGATGATGATGATGATGATCCAGGTGCACTGCAGGTGCTACTACTGGCGGTGGCACTGCTGGTGGTCCTTCCTCCTTCCACGCAGACACAGGCAGAGGATACAGTCAGGGTGAGCGAGGACATGATTCACAGAGTCAATATGGGCATCCATCAGGTTATGGAGGTGGCCAACAGGAGGCAGCCATTTATGGGTGGGGTCATGAACCAGCATTCCAGTTCCATCCACATCCGTCCAGTTCCTCTTCTCTTCCTCAAGATTCTTACGCTGATTCTGGATTCGAATCAAGCCGACAACCTTACACTCCAAGAGGGATCCAAAGAGGGATGCAAGACTTGGCTACCTCATTGTTTGGTTATAGTGAATATACACAATACATGCAACCTTCTTATGGGTATCAACATCAAAATCCAGACGATGAGGGAGAAGGTTCTAGTTATTACCCATATTAGTGCTTCTTCATTTAGGTAAATATCATTTAATTTATGTAACATTTATTGTGTCTAATTAGGTTTATTCACCTGTGCTTGAACCTAATTCATGTTTAGTATGTACTCAAGGATATTAGTTTAACATGTTCAATGTTTGAACTTCAATGCCTACTTCATGTTTATTGCACTTAATCTAAGTTCTTTACAATCAAATGCATGTCCAATGAATTTTTTGATTTTTATGTGATTATTTATTTTTCTATTTGTTTATGATTTTTTAGACTTATTTTGATTTTTTTTGAAACTTTTCAACGGGTTTCGGCCGAAATCGAAATCGAGTCGTATCGGTTTCGGACTCGGCCTAAACCGAGTCCGAAACCGACATTGCCATCCTTGTGACATGCTTCCAAGATATATTGGCCCTCACCAATGCAAACCCCACATACCCAAGAGCCTGTCTCAAAGGCCTCCTAGTCCTAATGCAGCAGTGCACCTTGCTATAGCACCACAGGCATGCCTCTAACCCCTGCAATCTACCAACCTTTCCCGCCATCTCTGCCTCTCTGTCTCCTCCTTAATGTTCTCACTAATAACCATACTCTGGAGCTGCCTTAAAAGTTTTAAAGTGTAGAGAAACACCGGTACGGGTAGCTTTTGTTTTCCCAAAAAAAACTAGTATTCATTGTTTCCATAGATTTGGAAGGCCGCAATTATTTTTGTATTATTGTACTTCATATATTTTCCTCATATCGTGCAGCATCAAATGAGCAGAGAAGTTTATTATAGACACAAAAAGCAGATATTCATCGCAACCATCTAAACCATATACATCTGTCATGAACAAATTCAGTTGTAAAACAAGACACAAAATCATCTGCAAAAAGTTATCTTTTCGAGGGGGAGATCAAGTGCTCAGAAAATTACAAGTTAATAAGACGAGTGTTTAGGGCTTTGCATTCTTGGATTATCTCATCCTCATCCAGCAGCTCTTCTAAAGTATAACTTTCTTTGTCCAAAATGGATTCCACCTGAAACAAACAATTTAGATCACTATAACCTTCACATGAAGATAAGGTACTCACAGAAAATCAAAATTTTGTCATGATATTTGGTGTATATCTAAACATAAAGAGCATCATAAGCTTGAAAACCGCTACAAGTTTATAGGTCTTTAGTCAGTGTATAGCGCATACATCACAATTTTCTTAATTGTTGAGGGCCTGAACACTAACAGGATACGATCCATTCACTGTTTTTTAAGGCCCTACCACAGTGGTAGGGCACTGTTCACCACAAAGGGAAACTCAGCCCCCACCCAGGATTGATCCTGAGCACCCCCCAACCCTTGCACACCCCAATACCAGTGCGCCATGCCCAGTCTCTACACAATCCATTCACTGTTTTATGTAAGACTAGAGAGCAATCAGTATTTTGTCCCAGGGGTTTTGACATAAGACTGACCTACATTATCTTCTGTAGGAATCAATCAACTCACATCGCCTTCCAGGTCATGTGTGCAAGGGGCACCCCATGCCTAGAGGCAGCTGTATTCTTGTACTGTCATATGCTGTATTGCATGGTCAACATCCACTATTTTGTTTTCTACTTTTTACAGTTTAACAGGGGAATCTGCATAAGATAATGCAAACAAAGAGTTTCAGTTTCAGAATAAATAAGATTGTTTCATCTAGAGTACACAGAAATCACGTTGTGCCATGCATCAAAGCCAAGTTTGCAGGACTCCCTTTAATTTTCATTCTTTTGTTAGACATAGCTAGCATAATGTCAAAGATGTACTCCTGCAACATACAGATAGAAGCATACATGCTTAAAATGAAAAACACACTACCATCAAAAACAATAAAATTAGTATATGCAATATTCATCGATTCCTAATAAAGAAGGCCGAAAAAGTCAATGCCATGATTCCGAGTAAAGGCCACAAAGTAAATAGCAAAAATGGTTCTGATGATTTTGTTTTTAATAGTGTGACTAGCAGGCTTTGGTGATTGGGACTCGATGCCATTGAAATTCTGTTATCAAAAGTGCGCCTAGGCACTCGCCTAGAAAGTTTTTGAGGTGAGGAGGCCTCAAACCGCCTCGCTTTCGCCTCAAACGCCTCACTCCCAAGAGGGGTGATCTCCGGAGATATTGATTGACTTATCCTATATATTTTCGCCTCAAATCTTGATTGTATGTATGTATTTTCGCCTCAAATCTTGATTGTTGTTAATTTTATTTTTGATTGTATGTATGTATTTTTTGTGGTATTTAGACAAATATTTATATTTTTAATGGTTTTTTAATAAAACGTCTCGAACGCCTAGGCCATCGCCTAAGCGTTTGAGGCATAAGGCGACCCCTTGGTCACCTCGGTCGCCTCATGCCTCTAACTACATAGCATTGAAAAGGAGAAAAAACATGCAGAATATTGTAACTCTTTCAACTACACTTCCCTGTATGGCTGGACCGATGGCAAGGCCAGCCACTGCAACCCCTCCCTTAGAAATGATATCCTGTGGGAAGGTGGGTGTTACTCTAACATAAAAAAGAAAAATAATTTATTGATTTTTTTTGAAAAGTGGATAATAACATTGTTGTATTAAATGAAAAAGGGGATTTACAAGTGTAAACAGTAAGCTCCCAAAAGAATCCCTATACAAAAATCCCTGCCACAATGGGCAGGCCCTATCTACATATCAACAAAAGTAAAAGTGAGGAGTTATGTGACTCCACTTCACAAGATGCATTGCCCACTCACACACTCTCTCATAAACAAAAGACATGATCGTCTCCTCCACTCTTGTTTCCCCACTGGAGATTCTTATGTTCCTTTCGCCCCACAAAGCCCATAAAGTAGCGTGAAGGATGAGCAACCAGATGATTCTGTCTCCTTTAAGGACCCACCAACTGTGCCATTTGAGGAGAAGATGTTGCACACTCTCTAGATGTCCCAAGGGACAAGATTTTTCGTCTTGAATATTGGTCCCTTCTCGGCAAGGGGGAAAAGAAGATATCTCGAAAAAATCTCGAGCTCAGTGATTTTGGAATTTTTTTCATATATATAGCATATTTCTAAGAAAATCCTAATTTTTTTCTAGTAACCACTCAATTTCACAAATATATTTTTCTAATTGATAACTCGATTTCACAAATTAAAGAGTAATGATAGCAATAACAAATCCATTCACATGCACCAAAGTCAATATACATGAAAAATTACACCAAAAAGAGATACATAAAAAGGTACATGAATCACAACCTGAAGAATACATCAAAAATCATTAAAAAAAATGGTACATGTATCTTTGTCTCCCTCTCTCTCAAACAGGGAGAAGGGGGAGACGGGGGGGGGGGGGGGGGGAGAGAGAGAGAGAGGGTGGGAGACACACACACACACACACACACACAGAGAGCAAGAGAAGAGAGGGTGAAAGAGTTTGAGGGAGAGTGTCACAGAGGGAGAGAGAGAGTCTGGGGGAGACCGAGAGACAGAGAGAGACTGGGGAGAAAGAGAGCTCCAGGGGGTCGGGGCAGAGAGAGACAGGGGGAGAAGATCTTTGTCTCGGGGGCTCCGTTTATCGCGATCTTTGGAGAGATAGAGATCTCGAACAATCCTCCTCCACCTCTCCACATAAATAGCACAAAGTGACTATGTCCTGAAAGAAGGAAGCGATCCTATAGCATGTGGGCAGCCAGACATGTGAAATTCTCCAAATCAAAGGCTTCACCTTCAACAAGCTCTTAGGATCCCAAACATGTGAAGCAAAGCGATGACGCACACCCCCATCAAAAATAAGTGAGTAAGCCGCCTAACTGAGAAACCTTCCTCCTTCTCCCATCTCCACACCCACTTGTCAATGCTACTATCCACCAACCTGAAGTGCATGAAAAACGACAATAGGCTCTCCAATTGCTCCATATCCTCTTGCCCAAGGTTCCTCCTAAAAGTAGGTGACCAGGTGCCACCCGAAAGATGGCTGTCAAAAGATTGAGACATGGAAGACATAGATGCAGCCATAGTTGTCAAGGCGACCAAGGCGAGCTTGGGGTCCTTGAGTGCCTAAGCGCTTAGACGCCTGCCTAAGCGGCGCTTAGGCGTCAAGTTCATAAAAAATATCATCATTAATATATACGTAATTTTTTATATATAAATTAATCATGATTATTGTAAATATGTGAAACAACACTAGTGTGAACATTGAAATAAAAATTAATAGAAATGACATTGCAATAAAATATCAAAATTCATTTTGAGATAAAATTAACAATAAAATTAGACTTTCAGAATGAATAAAATACTAACCTGATGTTTGCCAATTTCGTCCAAAAATATACAAATCATACTCAAAATAACATACATATAATATAAAGTAGATACGAAAAGAAAAAGACACCTCCCATTATCACATACAATCAATAATAAAGTAAACAAACACATAACTAGGGAAGTACCATAGATGATCACTGTAAAAAAAATAAGACATACAAAATTCAAATTAAAATTTACAATACTTTATTAACAAATTAACCCCATTATTAATTGAAAAGGGGGGAAGGCAAGATAGAGAGAGAGGGACTGAGAGAGATAGTTGTGAACTGTGTGTGTGTGAGAGAGAGCGAGAGGAGGAAGGGTGGGGGAAAGAGAGAGAAGGGGGCAAGGGGAGAGAAGAGATAGACAGACAGAGAGAGGGGGCAGGAGAGAGAGAGAGGGTGGGTCTCACTGTGAGTGTGAGAGAGAGATAGAGAGAGAGTGTTAGAGTGTGGAGCTCGAACTCGCCATCGTGCGCCCTCGCACGCGGATCGACCTGCGCGGTCAGGTCGCGGGGTTCAGGCGCCCAAAGCAGCGCCTAGGCGGCGGCGCCTTTTTCAAGCCCAACAAGGCGTGGGGGCGCCTTGTTGTCAAAAAAATGCCTTCCCGCCTAGGCGCCGCTTAAGCGGCGCCTAGGCGGGCGCCTTGACAACTATGGATGCAGCCACAATAAGATGAAGCCTTTGGGTAGGCCTCTTCAAATGTGAGATCCCCGCATCACCTGTCCTTCCAAAACAAGTTCCTCTGTCCATTTCCCAGCCTGCCACAAACACTGGATTTGATGATATCACTGCATTGGATGATACCTCTCTAACTCGGCGAGACATTGTGCAAAGAGGGTAGTGTCAAATCCCACTCTCTGGGCTTGTCGTAACATCTCTGCCTAACAATATATAACCATAACCCACTCTCTCCCACTTCAAGCCTTCATAGTCATCTACAAAAAAGTGTCAAGTTGAAGTCCCTGATGTTCTTGAGCTCCACTTCTCTTGCCTCTTTGTTTCTCCATACTCTGCCCCAAGAAATGTCATGCCAACCCTTGCCATTCTCTCTGCTGCCGTGTTAGAAAAATCTAGTTTGGATGGACTCCAACTTCTAGATCACAAATTTGGGGACCTTGAAAATAGATAGATAGTAGATAGGAAGGCTGTCAAACACCGATTTACATAACACCAATCTTCTCTCATAGGAGAAGAGCCGCACCTTCCAACCTGCAAACATGGATTCATACCTCTGAACTATCACCTGCCAATCCCTACAGTGAAGTGCTCTAGGGGACAAAGGGAGACCTACATAGGAGAAAGGAAAGTCTTCTATCTCACATCTCAATATGAATGTTGCTCTCCTGAGTGACCTTTCCTCTACGTTGACCTCCGCTATAGTACTTTTGCTATAGTTCACCTTTGGCCCACTGACTCCTATAATATCTCTAACATCATCCTGACATCAAAGAATTCTCTCTCCTCATCTGTTAAAAAAAGAATAGTGTCATTGACATACTACAGGTGGCTAATGCTCAAACTACGCTGCCCAACATGGAAACCTATGATGATACTTGCCCTTTTAGCCCTCATCCATACCCTGCTCAAAATCTGTGCAACAAGGACAGATAAGAGATGTGACAAAAGGTCACCCTGACGGAGCCCTCTGCCACAAAGAAAAGATGGAGTAGGTTGTCCATTCACCAGGACAGAGAAGGAGGCTGAAGAGATGCACGCCCTGATCCACCCAATCTATCTCTAGTTAAAGCCCATCTTAGCTGAAGTCTAAAGAAGACACTGCCAACTGACACTATCGTACGCCTTCTCAAAGTCCAACTTCAGTACTACCACCCCCCTCCTCCTCTGGGTCTTCATAGCATACAAGCACATGAGCCACTAGGAAGTTCTCCTAGTTGTTTCTACCCCTGATAAAAGGCCCTTGACGTCCGCTAACCACTCTGCCAATCACCTTATCAAGTCTTCTTGCCAGCAACTTAGTGATGATTTTTTAGGTACTATTAGAAGACTAATAGGCCTGAAGTCCCCAAACTCTTGTGCACCTTGCTTCTTAGGAATAAAGACCAAGAGGGTTTTGTTGATGACCCTCAGGTGGGCCCTACCCTCCTGGAACTCTTCTAATGCCTGAATCAGGTCCTCCTTGACAATATCCCAACATTTCTAGAAGAAAACCATAGGGAATCATCTAGACTTGGAGTTTTATCACCTGCAAGGGAGAAAACTAACTGCCTGATCTCCTCCTCAGAGAAAGGGCTAGATAGGGCCTCCCTCTCAGTCGAACAAAGTTGAGGAAGTAAATCATATGCAATGTCCGGTCGGCCCATCTGCTCTTCAGTGAATAGCTTGGAGTAGAACTCTTTAGCACACGCTCATATGTCCTCCATCTAGACAATCTGCTCATCACCTTGATGGAAGCTATGTGGTTGCTTCTCCTCCCTAATGTAACCCTCAAAGTATTTAGTGTTCATGTCACCTTCTTTGATCCATTTCTCCATCGATCTCTACTTCCAGTAAATCTCTTCCCTAGTGAGGATCTCTTCAAATTCTGTTCTCAAGTTGTCCCTGCACAGCCTATTACAGTCATCCAACAAATCTGCCTCCTCCAAGCAATCTAGTCCTACCAACTGGTGAAGGATCCTTTCTTTAGCCATCGTTTCAAGTAAGGCTTTTTCAGCACCCCAGCTTTTAAAAATCTGCACTAAGTGCTTCAGTTTGGCAATCAAAGAAGCCATGTAAGAACCTTCATGCCTCTATACCCTCCAAGTCCTCCTGACTGTGTCCATGAAGTCTTCCTCTCTGAGCCAAAACCTCTCAAATCTGAATACTTGTCTTCTCCCACGATTGCAACTGGTCTTTAAAAGGATAGGTTTGTGATCCGAGATGGGTATGGCTAAACAAGATGCCTGCACCCGAGGGAAGTGATTTTCCCAGTCCACCGATACCAAAAACTTGTCAAGTCTGGAGCAGACTGGTGAAGTCCTCAAGTTGGACTAGGTGAGCTGAGCATCACTAGTCCAATGTCGATGAGGGCTACCTCCTCCATGAAGTCACAGAAATCCGCCATCTATGGTCTCCAAAGTTGTCATCACTGCATTAAAGTCACCTCCCACACACCATAGTCGGCCTACGCTACAGTGATATACAAGTAGCTCCTCCCCAAGAGGCTTCTTCCTCTCTCTGGACTGGGGACCAGAGACTCTTACAAAACCCTAAGAGAATCCATCCCTCATGCAGCGAAAATGAAGGGAGATAACTCCCCGGCCAACCTTACTATCTGTCACCATTTCCTCCACCTTAAATGAGTTCCATGAGATCATAATGCCTCCTACCCTCCCCTCTATTGGAGATGCAACCCCTTTCGAAAGCCTGCCACTCCCAATCTCCCCCATGTACCCCTCCCCGTCACTTTCACCTTGGTCTCTTGGAGACACAAAATATCAATCTTGCATCTTCTAACAAAGTCTTTCACTACCCTACGCTTCTCACCCCCACCTAACCCCCTTACATTCCATAAAAGAATCCTCATAAAGATAAGATAGAGTCTCCCTCCTGCACCTCCCGCTCTCCCTCCTCCTCACTCTCCCCCTTCTCCCTCCCAGCACTCTTTTGTGATTTCCCAACTTCGCCTCCCTCGTCAGAGCGACATGCCACCACTTCTAGACCCTGATAAGCAGGCCATTGATATCCTTCTCTATCCCCTCAAAAGAGACCTCCATCTTTTCCACCAACTCCCTCATGTGTGACTTCATCATCTTTTCCACCACCCCGATTAGCTCCCTCATCTCCTCCTCGGGTAGTTTGTTGCTGCCCTCTACCTGCTCTTCTTCGGAATCACCCTCTTCCGACCCCGGTGTACCCAGAACATCCTCTTCTTCTGCCGGTGAAGACTGCGTGGAAGCACCGATCATCACAAACGTCACCGTCTCCCCTTCGACCTATGTCACTACCCCATTCTTCCTGATGATGGCCTCCATCTGAGAACCTACCGCCACCCGTCTCCAGCGGAAATAGGTGGGGCAGAAGTCCCGGCAGCAGCATGATCCGCAATGGGCCAGTCTCCTGATGGTCACCGACTATCACCTACTCCTCCTGGACAGCCCCCTGGAGAGACTGACTCCACCACTATCCGCTGCCGTGAAGCGATTGAGCCAATCGGGTCGCGCGAGTCTGAGAAGATGGGAGCTCATTGGCGCTTCATGTGCAGAGTTGTGGAACACTTCACCGTACACCACTGGAGCCTCCGTCGCCTTGGTCGTTGTCGCCGACAGATTGCCAGAGCCAGAGATGGAGCCGGAACAGCCACCAACCCCGTGCTTGCCCTACAGCCCCACAGCAGCCAAAGGAGGCCCTATCGAGCGAACAAGATGCCCGTAAACGGTCCCAAGCGAACCGATAAGCACCATGGTATCGAATTGGGGTAAGTCTTTGGGTCCGACGACCGGACTCGGCCCGAGTCCATCATCCGCAATGCCCGACCCGTTCACCCGCATCGGTTAGGCCAAGACCTACCCAATGCAGAGCGTCAACCCATTTCCAAAACCCCCGCAACCCACCATTTCAAATTTTGAACTGGAGCCTGAGGATACGCCACGACCCCCCAATCTCCCACGTTCTTCCACCTTGTGACTGGCAAGAGGTTGCCTTAATCAATTTGCCTAGCGCCCAACCCTGTCCTCCACCATCGCCGCCTGCTGTTGCTCCAGCCTAGCAGCGAGTCACACCAAGAAGACGTCGCCGGTGAGGGTGATGGTGACAACTGCTAGTACCTCTCACAGTCCACTCACCTGGACGACGGCTTCCAGCACCTTGAGGTCTCCCCCGTCGGCCAAGCCCACCGATCCTAGCTCCACCTTTCTGAAGCGACAGACCATGGTCAATACACCCATCTCGTCACAAAGGACAAGGGGCACGCCGGCAAAACGGACCCTGTCTCACTCTGGGATCAGGGAAAGTCCCCAAATGAAGGTTCCATTGTCGAGACCGGAGGAGGGCTCCTTCCGCCACCATGTACCCCGCCTTAGCCTAGGCTTCGGCCTCCTCTTCTGTCTGACCCACTGCCAGGAATCTCCTTAGGCCAATTTGGACCACCTCCCATCCATCCCCCGAGTTTGGGCCACCATCTAACACCGCATTAACTCCTCCTGGAGCTGTATTCCCCTCCACCACGTCCACCCTCAAGCATCTGCAGAGCCACCGCATTCTCCCCTGCACCACTTCCGGCAAGAAGGGGGCCACCTCCACACATGCCCCTCCACCACTTCCTGCAACCCTGTGCTTGGGGCCAAACATGACGACGTCTGCGAACGAACGACTAGGGACAGTCCTGTCCCCGAGACTCGCTGCCGAAATGCTACAGGAACAAAACAGATGGCCCTTCCCTCCGCATCTGAAGCACCTTCTTCCCCCTAGAGGGTACGTTGGCCGTACGTCCTCCCACTGTTCTCCGGCGGGTCGCTTCCCTAAGGGGCTCCCGATATGTACCAGAAAGCTCTAGGGTTCCTCCCCGTGACATCCCCTTCCCCAGAGCTTCTCACTCTACCCAGGGCACTACCACACTTGACGAGTAGAAAATAATTTATTGAATGATTAGAATTGGATATTGTACAGATTTGATGATTAAAATCCCATATGATTCCAAGTTTTCAGAATGTTTAAGTGAATTCTAAGTGTCCTACCTTCCCTTTTAAAACGGGGTCCTACATCAAACATCACTTTTCCTGGTCTTTCTCCCTCGATCATAACTATAACCACACTACATACCTCTTTTGAAATTTCAAGGCCCACACAAATACAATCCAAGGGTGAGGCTATGTTCAGAATATATATGGTATGCCAGTAGCCTGCACATGTTATAAAACATGTACAACCACTTGATGTGTTCTTTTCATTACAAAATTAGGCAAATTGGACTGAACTGGCATAAACTATGTCTGGCACATGTGAGTCAGATAGAGTTGATGCAAGCAATCATTGAAAATCTCACTCAACATTGTCAAGACTATGCAGATTGAGCCAAGGAGCCCAGAATCATTGAACCAAACTGAGTCAATTGATTATTAGTGACTGGCACATGAAACCTCAAAAAAATGTGTTGACAGAAGTAAATTATATGCAGTTGTCTGTATTATTCAAACCATGTACATCCATATTATAATTTACATGTTGTAGAATTCTTACGAAAAAAAATCTTGAAAAAATAAACAGCAGTATGCATCAATAAATCACAGTGAAATATCTGTAGATGGCTGACATATGAATAAGCAACAAATAGTGCATCCTCATTCAGACATATGTGTAGGGATGTGAATGGTCGGCAATCCAATAATCCATACCCTTCTGAACTTTATTTGAAGGATGGTGATAAAAATGTTTTGATGGTTTGAACAACAATGAGGATTTCCTGAAGAAAATGGATAACAACTAGGATAAAATATGTCTCCCCACCACAAAGGATGAGAAAAAGGGTTCAGTACTTTCTGGTAAACAAGGCATTTGTAGGCTTCGAGATGATGCAAGGCAAGCCAAAAAAAGCTCATCTCACCTTACCTGCCTCAATTGCCCTCCTTAATAGTTGGCCTTTTAGGATCTTCAAAATCATTATTTTGTTTGTGTTTGCTCCATTTGCCTATTGCTCCTATCATTTCTTCTTTCAATGATAATTTGGAAGAAAATGTTGTCTAAGATGCCTAGGTGATCACCCAAGTGTTTATGGCTAAGACAAACCTTGGTTGCATCACTCACCTTTCGGCCGTAAGGCCCTTAACTACGTAGTGGATTCAAATACAGCCACTTGGTCATCCTTAACAAATTAAAATATGACAAGTAATTATCAACCTATTGTATTACACCCATCTCAATGCAGCAATTGGAATTGAATCTCTGCATCCACTGGTTAAATTTGAAGCTCTATAACCTTCCATATCTAGAAAGACCTTCTGATTATCAGATTGAGGAAAAGAAAGGCGCTTTAAAAACTTAGATATCTACTAACTTTTCACCATTTTTCTAGTTTCACAGAAAAGTACTTTGACAGAACTTGCTTAAATTGTTTGCTTTTATCCCTTATAGGGCGCTTTCATCAATGGATCTTCCAATAAACAACAATAAAATGCAAAGGACAGCAATTTACAAAGCATTCCAGGTTTTAAAAGAATAGCTGATAAGACAACTAAAGGGGCAAATTAAGGGCATAAAGTCTGTTGTCCCCAGTCTGATAACAGCTTTTTGCATGTCAAATGTAATTATGGCACCCCCAGCCCACCTCACTATTTCCACCCTGGAGTGGTTTAAACGCATACCTCCACTTCTCAAGGCAAGCACTGTGGCCAGCCAAGCCACAGACATGGGCAAGGTTCCCATCGAATTATCTGTTTTTTTTTGACAATGACCAACAGCCAACATTCATTAAAAGAACAAAACTAAACTAGACAGCATTGAGGACGAAGGGAAAGAATGAAAGGATTCTACCATGGCAGTAGAATCTGCTGCACTCCAAAGAGACCAAACCCTCAATTACCCAAAAAAAGAACAACTATTCCATCCAAGCAGCTAAGATAACAAAGGAGACTATCTGATGCTCACTCCAGAATAACAGAAATATCACTCATGGAGAAAGTGGATACAGTTCTGAATGATGACACCGGTATGTCTAAGCTACTCTTTAAGCACCGCTTTGATTCAGGGATATCCCTGGATTGTCTCAGGGATATCCCGGGGTTAGGTTGAAAAGTGTAACTAATCCAGATCAACAAAGGGATAACCCTGGGCTAACCACCTCCGCAATAACACCCTTCATGGCTGGAACAAACCTAACCCCGGGGATAACCCATCGACTATCAAAGCAATAGGGATCTCTATCCGGGACGGTCTGTCCCTGAGGTTAATCCGGGTTACCCCTATCCCCAAATCAAAGAGGTGTTAAATATTCCATAGTATCTTCAAAACAAAGCTGATAAGAACATCATCCACATTTCCAATCTTGTTTTTGACAGAATAAGTTTACCCTATCTCTCAATGAGGCTAGTAATCTCATTAATCTGAGTCCTAGCATGTCTACAGTTCTGAAGAAAATCTTACACAGATAGGAAAGATGTGAGCCATGCTTTCCTCAAAGCAACCACAAAATGTGCATCTGTCTTTGTCACCCTTTCTTGAGCCGAGTGAGCATGTCACCAGTGTATCCTTTCCCCAGGCCAACTTCCACACAAAGGTTTTTATTTTAATAGGCAGATTGTTATTGCAAATGTGCATGTGCTTGTCCCAGTTTACTGTGTTACCCCCTCCAAAAGAACTCCCACTGCAGAGTGCACCAAGAAATTGCCACCAGGATCCCATCTCCATTTTCTCACATCCCTTCAGGCTTCAGATATAACTTGTAAAGGAATGAATTGAACTGCAAGAAATCAGAGATTTCATTCTCTTGCAAGTTCCGGTGAAATTTAATGTCCCAACAAAATGCTTGCCCCAATTGAATGCTTAATTCACTGATTTTCTTCTTGCCTGATCTTGTATTTCTGTATAAAGTTGGCAAAGTGTCTTTCAAATCATTTACCTATGAATATCAATTTTCTTAAGGTATTTACGAATATTAATTGAAGATTTCTGTTTTGATGGAGCACTTATATGGGTGTTAAAATGATTAGATGTTGTTTATGGGTATGGACAAACTCCAATTTATAAGCTTGCCATGTTCACAGGATTTCCACCGGTAAAAAAGAAGCCAGGAAAGTTTGCCCTCCCGCATCCCATCCATGCAACCTGATCCCACGTAAATTTAAGCAGATATTACTAAAGCTCAAAACCTTGTACCTGTGCGGGCAGCTCTAAATCCATCTTTCTATTGCACCTTGCAGATGAAATTTAACCAAACCTGATATTCAAATCCGTTATCCCACTCCATCCTTCAAATTGTAAACAAGACACGAGTAAATGGCAGGAGTTGGTTCTCCACCACATTCAAATTGACCTATCTGACCAATTCAACACCGTTTCACCACTTCACTTAAATGCGAAACTCCCGAGCACATAAAAATAGATTACACTTCGTCCCACCTATTTCACATCCACATCCCACACCCAGCCTCACCGCATTCCATACTTCAGCCATCAAAGAGAATAAACCATTTCTAGTCGAATAAAGGCGAGCCCCAGATCACCGACAATCCCTCACCTCACCACCCCGCCCCCAGCAACAACGAAACGGGGAAACAACAAAGTAGACAGGCGCCCCCGAATCCGCAAATCCCAGCACCGCACCACCATTCCACACAAGCTCCGCACGACCAGCAAAGAGGAAAAACACACAAGAAGCACACAAACGACATGCAGGAGATCCAGAACAGCTGCGGAGAGCTTACGGGGGAGGCCGTGGATAGGCCGGTCATGCGCCAGAACATCTTGGCAGAGACCGAAAGCGAACGCCGCAGCAATCTCCTTCCCTGCCGCCACACTGGCGCGCCGGATCCGCCAACTCCGAGCCCCTCGAGGTGGACTTGAGCGAGAAGGGCGGCGAGACAGCCCTAGGAGCTCCCGCCGGCAGAAGGGGATCCACTTGTGGTGGTGGAGAGCGAGGAACACGAGCCCTAGCGCACCTCTCCGCCGGGGATCTACAGGGTGCCGTCGTGGAAGAACGCCGCGGAGACGAGAGATAGAGAGAGAGAGAGAGGGGGGACTGAGATTCGAACAAGGGTGAGAGAGAACAGAGGGAAATTGTTGCTATTGATTTAATGGTACAATTAATTGGTTGAGAAAACTAGCCCTATATCTCTTAAATTTTTAAACATTATTTATATATCTTTATTTATAAATTTTATTTTAATATCGCTCGTATCTATTCACCAAAATTATCATGCCCCTAAGATTACATTTGGTGAGTTACATACATAACAATGGTGATGACTCGTATGAGATGACACTTCTACCCCTGCTTAACCGTCCTCTATGTTTTCTTCCTCCCTCTCCCTTCCACTGCCCCCTTCACCAATTGTCACCTCCCATCTTCATTGATCGTTGCCTTATCACATAGCTCTATTGAGTTCATCTGCTCGAGCTATTAAGTCCACCTGCTCTCCCGCTTCCAAGACTAGCTCCTTCAAGATGATGGACACGGTGTAGATCTGCT
Source organism: Amorphophallus konjac (assembly GCA_022559845.1). Lineage (NCBI taxonomy): Eukaryota > Viridiplantae > Streptophyta > Magnoliopsida > Alismatales > Araceae > Amorphophallus > Amorphophallus konjac. The sequence continues at coordinate 380,468,855 of CM040126.1, read as the reverse complement.
AGGTGGAGGATCTCAAGTGGCACGATAAGACGTGGATGGCGGGAAGGTCTAAGAGGGTGAAGGAGGACGATATATGAGGTTGCATGCAGTACGATAACCAAAGATTGATTTTACAGTGGAACATCAAACTAGAAGCAATGTAGGTGGGCCATCCTCCTTCGTCGTCTCTTCATTAATCTCTCCCTGGCCTCCTCTCCGTCGAAACCCTCTAATATCGGGAGCCTCTATCAAAAACCCCTTTACAATGCTCACTTCGTCGTCCTAGTGAAAATGAAACCCTAGTTGATGCAGGATTGCCCCCCTGCTACTCCCCTTTGATCTCAATTGGGGAAGAAAACAAATCATTGTCCCATGTGAGGTACAATCGTGGCTAAGTTTAAGTGATAGGTTAGTCATTTGCCCCCATTGACCCATCTAAAGTTAATAATCACGACGATCTATTGACGGTGAGGACACGACGATGCATTCATCGTAAAGATTTGAGAGGTATTAAGATAAAATAGGTAAAGGTAGAGATATATATGATAGTATTTCAATATTTTAGGAGCATACTAGTAATTTTACTAATTAGTTTTCCACATTGGGGCTCCTCCAAATTTGCTGGGGAAGTTGGTCTTTAAAAAGTCAGATAGAGCACCATTTTTAGAGTGACATTAACATAATCTAGCTTTCTAAATATTCTTTAGACACTTGAAGCGATTGGGGTGAGAGTTGTATCTCCATTAAAATATTTATATTTTGACACTATGTCCAAGTTCGATGTATTCATAAATTTATAATGGGTTTTAGGAGATACTACCCGGTGCAGATGTAAGATGATATACAAATATCTTATTAGCAGGAAAAATATGTAAACAGAAAAATATCAATCTTAAACAAACTCTGGAATCATGATCTTGAATTATCATTACAACTGTATTTGTTTGGTTCCTATAATTGTCACGTGATTAACTTGTAACTTCAATATTTTTTTATTTCTGGTTAAGTCATTGTGTAAAATCTTAAATGAGAGAATAATATATTAGCTCACGATAATATTGTGGATAGTAATATCTCACTTTTGTACATATTTATTTATATTTCATAATTAGATTGCATGCCTTATGGTTAACATGTAATTTACTTATTTCATTAACAAGAATTCAAACATAAAACAACACATCAAACAAAACATACACGAGTAGTAATGACCAATATACTCAAATGTGTATACATCCCTATATATTCTAGTTGAAATTATAAGTAACCTATTCATTAAAGACGCTATATATGATGTCACTGCATGTACTTACGTCACATCATTTTTTATCATTTATTTTTTAAATCAAACATTGGAAAAAGTGAACATAAGTTCTTTGCTCCCGAGCTCACAACATCGGACTTAAGTTATTCATTTTGGTGATCAAATCTTATGGTTGGAGAGGTGAGCTAAAATTAACAAAGAATATAATATACGAAGAAACACTGTCACATTTACATCGGACATAAAACATGACACGTGAAGGGACACCCTAACATTTTTTTTTGTGTATGATATTTATTACTTCCGTTGATATTTTTTCTTCAAATTCAAAATATTTTTTATGTTCTTAATGTGTCTCATTAAAGTTTAATTTTCTGTATGAAACATTGTTATATTGAGTTGTACTAAGAATTATTACGTATCTCGATGTGTTGTAATCCGAATTAAAATAATATAATAAATAAATAAATATAATTTTTTAAATAAAATAAATATAATTTAATATAATTGGCATAAGTGAAATAAAATTTATAATAATTGTAATTATGTAATGTGCTAATGATTAAAGACTTATTGGGTTTAAAAGATGTAATAAACTCTTAAAATTTGTAATGCCCTAAATCCCTATTTCTAATTGGGCTAATTAAGTTAAAACTTAAGTTAATGGGCATAAAATCTAATGAACCTTAATTCACTTAGATATGATCGATTACTAGTGAAATCCTAACATAATTAGGGTTAATCTCATGTTAGGTGACCCTAGATATAAATAAAATTCGAGTTTTTTGAAGTAAGTATTATCCCTAAATTTAGAGGTCGAATTAGGACTCTTTGGATCCCTAAACCCTATAAATATAACTCTAGATCATTCTGACCAACCTTAATAGTTCGTGGCAAAAGCTGGAGGACATGCTAGGATCGTGCTAGGGCGTGGAATTGGGGAGGAGGATCAAGGTCTAGGCGTTCTTCTTTCTTCTTCTCCCCTAATTCGAATTAAAGTTGGTGTTCTCTCGGGCTAAACCCCTAATTGATCAAGTAAATAGGTTTAGATGTATGTTTAGACCGTTTCTATACCATTTTCCCTAAATTTTTTCAACTATTATGCATGTATTTTGAGTTATATTGCATGAAGTATTGTTGTTTTCCTGTTTACCCGCCGAGGTGAGTTTTTGTCTGAGATCGCGTCTGTCATAGGGACCACATTCTGAACGTGGCCCTGTGATACACTGTATTATCCTGATGGCGGACTGCAGACCGACCGCGTTCTGATCTGAACGCGGCATCTAGCCCAACCGCCTTTAGCCTTGGGTTTCCCTAAAACCCTAGATTTTTCAATAGGTTAAATATGTTATTTTGATACCAAAATCACGTTCTTTGCTAAGTATAACTTCGGAACAAATAATTGATTAGATAAACTATATTGAACATGATTTAAACTTCCTTAAAGCGCTTCCTTTTGATCTCATGAAAATCTTTCTTTTGATTAGTTCTACCCTTTTGTCATCTCTTCACTTCATGTTCATTCATCTATGTAATTGAGTTCTTTCATGTCTAAAATACTTAGATGTTGACATATGATTAAGATATTTCTTGTTTAGGCTCTGATTTGATTGTTTATAATCAGTGTTTTATTATATTACTATTATTTGAAGATTATGTCACCCCGGTGGCATGTATATACCGAGTTACTATGGTTTCTAGTTCTATTCGCATAGCCCCGTTCTTGGTGGACGGTAGGACCCTCTGATGTCAGTGTGGAGCTATTGTCAGTGTGGAACTTCTCCATCGAGGTCTCCGTAAGCCTTGGCGAGCCATGGATTCTCACATGAACACTTAACTGTTGTACCCTAAATATCTTAGAAACCCTTTGAATCCCATCCTACTGTTGAAAGATGAGATTCGACCGGCCTTTGGAATCACAGAACCATGTTCTGCTGGGTTCTATTCGCGGCCGACCCAAAGACTGCGTTCAACTTCTGGATCATGAGGGAGGCCTACCCAGAGACTGCATTTCATATGAAACCTTCTGTCCTAAACACGACTGTCACCCTGACCATGTTCTCTTAGTCTCGGCCCCGTCCCTGATCGCTTTCAACCCTGGCTTTCATTGATCGTGCCCATGTGATTGACCGCGTTTTATCAAGTTTTATGAGTCCATAGTTTACTGTTTTGACAGATTTTGATGCCAATATCCTTCTGACTTAGTACCTCTTGAATCTTCAAATGGATCAAGGACTTTTGTTCTTCTTATGAATTTACCCTAAGTTATGTACTTGATCTCTATTCGTTTACATGAGCCATGCTCATAATGAATGTTATTATTATTCTGGAACATAACTTCCTTTGAGTTCATTTGGCCATAACTGTTATACATAATTGATCGATAATTATTAAGGACTTTGGGTCCACTTAATAAACAATGCTAGTCAGACAGAAATCCAATTTTGTATCCATGGAAAAATTCTAGGTGTGGCATTGCATGTCACGCCCCAAGCCTTTAATTACAGCGGAAGACTCGCTCGGGGAGCACGAATAGCCGACATGATAAGCCTCTTGCAAGCAAGAATCAATCAGAGCGCAAGACAATCACACTATTAGATGCAATTGCACAAGATTTAATCAAACTTCAACTTTATTTCATAATGCTCAATATTCAAGATACAATCACTAATTTGATTTTTATTCTACTAGACTCAAGAAATAGGAAAATTACATTGACTCAATCTAGACAATTTAGACTTCCTATGTCTTCACTCTTGTCATAATAACATTCAATCGCTCTCGGACCCGCTACTTGAATCACCCGAATCCGAATTCGAACTATTTCCATCTCCTGAAAAAAATATTGGAAATAGGTAATGAGCACACTTGCCCAGTAGGTATCTTCGCATCAATATGAAGACACTATTAAAGTAATTAACAATTTTAGCTCTAAAGAATAATCATGTAAGATAGAATGCGAATCAATCACGCGTTTAAACCAAAGTAACAAGATAATCATGTAAGATAGAATGATCAAGAATGAACTAGCAAGAATATAACAAGAACATGATATTGGCCTTCCATGAACAAGAATGTAACGAGATTGTACTAGCAAGCCACATATTCCTCATTTTAGCATCTTATGCTTATGAGCAAGTGCTTCGTGAATTTCTATGGAATATCAAGCAAGAATGTCATGTCGTGCCGTATCGTATCGTATCGTATCGTGGATCTTCACTTATTTATAGAAATAGTACTACCAGCGCAATGCGACGCTAGTAGCATCATACCCCATGGTTTATAAAATAGTATGTTTCCGGCAATCAGCTGAGGGGACTAGCATAGAGCCCTTGAACACAATCAGTGCTCGATCGCATCTTCAGTTATAAATTAAGCTACTTCCACGCAGTATAACAGTAAAGTATGGCCAAGAATATAGCACTTCCAATAATTCCATGATAACTAAAATCAATGAATGAATGCTTCAACATAAGAATGTAGGAGTCAAGAAATAGACTTTAAACAATGTCATGCACATAGAAATAAATCGACAGCATAACGGTATTTTCCTTAACTTCCATTTCATTTAGATCAATTTAAGTAATATGACAAGTTCTAGATCATCAAGGTTTGTCTAGAATCATTGGAATATCAACCCTTGGTCAAACCTTGGGTTAACAAATGCAAGCTATGTAACGGTCATTTGCTGGGCCGTTACATTATGTAACGCGCCAGTAATGGGCCGTTACAGTGATCCGAGTCCAGAAGGATAAAAATAGACTCAGAGGAATGTGACGGTCTGGCACTGAGCCGTTACGTGAGCCTGACGGTCCAGTTCAAGGCCGTTACATTTCAAGAATCAGAACCACGATAGAGTGTTCTAGTTATTGGGCTTTCATTGGTACAACCAACTCGGCGTCCTAGTGGGAATCCCAGGCTCGCGGAGAATTACGGAGGCCTTGAAACAATGATTTCCTAGTTCATTGGAAGGAATATCCAATAGAGAGGTCCTCATGTCCAAGATTGTGTTCCTATAGTGCAAAGTGTGAACTAATGACAACATACCGGAATATGTGCCATGTACGTATAGAATTGACTCTATTGATAGAGAGAGATATGTATAATCAATGTGAAAATCATGATAAAAACTCCGTCAATACAATGTTAAAAAGTCATGCTTTATAGTACAAAACTATAGGATTTGGTTTAACATAACTTAAGTAGAAGTGATGACAAAACATGCAATACCTATCATGAATAATCAAATATCCTTAAAAATCACATGATTAGGTTTAAAACTTAGGTAACTAGGCTTTAACTATAATAAGATTGGCAGGTTATATTCTGTCTTAGGTTTGACAGAACACAGATTATAACGGTCTGGAGAGGGGGCGTCACTGTTATTGTGATGGTCAGGACCCAGCCGTTACATGAATTTAACACGTATGTCCAAGCGCGTTAGAAACAACAGTGCAATTCAAATATCACAGAGTGTGTAACGGTCTGCCGTAGGGCCGTTACTTGAAAGCGACGGTCCTATGCTAATGCGTTACAGTATCTGCTAAAAGAAAATAACTATAGAAACTAAGAGATCAACTCAGATCATATCTTTTATCAAAACATCATGAGTTTCCAGACATGTTAACGAAGTAAAGGCCATCTATATGCATAGGTAATCATGAATAGATGAATAGTCATATTTTAATTTCTCAATTTGGCTAAGAGGTGCATGATATGCATTGAGCTATCAAAACGTGAAATCAATGATCTACCATGCATGAAAATCAATTAAACCATAGGCTCTTAGTCCTATCAAGTTATTTTTGCCGTTCATGAGATAACCTACCTCTTAACTTAGACTGTAGTTTCTGAATTTGGTTGAGAACCTTGTCCTAGATCCCTTCCTTCTCTTGTGACTTTTTCAGCAACTTCATTGGGCTCTAATTCCACGACCTCTTGGCCTAAAGATGTGAAATTCGGAGGGGAATTAGTCTAAAGTATTGTAAACAACTACTTCTAAAGGACTTACCTAAGATAATGACTCCTTACCTTGCTTCTTTACGTCCAAAAAGTAAGGGTCGCACAGTTCAGAGCTATGCCCTATTTATAGAGTTTAGACTAGGGTTTTGAGGATTAGATCGAGTTTAGAGTCCTTGTTTCATCAAATCTTAATCCCTAAGAGTCCTTAGAGTCTTTACAATCCTTTCCAAGTCGATCCCTAGTGGATAGGAACATCAAGTTCCAATCTTTTCATGAGTTCCTTTGCTTACGGAACTAACAGGTTTGTAACAGACTATGACCTACGCGTTAGGGTTATGTGGCGGTCTCGCGATAGACCGTTACATTACTCGTTCTTAGAGTTCAAAGGAAATCAAACTCTTTTAGTTTTCTGGTTCATAGTGTAACGGTCGAGACACCGTGCGTTACATATCTGTGACGGTTAGACTATAGACCGTTATATGTGTCATGGATAGAGTTCAAACAATTTAAAACTCTTTTGATAATTATCCATTAACTTATCTTATATATTCTAGTATTTATCCTTAATATCCGTGGATATACTTAATTACCTTCTAGAATGTGGGCCAAACTTAATGGGCCAGAGTTAAAACCTTTTGGACTTTAATTAAGTGGGTTGGGTTAATTGATTAACACCACTTGGCCTCATAATAACTTATTAACCATTTATAAATTTATTTAGGCCTTTATAAATTCTTGAAAATTATTTAAAATTTCTGGGGCACTACACCCTCCCCCACTTAGAAAGAATTTGGTCCCCAAATTCAAAACATGTATTGAGGAGAGTGTACTTACAATTGAATAATTCTGGGAATCTTTTCTGCATAGCCGTTTCGGTTTCCCATGTTGCTTCATGTGGCCATGTTTTCTTCCATTGGATCTTGACCATGGGAATAACTTTATTTCTTAATTGACGCACTTCCTGATCCAGAATTTTGATCGGTGTTTGTTCGTATGTCTAGTCTTTCTGAATCTCTATATTGTCATAAGTGATAATATGATCTGGATCATATACGTACCTTTTCAGCATAGAGACGTGAAATACGTCATGAACTCCTGCTAACTGTAGAGGTAAGGCCAATCTATAAGCCACTTCACCGACCCTTTCAAGAATTTCAAATGGGCCAATGAACCTTGGAGTTAGCTTTCCTTTGATGCCAAATCTTCAAATACCACGACCTGGAGAAACCTTCAAATACACATGATCTCCTACCTGAAACTCCAAGTCACGTCTTCGATTATCAGCATAAGACTTTTGCCTATCTTGTGCCATTTTCATTCTTTCCTGGATGAGCTTTATTTTCTCTGTAGAATCTCTAATAAGGTCGGGGCCTAGAAATTACCTTTCCCCTATTTCATTCCAACATATTGGTGATCGACAACTTTTCCCATATAGAGCTTCAAAAGGTGCCATTTGTATGCTTGCTTGATAACTGTTGTTATATGCAAATTCTACCAGAGGCAAGTGATCATGCCAACTTCCTCCAAAATCAGTGACACAAGCCCTGAGCATATCTTCTACCACCTGATTAGTCCTTTCTGTCTGACCATCAGTTTGTGGATGAAAAGCTGTGCTAAAATTTAATCTAGTCCCCAGTGAATGTTGTAAACTTTTCCAGAATTGTGATGTAAAACGTGGATCTCTATCTGATATAATAGAGATAGGGACACCATGTAGTTTAACAATTTCTTTGATGTATAATGCTGCTAGAATATCCACAGACCATCGACTCTTAATCGGTATGAAATGTGCAGATTTAGTCAATCGATCTATGATTACCCATATTCCATCATGTCCACCTCTTGTCTTAGGTAATCCCATAATGAAATCCATTCCTATATTTTCCCATTTCTATTCGGGAATATTTAAGGGATGTAATTTTCCTGCAGGTCTGAAATGTTCCACCTTCACTTGTTGGCAAGTAAGACAGCGAGACACAAAGTCAGCTACTTCCCTCTTCATATTGGGCCACCAGAAGTTTCTTTTGAGATCTTGATACATCTTGGTACCTCCTAGATGGATGGAGTACTTTGATTTATGTGCTTCTTCTAAGATCAATTTCTTTGTATCCTCATGATCCGGTATACACATTCGGCCCTTGAATAGCAATCTTCCATCATTAGAAATAGAAAAATCCGGTCTTTGTTCAATATTGGCCTTAATTTCCAGTAAAATTGGATCATCATCTTGTAACTTGGCCAAATCCTCTATCAATGTAAGTTGAGCTCGGATATTAGCTATGAAGCAATCTTCTTCCTTAACGTCAACATTTAAATTCAACTGGACAAATTGAGGAATAAGGTTAGTCACACTAATCATGAGACTTGATAACATACCAATTGGTTTTCGGCTAAGTGCATCTGCTACAGCATTTGCCTTGCCAGGATGATATTGAATAGCAAAATCAAAGTCCTTGAGATGTTCTAACCACCTCCTTTGTCTCATATTAAGCTCCTTTTGAGAAAATAAATATTTCAAGCTGTTGTGGTCTGTGTAGATCGCGAACTTTTCTCCATAAAGATAATGATGCCAAATTTTCAAGGTGAAAATAACTGCTGCTAATTCCAAATCATGTACATGATAATTTTCTTCGTGACGTTTCAATTGTCTTGAAGAATAGCAAATCACCTTTCCATCTTGCATAAGGACACACCCTAAGCCAATTCCAGATGCATCCATATATACTTCGAATCCAGCACCCTCTATTGGTAGCGACAAAACATAGGCTGTTGTAAGATGATTCTTAAGACTTTGAAAACTCTTTTCACAGTCCTTCGACCAGATAAAAGGATTTTCTTTTCTAGTAAGTCTAGTTAAAGGAACCGCGATCTTTGAGAAGTCCTTTATGAATCTTCTATAATAACCTGCTAGACCCAAAAAGCTTTTAACTTCAGATATAGTCATTGGTCGACTCCAATCTCTGACAGCTTCTACCTTAGAAGGATCAACAGCAACACCTTCTTTTGAAATGATGTGGCCTAGGAATGAGACTTTCTTGAGCCAGAATTCACACTTATTGAGTTTGACATATAGCTTGTGTTCTCTAAGTGTTTGCAAAGCTATCCTTAGATGTTCTTCTTTAATCTTGGAGTATATCAGGATATCATCGATGAGGACGACGATGAATTAGTCTAAATATGGCTGGAAGACACTGTTCATAAGTTACACAAATGCTGCTGGGGCATTAGTTAGACCGAACGACATCACCACAAATTCATAGTGGTCATAACGACTTCGAAAAGCCGATTTATAAATGTCTTCTTCTTTAATTCTAAGTTGATGGTAACCAGACCTAAGGTCAATCTTAGAAAAATATTCTGCTCCCGAAAGCTGATCGAAGAGCTCGTCAATACGTGGCAATGGATACTTGTTCTTGATTGTAAGTTGATTCAATCGTCAGTAGTCGATGCATAATCTGAGAGAACCATCCTTCTTCTTGACAAATAGAACAGGCGCACCCCAGGGGGATGTGCTAGGTCTTATAAAACCCTTGTCTAGAAGTTCCTGTAATTGCTTCTTTAGTTCCCTAAGTTCTGTGGGAGACATCCTGTACGGGGCTATAGAAACAGGTGCCGCACCTGGAATGAGTTCAATGGTAAAGTTTACTTCCCTCTCGGGCGGTAAACTAGGTAGTACAGCTGGGAACACGTCTGTGAACTCATTTGCAATAGGAATGTTTGCTAGGATAATTTCCTTAGATTCGGTGACAGCGTCTGAAGCAAGAAAAGCTTCACATCCTTGCGAGATAAGCTTGCAAACGTGAAGAGAAGATATAATGGTCGAATGCTTCTTGTACTTGATGCCAAGAAAGGAAAATCTTGGAAGACCGGGCTTTCGGAAAGATATCATCATATTTCGGCAGTTGATGTAAGCATCATAGTCTACAAGCCAATCTACCCCTAAAATGGCATCATAACCTTTCATACCGAGACATACTAAGTTTGCGGGGAGATTGTGTCTGTCTACTACCACCTCACAATCGGGATAATACTGGGTAAGCTTAGTTCAAGATCCTAAAGGTGTAGTAATAGCAAGATATGAAGGTAGGGGAACTGATGCAGTTGGTAAGGTGTTTGCAAAAGTGGTGGAGATAAAAGAATGAGAAGCACCAGTATTGAATAGCACGAATGCAGGACGAGAATAAATTTGAAGAGTACCTTCCATAAGCCCATCATTTTGATCGCCTGCCTCCTACGTCCTCCATTAGTTGGTTGATCCTTCATAAGGGGGCAATCTGGCACACGATGCTCCCTACTTCCACAACGTAAACAAGCATCGAGGTGCTTCCAGCATTCTTCAGCCGAGTGGCCGAATTTCTCGCAAAAGGTGCACGCCGAGGCTACTTGCTCTTCCTTCACCTTTTTACTACCCTTTTGGGAACTTCCACCGTTCCCGTTCCTTGATCTTTTCTTGTTATCACGGCTTTTGTATGGTTCCGTGATGCTGAATTTCTCTTTCTTATAATGCCGATCAGTTCGTCGGTTGGATTCTTCTCCTTTACCCTTCAACCTTTCGACCTTCTCTAAGGTCCTCTCGCATAGATATGCCCTCTGAACCATTTCCGCATAAGTGCGGATATTCTGTGTCCCTAGTTGTTGAATGAAATCGGGCCGTAACCCGTCCATAAATCAGTTCGCTTTTAATAATTCTGTACTAATCAGATGTGGTGCATACGGTGCTAGCCTTGAAAACTGTAGCTCATACTCTGCTACTGACATCATCCCTTGACGAAGGGAGGCAAACTCCATGGCCTTCCTTTCCTTCACATGCTCGGAGAAGTATTTGGAACGGAATAGGGTGAGAAAGCCATTCCATGTATGAGGTGCGTCGGCCGGAGGTGCCAGAATCGATTTCCACCAATTACGGGCGTCCTTATTTAACTGGAACGTCGCTAGACGGACTTTCTCCTGATCAGTGCATTGTATGACATCAAATATACGATTCATCTCATCGATCTAATTTTCTGCTTCGTCTAGATTAGAAGATCCATAGAAACGCGAAGGATTTAGACTCCGGAAGTTACAATGAAGATCTCCTGCCCTTGCCCCTGCACCACCTTGTGCGATAGTTTGTAGTGCCTGGGTGAGGCCGGCAACGGTTTGTTGCATACCGTCCCAATCTACACGATGAGCCATTCGAAAAATAGGGTACCTGAGAGAAATTAACAACTTGTTATTTCTCATGAAACTGGAATGAACAAAATAATTCTTAAAGCTAATTGTTTATCTTATCCCGGGTTCTACCCAATCCTCACATGGGTGTGGAATTTCTTCCTTAGTTCATAGGTAGGGGTCCTTAACCTTGGACTTATCCTATGACATGACTCTTTTCCCTAAGTCCTGAGACTTAGGCTCTGATACCAACTTAAATGTCACGTCCCGAGCCTTTAATTACAGCGGAAGACTCGCTCGGGGAGCGCGAACAGCCAGCATGATAAGCCTCTTGTAAGCAAGAATCAATCAGAGCGCAAGACAATCACACTATTAGATGCAATTGCACAAGATTTAATCAAACTTCAACTTTATTTCATAATGCTCAATATTCAAGATACAATCGCTAATTTGATTTTCATTCTACTAGACTCAAGAAATAGGAAAATTACATTGACTCAATCTAGACAATTTAGACTTCCTATGTCTTCACTCTTGTCATAATAATATTCAATCACTCTCGGACCCGCTACTTGAATCACCCGAATCCGAATTCGAACTATTTCCATCTCTTGAAAAAATATTAGAAATAGGTAATGAGCACACTTGCCCAGTAGGTATCTTCACATCAACATGAAGGCACTATTAAAGTAATTAACAATTTTAGCTCTAAAGAATAAGGTAAAATCATGCGAATGCGAATCGATCACGCGTTTAAACCAAAGTAACAAGATAATCATGTAAGATAGAATGATCAAGAATGAACTAGTAAGAATATAACAAGAACATGATATTGACCTTTCATGAACAAGAATGTAACGAGATTGTACTAGCAAGCCACATATTCCTCACTTTAGCATCTTATGCTTATGAGCAAGTGCTTCGTGAATTTCTGTGGAATATTAAGCAAGAATGTCATGTCGTGCCGTATCGTATCGTGGATCTTCACTTATTTATAGAAATAGTACTCCCAGCACAATGCGACGCCAGTAGCATCATACCCCATGCTTTATAAAATAGTATGTTTCCGGCAATCAGTCGAGGGGATTAGCATAGAGCCCTTGAACACAATCAGTGCTCGATCGCATCTTCAGTTATAAATTAAGCTACTTCCACGCAGTATAACAGTAAAGCATGGCCAAGAATATAGCACTTCAAATAATTCCATGATAACTAAAATCAATGAATGAATGCTTCAACATAAGAATGTATGAGTCAAGAAATAGACTTTAAACAATGTCATCACATAGAAATAAATCGACAGCATAACGGTATTTTCCTTAACTTCCATTTCATTTAGATCAATTTAAGCAATATGACAAGTTCTAGATCATCAAGGTTTGTCTAGAATCATTGGAATATCAACCCTTGGTCAAACCTTGGGTTAACAAATGCAAGCTATGTAACGGTCATTTGCTGGGCCGTTACATTATGTAACGGCCAGTAATGGGCCGTTACAGTGATCCGAGTCCAGAAGGATAAAAATAGACTCAGAGGAATGTGACGGTCTGGCACTGGGCCGTTACGTGAGCCTGACGTTCCAGTTCAAGGCCGTTACATTTCAAGAATCAGAAACCATGATAGTGTATTCTAGTTATTGGGCTTTAATGGTACAACCAACTCGGCGTCCTAGTGGGAATCCCAGGCTCGCGGAGAATTACGGAGGCCTTGAAATAATGATTTCCTAGTCCATTGGAAGGAATATCCAATAGAGAGGTCCTCATGTCCAAGATTGTGTTCCTATAGTGCAAAGTGTGAACTAATGACAACAAACCGGAATATGTGCCATGTACGTATAGAATTGACTCTATTGACAGAGAGAGATATGTACAATCAATGTGAAAATCATGATAAAAACTATGTCAATACAATGTTAAAAAGTCATGCTTTATAGTACAAAACTATAGGATTTGATTTAACATAACTTAAGTAGAAGTGATGACAAAACATGCAATACCTATCATGAATAATCAAATATCCTTAAAAATCACATGATTAGGTTTAAAACTTAGGTAACTAGGCTTTAACTATAATAAGATTGGCAGGTTATATTCTGTCTTAGGTTTGACAGAACACAGATTATAACGGTCTGGAGAGGGGGCGTCACTGTTATTGTGACGGTCAGGACCCAGCCGTTACATGAATGTAACGCGTCTGTCCAAGCGCGTTAGAAACAACAGTGCAATTCAAATATCACAGAGTGTGTAACGGTCTGCCGTAGGGCCGTTACTTGAAAGCGACGGTCCTATGCTAATGCGTTACAGTATCTGCTAACAGAAAACAACTATAGAAACTAAGAGATCAACTCAGATCATGTCTTTTATCAAAACATCATGAGTTTCCAGACATGTTAACGAAGTAAAGGCCATCTATATGCATAGGTAATCATGAATAGATGAATAGTCATGTTTTAATTTCTCAATTTGGCTAAGAGGTGCATGATATGCATTGAGCTATCAAAACGTGAAATCAATGATCTACCATGCATGAAAATCAATTAAACCAGAGGCTCTTAGTCCTATCAAGCTATTTTTGCCGTTCATGAGATAACCTACCTCGTAACTTAGACTGTAGTTTCTGAATTTGGTTGAGAACCTTGCCCTAGATCCCTTCATTCTCTTGTGACTTTTTCAGCAACTTCCTTGGGCTCTAATTCCACAACCTCTTGACCTAAAGATGTGAAATTCGGAGGGGAGTTAGTCTAAAGTATTGTAAACAACTACTTCTAAAGGACTTACATGAGATAATGACTCACTACCTTGCTTCTTTACGTCCAAAAAGTAAGGGTCGCACAGTTCAGAGCTATGCCATATTTATAGAGTTTAGACTAGGGTTTTGAGGATTAGATCGAGTTTAGAGTCCTTGTTTCATCAAATCTTAATCCCTAAGAGTCCTTAGAGTCTTTACAATCCTTTCCAAGTCGATCCCTAGTGGCTAGGAACATCAAGTTCCAATCTTTTCATGAGTTCCCTTGCTTACGGAACTAACAGGTTTGTAACGGATTAGGACCTACGCGTTAGGGTTATGTGGCGGTCTCGCGATAGACCGTTACATTACTCGTTCCTAGAGTTCAAAGGAAATCAAACTCTTTTAGTTTTCTGGTTCATAGTGTAACGGTCGAGACACCGTGCGTTACATGTCTGTGACGGTTAGACTATAGACCGTTATATGTGTCGTGGATAGAGTTCAAACAATTTAAAACTCTTTTGATAATTATCCATTAACTTATCTTGTATATTCTAGTATTTATCCTTAATATCCATGGATAGACTTAATTACCTTCTAGAATGTGGGCCAAACTTAATGGACTAGAGTTAAAACCTTTTGGACTTTAATTAAGTGGGTTGGGTTAATTGATTAACACCACTTGGCCTCATAATAACTTATTAACCATTTATAAATTTATTTAGGCCTTTATAAATTCTTGAAAACTATTTAAAATTTCTGGGACACTACATTGCACCAATTCTATTCTGTACAATTCTTTGCTACGTGACATGAATGTTATTATGAATTACATGTTACTTGACCTGCTTGGCCCAAGGAGCGTTATTATTATTGAAACTCGAATACTTGATGGTCAATCTCTATAGTTATGTTCATTCCTAATTGTTTGGTTATTGACTCCATATTAATCTATATTTTCAGATAGATATCCTTGTATATTCGATTCCTATAAATTGACATGTATATCTCATGCTCCCTTGATTATTTTGTTCTGATTATTCTCTCGTGGATTTGATTCATGCTTTATCATTCATCATATAGTACTTTTGCACAATGTTAAAGTTGTTAATTACTTATATACTGCATGGTTAAAGAGACGTAATTCTTACTTAGTTTCTCGCTCACCCAATTTTATTTAACATTTTTCAGGTAATAACGAAGATGAATTCATTCTGATAGGGAAGGGCAAGAGTGACCAAATGCTTTCGGAGTTGTTAGAAGACATGTGTCTTTTTTACTTTCTTGAGTCTAACTTGGAGTTTTGAGAGTCCTGTAAATTGTGTCTTATTCTTTTATTTGAGTCTTTTTCTTCATTTTGAGTCAAAGATCATAATAATGAGTTTGATTATTAATAAAATTATATTTTTGTTCAATTCTTATCTCGTCTCTTGAGGTTGTTGTTCTTTAGCGCTCCAATTAACATGACTGTTCGCTGTCAGGTTCTGAATAATTTAAAAACTTTGGAAAACAAAAGTCTCGTCATGGTCAATTTTTAGTCAAATATTTTTTAAGGTTAATAATATTTTAATTATATAATTTTTAAAATAACTTTTATTTGCCTCAAAAGAACGAGAGAGTAAAAGTTATTATTATCATGCAAATATGCCATAAATTAAATAAAGATAATCATTAGTGTCACTATTAAAAAAGGAAAGTTAATTTATGTCATTCACCGTATGATTATTTTTATAAATATTTAATAAAATATAGTTTACATATTATAATCTGAATTCACTTATGTTAATAATGGTCAAAAACTAGTGTTGAACATTTATAAATTTAATTCATATAATGTGTCTTCATAATCAACCTACAAGATTTACAACTATCACTCGTTTATCGTTGCATATGTATTTTGGATTATTTAATATTTTATCCATTATTAATATTTTTGAATATTGTTATTAAATATTTCAATTATAAAAATATTTTGCCATTATAAAATATGTTTAACATTATAAACATTGAGTAAATATTTATCAAATATCACATTTATCACCCTCCTTCACTTCACTACATTGTTAGAATCATTACCATCTATATTAGATGATAAAATCGGCACAAGATGCATAAGTGTGGAAAGTCTTCGTATAACACAAATAAAATCTAATGTCGTGACATAATCATATTCTTTACTATAAATAAAATATCCTTATCTTTTGAGTCTATGAAAATCAATCGAATTTATCTTACGAAAATTTAAGTTTTATTCTAAAATTTAGCATTTATAATTGTCAATCATCAAATTTGTAGTTAAACTTCTAAAATATTTATCATCATTCATTATAATGCCTTCGCTTTATTTTTCCTTTTTATAATTTTTGATGTAGAAATTTCTTATGTTTGTATGCTTGCATTTATTACATTCTTTAGAAATATTTTTTCAAATAATTTATTATATGGCAAAGAGGTATTATGACTTGTTTTTGAATTATAGCATTCATGAGAAATAATGACAATTTAGCAATCATAAGAATTAACTAATTAAAATTGTTAATGAATAATTAGTATTATTTTCTTTTTCATGTTAAAGATATACAATTACCTCTTAAAAGTTTTTTTGATCGTAAACCCTTATTCTTATACCATTGTTGGAAATTGTCTCAAAATAAAATAATTTAAATATAAAAATAATTATTTTAAAAAGTCGTAAATACATCAAGCTCAACTCAATCTCTCCCAATAAACTACATGTGTCATATATTGTCAACATTTTCCCCTTAAATCAATAATATTTTGTCATATCTTATTACCATTTTTTACTTAAAACTAATAATATAATTATCTTTAAGGTTTATACACATATCAGATTTTATATCGTAATATTTTCTTTTGAAAATATAAAAAATCAAAATTGAACATATTACACTTTGATATTACACTGAATGATATAATATTTTTTATAAATTATTAAATCCAACATCAATCAATAAAGAAGATGTTTGAATCATATTTTTGAATATAAGAAGTTGTTTGAATCATACCTAGATAGTTCAACAAGAAGAATAAATAGAAAACAAACAATATGATAAAAGTATAATGGCACACTTTTTTTCATCTAAATTTTAAACTTTTAATTTTTGTTAATAATTTACACAATCTTTTTAACTTTATAAATATTCTCGAGCTAAACCCTTAACTTATATTTGACGAACAAATAATTTTAGGGAAGAATTCTTGACCTTGCACAAATTATTTTCTCATTCACAATCTTTCTTTTGTACGATAAAATATGATTGGAATTGAATGTTTTAAATGAAATCAATTGACCATTTTATCTCGACTTATCAAATATTTATCCTTTAATATTCTATATGCAAATGATTGTTTGACACCTATAGCTAAATATTTACTATTCCATCTACTTATTGCACTGACACGTCTAAGAAAAACTAGTTATTAAAAACAAGAAATACATCAATCTCAACACGATCTCTCTTAATAAAATACATTTGTCATATTTTATCTCCATTTTCCCTTAAACCAATAATACTTTGTCATATCTTATTACTAATTTTCCTTAAAACTTGTACGAAATGCAATTATTTTTAAATGTCTATACACATCTTAGATTTTATATCATATTTTTTCTTATTGAAATGCAAAATTTTAAATTTGAACATATATGGTTGAGCCCATGCAGCAAATGTGAATGTCGGTGGTCTAAATTTATTTAGACTTGTATTATTTAACTAAATTGTTTAGTTGAATGCCAATATCGACCTTTTTCAAAAATTAATTATTATATTTTTGAAATTAATGATATATCATGCAGTAATTATATGATAATTACTGTTAGATGCATGTGATGTGTCTTGTGTGTGGATTGATAATTATGGACTTAGATATCATGTGATGAGGGTGAATGTCATTTAATGTGGTGTGTTTATTTGGGCCTACGTGTCTCCTCTCTCTCTTATCAATCCGGGTTGTACATTCTATCTTCCCCTTTATGTTGCACTTTCCTTGATTGGTTTAAAGTTTCTTATTATTATCTGATGTACATTTATGGGTCTGTGTGCCCAATTGCAAATATTACTTGTAATAATAAGAAGCACATGGAGACAAAGAAGGAGACCATTTGTCGAGGATATCGTGAGATAATTCACATCTAGTGGGAGCAATTGATGCTCAAGCCTTATGTGTTTGCTATAATTGTGTGCATTACCAACTAGCTCTGGTAATGTGTTTTTAGGTGCAAAAGGTTCATCATCATCCATTGTTACTGTTACATATATATGATATATGTGGAATGTGCTACTAGTTATATATATATATATATATATATATATATATATATATATATATATAGAGAGAGAGAGAGAGAGAGAGAGAGAGAGAGAGAGAGAGAGTACACGATACTCAGAAATTCTTATATGTATGTAGCACTTCTATTGACGAGACTAAAATTGAATCAAAAATCCCCCCTCGATCTAATATTAGGTTGCTTAACGTGAGGCATTCAGAATGACCCATGTAGCATTCTATTGTTATAGTCTAAGTGAATTGTCCTTAGATTGTGTGGGTTTGTTATGCTATCACAAGGCCCTCACAACAAAGGGGTAGAGACTTAGACTAAGTCTTAGGCTGAACCTTGGGATGAGTGCCAACATGGCTTTGTTGTGCTACCACAAAGATCATATCTTGAACCCACTCTCATAACGTAATAGATGGGTCTAACCTAATGTGTTGCCACAAGGTTACAAGTATTATGGAGGCTAAATATAACAGGAGTTGCACTTGACGAGTTTCCTACCAATTAAGTATGGGGTGGTTTGTTGTCCTGCCACATGGCCACTACCATAAGGTTAATGGGATTCTGGTGTCACGCCCCAATACGGAACACAGGGTGCGACAGTTATAACAGAACAATCAGAGCAATATCATATTGACATTCATCCGCACATAAATTTAGCATCGAGATCTTTCACAATATAGGCATATCCAACTTTTATTAATAACCAAATTTCTGAAGTTTACAAGGGACTCAAATACTAAACTTCCAATTATCCAAATACTCAATTACAACTCTCTTCAAGGACTCAACTATAATGACTCAGATACTTCTAGAATGAATAAAAATAGAGGACTTTGGGTCTCCTGACTTGTCGGCTCTCTTTCACTCTTGGCTTTCCCCATCAGTTTGGCTCTCTTCATCAGAACTACCTGAAAAATATTAAAATACTAGGTGAGCGAAAGCTCAATAAGAATTACATCTCTTCCATCAGATAGTTAAGTAGTTAATATATTAACAATGCAAAATGATGCCATGAATGTCTACATAAATAAATTGAAATCAAGTCATGTCACAAAAACATGATTTACTAGGGTCAAGGAACATGATAGATAGAATTAGAAGCAACAAACTATAGAAGAACTATTCAAGGATATAACAAATTTTAGATGAACAATGTTCAAGAGAATATTACCAAGATTGGCCATATAATCACATGAATATTCATTTGGGGCAACATAACAATCATATCACAAGCAATCACATATATCGCTCGCCTAGTATTTTAATATTTTTCAGGTAGTTCTGATGAAGAGAACCAAACTGATGGGGAAAGCCAAGAGTGAAAGAGAGTCGACAAGTCAGGAGACCCAAAGTCCTCTATTTTTATTGAGTCTAGAAGTATCTGAGTCATTGTAGTCGAGGCCTTGAAGAAAGTTGTAATTGAGTATTTGGAGAATTGGAAGTTTAGTATTTGAGTCCCTTGTAAACTTCAGAAATTTGGTTATTAATAAAAGTTGGATATGCCTATATTGTGAAAGATCTAGATGCTAAATTTATGTGTGGATGAATGTCAATATGATATTGCTCTGATTGTTCTGTTATAACTGTCACACTCTGTGTTCCGCATTGGGGCGTGACACTAGAATCCCATTAACCTTATGGTAGTGGCCTTGTGGCAGGACAACAAACCTCCCCATACTTAATTGGTAGGATACTCTTGTCAAGTGCAACTCTTGTTATATTTAGCCTCTAGAATAGTTGTAACCTTGTGGCAGCACAACAAATCACAAAGTCTAGTTAGGTTAGACCCATCTATTACGTTATGAGAGTGGGTTCAAGATATGACCCTTGTGGTAGCACAATAAAGCCATGTCGGCACTCATCCCAAGGTTCAGCCTAAGCCTTAGTCTAAGTCTCTACCCCCTTACTATGAGGGCCTTGTGGTAGCATAACAAACCCACACAATCTAAGGACAATTCACTTAGACTATAACAACAGAATGCTACGTGGGTCATTCTGAATGCCTCACGTTGAGCAACATAATATTAGATCGAGGGGGGATTTTTGATTCAATTTTGGTCTCATCAATAGAAGTGCTACATACATATAAGAATTTTGGAGTATCGAGTATACTCTAAATGTATATATATATATATATATATATATCCATATCAATCTTGCAATTCATATCGGTACAATGTCACACCACAAGTCATTTAAATCCCACGATTATGAGTAATTAGGTGCTCCTCTCAGGACCAGACATGGCCCTATACGCACATGCATTGGGGTCGTTGGACTGTAGCTCCATATAAAATTTTGTAAATAATTCACATATAATTATGGTGAAAGAAATTTCAACAATCAAGCTCGTGTAACCAAGATGTAGAACTTTAGTAAGATGTGTGAATTCATGAAGGAATTTCAATAGGTGGTCAAGCTTGCTTGGTACCTATCGTGATCAAAAATCATGTTAATTCCATTAAGGGTTAGTGGAATAGATTTATTAAGTTAAGAAGGGTTCTTAGCTTAATGGGCTAGAAAACTAAACAGACATTTGGGCCTAGACGGTCACATACAATAGAGTATTGGACAGACCGAGATGGGTAGACTTTATAAACATTTACAGGGTTTTTATGAAAAACACGAGAGGTCTATAAATATACGTTGAAGGGAGAAACCCTGGGCCAAGCTCCGCGGGAAAACCCTGGCCGCCCTCTCTCCTCCTCCTCCTCTCTCTCTCTCCTAGGGGTTCCCCCTCCTTCTCTCTCCTCCCTCCATGGTAGATGGTGGTGCTGAGGTCAGGTCGGCGTCTGGAGATCATGGAGGATATCTTGTCTGCTTCCTCTACTCGTGTGAATACGTCTAGATGTTGGACACTTGGATGGCTCGCGACTCTGAGATCCACCTCTTGTTCGTCTTCACACTCTTGGGAGATTCTTGACCCCACAAAGGTAAAGAATTATTCTTCACTCTCCGGGATTTTTTGTTCTTGTTCGATTTTGAAAAATTGACAACGATATGCATCTAAGGTTTCGATGTCTTCCGCTATGTTTTTGATTGAAACCTTACAACTAGGTCATGACTGGTACGACTAGTGCGATCGGGTCTGCAAACCCTGCCCTCAATACTACGAGTTTCATGACAGAATCGCCCACTCGATTGAGTCCTGCAATGAGGTCCAGGACTGGATCGAGGATCTGATCTGACGAGGACAGATCGATGCAGAAGGAAATTCCACAATATCCCTCCGATTGAGGGAAGCTGCCACCCAGATCGCTCTTTCGCTATGAGCCCGAATGGTCGGGATGTCAGGCGGAAAGCCAGGAGAGTCCAAAACAGTCAGGGGCAAAGTAGCAACCAAGACCCCAGACCAAGCAATTTCTTAGTTAACGTGGTCCATGCCACAGGGACATCCAGATCCCCTAGGCCCAGGGCACCAAAAGCTGATCAGGCCACATCCACCGGGCAACCCTCAAGTTGGCGACCTTGCCAAGAGTTAGAGTTGCTCTCTTTCTTCAAAGAAGACACCAGGAGACTCCTCAAAATCCTTCTAGGAAGAGAGGATATCTTAGTGAACGACTCGCTAAGAAGCCTCTTGGCAACAAGCCGATAACATCCTTCCCATAATACTCCACCTACAAACGCTTCCCAAGCAATGGGGGATCATAAGGGAGCGCAGGAGCAAACCAACGACATGGCACGACACGACAACACCAATTTAACCTAGTTGATGCCTCACTGTCAATTGGTACACCACATAGGGCCGCAAGAAGACCACCAAGTCAAGCCTCAAGCACAAGAAATACATCTCTGGAACCTTCGGTAAATAGACCAGGTAGGTCAAACCCCTCCACGAGAGGCCCGACCAGTTCTGAGCTATGGGGCGATCACTAGGAAGGAAAAAATCCTTGCTCTGCCTCCAAAGAAAGCAAGGGGCATCATCCCGAGCCGAGCCAAAAAGGCAAGGCCAAAGTGGGAAACCTTGAGGGAAGCCACCAACATGGCCCAAGGCAAGGTGCACCACCTTCAAGGCAAAGGCATGAAGCCACACAAGCACCTCAAAACTTCAATCTCGACGTGCCTGCATACCAGGAGTTGTCACCCAAGGTAATTGAATAGGCAATTAGCACCACTGTTTCCCACGACTGGGCGTCAAGATGGGGGCAATCACCACGATGGTCGAGGCACAGTTGGCACACGCACGGGGGTGCCAACAGGGGAATTGTAAAATAACGAAAGAAAAGCACACATATAGACTATGTATGGTCAATCATTATGGATTCACACGACACATACGAGACAGATTGGCGAGGTGACAGTGATATGAAGGAGTTACTGGTTTAGGGGGAACTGGGTGTGGTGCGGGCGTGCCAGTCGAAAACTCGATGATCACCTATGAAACTAAATTTCAACAGGGGATGTGCCTCCAGGACACGGCACGTGGGAACGGAACGACAGACGACACGTGGGTTAAATGGGGGTTCTATAAGTACGAGTGGAATAGGCGATGTGGGAGATCGTGTGCAGGATGTCTTCCCCACTGACCGCAAGCGATCAACACTTTTTTTACATCGGATTGAATCTGAACACCCTTTTTTTTGTTGCTGAAAGAGGACTGGATACTCTGGGAGCCGTTACGTCGGGAGGGCTTAATTCACATCGTCGTCATAACGCCACCATTTAGCTGAACAGACGGGGAGTGGAGAGACTGGTCTTTGGGATTGATTGGATGAGACATGCGCTCGGTGGAAAGGTTACAGACACTGGCTCAACAAGGAGCTAGCAAGTACTGGCCTGAATACTAGACAAATCAGGGTCTGGCGGGAATTAAAAGCCTAAAAGTGAGTTGGTAAAAGAAGCCAAGTTTCCAAGTATGCTTCATTAAGAGGTGCCGTAAAAGGCATTATAGAGGGGTGCTAAAGGACCAAATACAAGGAGGTGCAAGTCACAGGCCAATTCTGACATTGATAGTGGTCCCCGGGTCATGCCACGATCTCGAAGGTATATTCGCTGACATAATGTCCATATGGGTGTGTTAACCCATACACGTCGTGTTCAACTAAGGGTTTTGTGAGTCGGCTAGATGCCATTAGAGGAATGCTGATGTGACATACCCTCTGCGTGTGTTTAGCCAAGAACACAAAACAACAAGTCGCCATGCTTCCACGCTCCGCAAGTGTTGTGATGTATGCAATGTTCTGTAATGTGTTGTAATGTATTGTAATGTGTTCTGACCCTTGGCCTCACAGGGGGTTTTTATAGGCTCAAGGTTGAAGGAGATTGGCACTGGCCCACGTACGGGGGTTGAGGGCTGGGAGAGGCCTATGTAAAGGGGCTGAAAGAGGCTAGAAGGGTTAGGCAGACTAGGCTGGGGGCTAGCGCTGGCCCATGTAACCCTTTTTGGGGTTTAGGCGGGGCTGGCCTCTATTTTTTGTGTGTTAGGCTGGGAGGTTTAGGCAGTCAAGGCTGGGCTGGGTTTAGGCGGTCAAGGCTAGGGGCTGGGTTTAGGCGAACCACCCCATTTTCTTTTTTTTGTTTGTTTGTTTGGGTTGGGTTTTAGGCAGGCATGGTTTAGGTAGGCCAAGGTTTAGGCAGAACAGCTACCCAGCCCCCCTAAACCTCCACTCCCCTAGGGTTTATGTGGACAAGGTGACCAGGTTGCCTTGGTCCGCTTAAACCCCCTGGGGGGGTTTAGGCAGGCCAGCAGGAAAGAGAAAAGGTGAGGAAAAATATAAAACCCCCTCGGGCCCCTTGTGGCCCACGCATACTCCCCTGGACACTTGGACGGCGCTGGTAGGCTGGTTTCGTGCTCGGGCTGTTTGGACTATGCTTGAAGTTGTTTGGACTGCTCATCGCACTTGTGCTTTACTTCGAACGATCCTCGCACCCCCGGAGCGGAGTCGTCACGTGGTGAGTTGACCCTCATTTGAACGATGATTGGGACATGGCTGGGTCCATATGAAAATGGCATTGGGTAGCGCATACTTGGGCCCAAGCTCGATCCTATCGTTGGGTGCACCCCTAGCCGAAGGCCATTTTGGGGTGACCCCGGGGTTTGCCTTTCTTGCTTTTGTCATGCAGTGTGATGTAATCACGTGCCTTGGAGTTCGGGCTATGAGGTCGTCGTCTTGTCGCCTTTAAGGTGTTCGGGGTAATGCCCAACCCTTAATGGCATATCATGTAGCGCGGGTAGCGGTCCACGTGGCCCGAGTAATGCTCTGTAACAAGGGTTGGTAGCACTTGACCTTTGAAGGTAGGCGTTTTGGGTGTGAAAACCTGCCCTTGGTGTGGGGAGTTGTGCTATATGGTGAGCCACCGTGGATCCCCTGGTTCGCCTGGTGGCTGTAAAATAAACGGCTCAACGCCGCGCATCAGGGGGTCTGGGGTGGTCTCAACTGTTTGTAGAGTCACTGCATAGTATGGCAAGTGTTCCTGAGTTGTCGGTTGGCCCCGAATCGTTGTAGAATGACTGGAAATTAGGCGCCCTTAAGGTGTTCGTGAAAACTCCTCACCTTTGATTAGGGGCCATATGGGCTGGCTAATGGTTCCCGGAGTCCAAGTTCGATTGGATGACGGGGTCCACTAGTGCTGGCCTGCTGGGAGGAAGGGTTTGGGGGTGATTCCTGGCCTCGGTGTTGAATGCCGCATGACATGGCATATTGCTCTGAGTCCCCGGGATGGCCCGCGTGACTAAGTGATAGTGGGTCGATGCTGAATGCTAGGTGGTCAGGGGTTGTCACGACCCGGGTTTTTCAGATCTTTTTTCGTGAGTCGCGGATTGTGTCTGAGTGGGTTTCATACTCTAATTTCAGATTTTTGGACTCTCATATGGTACTTTTGTGGGTCATTTCGGGTCTGTGGCGGCGAGTTGAGCAGTCTCACTTTTTCCCAAAATTTTTCAGCACCGGGTTTTATTTTTTGAGAATTTCTAGAGTTAATATGAGTTTTTCAAAAATAATAATAATAATAGCAAAATAAAAATTAAAATCCATTAAACCCCCCACCCCCTCCGTTCTCTCCCTCACTCTCGTGTCTCACTCTCTCTCTCCCGTTTCTCTCCCTTTCCCTCCCACCTCTCCGGCGGCCGACGGACGGCGGCGGTGGGCAGGACCGGGGGACGGCACGGCGAGAGAGCGGCGGGGACGATCGTGACGGGCCAGAGGCGGTGGCACGGTGTGGTGGCTCGTGTGAACGAGGTTCGTCTCGCCTGATCGAGGTGATTTTTGGCGGTTTTCTTCGCGAGAGGTAGGGGGACAGACCCACACTACTCTCCCCGTGTTTTCCCTCGCATGCGGTCAAGTTTTGAGCGAGAGAGCGAGGTTTACCACTTTTTGGGGGAATTCCATGTTTATGGGAGTGCGATCGAATCGATTCGCCGAAATCGAGTTTCATGTGTGGCTTTGCGGTCGGGGGTGATTCCCTACGCGTGCCGATAGTTTTCGTGCCCAATGTGGGCCTATTAAGCGAGGGAATGAGCCTCCGGGGTGGTTCTCGGAGGGGACCCTGCTACTGGGAAAAGCCCAGTTGGGTGGCCAGAACCAGTTGGGCGGCCAACCTTCTGGCTGCCCAGGGGTGCTGGGGGGCCAGGGTGATGGTCGCCCAGGCCCATGCCCCTCTGGGCGGCCAAAGGCCTGGCCACCCAGGTGTCTGGGCGGCCACTGGGTTGGCCGCCCAGGTCTACTGGGCGGCCATTGGTTGGGCCGCCCAGGCCCTTCTGTCCCTTCTGGCCGCCCAGGCCACAAGGTGGCGGCCACTACTGTGGTCGCCCAGTGCTGTGGACGGCCAGTCGGTTGGCCACCCTGTAACGACCCGAGATCCAAGTACCGGAAAGGAACCGACGCGTCTTGAACCTCGACCCCCACCCACGAGCCCGAAGACTCGGAAGGGTTAAAGGGATGGTGTGAGAGTACAAGAGAAGCTGAAATAACCACAGAGCTAGCACAATAATCTAAAATAAAATGCACAGAATAAAATAAATAAATAAATTACTACAAGGTCCATGTATCACATGTTCAAATTAAGTACAATCAACAGAAATAAAAGTACAAGTACACGGGGCATACCCCGGCCCTGACAGATTGGCGACTAACCCTGGCTACTAGAACTACGCTGAAACTCTGACACGCTTCTCGACGATCTCGCCTCACCTGAAAACACAAAGGTGAGCCTCATTTCATTGGCCCAGTAGAGATCCCTCGGACCCCCACCGCACAACGAGGAAAACGACAACAAGGCGCGAACAATCACGGAAGGTAACACTACCTAGCAGGAGTATGGTAGAAGCAGCAAGCAGTAATAAATAAATGGAAAAGCTCCCTACAGCTAACCATACCAAGGCAACCGACCTCAAACCGACGGAAAAATAAGTCAGTACCTGCCAGGAGACAGGAGCACCACCCACTATAAGCAAAGCCGGATGCGTCCCCTGACGTCTTACACCGCGCCTCTGTGTCTCCCTACAACGCCCCAGGCGGAGACTGAGACATACAACAGTAACCAAGAACTCAGAACAAGGACTAGCTGGGGTCGCGCTCGACAGCACGTGTCTTCTGCCCCCAACTACGCATGCACACACAGACCAACTGCTCTAGGTCGGGTCCTCTAGCCGGTTTTTCCCCCAGTCGGACTCGGGCTGCAAAGGCAAGTGGCCCTATGGAAATCAGCTTAAAAACCGTCTCTCTCGGGTAAGCCGCTCCACCACTCCCGGGTGGGTCAGCACACACCTGCCGTAAGAAGGCTACGACTAGTGGACGTGTCACCGGAGGTAGGACTCAACTCACGGAAACCACCGATCGAAAGGAAACCGAGTGGCGGTCCTCACAGGACTGCCCCTCAGCCTTGCGGTCGCCCTCTAGACCGCAAGGGGCCTAGCGGTCCTCTTCTGGACCGCAAGGAGGAGCCAAGCAGTCCTCTACTGGACCGCAAGGGAACGGGCCACGAGGGGCCAAACGGTCTATCGCCAGGCCATTAACCCCAGCCTAGCGGTCCTCCTTGGACCACAAGGCAGCCATAAACGGTCATCACCATGACCGCTAGGCAGCACGTGACCCCCAACGGTCGGAATCACGCACCCCGAGGGTGCTCGGTCAAATGGGGAAAATGGTCGTCTGACGAGCGCTAACCCAAGGGTAGTGGTCTATCGCGTGACTGCCACCATGACCCTAGCGGTCCCCAGGAGGACCGTATGGGCCTATCGATGTTCAAAACCTCCTAGCGGTCTCCTTGAGACCGTCAAAGGGAGCTTAGCGGTCTCTGGAACGACCGCTAGGTCATCCCGAGCGCGAAACCAGCGGGAAACCCCAAAATTGCCATCCACACCCTGATCATCACCCGATGAAGGGGAAACAAAGGGGAATCCTTCCCCAACAAACCTAGCATGCATCTACACCCTTAGATCGGTCAAAAACCTCACGAAACGGGAGATCCGACGCTCAACCCAAAATCATAGAATTTTACCCTCCCGGTTCAAAACGCCCCTCTTGACCTCCCCACGGCCTACAAATCAAGGGGAAAGCAGTAAAGAGGGTAAGGATCCGCCCCCCTACCTCAAGGAAGGCCGAAACCCGCTGGATCGTCGCCGATGTCCAAACCTTGGCCAAACAAGAATGCCTCTCCCACGCCGTGAAAAGGGTACCACCGCGTTCCTCTCGCCGCCGCCGTCGTCACTGCACCGCTGCCGTCGTCCACCGCCCGTCGCCGGAGGAGGAAGAGGCCGCGAGCTCGAACCAGAGAGAGGGGGTGCCGGGGTGCGCTCACGGGAAGGAGAAAGAAGAAGGAGAAGAAGAAAGAAGAAAAGGAGAAAAAGAAAAGGAAAAGAAATGGTTATTTATAGAAAAATTAAAAAATGCCAAAAATTAGAAAATTTCATTTTCGCGATCCTCGGAACACGATCAATGCACTGGTACAGTCCCGGTGGAGGAGAACGCAATGGTTCGCCCGCTATGGCGTTCCGCAGATTCGTCAGAGAAAAATACGTGTAAATCACAAAACAAACTCTGAGATCCCCGAAAGAGATCCGAAACTCATGGATCCAGATCCTAAAAATGTCCGAAAAATCTGGGACATTACAACTGTGACGACCCAGACTTCGGATACCGGATATACCCGATAGGATTACCGAGCAGACCCGATACCACTTGGAATCCGTGAAGCCTCCCAAGAGCTATAAAGCTCTGAAGGGAAAAAGGATTGTCGTGTAGTACATTGAAGTCGCAGATATAATAGTAAGCAATTACATTTCATTAATCAGGTTTGGTAAAGTAGCAGAAATAAAATTACTTTTTAATTAACAGTTAAAATTAACAATTATACCAGAGTCTAGTCTAAAGGAAAGACAAGTACAGTCTAACAGGAAGAAAAATGTACTGATGTGACACAAGCTAGGACCTAAATTGCAAGTAATGCAACGACTTGGCAATGTCACACAAGCGGACTCACTCGCGTTTGACACACTCGGGTCCGTAGGTGGACCGGTAATGGGGTGAGGGTCCGAGGTTGGACCGGAGGTTTCCAAGGGTATGGCTGGCTTGGGGAGGACCCCTAAGGGCCAGGGGTTGCCCAAATTCGCGGGACGTCAGCACGCCGAAGGCCTGGGTTGAAGGGTCACTCTCACAACTCACCCGTGGTAGCCACTCAAATATCAGCAAATTCGGAACGAGCGCTCACTCACCATCCGACGGAGTTAAGAAGCAATACTAATTAAGCAAGGGAATCCATCAAAGAGAAGTGTTCAGTGGCTCACCTGATCGGTGTGAAGACACCGATCCCGACCGGAGACGAGGGCGAGCGAGGAAGCGTGGGCTTACCCGCACGCCGCGCCGGAGAAGCTTCAACCTGAAATTTCAGATTACATGCACTACGCCCCATGCAAGGGGGGATCTTAGGGAAGGGAATCCAATGATTACACCCAAAACACTACCTCCACACCGGGAGGGGCCTTCAGCCGGCCAAGCGGGGGGGGGGGGGAGTGAAACCGAGCCAGAAGCTAGAAAGGAAGTCGATGCCGATTCTGTCCGCTTCCTGAGCTTCAGGATAGATAGTTGGGTATCTTGACGCTTCGGTCACTCCAGATTTTTGTTGATGACAAGACCAGTTGAAAATTCTTTGTAGCTGGGTCGGGATGACGCCTGAATTTTGTTGATTTCTTTGGTCACCGGTGCTGGTCGGGGTAGAGGCTCGAACATGGTGGCAGGTCTTCAGTTCTGACTGCTTCAGGTTCACAACAGCAGGAAGAAGAGGTTGTAACAA
Source organism: Amorphophallus konjac (assembly GCA_022559845.1). Lineage (NCBI taxonomy): Eukaryota > Viridiplantae > Streptophyta > Magnoliopsida > Alismatales > Araceae > Amorphophallus > Amorphophallus konjac. The sequence goes on along the minus strand of CM040126.1, from coordinate 380,439,246 downwards.
GCTCTCCAGAGCTCAGAATCAGACACCTCCAGAGTCGTTGGAACTGTTGATGAGTCCTCTTCGAAGAGAGACCAACATGGATGCCAAACATTGTCGGAGTAGACCGGTAGAACTAGAACAATGAGGGGGGGTCGGAGCAGACTGATAGGAAGCAGAATCGCACACCCGGAGGAAGAAAATGATAACTCTTGATTCCGGGCGCAAAACAGAGCTCCGCTTCTTGATTATGAAAGTAGACTTGTAGAAGAAGCTCTCGGCCAAGCCTCGCCTCCAGATCTTCAAGAGAGTGGTCGTGGTAGCTTCAGGAGTCAGCTTCAGGTTGCTCTTCAGGTAGGAAGTGCGCAGTCGGGGAAGATCGACTGCTCAAGACGGCCCCAAACTCAGAATGTGATGAGACCACCGCCGTTGCGAAGTCGACTTAGAGACGCTTCCAACGGTGCCTCTTGAGCCTTTAAGAACATTCGGAGGAAGCTGTGGTCGCCTCTGCAAGCTGCTGTTCTTCTGTAGGTCTTCAGCTGTGAACAGGTTCGTCGATGTAGCTCCCAAATGACAACCAAATGATAAGAAGAAGTGGTTGAATGGTGAAGGGGATATGAAGAGTGGTGGGAGGGGAGTGTGGGGGAGGTATGGAGGGTGGCTAGGGGGTGGTAGAAGAGCTGGGGAAGGGGGAGGGCGCATGGACTTGTAGGTTTCAGCCAAGGTGGAGAGGGGGTGGAGGGTGGTAGATATTCTAGGTAGAATGGAATGGGGGGGGAAAGGAGGGGAGGGGCGACCAGACCTAAGAGGGGGTGCTTGGGGGCGCCCTAAGTCTTTGGGGATGGAGGGAAAATTTCAAAATAATTCTCTTGGGAGCTGGAGGGTTGCATGGGGGAGGGGAAAGAGTGCTTGGGAAAGGGTAGTGGGGTGGTTGGGGGTTGGAGGTTGGCTTGGTGATTGGGGGTTCTTCTTTGGGACTAGGGTAGAGTAATGAGGAGGGTGTGGGGAAGGGGAGAGGCCTTAATGGGGGTAGGTGGGAGATAGAAGTGGTTGGGAGGGGAGGAGAGAGAGGGTAGGGCGCAGCCCCCTTGTGGTGAGTGAGAGAGAGAGAGAGAGAGAGAGAGAGAGAGAGAGAGAGAGAGAGAGAGAGAGAGAGAGAGAGAGAGTGATGGGTGGGGATTCTCTCCCCTAGGGCTTCTCACCCACTATTGGATTCACTCCACTAATAATCTGAATTTTGAATTCTCAAATGGCAAACTTTTCATTCATTGATTGATTCAAAATGGAGAGAGTGGGGTCCTATTTATAGGAATCTCACAACTTACAATAAGACCCTGACTTTTGGAGCATTGACAAATAACCAAGGGGAAGGGGGGGGGGGGGGGGGTGGTGAGGACACGCGTCACACTTTACGACGGAGTACACGGATCTCGCCGGCATCCCTTTGGCTCGGCGACCAGTTGACAGATTAGCGGAGCTATCATCACTTATTTTATGCTTTGGGCCATGTTGGGCCTTGGTTTAGTCCGTGTGTGGACAATTTTCTTTCAGTCATGGACCTTTTTTTAGGCCAATTAGGCTTTATTTGTGTTTTGTAGGCTTGCTAGAGGCTAGGGGGGTTATTGGGCCACTTCTTGGTTCACTCCTCTAGCCCACTTGGGCTGTCCACTTTCCCCCCCCCCCTGGGCCCACCTTGGGAGGCGCGCCCCACCTAGGGTTAGGGTTGGGGGCGGACCATTCCCTCCCCTCTTGGTGGGAGTGGCAGCCGCCCTTTCCCCCTTGCCCTCTCCCTCTTTTGGCCGCCCCCCCCACCTTTCACTCCTAGAATCTAGGAGATTTGAATGGCCTTCCTCGGTTGTGGCCGCCCCCCCCATTTCCTTTCCCCCTTGGCTAGGGTTTAGACCTAGCATTTCCCCATCCCATATAAAAGACCTTGTATTTTCTTTTCAAAAGAATAATGAAAAAATTGATGCTTGAGTGTTCGTGTGGAGTGCCACGTTGCGAAAAGGGGCGACCCCTTCTTCTTCCTCCTCCTTGAGGGTGCGACGCCCTCACCTCCTCTCCAGTCCTTGGGTGCGACGCCCAGGGGTAGGAGATCTCCCCCAAGGGATTCCAACGCCAGCAGCCTTCAACCATCGTCCACGGCGACGAGTTCGGTGGAGCGACGGTGCACGCAGGATCGTCTTCCTCTTCCCCGGGCGTCCCTGTGCTGACAGCAGATTTGGTGTCCAGAGATCGGTCCGGTGCGTCCGTTTCCCGGCAGCGTCTCATCCAAGTTTCTTCACGACTTTCGTACCCCTTCCAGTCATCTTTCCAACCCCACCGGCCTTGGCCAAAAATTCCACCCACAGAGAAAGTTGTCTTTACAGACACTTTCGTCGCGCTGTCCGCCTCCCTGACAGTCTCACCTGTGATCCGAGACGACTTGGGTCACCGTTTGCATGCCTCTCCTACCACCAAACACCGCCAGTCCCTTCATAACATTTGTTCCCCTCCCAGTCACGAATCCAACCCCTCTGACCTCGCCTTCAAACTCCATCGGGGTAAACTTTTGTCTTCAAGCACACTTTTAGTGCGCAATCCTGCGCTACAGTACCCGAGCGGGACTGTCAGCAGAGGGCCTCCAAAGGGGGTACCACTTCCCGTCCTCGGATCGATCCGCAACTTGGTAGGTCGACTACTCACATCCCACCACACCTCCAGTAATCATCTCGGGCCGGAACTCCTTCTGTACCCTTGCTCCATCACCACCCCACCCACGGTCACAGATCAGACTGCCCTGAAGTGCTGTCTGTGCACCCCTGTTGTCACCCCCTTCGCACCCAATTCCTCCACAGGACCCCATCTGCCACCACTGCCCCTGGAGAGCCGCCCCTGTCAGCCTTCCACCAGAGAAGACGCCGCCACAAACGCTGTCCGGACGGCCGTGTACCAGCGCCATCTCTGCCCGCTGTCACAGGGACCAGCCAGCTACCTCTCGTCGGACCGACATCCTCCCTCGAGGCTGTAGCAGCAGCGTGGCCCCTCCATCCGGTCCGGCATCCCAGCAGTGCCCGCGGCGACGTGGACCTCCTCCTCAAAGGCTACTACAGGAGCGATCGGCATTGCGAGGGTCGGCATCCGGCTTCATCCCCGACCTCGGCTGCTGCCCGTCAACCCGTGCGCCGGCCGCCCCGTGTGTAGTTATGGTTGTAGCCTATTACCTCCCTGCGAGGAGTGGGCCCTTTTGATGTTTGTATTAGTTTTCTCACGCGTGTATCGGGGTGGTTGGACTCGGCCGGGGTTCCTTCCCCACGCCTAGGCGTGGAGGTACGTGTCTCGCTCCCGCCCGTAGTACTTGCTTATCACGTATATGATTGATTGTGCCGCGTGAGTGAGTGTAGGGTCTAGCTAGTTTCATTTATTACTGCTGGTTGAGAGAGACGAGAGCGGCCCTTTTCCCTTGGCCCTAGTCGAGCACCGAGCTCGGACTAGACTCCCGTGTCGTCCAGCGGCTTCTCGCCCGTTGTGACCCCGTTGCGCCTCCCTCCGTGGGACGGCCGTGGTTCGGAGTTCTGTTGAGAGACGCCTCCGCCCGGAGGGAGTTCACGTTAGTCGGTCACACCGGCTTGCCTTGTCTCGTGCGCGTGCTGGTCGCGTTCTTTAGCATCCTAGGTTAGCTAGCGAGTCAGTTGTCCCGCATCAAATTTTGGTATCAGAGCATAGGGAACCAGTTTGTTCTTACAAATTGGGGTCTTAGGCCATTTGAGTCATTAGATTTGTCTTAGGTTCTTTGCATCCTTAGTAGTCCTAGGCCAATTGAGTCTCATCTTGCATTTGAGTCTGTGTCCCATTTTGTGGTCGTGTCTATTTCACCCTTGTTCCCTAGGGTCTTGCATGCCCACCCGGCGTGGTACTTCCTACCACCGCCCGCCCCCTATGGCTGATCCTAGGAACCCCGTACCCAGCGATCTCTCCATGCAGGAGATGATGCAGACCATCATGGAGTCCATGAGACATGAGATTAGGGGTCAGACCGACCGGATAGAGGGCCAGTTGAAGGTCATGGAGGACCGAATGGGAGATATGGAGGACCGGATTGAGGCCTCTAACCGGACCATTCAGGGTCTAGTTGATCGCCCCCAGGGTAGAGTCCCACCCATAGATGTTCCCGAGCAGGCCCATGGCCAACGTGACCCTGCTCCTCGACCCAACCAGCCTAGGGGAGGCGACGGTCATAACCGTGGTCGACAGGTCCACGCACGTGAGGTTGAGGACTTTGGGTCCGACAATGAGAGTGAGGGTTATGGCCGTGGACGACAGGGCCGACGGTACCATCGGGATGAGGATGAGGAGCGTATCCTCCGATCTGTGCGAGTAGATCCACCCTCTTTTGATGGGTCCTTGGACCCTGACCTGTTTAGTGACTGGGCCACTAGCATGGACCGCTATTTCGAGTGGGTAGACATGGCCGAGCATAGGAAAGTCAGGTTTGCCAAGATGAAGCTGGTTGGCAGGGCCCAGACTACTGGGCTACAGTTGAGAGTTTGATTGGGCAACGGCATGAGCCCCCGATTGAGACCTGGGAGGAGATGAGGGCGAAACTAGAGCAGAAGTATGTCCCCCGATCCCACCGCCACCGGCTCATTGATCGGTGGCAGAGTCTTACCCAGGGGAATCGGCCTGTCATGGAGTACATTGCCGAATTTGATGAGTGCCTGCTGAGATGTGGGGTCAGGGAAGAGACTATCATGACGGTAGCTCGATTCCGTCGGGGTTTGAAACGGCACCTTCATATGGAGTTACTCCGCCGTCATGTGCAGACATTAGAGGAGGCCTACCAAGTGGCCCGCGAGATGGAGCAGTTCGAGTTAGATTTTGCTCCCGCCCAGCGCCCCACACCCACCTATTCTCGAGGAGCGGATCCTCGCGCCACTACGGGGCAGTTTTCTAGGGGACCCTTGATCCGACCTCAGGATATTGCTAGGGAGACCCCTCGCCAGGACCTTGCCCCTAGGCCTCGACCTCCCGCCCCGAGGGACTTCCTCCCTCGACCCCAGGCCCCTTCCACCGAGGTTCCTCGCCCTCAGCAGCCTGCCATTCCTACTAGGTCCCAGTTTCCACCTCCCCCGGCTCGTCGTGACGACAAGGGGAAAGGGCCGATGACTGGTGGAGCACCGCAAGGCCCTAGGCCTCGTGGTGATTGCTATCGTTGTGGAGGAGCCGGTCATTACGCTGTTCAGTGCCCTACCCGACAGCAGACCGTGGCTCTAGGAGAGACATCCACAGGGGAGGCCGTACCTGAGGTTGAACCTGTTAGCTATGAGGCCGACCTTGAGCTCGCGGAGGAGTTTTTTGATGAGTTGTTAGAAAGCGAGCAGGTCGACACCCAGGGTACGCAGCACCAGGATGATGTTCAGCTGGGAGTTGTTAGGTGTATTTTGGCCCAGCCTTTGGTGAGTGATGACTGGCGTCGCACCACCATCTTTCATACTTTCTGCAGACTAGGAGGGAAAGTCTGCAAGGTGATTATAGACAGTGGGAGTTGCATCAATGCCATCTCCACGGGCACAGTGAAACGCCTAGGATTGACCCCCGTGGACCACCCCTCCCCTTACCGTGTGTCTTGGGTAGACACTACCTCCATTCCGGTCAGACAGCGTTGCCTAGTGCCCTTACAGTTCCACGCCTACCAGGATGAGATCTGGTGTGACGTCTTGCCTATGGAGGTAGGTAGTATCATTCTAGGGAGACCTTGGTTGTTTGATAGGGATGCCACCCTCCATGGTCGTTTGAACACATGCACTTTTGATCACAGCGGCCAGAGGATCACCCTTCACCCTTCCCAGCCCACACGTCCTCCCGTTCGGGGACCCACCGGTCCTAGCACTTCGAGCACTGATGTCCAGGGGCCCAGTGCCCCTTCCCCAGCCCAGGACCCAGCCCCACCCATTGCTACCACTGGTCCTCCGGCTAGGAGGTTGATGTTAGTCAGCTCCCGGGAGATGGAGCGCGACTTTGCGAGAGGAGATCCCATCTTTGCTGTAGTAGTCCGCGAGAGGCCTAGAGAGGCAGAGGGGGAGTCCCCACCCGACGTGGCTGCTATTATTCAGGAGTTCTCCGATGTTTTCCCCGATGACCTTCCCGAAGGTCTTCCTCCCATGAGAGACATCCAGCATGCTATAGATTTGATACCGGGGTCCTCATTGCCCAACCTGCCACACTATAGGATGAGCCCCACTGACCACGCTGAGCTCCAGCGCCAGGTGAATGAGTTGATGTCTAGGGGATCTCTCCGAGAGAGTATGAGTCCTTGTGCCGTCCCCGCCCTACTTGCCCCCAAGAAAGACGGTACTTGGAGGATGTGCATAGACAGCCGTGCTATCAACAAGATCACGGTGAAATATAGGTTTCCCATTCCCCGTCTGGATGATATGATGGATATGATGGCGGGAGCCACTGTGTTCTCCAAGATTGATCTAAAGAGTGGCTATCACCAGGTAAGGATCAGACCTGGAGATGAATGGAAGACGGCCTTCAAGACCAAGGATGGTCTTTATGAGTGGCTGGTCATGCCCTTTGGGCTGACCAATGCTCCCAGCACCTTCATGAGGCTGATGACTCAGGTCTTGCGACCCTTGATAGGAATCTTCGTGGTAGTTTACTTCGATTACATCCTCATTTACAGCCGTACCCGGGAGATCCATTTAGACCACCTTCGGCAGGTCTGTTTGATTCTGAGGAGAGAGAGCTTATTTGCCAACCCTAAGAAATGCGCGTTCATGACCTCTCAGGTCACCTTCCTAGGGTTCATTGTTTCTAGTGAGGGAGTGTCTGCCGACCCTGAGAAGGTCAGGGCAATTGTTGAGTGGCCCGAGCCTCGTACCCTACATGATGTCCGTAGCTTTCACGGACTGGCGACCTTCTATCGCCGTTTTATCCGAGGCTTTAGCTCCATCACCGCCCCTATCACGGACTGCATTAGGAAAGGGGCCTTTGAGTGGACCAAGGCTGCTTCAGCCGCTTTCGCGCTCCTCAAAGAGCGCATGACCCAGGCACCCGTCCTTCGTCTTCCAGACTTCACGAAGGTGTTTGAGGTCTCTTGTGATGCCTCAGGGGTAGGCATAGGAGGAGTTCTTAGTCAGGAGACCCATCCCGTTGCATTCTTTAGCGAGAAGCTGAGCGATGCGAAACTGCGTTACTCTACATACGATAAGGAATTCTACGCAGTTGTGCAAGCTTTGAGGCATTGGAGACACTATTTGTTACATCAGGAGTTTGTGTTGTATTCTGATCATGAGGCACTCCGATATCTCCATGCCCAAAAGAAGCTCAACTCTCGCCATAGCCGATGGGTCGAGTTCCTCCAGGAGTACACATTTGTGCTGAAGCACAAGGCCGGTGTGGAGAACCGGGTTGCTGATGCCTTGAGCCGCCGTACTCACCTATTGACCACCATGAGTGTGGAGGTGGTTGGGATGGATAGGATGAGGGAGCTGTATGCCGATTGCCCGGATTTCGGTCCGATGTTCACCACCCTCCAGTCAGGTCCGTCCCATGAGTACCCCGACTATACGTTGCAGGATGGCTACCTTTTCTATGGGAGCAGGCTTTGTGTCCCACGGACCTCGGTCCGTGATTTTCTTACTTGGGAGTTGCATGCTGGGGGTCTAGCCGGCCACTTTGGCCGGAATAAGACCATTGAGGCCATTGAGTACCGCTTCTTTTGGCCTAGCCTGAAGCGGGATGTTGCTAGGATTGTGGCCCAGTGCCGCATTTGTGCCTTGGCCAAACAGAGGAAACAGAATACCGGCCTTTACACTCCCCTCCCAGTGCCAGATAGTCCATGGCAGGACATTAGCATGGACTTTGTCTTAGGCTTGCCCCGTACCCTCCGCCGACACGACTCCATTTTCGTGGTGGTGGACAGATTCTCTAAGATGGCCTTGTTTATCCCATGTTCTAAAACATCAGATGCCTCTAGGGTTGCCCGTCTATTCTTCACCCATTGTGTCTCTAGGTTTGGGTTGCCGCGTACTATTGTGTCAGATAGGGATGTTCGCTTTACTTGTTATTTCTGGAAGACCCTATGGCACATGATGGGCACACAGCTGAAGTTTTCTACTGCTTACCACCCCCAGACCGATGGTCAAACAGAGGTTGTGAATAGGAGTTTGGGGGATTTTTTGAGGTGTCTAGTGCGTGAGCGTGACCGGGATTGGGATTTAGTTCTCCCTCTAGCGGAGTTTGCTTACAATGATTCGGTCAATAGGTCTACTGGTTTGAGTCCTTTTGAGATAGTCACTGGTCGTAGGCCTAGAAAACCGATAGACTTGGTCCCATCCCCTGTCCAGGCCCGTGTCTCAGAGTCAGCTGAGTCCTTTGCTGAGCATGTTAGGCAGTTGAATGAGCATGTACGTCGTCACATTGAGGCCAGCAACGCACGATATAAGGAGTTAGCTGATGTGCATCGACGCACGCGTGAGTTCCGCGAGGGAGAGTATGTCATGATCAGGGTCAGACCTGAACGGTTCCCTTCGGGGGCCGTAAAGAAACTCCAGGACCGCGGTGCCGGACCCTTCCGAGTTCTGAGGCGGATTGGGTCTAACGCGTATGAGATTGAGCTGCCAGATGATTATGGGATCAGTTCGACGTTCAACGTCTCTGATCTGGTGGCCTATCGGGATCCAGCAGTGATTCCCAGTGAGCTTCTTGGGCCTCCCCTTCCTGTTGTGAGCGATACACCTTCTGAGAGTCCACCTCCTCCAGCCCCATTACAGAGACGCGAGCACATCGATTGTATACTGGATGAGCAGGTGACCACCACCAGGAGCGGGGCCTACCAGCGCTTCCTAGTGCGTTGGAGAGGGCGCCCTGAGACAGACGACACCTGGATCACGCGGGGAGAGCTGGAGCGTTACCTGAGCGACCGTGACCCTTACTCGACGGGGTCGAGTTCTTCCCACCCGGGGAGAATTGGTGAGGACACGCGTCACACTTTACGACGGAGTACACGGATCTCGCCGACATCCCTTTGGCTCGGCGACCAGTTGACAGATTAGCGGAGCTATCATCACTTATTTTATGCTTTGGGCCATGTTGGGCCTTGGTTTAGTCCGTGTGTGGACAATTTTCTTTCAGTCATGGACCTTTTTTTAGGCCAATTAGGCTTTATTTGTGTTTTGTAGGCTTGCTAGAGGCTAGGGGGGTTATTGGGCCACTTCTTGGTTCACTCCTCTAGCCCACTTGGGCTGTCCACTTTTCCCCCCCCCCTGGGCCCACCTTGGGAGGCGCGCCCCACCTAGGGTTAGGGTTGGGGGCGGACCATTCCCTCCCCTCTTGGTGGGAGTGGCAGCCGCCCTTTCCCCCTTGCCCTCTCCCTCTTTTGGCCGCCCCCCCCCCCACCTTTCACTCCTAGAATCTAGGAGATTTGAATGGCCTTCCTCGGTTGTGGCCGCCCCCCCCATTTCCTTTCCCCCTTGGCTAGGGTTTAGACCTAGCATTTCCCCATCCCATATAAAAGACCTTGTATTTTCTTTTCAAAAGAATAATGAAAAAATTGATGCTTGAGTGTTCGTGTGGAGTGCCACATTGCGAAAAGGGGCGACCCCTTCTTCTTCCTCCTCCTTGAGGGTGCGACGCCCTCACCTCCTCTCCAGTCCTTGGGTGCGACGCCCAGGGGTAGGAGATCTCCCCCAAGGGATTCCAACGCCAGCAGCCTTCAACCATCGTCCACGGCGACGAGTTCGGTGGAGCGACGGTGCACGCAGGATCGTCTTCCTCTTCCCCGGGCGTCCCTGTGCTGACAGCAGATTTGGTGTCCAGAGATCGGTCCGGTGCGTCCGTTTCCCGGCAGCGTCTCATCCAAGTTTCTTCACGACTTTCGTACCCCTTCCAGTCATCTTTCCAACCCCACCGGCCTTGGCCAAAAATTCCACCCACAGAGAAAGTTGTCTTTACAGACACTTTCGTCGCGCTGTCCGCCTCCCTGACAGTCTCACCTGTGATCCGAGACGACTTGGGTCACCGTTTGCATGCCTCTCCTACCACCAAACACCGCCAGTCCCTTCATAACATTTGTTCCCCTCCCAGTCACGAATCCAACCCCTCTGGCCTTGCCTTCAAACTCCATCGGGGTAAACTTTTGTCTTCAAGCACACTTTTAGTGCGCAATCCTTCGCTACAGTACCCGAGCGGGACTGTCAGCAGAGGGCCTCCAAAGGGGGTACCACTTCCCGTCCTCGGATCGATCCGCAACTTGGTAGGTCGACTACTCACATCCCACCACACCTCCAGTAATCATCTCGGGCCGGAACTCCTTCTGTACCCTTGCGCCATCACCACCCCACCCACGGTCACAGATCAGACTGCCCTGAAGTGCTGTCTGTGCACCCCTGTTGTCACCCCCTTCGCACCCAATTCCTCCACAGGACCCCATCTGCCACCACTGCCCCTGGAGAGCCGCCCCTGTCAGCCTTCCACCAGAGAAGACGCCGCCACAAACGCTGTCCGGACGGCCGTGTACCAGCGCCATCTCTGCCCGCTGTCACAGGGACCAGCCAGCTACCTCTCGTCGGACCGACATCCTCCCTCGAGGCTGTAGCAGCAGCGTGGCCCCTCCATCCGGTCCGGCATCCCAGCAGTGCCCGCGGCGACGTGGACCTCCTCCTCAAAGGCTACTACAGGAGCGATCGGCATTGCGAGGGTCGGCATCCGGCTTCATCCCCGACCTCGGCTGCTGCCCGTCAACCCGTGCGCCGGCCGCCCCGTGTGTAGTTATGGTTGTAGCCTATTACCTCCCTGCGAGGAGTGGGCCCTTTTGATGTTTGTATTAGTTTTCTCACGCGTGTATCGGGGTGGTTGGACTCGGCCGGGGTTCCTTCCCCACGCCTAGGCGTGGAGGTACGTGTCTCGCTCCCGCCCGTAGTACTTGCTTATCACGTATATGATTGATTGTGCCGCGTGAGTGAGTGTAGGGTCTAGCTAGTTTCATTTATTACTGCTGGTTGAGAGAGACGAGAGCGGCCCTTTTCCCTTGGCCCTAGTCGAGCACCGAGCTCGGACTAGACTCCCGTGTCGTCCAGCGGCTTCTCGCCCGTTGTGACCCCGTTGCGCCTCCCTCCGTGGGACGGCCGTGGTTCGGAGTTCTGTTGAGAGACGCCTCCGCCCGGAGGGAGTTCACGTTAGTCGGTCACACCGGCTTGCCTTGTCTCGTGCGCGTGCTGGTCGCGTTCTTTAGCATCCTAGGTTAGCTAGCGAGTCAGTTGTCCCGCATCAGGGGGCGCCCTTGGGCCTAGCCCAATGAATTGGGCCCATTAACCTATGACACTTAACTTATGTAGATGACTCATTAACCTAGGCACTAGACTCAAATAAAAGGAAAATTACAATGATATGACTCAAATAAAATATGAAAATTACATGACTTGACTCAGAAAAATATGATGGACACAATGGAGCTATGTTGGCGAGCAATCGAAGCTGTGGAAAATGTGAAGGGCGAGAGATGCCCCCATCATACCCCCGGGGTGCGAATAACTCGACTCCGTCGAGCATGGGTCCGCCGGGGAAGGGGTCCTCCAATGCAGCTCCGGGCGAGCCACAACCTCCAAACTCAACCTCGCGTCCTTAGCTGGGGAACTGCTCTTCATCCTCTCAAGGTGGCTCGGGCACACCCTCTTGCCGGTGATAGTAACTTGCTTGCCCAGTATTGCCTCCGTGTGCACACGTCGGACTCTCAAGCTAATATGTGGAAGCTCTCCGAGGATGTCACTCAGAAAGATGGGGGTAGGCTGTAGGTGCTCACTCGGATCCACCACGGTGCCCTTAGAGGGTGCTAGATCCGCCACGTGAAAAGTGGGGTATATCCCAAAATCCCATCGGTAAATCCAACCCGTAAGCCAGGTTGCCAAAGCCACTCGGAACATGGAAGGTCCAAGTCATCGTGCCCTCGATTTGGAGGTGACCCTAAGATAGAGCCATTCCAAAGCCACCATCGTAGGGTTGCCTACTTGGAATCCAAAGTGGCACTCGTGAGTTTTTGCCTGCTTATTATGAACCTCACCGCTCGTTGCTGAATGCTTGCTTGGATGCACATGACATGCATTATGGGGCGGTGGGTGTGTGAAAATGTGTGTGGATAAAGGTGGACTAGGACATCCATAGATGGACCTATCATCCCATGATGCCATATGGACCTTGATGAGCCTTGGTGGGCCGGGGCAACCAAATGTGGCCCTATCATGCATAGACTCTCTAACAAAGGTTGGAGGGCCGGGGCATCAGTAGGTGATCCGGTCATGCATGGGGGTGACAAATGCCGGGGGACCCGGACATCCACGAATGCTCCTATCATGCTTAAGACTTATGATGAGTGAAGGTGGACCATTACATCTGATTTTGGACCACTCATGCTTTCTACTTGACATGTGGGTGATATGAATGAATGGACCTAACATAGTGTTCATGCCAAGTGGTGTGGTAAACCTAGACACATGCATGCTTTTCCCAAAGGTGACTTCCATGTGTATAGGTGTGGGACAACCTTTGAACTTCCATTGGAAAGGATCGAATGGATCTAAGAAGGTGGTCATCATGGGGTGGGGCACAACTTTATTACCTAGAGATATGTGGCCCAAGGTCATGGCTCCCAAGGTGTAACCCGAGTCTAGGATGGGGTGGATTGGGTCAAACATGGTGGGTTGGGATAGGGAAAGGTGGGTGGTGGATAAGGTGGTTGGGTCCCATGGGTTCTTTGACCCCCATTGGAAGGGATCAAAGGGATCATAAAAAGGGTTATCGAGGGGGAGGGGCCCTATGTCCTCAAGATCCTCAAATGGTGGTGGGTCATCCTCCTCTAATGAGACAATTGAGCCGAAGTTCTTTGTGGGTGGGTCGGTCATGAGGGGCGGGTTTGACTTTCCACCCGATATAAGAAGCTCCAAATTGAGGAGAAGGTCGGGCTCATCGGGTGTGGGGAGGAATAGAAGGAGGTCGCTAGTGTAGCAACCAATGGTGCAAACCGAGGTGATAGACCCGACCCAAAGGTGGAGGAGGTCAAGGCTCCTAGATTGGTGGGCGATGGGGGTCAACGAGACGATCAACTCAAATTGCCAAGCTAAGCCCTTGAGAAGGTCCTCTAAGGTTTCCACTTGGTAGGATGTTTGGATTATGCTGTGATAGGAGGAGATGTGCACTATGGGAAGGTTTTCCTTTATGGGAGGGAAATTGTGGGCCGTGATCTCTCTTATTGGGCTCTTCTTTAGCCAACTAATAAGGGGTTCCCCTAAGATGAGTTTGGCCCTAACTAGAGAGGGTGGTGTAAGGTGAAGGTCACCATGTGATGTTTCTTCTTCTACTTGGTCATGGGTGGTCTCCGTGGTAGGGATAGGGTCCGGAGTGTTCACCACTATGGGGTCGGGTATGGGTTCCTCCTCTAAAAAGGTGAGAGGGTCTTTTGGTGATATGGTGATGAGGGTTGGTGCATGGCACACCCGGGGTGGAAGGTAAAGGGAAACTTGGTTTGGGATAGGGAGGGGAAGTAGTGGGGGACTAGGACATGGGAGTTTTGGGGGAGGGAGTGGGAGATGGGTTGGTTGGGGTGGCTTGGGTTGGTCGGTCTTGGGGGGAGTGTCCCTTATAGGGAAAAATGGAGGGGTAGTGGTGGTCCTTATTGGGGAAACCGGGTCAGTTAGGGGTCTCTTCCCCTTAGGATCGTCCGGTTGTGGAGGGGTGGAAGTGGGGGCTAATTGGGTTTGGATAGTGAGGTTTGTGGAAGGGGGTTTTGGTTGGGGTGTGGGGACCCTCATGGGGTTAGGTGGGGAGGTGGATGCTTGGATTATTTGGGTCCTAAGGGATAGGATTTGGTGGCGGAGTGTAGCGGTGATGGTTGAGAGGGGATTTGTTGGGAGTGGTGGGGGTGGAGGCCTAAAGGTGGTCTCAAGTTGGCCGGGTGGGGATGGAGGAGTGGTAGTGCTCCTCGGGCTAGGGGTGTTTGAGTAGAAGGGGTGGGAATATTTGGAGATGTAGATCTTCCTAAATTCTTCCTTCATATCATCCCATGAAGAAATGAGCTCTTGCCTCCTAACCCTTCTTAATCCCTCTATGTGTTCCCACTTACTCTTGGCTGGACCCCAAAATCGTCCCTTGGCCTTGCGGACTCTTGCGGGTCCATATACCCAAGTCTTTTCAAAATATCTTTCCATGGTAGCCTCCCGCCTATCATAATCACTAGAATGTGATCCGTCAAAGGTAATAACATCATCTAGAATGAAGTCCATGGGTGGCGAGTAGGTTAAGTAGGAAGTGGCCATGAAGATCGGGGGGAGATAAATGCAATGGTCGGACTGATGATGACTCCAATGCAAGCGTGCCGTAGGATTTGACTTGTAGAGATAAGTCAATGACTTGCTTTGATACCAATTGATGTGACACAAGCTAGGACCTAAATTGCAAGCAACACAACGACTTGGTAATGTCACACAAGCGGACTCACTCGCGTTTGACACACTCGGGTCCGTAGGTGGACCGGTAATAGGGTGAGGGTCCGAGGTTGGACCGGAGGTTTCCAAGGGTACGGATGGCTTGGGGAGGACCCCTAAGGGCCAGGGGTTACCCAAATTCACGGGCGGTCAGCACGCCGATGGCCTGGGTTGAAGAGTCACTCTCACAACTCACCCGCGGTAGCCACTCAAATATAAGCAAATTCGGAATGAGCGCTCACTCACCATCCGACGGAGTTAAGAATCAATACTAATTAAGCAAGGAAATCCAGCAAAGAGAAGTGTTCAGTGGCTCACCTGATCGGTGTGAAGACACCGATCCCGACCGGAGACGAAGGCGAGCGAGGAAGCGTGGGCTTACCCGCACGCCGCGCCGGAGAAGCTTCAACCTGAAATTTCAGATTACATGCACTACGCCCCATGCAAGGGGGGGATATTGGGGAAGGGAATCTAATGACTACACCCAAAACACTACCTCCACATAGGGAGGGGCCTTCATCCGGCCAAGCGGGGAGGGGTGAAACCGAGCTAGAAGCTAGAAAGGCAGCCGATGCCGGTTCTATCTGCTTCCTGAGCTTCAGGATAGACAGTTGGATATCTTGACGCTGCGGTCACTCCAGATTTTTGTTGATGACGAAACTAGTTGGAAATTCTTTCGTATCTGGGTCGGGATGACGCCTGAAGTTTTTTGATTTCTTTGGTCACCGGTGCTGGTCGGGGTAGAGGCTTGAACAGGGTGGCAGGTCTTCAGTTCTGACTACTTCAGGTTCACAATAGCAGGAAGAAGAGGTTGCCACAAGCGCTCCAGAGCTCAGAATAAGGCACCGCTGGAGTCGTTGGAACCTTCGATGAGTCCTCTTCGGAGACCAACGGGGATGCCAAACATTGTCGGAGTAGACCGGTAGAACTCAAACAATGAGGGGGGGTCGGAGCAGACTGATAGGAAGCAGAACCGCACACCCGGAGGAAGAAAATGATAACTCTTGATTCCGGGCGTAAAAGAGAGCTCCGCTTCTTGATTATGGAAGTAGACTTGTCGAAGAAGCTCCCGGCCAAGCCTCGCCTCCAGATCTTTCAGAGAGTGGTCGTGGTAGCTTCAGGAGTCAGCTTCAGGTTGCTCTTCAGGGAGGAAGTGCGTAGTCGGGGAAGATCGACTACTCAGGACGGCCCCAAACTCAGAATGTAATGAGACCACTGCCGTTGCGAAGTCGATTGGGAGACGCTTCCAACGGTGCTTCTTGAGCCTTTAAGAACGTCCGGAGGAAGCCGTGGTCGCCTCTGGAAGCTGCTGTTATTATGCAGGTCTTCAGCTGTGAACAGGTTCGTCGATGTAGCTCCCAAATGACAAACAAATGATAAGAAGAAGTGGTTGAATGGTGAAGGGGATATGAAGAGTGGTGGGAGGGGAGTGTGGGGGAGGTATGGAGGGTGGCTAGGGGGTGGTAGAAGAGCTGGGGAAGGGGGAGGGCGCATGGACTTGTAGGTTTCAGCCAAGGTGGAGAGGGGGTGGAGGGTGGTAGATATTCTAGGTAGAATGGAATGGGGGGGGGAAAGGAGGGGAGGGGCGACCAGACCTAAGAGGGGGTGCTTGGGGGCGCCCTAAGTCTTTGGGGATGGAGGGAAAATTTCAAAATAATTCTCTTGGGAGCTGGAGGGTTGCATGGGGGAGGGGAAAGGGTGCTTGGGAAAGGGTAGTGGGGTGGTTGGGGGTTGGAGGTTGGCTTGGTGATTGGGGGTTCTTCTTTGGGACTAGGGTAGAGTAATGAGGAGGGTGTGGGGAAGGGGAGAGGCCTTAATGGGGGTAGGTGGGAGATAGAAGTGGTTGGGAGGGGAGGAGAGAGAGGGTAGGGCGCAGCCCCCTTGTGGTGAGAGAGAGAGAGAGAGAGAGAGAGAGAGAGAGAGAGAGAAAGAGATGGGTGGGGATTCTCTCCCCTAGGGCTTCTCACCCACTATTGGATTCACTCCACTAGTAATCTGAATTTTGAATTCTCAAATGACAAACTTTTCATTCATTGATTGATTCAAAATGGAGAGAGTGGGGTTCTATTTATTGGGATCCCACAACTTACAATAAGACCCTGACTTTTGGAGCATTGACAAATAACCAAGGGGAAGGGGGGGGGCGCCCTTGGGCCTAGCCCAATGAATTGGGCCCATTAACTAATCTAATCAACCCTATGACACTTAACTTAGGTAGATGACTCATTAACCTAGGCACTAGACTCAAATAAAAGGAAAATTACAATGATATGACTCAAATAAAATATGAAAATTACATGACTTGACTCAGAAAAATATGATGGACACAATGGAGCTATGTTGGGGAGCAATCGAAGCTGTGGAAAATGTGAAGGGCGAGAGATGCCCCCATCATGTACACTTAGGTCGGGGGAAGCCCGACGCAGGTACCGCTGGCAACTACAAACTCGCCACATCAGGAACCACAAAGGAAGCAGAGACGACCACACCTGAAAAGTAGGGGTGAGGCTCGTGTCACTGGCTCAATAGGGGTCATGCGGATCCCCACTGAAAAATAACGCAGTAACATGGAACAACAGCTAAAATAGCAGTAGTAGTAAAGCAGGAAAACTACCACTAGAAAGCTGTAAAAGATAGCCGGAAACGGAAGGAGTAGGAATAGCTAAAAGAAAAGGGAAAAGAAGCCGAACTGAACCAGAACCTCGACTCCTACGCTACTCCAGCAGCAACATAAGGGTGAACTCTGATCTTACAAAGTCAGGAGTTACCGATCTGCTAACACATCACCAGGCCTAAAGCTCAGGCCTACGAAACGAGGTGAAAAGCCTAGAAAAGACCTAGACAGACAACCGACACCAAAGCCTACATGACCCAATTATCGTGCACGCTCTCCTAAACACAACCGCATGCACAACTAGAGTGTCGTACACACCACACAACACTGACCTCAAGTATAGCCAAGAAAAGACTAACCCGGGAAGGTCACGACATGAAGTGCGAGAAACGCGAGAGTTACGTGTCACGTGACGGAAGCATCTCCTCACTGGAAGAACAACCAGATGCGTCCACTGACGTCTTATACTGCGCCATAAATATCTCCCTACGGACGCCGAGAACGACGGAGACTGAGATACTCACAGAACCAGAACATGAACTACAGTAATGAGTGACTAGTCAGGGTCACGCCCGTCGACGCCAGTCCAAACGCCCCTGACCACATGTGCACACACCGACTCTTACCTAGAGCCAGGTCTCTAGCTAGTTTTCCCCCCAGCAGGACGCTACCATAAAGCAGGGGCCCACGGAAACTAGCTTAAAAACCGTATCTCGGGAATTGCCCTCACCACCACTCCCGGGTGGACCGACACTCGAGGTCGTGAGACTACGACTGGTGGAGGGTCACTAGACACAGAGACTCTGAAACACGAGTGCTGGAGTACAGACAGGTTAAGCACGCACTGTCACCCCTACTACGAAGCACAGAGGTAGTACACCAACTGCCAACACACTCAGGACATGGCAACTAGACCTACCAACGCAACGATCCTTGAGTCTCATGACTC
The DNA here is from genome assembly GCA_022559845.1 of Amorphophallus konjac. Lineage (NCBI taxonomy): Eukaryota > Viridiplantae > Streptophyta > Magnoliopsida > Alismatales > Araceae > Amorphophallus > Amorphophallus konjac. Next base: position 380,421,248 of record CM040126.1, on the reverse strand, counting down.
GGAGCCAAGATCGTCGCATGACGGTGATGACGAACCGCCAATCAGCCCAATCCTAAGCCACATGAAATGACAATTGATCATCGGATCCACATAACCATATAAAATGACTCACGGAGACCTGAGGGAGCATCAAGACCCTCAAAGTACCTGGACACACAAACTGAAGTAGGACAATACCTCAAGGCATCCAGAACCACTATCTCGAGCTATCCAGAATAGTCGAGACACACACAAGGTTACTTGTCAACCATTGGGTCTCACCGGGTTGACCAGAACCTAAATAATGACTCTGAAGCGATGCAGAAACCTAACCAATAGTAGGGTACACATGGCTATCTGATAACATGGTTATAGCCCTCATAGGACATCGAAAGACGTCCACGGGACAATGGGCAAACCACGAGGTCAAGCCGAGGCACTTAGAAACCAACACATCAGGAAATGACACGCAGGAGTCAAGCTGAGGAACATACGCTGGCGGTCATAGAATGGGCCGCTAGGGGACTATAGCAGTCAAGGATTAGGCCGCTAAACCCAGTCAACCATGAACCGACCTATTCGGTCAAACCACCAAAGTGGTCTAATATAGATCCGCCACACGGACTAGGCGGTCCAAGAGACAACCGCCACACTAACCGCCCTAAAACATTGACCTAAGTCAAGCGACTTGTAGCGGCCTAAGAAAGGGGCGCCACAACGAAGAGGCAGATGAAGGTTGGGCCACCAAGGCCAACCGACTTAAAATCTTGACTAGGTCTAAAACCACGGTAGCACGAATATCGAGGTAGCTCATGAGTTATCGAGACCGTCCCCTCAAAATGGGAACTAAAGGGAGGCCACACACATGGTTCAGTCGGAACTCATCTTCCGTAGAAACCCACGACATGCGGGGGAACCCCACCGCACTCACACCGATACACGGTGAATCGATCAAGCGTAATACAAAGCCCGAGACACACACACACCTATGGGCACGCTAATCGAGGTAGCACGGCACCTCCCGACACCCAAAAAACACGGACACAGAACCCACAGGGTGTCCGGGACACTCGTGAGGCCAAAGGTCAGTCATTGGGTCTCAACCGGACCGACCGGGACTCAAAACGGTCAAAAATATAGAATTTCGGTCGACCTGACCCCTGGGGTCGGTGGACCTGACAGGGTCGGTCGACCGGACCTGGGCGGTCGGTCAACCGGACCGACACGGCGGTCACCCATCCGCTGCGAACACCGGCCGGTCGACCGGCCCGCCTGCGGCGGTCGACAGCTTATGGCGGAAAATCGGTCAGACCGAGCCCTAAAGCCCGTTTCTACACCCCATTCGATCCCGATCGAAGGGGAAACAGTCCGAATGGATAAAAGCAACCTTCTACATGCCGGAAGAGGCACATGCAATAGTTTAATCGTAAGAAACGGGCGATTCCATCGAATCGACCCTATTTGGGTCACCGGGGTTTCCGGTCTCGTACCGGCCCCAAATGACGACCGATCGACACGAAAGTAGCGGATCTGGAACGCTGACATTCCAGAGGTTCGAATGATACCAACTGATCTGAAAACCGTTTCCGTTTTCCAGCGAACCCTACGAACACCCCAAAAGCATGATTTTACCCCAACAAGGCAAAACCCACTTATATGCTCACCGTTCGGCGTGAAACTACGAGGGAACGTAGAAAAGAAGTAGGTGATCCATTTCCCTACCTCCACCGACGATTCCGTGCGCCAAAGCGACTAAACCGTGCCGAAATCCACCAAAACAACGAATCGCGCCGGCTTTGAATCCACCGAGGGATCGCGCCGCGCCACACTCAATCCGTCGCCCCATCACGCGTCCCGATCACCCCATCGCATTCCTGCCTCAGCCAACTCGCCAATGGTGTGCACCCCGCGTCGAGAGGAGCAGACGGGAGAGAGAACGAGAGAGAGAAAGAGAGGTGAGAAATGAGGGAGGAGAGAGGGTGATGAAGGTTAAATAGAAAGAAAATTAGGAATTTTTCCTAATTTTCCGAAATTCTAATTTTTGTGCCGAAAATCCCCTAATTCAGAAAAATATGCAAAAATAGCCGAAACGATCCTCTCAAAGAGTACATCGCAACTGTAGCGTCCTCGAGTCGATGAACCGAGAAATAAACTCACCACAGGGTTCCGTAACTTGTACAAGAGAAAAATCCACGTGGATCGTAAAACTCAACTCAAGACCCACAAAAGCGATCCGAAAGCACTCCGATAAGGATCCAGAAGATTCGATAGGAATCCAGGGTATTACAACAGCCCTTCCCCCTTAAATAAATTTCATCCTTGAAATTAAGGACAAGGCACAGGGATAGGGGAGAAGACTTACTCAAACAAATAAGGATACAGCTGCCGCATCTCATCCTCACGCTCCCACGACGCCTCACCACCGGAGTGACGCTGCCAGACTACCTTAACTAGAGGGATAACCTTGTTCCGCAGGCGCTGCTCATGCCGATCCTCGATGCGGATAGGGTACTCCGGAAGGGACAAGTCTTGGGTCACCTCGGGCCAAGCGGCATCCTCCAGAACGTGGGAATCATCGGGCATATACCTCCACAGCATAGACACATGGAATACATCATGCACTGAAGATAGCTCAGGGGGTAACTGCAACCGATAAGCGACTTCACCAATACGCTCGACAATAAGAAAAGGACCAATGTAGCGGGGACTCAACTTCCCACACCTGTCGAAGCGTATTACGCCCTTCATGGGGGAAACTCGCAAAAACACTCGATCTCCCACAATGAAGCTGAGGGGCTGCCTCCTCCGATTGGCATAACTCTTCTGTCGGCTCTGCGCTGCCTACATCCTCTGCCAAACCAGATGCACCACCTCAGTACACTGCTGCACCAAATCTGGTCCTGTCAGGACATGCTCTCCTACCTCGAACCAATCAAGCGGAGTCCAACAAGGTCGCCCGTACAACGCCTCGTACGGAGCCATACCAATGCTCGAATGATAGCCATTATTGTAGGCAAACTCCACTAATGGAAAATGGTGGATCCAACTCCCTTGTCACTCTAGACAACACGACCTCAACATATCCTCCAAAGTATGGATGGTCCACTCAAATTGACCGTCCGACTGAGGATGGTACGCCGAGCTAAACGCTAGCTCGGTGCCTAGAGCCTGCTAGAAGCTTCTCCAGAATCCAGAAGTGAAGCGAGGATCACGATCAGACACAATGGAGATAGGAACTCCATGTAATGGGACGATCCGCTCCACATACAGACGAGCCAAACGATACACACTCCAACTGACCTTGATCGGTAACAACCGAGCTGTCTTCGTTAGTCTATCCACCAGTAACCAAATACTATCATGCCCACTGGATGTCCTCGGCAACCCAACCACGAAATCAGTGGTCACGTGGTCCCACTTCCACGCGGGGATCTCCAAGGGCTGAAGTGTACCTCCCGGTCGTTGGTGCTCCGCCTTCACATGCTGGCAGATCAGACACCTAGCCACAAACTCCGCAACATTTCTCTTCATCCCAGGCCACCAGAACTGCATCTTCAGGTTCTAGTACATCTTCACCGATCCGAGGTGCATGGCATACCGGCTCCCATGAGCCTCTCGTAACACCGCGCGCCTCGTCTGATCCCCGGCTGGGACGTACAACCTACCCTGGAACCGCACAGCTCCATCCACACCAAATTCCACCTCGGCCATGTTGTACATGCCTTGCATATGCTTTTGATGATAACTAAACTTTATGGTATGAGGTTTCATGAGTTTATAATGATTCATACGATTCAGGTTTGCTACATGCTACTTGGCTTTGTGATAACCAAAGAGCCCTTGTGCTCTTGCTGTTCATGTATGGTTGAGATGGCAAATGGCTTTTGGAAGTTCATAATGTGGTTCATGTTCCTTTCATATGGAACTTTTGTGGCTAGTTATATGTTCAGAATCCTCATGCATATCTTAGTTGGAATTGGGATTGGTGATGATTTTTGAACATGTAATGGTTTATGCGTGGATGATTATACCATATGCGCTTGATTTAACTTCTATTTAGTTGATAATCATTCATGATTGTGGCAGAATGAGTCGATGTCAAAAGGTGAGCTTTCAGAATGGAGATTTTGATATCCATGTAGATCTCATGTTTCACTTTATCTTTTACAGGAGAGAGATGGTTGGAAGACACCTAAATATCACGTGGATGCATGGTAATATATATTTATGTGAATCTTGGTGGAAAGAGGTTGACATGTGGTTTTATAATGATTAAACTCCAAGGAACACTTGGTTTTTGTGTGTAAACATTTAACCTTGTCCTAGTCCCTTGTGCTATCCTAGTCCCTTGTGCTATCCATGTTGCATATACTCACTTGATACCTTCATGTATATTCCTTCATACGATACGGTTTTCATGCTAGTTACAAGGTTTGAACCCCTCATGCAAACACATGCAAACTGAGTTGAATGAAACTTGGTCACATGATACACTCACATTGGATGATTGCAGTGCTATATGAATCTTACTGATAATTGAGTTGAATGAAGCTCAGATTATATGAATATTGTTGTAAGCACAGGCCTTGATCATATGGATATGTTTTGCTAAGCTAACAACTTGTTTTTGCAGGATCTTCACTATTCGGTCGACCTGAGAGCAAGGGCCGATCGACCAGAATTAACAGCAGCTAGAAATCTGGATTTTTACAGATTTCGGTCGACCGCCAACCTAGGGTCGGTCGACTGGTTTTCCCAGAATTGAAAGACTCCGGTTCTATAACATTATGGTCGACCGCCCCCTCTTACCGGTCGACCGCCAGCCCCGATGTAGGCTTGTTTGACTTTGTTTTCACCAACGTGTTCAGCCCTCTCTTTAGGACTTTTGGGTTCCCAAGCCACCAGATATGCCTAAAATCGTGGATCTATGTTTTGGCATTTCCCTTGACCAAACAAAGGTGTATAAAAACATCTCTTAGGGCAAAGAAACAATCATCACAAGAGGGATTGAAGGAGAGGCTGCCAAGGGAAGAAAGAAGGCTACTGTAGCTCCGTGAACAGTAATTCGTGGAAGATTTCTTCATCCATCCTCAAGCCCTTCAAGCTCTATCTGAAGCCATGTAATCTCCATTCAAGTGAAGAAGGAAGCTTTGTTCAAGATCTGCATCAAACACTCAAGGGGATCCTAAATCAGGAGTTTTCTCAACTGTGTCTCATTTGTCTTTGTGTTTTGAGCTTCAAATCTTGTTCTTTGTAATCTGCAAATATCAATGTGTGTGTGTGGATCGATTTAGATCTGTGGTCGTGTGGATTGTCTTGTTCAGATCCGTGTGTGTGCGTGGATCTTCTTAGATCTGCGTGTGTGTGTGTGGATCTATCCAAATCCGGTTGTACAAGTGTGTAGAGTGCTGCATCTATCGTAGCTTGTGTGTGTGTGTGTTGTTGATCCGGTCATCGGATCATGTTGGAGCTCGTCTCCATGTGTGTGTTGGAGCTCATCTCCGTTTGTGTGTTGGGGCGCGTCCCCGTGTGTGTGTGTGCAGGCGTCGCCCTACGTGTGTGGTTGGAGTGTATCTCCGTGTTGGGGATTCATCCCCATGCTAGTTTACAACAGTGAAGCCTCACCGAATTTTGGTGAGGGGTGGACGTAGGTTGCCGTCGTTGCATCCGAACCACCTTAAAAATCATCGTGCATTATGGTTTGGATTGTGTGGTTTGGCTCATTTCTTCTACCTCCATTCTGTGTATTTGTTAGTGCATCTTGTTGTTTCGGGTTTGATCTTTCAGATTTAGCATAATCGGTCTTTTATCTAAATAGATCTTTGGTATATCAAAAGGTGTTTTTGAATCGACAAGATCACTCTTGTCAGGACAATAGCATCTTGCGTGAGTAGAGTCCCTAGATTCACACCTCCGCCTTGTACCAAGGAACTATCATGGAGACAGATTTTGATAAATCTAGCTTGTGGCTAAACAGATTGGAATTCCTAGTTGTTGCTTCACCATACTTCTTTAAATTAGGTAAAAGTTTTTTAAAAGTTGTAATCACCAAATTCACCCCCCCTCTTGGGTGTCATTGATCGCGGGACTTCAATTGGTATCAGAGCTAAGGCTCTATTTTTCATAGATTTAGCAATCTAGAGAGATCCAGATCAATGACTACAAAACTGTACACCTTGAATTCTCCACCGGTGTTTGATGGTTCTAACTTTGATTTGTGGTTAGTAAGGATGTGCAGTCTAGTCAACTAATACGATCCTAAGCTATGGAAGCTTATCACACATGGTCCTTATGAGCTGCCTAAAGAGAAGTCTGTCTGGACTACAGATTATAAGTTCAAATGTGATCAAAATTGCTTGGTTCTAAGTTTATTCACTGTCGCAGTTAATGCTAATAGTTTTCCCTTTTTCTCCCGTTGCAGATCCGCAAAGGACATATTGGATGGCTTGGCTAAATTCCATAAAGAGAATGAAGATAAATGTCTTATGGCAGGCACGAGTGATCACAGCAGTGATCAGCAGAATGGATCACCCTCGGAGGTAAATTCAGATTCTGAAAATATATCTCTTGATGATCTATTGGTTGCATACGATGAGCTTGCAAATAAATATAAGAAGCTAAAATCTGAAAATAAAAAAGTGAAAAAGAAGGTTGAACAAAACAACTGTGATTCATCCTGCAAAAAATGTTCACATTTAGAGGAATTAATTGAGGCTCATGTATTCAACATTGAATTTCATAAAGATCAAATTGGCTCCTTAAGAAATGAGAATAAAGAGTTGAAAGGAAAAATAAATTCTATGACCAATGATCAAACCTTGATAGATGAACTCATTCGCGATGAGAAGCTTGAAAAAGAAAATGAGAAACTGAAGGAATTGAACACAGCCATTTCTGAAAGATTGTTGATTTTAGAAAAAAGAAAGTTTGTTTGCTGAAAGTGAATGTGAAAATGTGGATGGCCTACAACAGGAAGTAGACAGTCTCAAGACTACTAATGCTTTGTTGAATGTCAGACTTGCTAGTTATGAAGAAGAATTTACAAGTGTAGAATTACACATTTCATCTCTTCAATCTGAAATCCATGACTTGAATAATTCACTGTCCAAGTTTGTGGATGGACAAGATAATTTGGATAAACTTTTGGGCATGAAAGTTAATTTTCAAAGGGAAGGGCTTGGCTACAATCCTGTAAAAAAGAAGTCTTTTGTGAATAAGGTTTATACCTCTTTTGATCATAGTTCAAATATAGCCAGTACCTCTACTTCACCCCCAAAGTAGTCTTTTGTCCAAGTGATTCAAAAAGGAAATAAAAATTAGAAAGTCAATTTGCATCAAAAATCTAAAAATACTGCTAGCATCACTATGCATGTTAAACATACTTCTGCCATACACACACATCCACCTAGAAAGAAAATATCATGTTTTTATTGTGGAAGATATGGACATGCCATGCATGATTGCTTTACAATGAAGAATGATGATTTAGAAGCATGCAAGAAAAGAATGAACAATGGAAAATGCAAGGGTAGGTCGACGCATCCCAAGGCTAAACAACACTACCAACCTATGGTGTTAACACATCCTATGTTCTGGACTCATTACCCTCATCCAAATCCTAGGGCAGGTCGACCTAGGATTTCTAATGTGTTCAACACACCACCTGCATATTGGAAACAACATCGGAACAAAAATTTACATGCTTCAAATAATCTTCATGCTTTCAAGTATTCAAAGTCATGTTGTCTTTATTGTAGCAAATTAGGGCATAACATGCATGATTGTCTTCTGAAGAAAAATGATGAATTGGATGTTGTCAAGAAGTGGAAGCCACGTGCCAAGTATGCTGCTAACCCACAAGGACCCAAGATAGTTTGGGTACCTAAGAATGCAAAATGAGAAATCTATTTTGCAGGTGTGCCTTGGGCATATGAAGTGTGAAATATATTTTCAGTCAAGAAGGTAAGGCACATGGGACAAGCGACATAAATCAGGTTAAAAGAAAAATCAAAAATTAAAATCTGAACACTCAGGTGATATCCCTCTCATCTCTCTAGAAAATGTGCTATGTTTTGATCTACCATGTGCTGAATAGTTATGTGATCATGCATAAGTCTGTACATGCATTCCATCCATAGTTGGTTGCATACCTTTGTGTATATCACTTGTCATATAGCATCTTGTTGAAGTGGAGTTTTTTTTATAAAAAAAATCATCAAATCAAAATTTCACTTCATACATTGAGGTTGCAAATACTTTCACATTATGTCTTGCAATAGTTAAACATTGTGAATTCATGCCATAATACTTTGTAATCCTCCTGTACATTGCAATCTTCCTGCCTTCATCACATCCATGACTACATAGTATATCAAATTGTGACATGTGGAAGGGCATGTAAGTCTGTCTGAAAACCATCACCACACGTCAGGTGATTTTCGGATCTAAGTTCTCCGCCCGGTACTATGAATCAATTACTTAAAGACTGCATATGGCATTAAAATTTTCACTCAACATTTCACATTCTTGCACATTTAGAGGGAGTTACCAGCCTAGTCATATGAACTTAGTGCCTAGGCTCATTCTTGAGTTATGCATTTAACTCTAGAGTTCTTAAGGTCACTTTAGTTGCTAAAAGAAGTCTTCATGATTATTTTTGTTAAATCTGAATTGAAGCTAACAAATTAAATCATTTCAACTTTGGATGCAAATCACATTCCCAAGAATCAAAGTAATGTTGGGCCAGCTATGGCTAAGTTTGAATCAACTGAAGGAATATCCTGCAAGGATGAAGATAATGAGAATTCCCTCAACTGCTAGATGGGCAGTGACCTTGATGAGTTCTTTATACCAGTTGCCAGATTGGAAGCAGTCCGGACTCTCTCGTCCTAAGCTTATTCACTGATCTTTAAACTATCTTAAATTGGATGCAAAATCTACAATATGAGAACTTTGATCACAGGAGTGACTTGAGGGCCATGAAGAAATTGAGAAAACTAATGGATTCTCAAGGCCAAGGTAAGAAAATAAAAATCTGAAATACTAACCTTCGTGAGGTTAGTGATTTTGGTGCTTGAAAGCCTACCGTATTGTCTGCTGAACTAAGGTAATTCAACCTCTTGCTATGAAAATAAAATTTCATATATTAGCCTATGGGACTTGGTGATGTTACTTTAATGATAGATATTGCTTCTACATACCTGATATGATTGTTCCTCCATTCTGCTGTGATTAACTTGCTCACTGGTTGAATGGAATTGAAAATCTTGAAGATTATGTTGACTATTGAACATCCTTAAATCTGAATTGCTTGAGCACATTTGAGCTTAATTGAGTATCTGGTATATCAAATATTGATTAGTGAAAAGGTGAATTACGTCCACTTGGAAACTCTCACTATGCGTGAGTTGGTCTTTGGACCAATGTTCTCCGCCTCGTACCAGAACTCGAAGAAATCGAATGTTTGGCATTGAATGAGCTTTTCTCATGCTATTCTGTGCTCCCTTGTTAGCTAGCCCCATGTCATTAGAAAACACATTACACTTTCACTGAACTTTTGAAATTCGTGTATTTATCAAGGGAGAGTTTTACTAGCTAAACAACGTGAAATGAATGCTGGTTCATTTTCTATTTAACTGAGTGACCTCCAATTATAACATGCAACATGCTTATGATGAAATGGTTCAAATTTTTTGAAATTGATCTTTAATGATGTGAAGAGTACTGCATGAAAATTTTAATTCCTAAATGGATTATGAATGGTGTTTGAAACTTCTGAAATGCAACTGAAAATCCATTTTTGAACTTTTCTGAAAACAATTGGGTTGTATGCTTTCAAGTTCATGCATTAGATGCATTTAGTTCATTCATATGAAAATCTGACATCTTACATCACATTGCATATCTGCATAGCATATTTGCATACCATGCATATAATGCATATTTTGGAATGCATCACTCTGAACATTTTATGTAGCATAATGCCCAAATGAATTCTTCCAACATTGGTATCCTTCCTTCGGGTCTAACAATTCAAGAACAGAAATTGCATATCTTTTTATTTTGCATTGCATATACTTTCTTTGTGTGCTTGCTTGTTATTATATGTTATTCACCCCCATCCTTTGAAACTTCTAAGACCACATAGTTCTTGCCACATAATGCTGTATTTGAGTCATCACTGGAGTGTTTATTGTTATACACTCAGGAGGAGTAAACTTTTGATAAGTGCATCTATTTAGGGGGAGTTACACTATTATGTGTTCATGATATTTTCGGTATACATGCTGAATTAAATTCATACACATCTTGCACATAATGTGAAAATGAGTGTTAAACATAAAGATATAGGAATTTTCTTTCAACACTATAGAGATATTAAAACTTGCTGCATGTATATTGAAGATACAGTTGAGAAAAAAGTTGCCTACCTATCTTTGTTGGAAAAATCTGAAATGAAAAAGAAAGACAGAGCAATGCTCAGTCTCACTGAGTAAATTGAGCACATGTCACCTGAGACGTGATGCGATTCGTTTCTGAAAAGTGTTGACTAAAGTACCTCTGTTCAAAATGAGGTGAAATGGTTCAGTATTCTGAATAACTGGGGATTCTAGCATGAGCTCCATGTGTCTCCTCGCGTAAAAATAAATTATTTGAACCTGACCATTCTTAAAAAATAAATTCTGATTATCTTTATGAAATCATTGAAATATCTTATGTGAAAAATTATTGAGGTAGAGCGAAGCCTCCAATACGCTGTTCTCAAAATTGAAATGCAGTAGGTAAAATGTATCTTTGAGTTGATCTGAAAATCTGAATATCCGTATTGCAACTATCGTTTTTCATGTTACTCACTTACACATCTGGAAATTTGATTTGTTATGTATTCAAAAAATTGATTGACTGATTTAGCAATTGCATGAATCTCCTATATGATTGCACAATCTCCTATGTGCTACACATGTGCACTCCGGTTGTCATGACTCTCATGCATCCTTCTTATCCCATTCCCTTCTTAAATAAGTAAGGGGGAGATATACTGCATGTATATATATACGTAACTGTATGGTTGCATTGTGTGCACTTCATGTGTCATCATTTGTATGTATATAGCTTCATGCATTTCCAAAGAAAATGTAAAAATCTGAAAATCAATAAAATTACAAAAATTTGGACTTCAAATTCTTTACACTTGCTTTGATTGGTATCGTCTTGATTTGTGAATCTTGGTCTGCAACTCTACAGACTACACATCTTTCTGTCTCCATAATCAACAATTGAAATCACAAGGGATCAACATGATTTTGTTCCCCATATCCTTGCCTTGCGGTTGCCTCATTTGCACTTCTGAAGTGGGCTCTTATTGATTTATGAATCTGCTTGCTGATATTTGGACTTCCTTGCCTTCCTCCCACTTTTGGATCATGTCAAAGGGGGAGAAAAATATGCTCTGTCTGTGTCAGTCATAAAGTTTGTCATCATCAAAAAGGGAGAGATTATTGTACATGCCTTGCATATGTTTTTGATGATAACTAAACTTTATGGTATGAGGTTTCATGAGTTTACAATGATTCATACGATTCAGGTTTGCTACATACTACTTGGCTTTGTGATAACCAAAGAGCCCTTGTACTCTTGCTGTTCATGTATGGTTGAGATGGTAAATGGCTTTTGGAAGTTCATAATGTGGTTCATGTTCCTTTCATATGGAACTTTGTGGCTAGTTATATATTCAGAATCCTCATGCATATCTTAGTGGGAATTGTGATTGGTGATGGTTTATGAACATGTAATGGTTTATGCGTGGATGATTATACCATATGCGCTTGATTTAACTTATATTTAGTTGATAATCATTCATGATTGTGGCAGAATGAGTCGATGTCAAAAGGTGAGCTTTCAGAATGGAGATTTTGATATCCATGTAGATATCATATTTCACTTTATCTTTTATAGGAGAGAGATGGTTGGAAGACACCTAAATATCACGTGAATGCATGGTAATATATATTTATGTGAATCTTGGTGGAAAGAGGTTGACATGTGGTTTTATAATGATTAAACTCTAAGGAACACTTGGTTTTTGTGTGTAAACAGTTAACCTCGTCCTAGTCCCTTGTGCTATCCTAGTCCCTTGTGCTATCCATGTTGCATATACTCACTTGATACCTTCATGCATATTCCTTCATATGGTTTTCATGCTAGTTACAAGGTTTGAACCCCTCATGCAAACACTGGCAAACTGAGTTGAATGGAACTTGGTCACATGATACATTCACATTGGATGATTGCAGTGCTATATGAATCTTACTGATAATTGGGTTGAATGAAGCTCAAATTATATGAATATTGTTGTAAGCACAAGCCTTGATCATATGGATATGTTTTGCTAAGCTAACAACTTGTTTTTGCAGGATCTTCACTGTTCGGTTGATCCGAAAGCAAGGGCCGATCGACCAGAATTAACAGCACCTAGAAATCTGGATTTTTACAGATTTCGGTCGACCGCCAACCCAAGGCCGGTCGACCGATTTTCCCAGAATTGAAAGACTCCGGTTCTGTAAAATTCCGGTCGACCGCCCCCTCCTACCGGCCGACTGTCAGTCCCGATGCAGCCTTGTTTGACTTTATTTTCACCAACGTGTTCAGCCCTCTCTTTAGGACTTTTGGGTTCCCAAGCCACCAGATATGCCTAAAATCGTGGATCTATGTTTTGGCATGTCCCTTGACCAAACCAAGGCTTATAAAAATATCTCTTAGGGCAAAGAAACAATCATCACAAGAGGGATTGAAGGAGAGACTGCTAAGGGAAGAAAGAAGACTACTGTAGCTCCGTGAACAGTAATTCATGGAAGATTTCTTCATCCATCCTCAAGCTCTTCAAGCTCTATCTGAAGCCATTTAATCTCCATTCAAGTGAAGAAGGAAGCTTTGTTCAAAATCTGCATAAAACACTCAAGGGGAGCCTAAATCAGGAGTTTTCTCAACTGTGTCTCATTTGTCTTAGTGTTTTGAGCTTCAAATCTTGTTCTTTGTAATCTGCAAACATCAGTGTGTGTGTGGATCGATTCAGATCCGTGGTCGGGTGGATTGTCTTGTTCAGATCCGTGTGTGTGCGTGGATCTTCTTAGATATGCGTGTGTGTGTGTGTGTGTGTGTGTGTGTGTGTGTGTGTGTGTGTGTGTGTGTGTGTGTGTGTGTGTGTGTGTGTGTGTGTGTGTGTGTGTGTGTGTGTGTGTGTGTGTGTGTGTGTGTGTGTGTGTGTGTGTGTGTGTGTGTGTGTGGATCTATCCAAATCCGGTTGTACAAGTGTGTAGAGTGCTGCATCTGTCACAGCTCATGTGTGTGTGTGTTGTTGATCCGGTCATCAGATCATGTTGGAGCTCGTCTCCGTGTGTGTGTTGGAGCTCGTCTCCGTGTGTGCGATGGGGCGCATCCCCGTGTGTGTGTGTGCAGGCGTCACCCTGTGTGCGTGGTTGGAGTACGTGTATCTCCGTGTTGGGGATTCATCCCCGTGCTGGTTTACAGCAGTGAAGCCTCACTGGATTTTGGTGAGGGGTGGACGTAGGTTGCCATCGTTGCATCCGAACCACCTTAAAAATCATCGTGCATTGTGGTTTTGATTGTGTGTTTTGGCTCATTTTATCTACCTCCATTCTGTGTGTTTGTTAGTGCGTTTTGTTGTTTCGGGTTTGATCTTTCAGATTTAGCATAATCGGTCTTTTATCTAAATAGATCTTTGGTATATCAAAAGGTGTTTTTGAATCGACAATATCACTCTTGTCAGGACAATAGAATCTTGCGTGAGTAGAATCCCTGGATTCGCACCTCCGCCTTGTACCAACGAACTATCGTGGAGACAGTTTTTGATAAATCTAGCTTGTGGCTAAATATATTGGAATTCATAGTTGTTGCTTCATCATACTTCTTTAAATCGGGTAAAAGTTTTCTAAAAGTTGTAATCACTCAATTCACCCCCCCTCTTGGGTGTCATTGATTGCGGGACTTCAGGCCATCGACAAAATTCGAGGTAGCTCGGGGTCTGCCCGCTGAGCCTCTGTCACTTGACGACGAATAGCTGGCGTGACAGTCAAGCTCGCAAGCACAGCCGAACCCTGATCCTGAGGGATATTGAGCCTAAAAGTCATGGCCGGCACCTGCTCCCATAACTTCCACTTCCTTAGCAGCATCTGACTGACCACCATCTTCCTACTCAAGGCGTTAGCTACTACATTCATCCTGTCAGGCTAATACGACAAAGTAAAATCATAATCCTTCATGTACTCCATCCACCTCCTCTGCTTGAGGTTAAGATCCTTCTGGGTAAACACATACCTCAAACTCTAATGGTCAGTGAACATCTCAAACTTCTCGCCGTGCAGATAATGCCTCTAGATCTTTAGAGCAAAAATCACCACCGCTAACTCAAGATCATGAGTAGGGTAATTCTCCTCATGGGACATCAACTGCCGAGATGTGTACGCCACAACTCTACCATGCTGCATTAGCACGACACCCAGACCTACCCTGGAAGCATCTGTACACACCACGAAACCTCCCGATCAAGAAGGCAATACCAATATCGGAGCGGTAGTGAGCAATATCTTCAGTTCCACGAAGCTCTGCTCACACTCCTCTGTCCAGACAAACGGCACATCCTTCCGCGTAAGCCTGATCATCGGGGTCACAATGCGGGTAAAATGTTGGATGAACCTCTTATAATATCCTGCCAGCCCCAAAAAGCTCTGAATCTCCGTGACGGATCTCGGCCTCGGCCACTGCACCACAGCCTCGACCTTGGCAGGGTCCACGGAAACACCGTCACAAGAAATCACGTGCCCCCCAAAGTGCACCTCACGCAGCCAAAACTCACACTTGCTGAGCTTGGCATATAACTGGTGATCCCGCAAGGTCTGCAACACCACCCTTAAATGATGCACATGCTCCTCAGCAGACCGTGAATACACAAGGATGTCGTCCACAAACACGACCACGAACTGGTCTAGATACGGACGGAACACCATATGCATCAAATCCATAAATGCCGCGGGGGCATTGGTGAGCCCAAATGGCATCACCAGGAACTCCTAATGCCCATACCTCGAGCGGAATGCAGTCTTCTCAACATCAGACTCTCGAATCCGCAGCTAGTAATAACCTGATCTCAGATCGATCAGCGAAAACACCCGGGCAGACTGATGCTGATCAAACAAGTCATCAATCCGGGGCAACGGATACTTGTTCTTAACAGTCCCCTGGTTCAGCTGTCGGTAGTCAATGTACAGCCTCAGACTACCATCCTTCTTCTTCACAAACAACACCGGCGCGTCCCAAGGGAAAAATCTAGGACGAATGTACCCCTTGGCCAGCCACTCTTGCAGCTGCACCTTCAACTCTCTCAACTCAGCTGGTGCCATCCGGTAAGGGGACTTTGACATAGGCGCTGTACCTGGTACCACCTCAATCACGAAATCAATCTCTCGCTGCGGTGGCAACCCTGGTAATTCCTCGGGAAAACATCGGAAAACTCGTACACAATAGGAATATCCTCCACATCCGGACACTGCAGATCGACCAAAACCACAGAAGCAAGAAAACCTTGACAACCCGTGTCAAGCAATCGACGAGCCCTAATAGTCGAAATAAGAAAAAGAGAGGGGGAAGACCGGATACCTTGGAAATAGAAGGTGGGTCCACGAAGCTGCCGAAAATAGACCTTCTTCGAGCCGCAATCCATCATGGCATGATGGGTCTCGAGCCAATCCATGCCCAAAATCACATCGAAGTCCTGAAGTGGCAATGCATAAAGCCTGGCCGGTAAGTTCCGCCCTTCCACCCACACAGGCACCTTCTCAAGGAAATACAGGGTGAGCATGAAATCACCGATAGATAACTCCACTGCCAGATCACAAGACACCTCAGTCGCCGACTCCTCGGCACTTTGAGCAAAATCCTCCGAAATGAACGAATGGGACGCACCAGAATCAAACAAAACTCAAGCCGCACAACCCATAATCGGAATAGTACTACCACCAACTGCGACACCTCAGCCTCTGCTCTGGTCATGTGAGTAACTCGACCTCGGGATCTCTGCCTCCCTACGATAGTCGATCGAGTCAACTGTGGAAACTGGCCATGCTGTTGGTACTGCTGCGGCGGTGGTGGAAACTGTTGGGGCTGAAACTGATGCTACTGGAACTCGTGCGGCTGACGCAGTCTCTGCGGACAGTCACGTGCCATGTGCCCTGGCTGGTCGCACTTGAAACAAACCACGAGCGCCGAGCACTGCCTGCCTGGATGAGAATCACCGCACCGAGGACACCCGCCCTGAGAACCACTCACTGAACCTTGGCGCTGGAACGGAGTAGGCTACTGAACACTACTCGCTGACTGCTGCCTCGACTCCCTGCGATCCTGACGCCTCCTGATAAACCCAACTTCCTTGAACAGCTTCTTGAGCTTCGATCCAATGGACGACGAATCTGCCGCTGACGCCCCAGACGGAGATGCCCCTGAACCACCTGCTAAGGGCTGGACAGTACTCTGCTACTGCACGACCGTCGGCTGACTAAAACCCGTCTGTGTCTGACCGGCACTACCCTGACCTTGAGTCTTCTGCAAATCTCTCTCCAACGCCGCTGCTGCTCTACAAGCTGCATCCAGGTTGGTCGAACCCGATCCAAGCAGGGGATGCGTCAGCTCTGGCCTCAAACCCCCGACAAACTGCTCAGTCCTCACCTTCTCATCTGCCACAATGTGCGGTGCATAACGGCCCAGCTCAATAAATCTGGATCTATACTGCATCACGGTCATGTCACCCTGGACCAGCTCTAGAAACTCACGCAGCTTCTGCGACCTGAGGAAGGATGGACAAAAAGCACGCTCGAAAGCTAGGACAAACTCCTGCCATATGATCTGCCGAAGAGGACGGGACTAAAACACTGCCCCCCACTCTGACGTCCACCATGTCCGGGCTGGTCCCTGCAATCGATGCGTAGCTAACACCACCTTCTCCTCCTCTGGACATTCCATCGAACTGAACACTCACTCCAGGTCATCTAACCACTCCTTAGCCACCTCTGGATCTGGCTGCCCGCTGAAAAGAGACGGCTGGAACGGTAAGAAATCCCTTAGTATGCGACCAGGGCCACCTCGAGACGATGAACCCTCGCCAACATCACCGCCCAACTGCTGCTGCGGCTGTTGCTGAAGAACATACTGATACATGCCCCGGAAGAACTCCTCTGGTCGGGGAACTCTCGCCTCTCCAGCTGCATCATCCGAAAGCACTGCTCTACTCTGCCCTTCCTGGTCCCCACCTGACTCTCCTTGCTGGGAACGAGTCGCTCTCCTGGGCGCCATAACTCCTGTTAACAGAAACAAACAGCAGAATTAATAAAATGCACGGGCCCTAAGCCAGTCGCCAACTGTACAGGACATTCATATACCTTCTGGACCACTGCAATCATCTCAGGTTCTTATCTACCTCCACAACCTACGCTCTGATACCAACTGTAACGACCCGAGATCCGAGTACCGGAAAGGAACCGGCGCGTCTCGAACCTCGGCCCGCCACCCACGAGCCCGAAGACTCGGAAGGGTTAAAGTGATTGTGTGAGAGTATAAGAGAAGCTGAAATAACCGTAGAGCTAGCACAATAATCAAAAATAAAATGCACAGAATAAAATAAATAAATAAAATGCTAAAAGATCCAGTGTATCACATGTCCAAATTAAGTACAATCAACAGAAAGAAAAGTACAAGTACACGGGGCATACCCCGGCCCTGGCAGACTGGCGACTAACCCTGGCTACTAGAACAACGCTGAAACTCCGACGCGTCTCTCGACGACCTCGCCTCACCTGAAAACACAGGGGTGAGTCTCATTTCATTGGCCTAGTAGGGATCCCTCGAACGCCCACCACACAAAGAGTAAAACGACAACAAGGCACGAATAACCACAGAAGGTAGCACTACCTAGCAGGAGTACGGTAGAAGCAGCAAGCAGTAATAAATAAACGGAAAAGCTCCCTACAGCTAACCGTACCAAGCCAACCGACCTCAAACCGGTGAAAAAATAAGTCCGTACCTGCCAGGAGACAGGAGCACCACCCACTAGAAGGGAAGCCTGATGCGTCCCCTCACGTCTTACACTGCCCCTCCGTGTCTCCCTACAACGCCCCAAGCGGAGACTGAGACATACAACAGTAACCAAGAACTCAGAACAAGGACTAGCTGGGATCGCGCTCGTCAGCACGTGTCCTCTACCCCCAACTACGCGTGCACACACAGACCAACTGCTCTAGGTCGGGTCCTCTAGCCGGTTTTCCCCCCAACCGGACTCGGGCTGCAAAGGCAAGGGGTCCTACGGAAACCTGCTTAAAAACCATCTCTCTCGGGTAAGCCGCTCCACCACTCCCGGGTGGGTCAGCACACACGTGCCGTAAGAAGGCTACAACTAGTGGACGTGTCACCGGAGGTAGGACTCAACTCACAGAAACCACCGATCGAAAGGAAACCGAGTGGCGGTCCTCACAGGACTGCCCCTCAGCCTTGCAGTCACCCTCTGGACCGCAAGGGGCTAGCGGTCCTCTTCTGGACCGCAAGGAGGAGCCAAGCGGTCGTCTACTGGACCGCAAGGGAACGGGCCACGAGGGGCCAAACGGTCTATCGCCAGGCCGCTAACCTCAGCCTAGCGGTCCTCCTTGGACCGCAAGGCAGCCATAAACGGTCATCACCATGACCGCTAGACAGTACGTGACCCCCAACGGTCGGAATCATGCACCCCGAGGGTGCTCGATCAAACGGGGAAAATGGTCGTCTGACGACCGCTAACCCAAGGGTAGCGGTCCATTGCGTGACCGCCACCATGACCCTAGCGGTCCCCAGGAGGACCACATGGGCCTACCAATGTTCAAAACCTCCTAGCGGTCTCCCCGAGACCGTCAAAGGGAGCCTAGCGGTCTCTGGAACGACCGCTAGGTCATCCCGAGCACGAAACCGGCGGGAAACCCCAAAAATTGCCATCCACGTCCCGATCATCACTCGATGAAGGGGAAACAAAGGGGAATCCTTCCCTAACCAACCTAGCATGCATCTACACCCTTAGATCGGTCAAAAATCTCACGAAACGGGAGATCCGGCGCTCAACCCAAAATCATGGAATTTTGCCCTCTTGGCTCAAAAACGCCCCTCTTGACCTCCCCACGGCCTACAAATCAAGGGGAAAGCAGTAAAGAGGGTAAGGATCCGTCCCCCTACCTCAAAGAAGGCCGAAACCTGCCGGATCGCCGTCGATCTCCAAACCTTGGCCGAACAAGAATGCCTCTCCCATGCCGCGAAAAGGGTACCGCCGCGTTCCTCTCACCGCCGCCGTCGTCACCGCGCCGCTACTGTCGTCCATCGCCCGTTGCTGGGGGAGGAAGAGGCCGCGAGCTCGAACGGGAGAGAGGGGGTGCCGCGGTGCGCTCACGGGAAGGAGAAAGAAGAAGGAGAAGAAGAAAGAAGAAAAGGAGAAAAAGAAAAGGAAAAGAAATGGTTATTTAGAGAAAATCCATAAAATGTCAAAAATATGGAAAATTAGGAAACAATCATTTCCGCGATCCTCGGAACATGCTCAACGCACTGGTACAGTCCCGGAGGAGGAGAACGCAACGGTTCGCCCGCTATGGCGTTCCGCAGGTTCGTCAGGGAAAAACACGTGTAAACCACAAAACAAGCTCCGGGACCCCGAAAGAGATCCGAAACTCACGGATCCAGATCCGAAAAATGTCCAAAAAACCCGGGACATTACACGCCCAGCCCCTGTCAGCTGTGGGTCAGGTTTTCTGCATTTTCGCGTGTGGTGGTTCCCGTCTGTGCCGGTTTCACCGACTGTCCACAGAGTAGCCACCCAATCAGAGGTTCTAGGGTTTTGTGTCATGTCCATGGCCGCCTCGTGTCGTGTTACACATGTACGGTGAGTTACGTACGGACCGGTGTGTTCCGGTGGCTTTCTGTTTCTTTAGCGTGCTCTCACCTTTTGGTGACATTTCCCACTAGTCGTAGCTTTCCTGCGCACGCATGTGCGGGCCCACTTGAGAGTGGTGGAGAGCTTGTCGTGGTGTGATAGTTTTTAGGCTGGTTACCGTAGGGCCCCTCGTCTTTGAAGCCTGAGTCCGGGCTGGGGGGCAAACCGGCTAGAGGATCTGACCTAGAGCGCATGGTCTGTGTATGCATACGTGGTTGGGGGCGTCGGACACGCGCTGACGAGTGCGACCCCAGCTAGTCCTTGTTCTGTGGTTAGTGCGTCTCAGTTTCCGCTTGAGGAGTGTAGGGAGACACCAGGGGGGCGCGGACTAAGACGTCAGTGGACGCATCCGACCTTGCTTCTAGTGGGTAGTGCTCCTATCATTTGAGAGATTTCGACTCTTGTTTCCTTTTCATGAGTTTCAGTGTTTTGGCGGCTCGGGGTCTAGGTTACTCGTGATCGAGGTGTGGTTCCTCGCTATCTTCGTGAGTCCTGTCCGGCTATGTAGCCGTGTGTCTTGATTGACCGGTCGAGGCTACCTTGTAGCCTAGATCCTAACATGTGTGTCCTAGGAGAGGTGTTCCGAGATAGGTCATCGTTCTCTAACTTTCTGTGACCCTGGTTCGAGAATCCGCTTCGGCGTGAGTTGCGTCCGATATTTGAGGTGTCCCGACGGTGCGCAGGTTTTTGGCAGTTAGTGGTTTAGAGGATTTCCTTGTATGCTGCGCGGTTCTTACTGTTTTACTGCTTTACTTGCTTCAATGTCTTTATATTTTATTATTTGCTGCTCTGTTTATTTTGTTTTGTTGTAGTGGGGATTTGCGGGACCCTTACTAAGCCAATAAGATGAGGCTCAACCCTTTCCTTTTTAGGTCGGCGTTCCTCCTCATCGTTCGGAGGCCTTGAGTAGCGTTTGAGGTCCTACCGTCGCTAGCTTGTGTTAGCCGGGGTATGCCCCAGAGGCTGTGTACTTTTCTTTTGTTGCACTGTACCTTTAGGACTTGTGTATATCTGGACTGGTAATTGTATAAAATGTGTAAATTTGTTTATAACTAAAAATTTTAATTTTAGCACTTTAATTCCTACATTTATTTTAGATTTCTATACACTCCCGTGACACTTTTTAACCCTTCCGAGCTTCCCAGCTCGTGGGTGGCGACGTAGTATCCGAGTGATATCGGGTTTGACCCGGTATCTGGATCTTGGGTCGTGACAGTGGTGGTCCCCACTTTGTCTTGAAGTTGCCGTGGGGCATGCCAAGTTGATTGTAGTCGGGAGTTGAGTCTAGGTTGCTGTAGAAATGCTAGGCAAGTAGCGCCCACAAGGTGTTAGGGAGCGGTCCCACACCTTTAAATCTAGACTTTTCCTGGGAAAAATAATCATTTACAACAAATGCCCCCCACGGGGCATGCGTTAGAGTCAAAGATGAGGGCGGACGGCCCGTAAGTCTTGCCCTGACATGAAAAATCATCACTCGGAACAAGGCTAAATTTTTGTCATGTCCCGACATGAAAAATCAGAGCACAACAGGGGAGAAAACCCCTCACTCCAACAAGACTAGAAATTCTAATTACATCACTTGATATAAAAATTTCAACTACAAAATTTAAATTAAAAAAACTTTCTAAAAAATTTAAGGACACCACTAACTCTTAAGCAGATGACAAGAATACTCTCACGAGAAAATAACTCTCAAATCTAAACTCAGAAATAGGGTCCGTTTAGACATTTTGGTGTACTCTAACACTCTTGCCTATTCCCGCTAACTATCCTTGAGACAACCTGAAAAATATTAATTAACACTACATGAGCATAAAGCTCAGTAGGAATTACATCTCAACACAAGTAAATTTAAGTGATTAGTGTCTTTTAACAGTCTATTTAAGATATGAAAGAGATAGAATAAAAATCAAGTACAAGGATGTAATCATGAGGACAATAGATGTCAAAGAAGTATAACGTAGAGTTCACTTTCAAAGAGATAGAGCAAGAAGGTAAACTTCAAAGGACTAGCATTGAGGGAATTTAGAGATGGCTCATGTAGGCTCAAGAGGTGGCTCCCACTATGTAGCACTTTACTCCATTACAGACTCAAAGGGTGACTCCCATAGAGTAGCACTTTACCCCGCATGGCCCAATGAACAATAACAAGAATGGTAAGTATAACAAATGAAGAACATGTACAAGTGAACATAACTATATATTAGCCGTATAACAATTGAGTTCCAAAAAATATATATACCCTTTCAGGCCAAGAATATCAAGTAGCAAGTCAAGCATGTCATATAACAAATCAAGTAATCAAGTAACAAGTATCATGTGAATTGTTTAGATCAATCTAGCATGCATATACTTTAGTGCAATATCACACCAAGTTATTCAACTCTCATGGACACAAGTACTTTCGGGTGCTCCTCCTAAGACTAGACTGGGTCCTTTATTGGCGCGAGGCATTGAGATGATAGATCAAAGATCCCAAATAAACACTAGACAATTCCATATATAATAAATGGCCAAGTAGATTTAAAGAAGTCGTGCTCATGTAATTAACAAGTAGAACAAGTAGGAGGCAAGAATCATGTGTTGAAAAATTATAATGAAGGGATTGAAGAAAAATCAATGGAATTAACCATCGATTTTATATCGATTTTAATTTGGTAAGAAGGCCCAAAAATGTAGGGATTGAGATTCAGATTTTTTAGAGATTTCAAATTCGAGTTTAAGGGTTAAGGTTTAGATTTCCGAGATTTAAACGTACTAGTTTTCAAGACTAAAAAATTAGATATATATATATATATATATATTTGTTTTGTTTCTTTTCTTTTCTTTCTCTCCTTTTCCTCTATAAATATAGTAAGAGTTGAAGAGTTCAGATTTGAGATTTAAAAAGTTACAATTTCAGGTTTAAAAGTTTAGGTAAAAAGTTTAGATGTTTGAAGAGTTGGTTTTCTTCCCTAAGAAATAAGTTTTCACGTTTAAAGAAATCAAAGCTTAAGGGTGATCCGGTTTCAAGTTTACATATTTCAGATTTATAGGTTTACGGTGGATCTGATTTTTAGGTCTATAAAATGCGAGTTCTCAGGTTAACAAAAAAAATAAAATCAGATACTTCAAGATTTAGAAAACTAATACCGTAGAAATTAAAGGTCCATATTTCGTAGATTTAAGAAGGCAAATTTTGCAAGTTCAAAGAATGGATTTGTAGTGTATTAAGATTCATGTTCTTGCTAGGTTTAACCATCAAATCAAAAGGTCACAAAACGGTACGCAAGGACTTCAAAAAAAAATTCTATTTTTGCTTGTTTCTAAAATAGCAAACATAGGTTCAAAGAAGGTTCACCAGGGAATTAAAATGCATGATTACGGGCGTCAAACACTAGTTTAATAGGGATATAACAATGTTTTAAAAGGAATCATACGCAGGTTTTAACCGGGATTAAATACCAGGTTCAAACAGGACTCTTTTCTAACCGGGTAAAAGGGGATTAAACGCACAGAACAGGTATAAAAAATACAAGTTTTAAAAATAAAAAAATCAGATTTAAAGGGGTCAAATCTCAGATTTAAACTAACGGATCAGATGTACGTTTGCAAGGATATAGGTGATCAGATTTGTAGAGATTAAAGAGTCGTTTTTCTATTTTTTTTTGGCTGAGACACGTAGATTAAAGTTTAGATTTTATACTTTGAACCTGGACGAGGGGTTTCCTTACACGAAGAACAACCCTTCCCACGAACTAATACTTCAAGAATCACCTCTTTCTAAACATCAAGAATAAGTCTTCGAAGGAGAATAAATCATCTCCTTTTTTTTTCTCTTCAAAAGCCCACGAACTAGGCTCCCACGGTGGCCGCCCTCTCTCAGGTCGGGAAAGATCCGGGTTTAGAGTGTTTAGATCTGATTAAGCACAGGTTATATTATGTATGCATCCTTCACATAAGAGTAGGGTTTTCCAAATCGAGATCGACCGGTCTGTGGAGACATTTTATATATTATATATGTTATTTTAATAATGAAATGTTTCATAGATAAGTTGGCTAAGTGATTCCTCTTAAAAAATCTAAATCTCATTGGCATTCGCAAGGTTCGAACACGAGACCTCTTAGAAAAAATCAAACAAACAACTTTACCAACCGACCTAAGAGTTTTGTTCTATTATTTAACATATATTGTATATATATATATATTTTACGGGACAGAGCAGGACGGAGTGAGACAATAACATATCGTACCGTCCCAACAAAAAATCAGGACAGCCGATACGATCGAGACGTCAAACCCTGCATAAGAGTCTCCACGTGCTGGGTAGTTGTTTAGGTTGTGGTTAGATCGCAAGAGGTCAAAAAGGGGGTTAATCTATCTAGAGCGCTTGTAAGATGGGAATTAGGGTCTAACCACTTAACTCCACTCAGTTAGCCGCCGCCAACCCTTCTAACAAATTTTATTTAGGGTTTATCCTATTAAAAATCCAAACTAAATTAAACTAATCAAGTTGGAAGATGACCCCAAGCCAAAGCTACATTAGCCTACCCCAACTTATTTTATATTATTTATGTTTGAGTAAAGAATGATTTAAGTTTATAAGGTAACCCTTTTTTATCTAATTCTAATTTATCTTTTGACAATTTAAATAAATCGTTAGATTTAATTACTTAATATTATCTTATCTCAATTATTTTATTTAGATTAGGACACCTAACATAATAATAATTTAATTAAATAATTATCAATTAAATCTCTATCCTAATTCTAATCGAAGACTAACCAACCCAAATAGACCCTTCTATCAACCTCAAAACCATCATTCTAAGGATCTGCTGGCACTCAAAATATAGTCAATGGCAATCAAGTCTCAGAGACGAATGATGCGGCCCACTAAAGTAGAGAAGCCGAAGAAGATTAATACACTGAAGCCTTCTCAAGCTGCCAGAGCCTCAGGTCACCCAGTATGAGCGCCGGGGACTTCACCTCAGGAGGATCGAGAAGAATACACCACAAACCGACAGTGTCATCAAGCCTGCCCAATGAATCGGTATCGACTCGGTCGTACCGCGTAGACACTATCCGTCGTCCGATCAAGGACGAGAATGGATCTGCTGTCCGACCAAGGACAATGATGTACCTGTCGTCCGACCAAGGACGAGAATGTATCTGTCGTCTGACCAAGGATGAGCATGCATCTGTCGTCCGACCAAGGACAAGGATGTGCCCGTCGTCCGACCAAGGACGAGAATGTATCCTTCGTCCGACCAAGGACGAGCGTGCATCCGTCGTCTGACCAAGGACGAGAATGCATCCGTTGTCCGATCAAGGACAGGGGTATACCTGGTGGCCCGCCACCTGAATGAAATATCCTCCCGAGGTGAAAGAACACCCTTGGCCCTTCAGTGGAAGACCCCGATTACCCGGCATGGGTATGGCTTCTCATCATATTGGGTCCGCTAGTGACCAAATGATCGCCCAGTCAGGGCGAAAGCATCCGAGGTGGCATTCCACCCCCCAAGAGAGCTTCGAGCACAAGTCAGGCCGAGCCAGCAGCACGAACCACAGTGTTGAGGGCCGTGTCAGTGGAAAACCCGCGTGTTCAAGCTAAAGATACACGAGGTTCCGAAGAAGGTTGCACGTCGACCCGAGAACTTCATCAGGACTTCTCACCAAGGTTTTGCAAGACCGCGACAAGATGAATGGTCACAATGACCCCCAGAGCCAGTCCAAGACCCACTGTCTGACTCACGTCAAATGAATGGAGCTTATCCGGCGCGTCCTTTCACCGGCGCGCCCCTCTTCCCGGCGCCCTCCTACCCGGCGCGCCAAGAGCTAAAGGGCCTCTCTCGGCGCGCATTCTCCACGCCGTAATAGCCCATCTATATATACACTTGATTCGACCAAGTAAAAAAAAAGGAGAGAAGAAGTTGGCAGAGAGAATCCGAAGAGAGAGGGGCAGAGTCTGAGAGCCAATCAGAGCCTGTTCGTCCGAGGGAGAGAGGAGCCTTGGGGGAGAAATAGGGTTTCCACTGAGAGGGTTCTCGCCGCCGTCTTCCCTATCTTGCCTGAATAGCTTCGGAGCCAGAGAAGAGACGCCGGAATCCGATACTCTGTTTTGGAGAAGAAGTTTAGGTGGGTTTCGCGATTTTCTTCCGACGATTCTCTCTGATTTCTCCCATCTGATATAATGTAAGTGAGGGGGGAGGGGCGATGACATGAGCCCATCTCCCCCCCTCACCATCTCTTCATTTCTTTCTCCTATGTAACCCTCTCTCTGCAACTAATGAAACGGCCGCCGAGCAACGATGCCGGGCCGCGCCGAATGATTGTGATATTCTACGTAGTTACTTTCCCGTTGATGGAATGAATAATCTGCACTGTTGTGTATGCTTCTTCTACTCTTCCCTCGATTTACATGTTCAGTCGCCTCGCATATGAACGTTGTGTTTCATCTCGTGATGCCGACCATGCCCTGGAGTCATACGGGCTACATTGATGTCACCCCTTCCCCGGGGCTCCTCCCTTCTAACGCAATGGCCATGCCTTGCTGTATATGTGCTGTGGGTTTTATGGTTAGAGACACACTTGTGTGTGCATCTCTATCCATTCCGGTTCGAGATCGATTCCTTCAATACCCCTCGACATTTCTCCATAGTCCAGAGGGAATGGGGTCGCCTCTAAAGCATGCGCGTTCATCCTGTGCCAGTTATATGCTGGTTGCTCGAATGAATGTTCTCGTAGCTTGATCATCTCAGTACCCGGGCTAACCTATTAACCCTTTGTGAATGTTGGTCCACTAACCCCCTTAATCTGTATACTAACTATCTGCCTCCGTGAGTGGTAACCCCTTAGCCCCGTGAGCATTAACATGCTAACCATGTGAGCGCCGATTCGCCAACTCATTAACCATTGTGTTATGCTATTGTATCCTCCCTATTCCGCATGTGATTTAGAATTGCCGAGCTTTGTTATTTCTGATAACTTTAGCTTTAATACACCGGGGAGGGGGACATACCCCATTGATACCTTAGAACCGCCATTTGGTCAAAGGGTTCCATCTGCGAGTGATGAATATCCCTATGGGCCATAAGGTGAACATCGACATGGTTTAGCCCGATATCAAATCCACTGTCCTCAAGGACATTGTGGTGACTATGGGATGTGTGCCCCTCGTAGGCTAGCCCTCGGGGTTTCCTTCCCTATTAGTCGTCCCTTTTCCGGATTATGAGTTGACTATGGGTCGTGTGCCCCTCGCAGGCTAGCCCTCGGGGTCCTCACCTCCCTCATTGGTCACCTTATCTGATCGTGTTCAACCCACGGAACGATGGTGCCTCTGGTAGGCTAGTTCTCGGGGTTTCCTATCCGTTTGGGTCTGCCGGCCGCCGTTGTGCCACCCGGCATTAAGGAGTTTACCCCATCCGTGGGTATGCCTCCGCTTTCCCCCCGTAATCCTCTGGACCAGGGGAGGTGCTGCCAAAATTTCTCCAAAACTTATTGACCATTTGCCCCCATAGTTTGGGCTTAATAAGACATAATTTCGAATCATTTAACTTTCGTGCTCGAGTATGAACCTCGCACGAGTCTCAACCCTGCTTCAAGGGCATCCTGGACCTCAATTCATCCATAAAACAACTCAACACTTGTCCATGGGTCAAATAAATTGAAAAACATCTAAAAATCATCAAAAATCAACTAATCCGACGCGGTCCTAATCCAACACGCCCTAATACGGCGCGGTATCCTCCCGCACCGGAATAACTTCACACTTAAATTCAACTTTTTTTACTTGGCCGACATCCGACGCGCCCTAATCCAGCGCGCCCTGGATGGGGCGCGCCGGTTAAGCCCTTACCCTTGACCGCGCCGTTTTAACCCCTTTTCCTACCTTACCCTGCACCGTATAACCCCTATACCTACGCTATCCCGCACCGGTTTGAATAAAGAATGCGCTTGTCGCGCCGTTTTAACTCTTCTCTCATTCTCGATCCAAACCTCGCTTTCCACAGCTTGTGTCGGTCGACGTAATCAACCATAAGTCAAATAAAAAGAAGCTTTCCAATTTGAAACCATCTATCATCACACACTTGCTAGTCCATGCGTTAGACATGGATATGCATTCTTATGAACTTTGTTAGCGCATGCTTGCCTGAATGAGACCTCGGTATATCAAATGGCATCAATGGAAGGTCGGGTTACACCCGATCGGAAGTCTTGACCATGCGAGATGGTGGTCTTCGGACCTACGTCCTCCGCCTCGTACCGAAGGCTCGAATGTAATGAACCATGCCTGCTCTGCATGATTAAGAAAACGATCAATGAATCATTCCATATGGCCTCAAAGGCTTCATCACCACATGCATTTCCTTGCATTCTATTTCAACCTCGAACGGCTCGTTATCTCGGCAACTAATCAGAGGTTTTCCTTCTTATTGAAGGATGTAATTAATGCCATAGCCTTTATGGTATGGCGGACTTTCGGTCCTGACACGAACTTCACAATGGCCCGACTCGGTCAGATTGAGCGCATAATAAACTAGTCACCTAGTGACTGGCACGCCCCACGTGAATAACAGAACGAACGGTCTAGTTCAGATATAATAACAATAAAGAAGATGAATTCACAACTCTTCACCAACATAGCTTGGCACGTCCGGTGGGACCGAGTTGTCCTCTCATCTCTTTACCGAGATAAATGGGCCCCGAGGCCCTCCCAAAGAATGATGATCGTTTGCTTGCCCTGTTTGCAGGGAAAGTAACAATGGCTGCTGGACTCACTGCACTAGCTTTCGGCCACGAGATCGTGGCCAACCATGCTGCCGATGGGTACCTGGCGGTGCCAATGATATTTGGTTCCTTCCCGCCGTCGGTCGGCTTCCCCAACTTCCTGGGGGTGGCCTTCACCGACATACTGGAGGTCGAGCTTTTGGAGCCGACCGAACAAGAAGCTGCCATGAAGACAGGGGCCCACAACGCCTGAAGCTGCAAGAGTCTGGCGACCGGGCAGACTCAGCGGATTAGCTGCATAGTACATCATGTGGCCCAAGGGGCTCGCCCCACATACCACTACAAGCCTCGGAATTTCCGCCAGGGAAGTTCCCGCCGGGGACCTGCTGTTCCTATGACCGGACGATTGTCAGTGTCCGGGAAATCTGTCCTGATTAGGGGCGTCTAGATCTTCCTAGATAGACGTGAGACCCAAGCAATTCCTGACCAGGTGGTTGCTGCTGTGCCAACCCGCAACTCCTTCCAGGCTCTTTCTGGAAGGAGGATTGAGAAAGAAGAAGGAGGCCTCCAAGGCCGAAGAGAGCTGGCCCCAAGGCCCAAGAAGTTTAAACAAGTCTGGATCCCTAAGAAGGTCCAACCTGGTCGCCGAGAGGCGCCTGCCTACTACTACTCTAAGCCCATCCAGGTGAAGGAAAAGAATGAGAGGGCGCTGGCCCCAAGAAGAGAAGAGACTGTCGTGGAGCCTCCTCACCGCGCAAGCTTCAGGGCATGCGCCCGACAAGCTGATATCCCTACAACATGGAGAAGATTTGAACAACCTATCGAAAGAACTTGGCTGGCTTACATCCCTCTAATCGGAGGTCGACAACCATCCCCAGTTCTGCATCAGGGGCTAGGGCATGAAGAGATGATGTGGACACCAAAAATTACACACACAGATATCCTGCTCGGCCCAGCATCAACCACAGCACCGAGTGAAGAAGCCCTGGAGAGACTAGTCACCCAGACTCCCCAAATATGCACACTGCCGTGAAGCCGTCTCCGGAGTCACGACAGTGAAGAGAAATCAACCACCAAGAGCCCCCACAATCCATGGGCCTCGAAGAAAATTAAATGGGCCACAACTCATGCTCACAATGGGCTCAGAACTACCCCTTTTGGGCCTTCAACGGCACGCCCTTTGGCCCTTCAGCGGTATGCCCCTGGGCCCTTCAGCGGCACACCCCATGTGCCTTCAGCGGCACACCGCATGTGCCTTCAGCGGCACTCTATTTTAAGCCTTCAACGGCACACTATTTCGGGCCTTCAACGGCACACTATTTTAAGCCTTCAACGGCACACTATTTCGGGCCTTCAACGGCACACTATTTCGGGCCTTCAACGCCACACTATTTTAAGCCTTCAACGGCACACTATTTCGGGCCTTCAACGGCACACTATTTTAAGCCTTCAACGGCACACTATTTTAAGCCTTCAACGGCACACTATCTCAGGCCTTCAACGGCACGCTATTTCAAGCCTTCAACGGCACACCATTTCAAGCCTTCAGCGGCACACTTCTTGAGCCCGCCAGCGGCACAGCGTGAAGGCATTTCAACGGAACGACGTGACGCCCATGCCCTACGTATCCTTGGCGCGCAGTGAGCTATCCGAGGTGTCAACCAGAGGTTGGGCCACGCAGGCTACTCGCCTGACATCCAGGACGGGGGAAGTCAATCCCCATCAGGACCAGCCGCTTCCCACCTCCGACTGCCGTGCTCGAGGGCTCCCACTGTTGGGAGTATAAAACCACTCCCATTCCGGCGAAGAAGGGGAGAAGAGGCCCATACACAGAGGACCGGCACACGGAGAAGAGACCCACAGACAGAGAAGAACAGACACAGAGCCACCTATGAGAAGAAGGAAAAGAGAGAGGAAAAGGGAGAGGGCTCCGGCGTAGAGTCTTCCGACGACCACCAGGCAAGATAAAGAGAGTAAGAGAGAGAGAGAGAGCTGGATGTGATAGGAGAAGGTGGGGGAAAGAGCAGTGGACGGTCGTCCCTGCTTCGATCCCCAACACTTCCTCTTCTTTTGTTCCTTTTTCTCCCTCTCCGTTCTTTTGTTCTTTAGTTTTCTTTCTTGCCTGTAGCCTTAGCTCGGGCATGCTTTGTAATGCATACGGACGGCTACAGCCCTTTGTTCCCCATGAATGAAGATCGTCCCCCTCAGTGGGTTTCCTCTTTGTCTTGGTGTTTTGGGCCACAGTGCGTTCGATCGTCTTTCCTTTCACTTTCCGGTGTTTGTGTACATCCCTCATGCCGACGGTTTCCTCCGGATGTGGCATCATCTTGAATGGTTTGAGGTCGCGAACCTCCTCCTGTAAAGCCCAGTGCCTTCATCTGTGCCTGCCCCCCCTTCTCCAGTACACCCTGTCCAGTCTTAGAGGTCTTCGGCTCGTTGTTTTCCCCGTGTTTTCCGAGGTTTTATTAAGGTGTTGCCGCCCTCGGGCGCCCACCTCCAGTTGTCGGGTTCCGCCACTCCATGTGGGCGCGTTCCCTTTATCTCCCTTACGCTCGGGTCAAGGGGAGATGCTGCCGAATTTTTGTTAGAAAATAACAAGACGTTAAAAGGTAAAAAGGATGCAACAAACAAATGGGATAATAAATACACATTAAAAGATAACAAAAGCAACAAATAAACAGAGCAAAAACAGATTGCAAGAAGAAGGAGAAAAGATTTGTATAAAACTACGCAAAAATTAAAGAAAAGAAGAAAAGAAAAGCCTTAAAAACAAGTAACAGAGGAGTGGGCCTTCATCGGCATGTCTATCCCAGCCTTCGCCGGTACGCCCTCCACCCTCGTTGGCCGGTACACCTCTAACCTTCCTTCAGCGGTACGCTCTAACAACCCTTCAACGACCCACCTTCTCGGCCCTTCAGCGGCACACTCCTCTCACCCTCCGAAGTGGAACACAATGTATAGACTTGGCAGATTGATGCGCGAACACAGCAACAAGCAATGTATAGACTTTGAGCTGTACAGACTTTGAGCTGGCCAATGTACAGACTTTGAGCTGGCCAACGTATAGACTTTGAGCTGTACAGACTTTGAGCTGGCCAATGTATAGACTTTGAGCTGTATAGACTTTGAGCTGGCCAACGTATAGACTTTGGGTTGCATCAAATGGACAACGTACAGACTTTGAGCTGGCCAATGTATAGACTTTGAGCTGGCCAATGTATAGACTTTGAGCTGCAGCCAATGGACAATGTGTAGACTTTGACCAGCCAATGTATAGACTTTGAGCTGCAACGTATAGACTTTGAACTACAGCCAATGAATAATGTATAGACTTTGAGTTGGCCAACATACAGACTTGAGTTGGCCAACGTACAGACTTTGAGCTGGCCAATGTATAGACTTTCAGAGACAATGTATAGAATTTGAGTTGGCCAACGTATAGACTTTGGACTGGCCAATGTATAGACTTTTAGAGACAATGTATAGACTTTGAGCTGCAACGTATAGACTTTGAACTGCAGCCAATGAATAATGTATAGACTTTGAGTTGGCCAACGTACAGACTTTGGGCTGGCCAATGTGTAGACTTTGAGCTGCAACGTATAGACTTTGAACTGCAGCCAATAAATAATGTATAGACTTTGAGTTGGCCAACGTACAGACTTTGGACTGGCCAATGTATGGACTTTCAGAGACAGTGTATAGACTTTGAGTTGGCCAACGTACAGACTTTGGACTAGCCAATGTATAGACTTTCAGAGACAATGTATAGACTTTGAGCTGCAACGTATAGACTTTGAACTGCAGCCAATGAATAATGTATAGACTTTGAGTTGGCCAACATACAGACTTTGGGCTGGCCAATGTGTAGACTTTGAGCTGCAACGTATAGACTTTGAACTGCAGCCAATGAATAATGTATAGACTTTGAGTTGGCCAACGTACAGACTTTGGATAGGCCAATGTATAGACTTTGAGCTGCAATGTACAGACTTCGAGTTGGCTAATGTATAGACTCTAATAGAGGATGTATAGACTTTGAGCTAGCCAATGTGTAGACTTCAATGGGCGACACACAGACTTTGAGCTGGCTAATGTATAGACTCTAATAAATGATGTATAGACTTTGAACTGCAGCCAATAGCCAACGTATAGACTCTGAGCTGCAGCCAATGGCCAATGTACAGATTTCTAAGCTGCCCAACGTGTAGACTTCAATAGACGATGTATAGACTCTGGGCTAATGAATATAGCCCATGTACAGACTTTGAACAGCCGATGTATAGACTTCGTGTCGCAATAACCCGTCAACGTATAGACTTCGAGCCTTCCCCGGCGCACCCTCTTCTCCCTTCACCGGTACACCCTCCAATCATTGTCCCAGCGGTACACCTCCTTCAGCCCTTCAGCGGCACCCTCCTTAAGCCCTTCAACGGCACACATCTCCAGCCCTTCGCCGGCACACGTTCCGCCCACCTTTCCTCAGCGGTACACTCCCTTTAGCCCCCTTTCAACCCGCCAAGGGTCAACTCTCCCCAAAGAATAATAATACATGAATGCATATGCACACATACATATATACAGGCATATAATGGCAGCACTGACAAGCTAATAAAAATCATGATGAATAAGTAAACCTGAACAGATCCGTATAAAGAAATGATGAATGAAATAAGTGACAATAATAATAATGATAATAAAAAGGGTAACAATGACAATGAGCAAGATGAGGGAAATCACCCGGAACAAATACGGAAAGAGGGATAAGCAACGGAGTAATAAGAACAATAATGATAAAACAATATAAGGTATTACTAATTCCACATCGCAGCCCCGTCTCTCCCACGACCCGGCACTGAAGGAACAATAATGCCACCCTCTCAGGCTGGGCCCGAGTCTTGGGAACTATCCCGACATGGCCAAGCCCCGACCTAGTCTCGGGCCGATACTCCGATTAAACCGGACTCGTTTCTCGGGCCGGATCCCTTCCAAGCCACTACTAAAATTGCCGCACGTTCGGCAGACATTTGAACGGGTTCACCTCGATTTCTGCCGCGTTTCTATTACGGACATGTGTCCGAACATGACCGATATGGCCGACGGCACCTACCCCGACGTGGTCGTGACCCAGTATTGCTCCGGGCCGATAGCTCATCAAATCGGATTCACTCTATCGGGATTCGTTCCCGCCCTTTCATTGAAATTGCCGCAAACTCGGCATACATTTGTACGGGATTGTTCTTATCTACGTCGCACCTTCAATATGAACCCTTGTCTGAATATCAAGTGGTCCGCAAGTGAGCGACAGAAATTTGAATAGAACGAGATGGCTCCTGTCATCCCTGGACCCTATACACGGGAATATCAATAAGGCCTTTGTGGGCTGTGCTTGGACCTCGGGTCCGTCCCGATTATGGTCATTATCTGACCCACACCCTCGGCCTATAGCTCGCTTCCTTCGAACATGTTTTGGTTTTGGAATCTAGTCCCGGGACTCTTCCCCGTTGCCCTCCGGCACCGGGAACATTAATGATGCCCACGCAAGCCCCGTTTGGACCGCGGGAGGTGCCCCCGGTATGGTCCCGACTCGATCTCGCACCGGGCCAATAAATTCGCTAGTTTCCTGCTACACTAATCGAGATTTAACCGAATGTTTTCAGTGTCTCGGAATAATGTATTTGCCGTATCACGGCATACATATGTTCCAGGTCCTCCTGCGACGATTATGATATTCTCAAGCCGGACACCCGTCCGAATATTAAACGGTCTCCTGAATGACCGACATGTTTCGAACGTCCGCTTCCCTAGACACAGGGCTTTTCAGTCGATTCTAGGGATATTCCCTCGTTGCCCCTTGGCACCGGAAATATTAATGACGCTCATGCAAGTCTTGTTTCGACCGCGGGGGGCCCACTGCAGTATGGTCGCAGCTTGCTCTTACACCGGGCCAACAGATTTACTGGTTTTTGACCGCTCCAACCGAGGCTCAGCTGAACGTTTTCCGCTCTTCCAAAAAATAAATTTGCCGTACCTCGGCATACATGCATTCTGGTTTTCCCACGACAACCGTGATTTTCTCGAGCCGGACATTCGTCCGAACATTAAATGGTCAGTACACGATCGACATGACCGCGAATGATTTTCTTCTCGCCCTCGCGTGAGGATTTCAATACCTCGTAATAGACCTTTCATGCAATTAATTTCTTGGCCATGAGGCCCAGAATCTCGGCGATTAATCAAGGGTGTTCCCTCGTATGGGGGATGTAAATGACGCCGTGACCTTTATGGTGCGGCGGGTTTTGGTCCCGACACGAACCACACAATCGTCTGACCGAGTCAGATCGAGCGCACCATTGGCTCTTCGGAGCCCGAATAAATTGTCACTTTGTGACTGGCACGCCCACGCACATAATAAACCAATAAATAAATAAAACCACATCTTTTAAGTAAAAAGTGCGTCCACAGATGACCAGTGTGGTCAGAAACTACTTCAGGGGTATGAGCAACCCCTCACTGGGCCAACAACGGCTGTTGCAAGCAGCCATGATAGGAGAAGACGACTGCCCACCAATGGCAGTCGAAGAAAGAGAAGAAAGAGGAATGACATTGTCAGTTGACGACAATGGATATGAGGACGGCTTTGAAATTAAAGCCGATAAAGCCACTCCTCATCAGCAGGAGGAGAGAAGAGTCTCCGTCTTTGAGAGACTGACCTTCCCTCAACATCCAAAGAGGAGGGTTCATCGCTGAAGAAAAGGAATGCAAGTCTTCACTTGCAATATGGCTGGAGTGTCCGGCCGATATGGAAGACTGCCTAGAGAACATCAGGAGCTGGCTCGATTGGCCGAAAGGCCCAGGCTGAACACCCGAAGAACAGAAACCGCAAGAGAGATGCTGGCTGTTGCAAAGGAAAAGCAAGTCCTAACTGATGGGTTCACCATTTTAACTACAAATGTGGTGACCACGGAAGAAGAGGATGTGCTAATAGATACCCCGCCTGAAGGTGCATCAGGGGAAACGACAGAAGCTATTCCCACCACGGCAACCATGGATCCATCGGTGTTGATGGTACTCCAGAGATATCAGCAGGAGATAGAGCTTCTGAAGAAGCAGCTAATGGAAAAGACGGAACAAGCCTCGACCTCTAAGCAGCCTGAGATGCAGGCCGAATCATCACGGGGAGCCTTCAACCCAGGCAACTTCCCACCACTTTACACCCTGCCCCAGCCGGTAGAGCCCAGCTTGGCGACCACTCAGCAGCGCCCACCACCGCCTCTGATGCCGCCCGTACTACCACAGGTGCACCAGGCGCCTCCACTGCTGCGTCCTCCTCCGCAGGCGACCGCCTTGGTCACCCCTTATCGATAGTCAGTGCACTTCTACCCAGAACCGGTTGATCCAACCGCCGTGAACAAGCTGATGGTGGAAAGAATGATTGAGCTAAAGCTTGCTGAGTGAAGTGAAGGCGACTACGTCGCATTTGATGCATACCGGGTGCCATAGCCACCACATCATGCTGCTAAGCGACTCCCTCCCGGAGTTAACAAGCCACCCAAGTTCGACAAGTTCAATGGGAAGGGATCCCTGAAGAAGCATGTCGCTTACTATATGACTGTCATGGGCGATCTGGCCACCGACGAGTCATATCTGCTGAAGTTTTTTGGGTCCTTGCTGATAGGGCTCGCGTTTGAATGGTATTCCAGCCTCCCGGCCGGGTCGATCAGCGACTGGCCAGATATGCAGAAGAAATTCAGAGAAAGATTCCACGTCACTGAGAGGGAGGTTACAGTGGCCGAGCTCTACTTGACAAGGCAAAGGGCAGATGAAACAGCTCTTGAATACATCAAGAGGTGGAGGAACCTTGGAATGAGATGCAAGCGGCCCCCGCATCAGGAGGACACCGTGCAAATATGCAAACAGAACCTCAGGAGAGAGGTATTGGAAAAGATGATTGGAATGGAAATCCGGTCGTTCGACCGTCTGAACAATGTCGTGGCTCATGTGGAAGCTTTCCTGGAAAGACCCGCCCCTGCATCAACTGCTGCCACTGCACAAAAGGCGAAAACAGCAGAGCGGCGTTCAACGCCTAAAGAAGCAAACACTCTTGACATTAAGTCATTTTAACAACAAAAGGACAAGGGCAAGAAGGCAGTTGCCCCTCAACCTGCTAAAATCGGAGACGACCGAGAGGGTCCCTCACTCCGGGATAAAATGAAGAAGGCCTACTCCTTCCCAAAAGAAAAGACCAAAGTCCTGTTCGACTGGGTGACCCAATATGATAAGGTTACCCTGCCCGAACCAAAAAGGCCGGAAGACCTGAAAAGAAAAGACAACCCAAGGTTCTACCCCTATCACCAGATGTTGGGGCACCCGATTGAAGACTGCTATATTTTCAAGGATATCATTGAAGGCATGGTCAAGAAAGAAGAAATAGACTTGGGGGAGTACAATGTTGACCCTCCACAACCTCATGAGGCACCTCTGAGAAGAGCCACGGTCAATATGATCTCCCTGTATCAGGCGTTGCCTGAAGAGATCGCGGAAGCCAGCACTCAACATGCTTATGATGCTTACTTCCTGACACCAATAAAAGAGCAAGAGGGATGGCAGCAAGTCCCTGCAAAAATCAAGAAGAAAGGCACACCTCGCCCGAAAGTGGGAGTGCAGATTCGTGGCATTACACCATGACCCACTCTACCAGAGGTGGCACATGTGTGGACCAATCCACATGCAGTTATCAGAATACCTACATACAATCGGAGAAGACAGACTCCACTGCCGATGGTCAAGGAGATTAGTCCAGAAGCCCGACGGCTGCAAGACTATATAAATGGGCTAGATGAATATGTACAGCCCGAACTGAAACCTTTACTGATGCGGGATCATGTCCCGTGGCAGGAATTAGAACAACTTTCAATAAAGCAGGAGCAGGAAGCTGACAAAGCATCAGACAAGGATGGCGGCCTATTCTGGGGGCAAGCGCTTGTCGAAGAAAAGAAGAAGAAACAAAGAAAGAAAAGAAAAGCCAGCAAGGCCACAAAAGACATAGTCCTTTCTTGCAATACGCTGTCTGCCCTCTTCAATCTGCCTAATGAGGAAGATGAGGAGGAAATATGCTTTACGCCTGCCGCCGGGGCAAGCCAGGCTGAAGCAGTGACTGCTACACATGCAACCCGATCGGGCCGAAGATGGGGGCGTCAGCCGCCCGCCAACCACAATATCATTTTCAGGGGGGAGCAACACTACAAGATACCCCCTCCGGAGGTCAGGGGAGTCCAAATCCCTCCTCCTTCAGGTTTATACAGTCAGAATGGGGACAGTACTACTGCTCCTTATTTTCTAAGTAACACTCGAGGATTACTCTAGCGCCTACACATGGGTTTCAAGCTCTCGATTTCGGTAGCTTTGCATAGCCCCCATATGTTTATTTTGGTAGCGGATTTCACTGTTCGGCGCGAGTCTCCTCATGTGTCTCAATGGGGATTCCCAGCTACTAGGCTTCGTCCTCGTCATAATTCTATTACGGATTCCACTGTTTGACGCGAGTTTCCTCATGTGTCTCAATGGGGATTCCCGGCTACTGGGCTTCATCCTTATTGAAATTCGCTTCACCATTTCGCGCGAGTCTCCTCATGTGTCTCAATGGGGATTCCCGGCTACTCAGGTTCACGTTTCTTTTCTCTCTCTTTTTTTTACTTTTTTTTGCATCATTTTTTTAAGTGGGGGTAGGCATCTCTTTCCTCACGATTACCTTTCATGCGAGTGTAGGAATTCAAGCATCCGTAGAGTGCTAAGAAGAAAGTCGGGCAATCCCTATGGTTGAAGACCATTGAACACATTAAGTGCGAAGCGCAGGAGTGTTGCCTCAGGTTTATTTTGTGAGTTGGGCTTAGCAATTCAACCATGACTCTTCCCCTTGACATGTGCACCTGCCATAATTGGGCTCCCTTCGAACGTATGCCGTGACGCGCGTGCATCCGGAATCGGGGCAACATTATTTAACAAGGAAACATGGTCCTATAACATTTCAAGGAAGTACGATATTCTATATTATAAGCAAGCATGCAAGTAGGGCAGCCAAGCATTAGAAAACTTTTTTTTGTTCGTTTCTTGTTTGTTCTCCTCTCTTTTTTGCGTAAGAACATATTGTTGTTACGTATAAGTGTGGTGATAGCAAAAGTATTAGGGGAGCATACCACGAAGGGCCGAAAGGACATTAGGGAAGCGGGCTATAGAAGCCAAGGGACATTAGGGGAGCGGGCCATAAGGGCCCAGAGATGTCGGGAAGTAGGCCATGAAGGCAAAAGGGCATCAGGGAAGCAGGCCGTAGAAGCCGGGAGATGCTGGGAAGCGGGCTACAAAGGCCAAAGAGAAGCAGGCTACAAGAGCCAGAATTTGGGGAGCAGACCACGAAGGCCAAAGGGAAGCAAGCTACGAGAGCCAGAATTGGGAAGCAGGCCATGAAGGCCAAAGGGAAGCAGGCTACAAGAGCCAAAGTCAGGAAGCGGGCTACTAAGAGCAGAGAGATGGGAAACAGGCTACGAGAGCCAGAATTGGGAAGCAGACCATGAAGGCCAAAGGGAAGCAGGCTACGAGAGCCAGAATTGGGAAGCAGGCCATGAAGGCCAAGGGGAAGCAGGCTATAAGAGCCAAAATTAGGAAGCAGGCCACGAAGGCCAAGGGGAAGTAGTCTATAAGTGCCAAAGTCAGGAAGCGGGCTACAAAGAGCCAAGAGATGGGAAGCATGCTATAAAGCCAAAATTGGGGAGGCAGGCTATGCAAGCCAAAATCGGGAAAACAGGCTACGAGAGTCGAGAAGCAGGCTACAAAGGCCGAATGTTGGTGAAGCGGGCTACAAGAGCCGAAATTGGGAAGCGGGCTGCAAGAGCCGAAATTGGGAAGCAGGCTACAAAAATTGAGGGATGTTAGAAATCAGCTACAAAGCTGAAAGATATCGGAGAGCGCGGTGGGACGGATGGATTAATCCTGATAGTGGGCCTTGGTCGAAATGGCTGAGCCGAAGGGCGTCAGGTAGCAGGATACAAGAGCCAAAGAGAAGGGCCCCTTTTGTTCTCTGGCCGGGGGAAGGGTCCGAACCAAAGTGAAAGGATTTCTTCTTTTAATTCTCTGGCCTGGGAAGGACCCGAACCAAAGTGAAAGGCTTATTCTTCAATTCTCTGGCCGAGGAAGGATCCGGACCAAAGTGAAGGGTTGATTCTTTAATTCTCTGGCCGGGGAAGGGATCCTAACCAAAGTGAAGGGTTGATTCTTGATTGGGAAGCTGTCGGCTGGGATGCCAATGATAGGGTAGCTGTGGGCTAGGAGCCGATAACTAGGAAGCTGTCGGCTCGGAGGTCGATGAATAGAAAGCTGTCGGCCTAGAAACTGCTGACGGGGTAGCTGTCGGCTCAGAGGCCGATGATTAGGAAGCTGTCGGCTCGGAGGCCGATGAATAGAAAGCTGTTGGCCTAAAAACTGATGATGGGGTAGCTGTCGACTCAGAGGTCGATGATGAGATAGCTGTCGGCTCGGAGGCCGATGAATAGAAAGCTGTCGGCCTAGAAACTGATGATGGGGTAGCTGTCGGCTCAGAGGCCGATGATGAGATAGCTGTCGGCTCGGAGGCCGATAATTAGGAAGCTGTCGGCTCGGAGGCCAATGATGAGGTAGCTGTCGGCTAAGAGGTCGATGATGGGACATCCTTCGATTGAAGCCCCAGTGGCTGGACATCTGTCGGTTAAATGCCCTGATGGCGGAAGGTTTAGTCGGTTTAACACCCCGTTGGTGGAAGGTTTTGTCGGTTTAACGCCCCGTCGGCGGAAGGTTTAGTCGGTTTAAAGCCCCGTCGGTGAAAGGTTTAGCCAGTTTAAAACCCCGTCTGTAGAAGGTTCAGTCGGTTTAACGCGCTATCGGCGGAAGGTTCAGTCAGTTTAACGCCCCATCGGCGGAAGGTTTAGTCGGTTTAACGCCCCGTCGGTGGAAGGTTTAGTCGGTTTAATGCCCCGTCGGCGGAAGGTTCAGTCGGTTTAACGCCCCGTCGGTGGAAGGTTTAGTCGATTTAACGCCCCGTTGACGAAATGTTTAGTCGGTTTAACGCCCCGTCGGTGGAAGGTTCAGTCGGTTTAACACCCCGTCGGCGGAAGGTTCAGTCGGTTTAATGCCCCGTCGGCGGAAGGTTCAGTCGGTTTAATGCCCCGTCGGCGGAAGGTTCAGTCGGTTTAACGCCCTGTCGGTGGAAGGTTTAGTCGGTTTAACGTCCCGTCGGTGGAAGGTTTAGTCAGTTTAACGCCCCGTCGGCGGAAGGTTTATCGGCTTTAGACGAAAGGTCATGACACCAACCCCATGAGAAGTCTATTTGTTGGATGGCTGGAGGTAGAAGGTGAAAGACCATGTCTGTCTCAAGGCTCACTTTCTTTTCTTCTCTTCTTCTTTTATGTGAAGGGGCGAGTGGAAAGACCACGTGTCCCTGATGACTGTTCTTTTCTTTTCTGCTCTTCTTTTATTATGAAGAGGCGGGCTCGAAGACCACGTCTGCCTCATGTCTCTTTTCTTTTTTTTTCTCTTCTTCTTTTGTGTGAAGAGGCGGGTTCGAAGACCACGTCTGCCTCATGTCTCCTTTCTTTTGTTCTGCTCTTCTTTTTCATTAATGCTTCTGTACTGGGGTGTATTTCTCTTAATGTGCCCCTAGGCGGGGTATGGATTTTCTTCATCTGCCCCCCTAGGTCGGGAGGGTATGCCTTCTTGCTTCTGTGCCCCCGGGCGGGGTATATTCTTTATGGCTTCTATGCCCCCAAGCGGGGTGTGGGTTTCCTCTTCAAATTCCCCTAAACCGGGGTGTATTCCTTATGGCTCCTATGCCCCTAGGCGGGGTGTGTTCCTTCTTCGAATGCCCCTGAGCCGGGGTGTATTTCCCTTCAAATGCCCCTAAGACGGGGTATAAGTTGCTTTCATGCCCCCAGACCGGGGGTGTTCCTTCTTCAAATACCCCTAAGTCGGGGTTTGTTCTTTGCTTCTTATGCCCCCAGGGACGAGGTGTATCTTCTGCTTCTCATGTCCCCAGAGCGGGGTATGTTTGGCTTCTGGTGCACCCAAGACAGAATGCGTTGTTGTTGTTTTTTTTGTCCCCCTAGCTCGGGGTATAATTTCTTGCTTCTCATGTCCCTAAGAAGGGGTGGATTCTTGCTTCTTATGCCCCCATGTTGGGGTGAATTCCTCTGGTTTTGCGCCCTCCCAGGGTGGAGTGTATTTCCCTTCACATGCCCCCGGCATGGGGTGTATCTTTTGCTTCTCATGCCCCTAGACCGGGGTGGATTCTACTTCTTCTACCCCTCAAGGGAGGGCATATTTCTCTTCATATGCCCCCCGGAGCGGGGTCTAGTTTCTTTCTTTATATTCCCCCTAGCTCGGGGTGTACTCTTACTTCTTATGCCCCTATATCGGGGTAGACTTTCCTGCTTCTTATGCGCCCAGGGCAGAGGGTGTTTCTTTCTTCGTGTGCCCCCATGGCGGGATGTGCTTCTTTATTTGAGTGTCCCTAGGCCGGGGTGAATTCTTTTCTTCTTATGCCCCCATGGCGGGGTATGTCTTTTGCTTCATGTGCCCCCATATCGGGGTACATTTCTTCTTCAAATGCCCCTAAGCCGGGGTGCAACTCTGTTTCTTCTTATGCCCCCAGGTCAGGGCAGATTCTTCTCACGTGCCCCCGAAGTCTGAGTGTAACTTTTGCTTTATGTGCCCCCGAGTCGGGGTGGATTCTCTTCATGTTCCCCTAGGCCGGGGTGCAACTCCGTTTATTCTTATGCCCCCAGGTCGGGGTGGATTCTTTTCACGTGCCCCCGAAGCCGGAGTGTAACTTTTGCCTTATGTGCCCCCGAGTCGGGACGGATTCTCTTCATGTGCCCCTAGGCCGGGGTGCAACTCCGTTTCTTCTTATGGCCCCAGGTCGGGGTGGATTCTTCGTCAAATGCCCCAAAGCCGGGGTGTAACTTTTGCTTTATGTGCCCCCGAGTCAGGGTGGATTCTCTTCATGTGCCCCCAGGCCGGGGTGCAACTCTATTTCTTCTTATGCCCCCAAGTCAGGATAGATTCTTCTCACATGCCCCCGAGTCGGGGTGTATTCTCTTCATGTGCCCCCTAAGCGGGGTGTATCTTTTGCTTCTTATGCCCCACAGCGGGGTGGATTCTTCTTCTTCTGCCCCAACACACTGGGGGATGTTTGCTTCTTGTGCACCCAAGGTGGGGTGTATTGCTACTTTTGATGCCCTCAAGGTGGGGTGTATTACTACTTCTGATGCCCCCAAGGTGGGGTGTAATTCTTTATGTGCTTTATGCCCCCAAGGTGGGGTGTGTTTCGCTTCTTAATGCCTCCGGGAGAGGGTTCGATTCTTGGCTTCATATGCCCCTCATCCGGGGGTTTGTTTTGCTGCTTGTGCCCCCAAGGTGGGGTGCCTTTTACTTTTTGTGCCCCCAAGGCGGGGTGTATTTGCTTTTGAGCACCCCGGGCGGAGTGTGTTTTTTTTTGTATGCCCCTAGGCCGGGGTGAGTTTCGTCCTTTGTGTGCCCCTAAGTAGGGTATAGTCTTTGCTTCTCATGCCCCCAGGTGGGGGTGTAGCTCTTCTTCAAGTGCTCCTAAATCGGGGTAAAATTTTTACTTTATGTGCCCCTGAGTCCGGGTGGGTTCTCTTCATGTGCCCCTGTGGCGGGGGTATATCCTTTATGGCTTTTATGCCCCTAGGTGGGGCGTAAATTCTTATTTTCATGCCCCCCATGCGGGGTGTGTTTTTTTCTTGCCTCTTATCCCCCATGGCGGTGTATATTTCTTCTTCTTATCCCCCATGGCGGGGTATATGTATGCTCTCTTCGGGAGTGGTGACCGTGCTTGGCCTCATTGCGATAAAGCATTCTCCACAACGGGCAGGGATTCATCAAGCTAGAGTTACAGCTTGCCTGATCTTCCAACAACCACTCGAGGGGCCGTCTTATGTTGGATAGGGGTAGCAGAAAGGTGGAACGGACCATGGCATTGCACCACGGACTTGGACCCTCCTAGAGTCGGACGGGAGGCCGACCTTCTTCTTGTCCTTTTGGTTGGCGATGCTTGCCAATTTTTTCTTTTTGTCCTTTCTTTTCTTCTCTTCTTTTTTGTAATAGACCAAGGTGGGTGCGCAGGAGAGCGCTCACCCCCTCAGGGAGGGGATGAGTGGTTCGCTCCACCGCGTCAATCCCACAGTGGTAATCTTTATTCAGCACGGGTCTCGATGGATATGGCCGTACAACCCTCTCTCGCCAATTCTTTCTCTTCTTTTTTTTTGTTTCTTTCGTTTCTTCTTTTCTTCTTTCCTTTCTTTTTCTCCTTAGGGAAAGGGGGTTTGATTTCCCCTCCCTTCTTCTCTCTTTCTCTTCTTTTTGGCGGCCTCCATGATTCCTGGAAGCTGCATGTGCCTCAGAGTAGCATCCTCGAAGCCACAAAGGCAATTGCGCCTACTCTGGCTTTTCTCCCCATAGGGCTGGTGAAGACAGCACATGCAATTCATCAAAGCAGACAAACAATGTTTATTAGGAGGTCATGAGGCACTGAATCTCGACGAAGAGATGAAGGGTGGTTTAAGTCCCACCAGGCGTGCCAGACTTGTGGACACACTTTTTATCAAAGTAGTTGTTTGTTCATTTATTGACGTTTATTAAGTGCGTGGGCGTGCCAGTCACAAAGTGACGATTTGTTCGGGCTTCGAGGAAGCCCATGGTGCGCTCGAGCTGACTAATCAGATGATTGTGTAGTTCGTGTCGGGACCAAAACCCGCCGCGCCATAAAGGTCATGACGTTATTTACATCCCCTCGGAGAGGGGAACACCCTTGATTAATCGTCGGGAATCAGGGCCTCATGACCAGGAAATTATATCAAAATAAATAAGCCGATAGCGGTCTCGGATCAGTCGGAAACCCGATGTCTAGGGAAGCAAGCATTTAAAACATGTCGGTCACTCAGGGGACCAGTTAATGTTCGGACGAGTGTCCGGATTGAGAATAGCGTAATCGTCACGGGAAAACCGGAACATGTGTATGTCGAGATACGATAAATTTATTGTTCA
The DNA here is from genome assembly GCA_022559845.1 of Amorphophallus konjac. Taxonomy (NCBI): domain Eukaryota; kingdom Viridiplantae; phylum Streptophyta; class Magnoliopsida; order Alismatales; family Araceae; genus Amorphophallus; species Amorphophallus konjac. The sequence goes on along the minus strand of CM040126.1, from coordinate 380,376,462 downwards.
GAGGAACGGGAAACGTTCAGTTAAATCCTGGTTAAGGCGGTCAGAAACCAACAAGTTTGTTGGCCCGGTGCAAGATCAAGCTGCGACCATACTGCGGTGGGCCCCCTATGGTCAAAGTCAGGCTCGCGTAGGCATCGTCAATATTTCCAGTGCCAAGGGGCAACGGGGGAATGTCCCGGGATTAGATCCCAGAACCAATATGTATTCAAAGGGAGCGGGCTATAGGCCGAGGATATGGGTCAGATAATGACCATAATCGGGACGGACCCGAGGTCTAAGCGTGACCCATGAAGGCCTTATTGATATTCCCATGCGTAGGGTCTGGGGGCGATGAGAGCCGCATCGTTCTATTCATTATCATTATCATCATTTAGTATTATTATTATTTATTTGTTTATTTATTCATTTTTATGTGCTGCTTATTGATTCTTCTTTTATTACTTGTACATTATACCCTCCCTTTTTTAATTTAATTTTTTATTAGTATTCCCTTTTTATTATTATTATTGTTATTTTCGTTATTATGTTTTTTTATTAATGCATCACAGGTGGGGAGCAGCTGGGAGTGCACCGGGTGAAGGGCGCATCGGGAGAAGTCAAGTGAAGGTCGTGCCGGGTGGAAGGGACTGGAGATGCGCCGGGTGGTGGCGTATCAGGGTGTGCTAGAAGGGAGAGCAAGCCAGGGGCGTGCCGGGCAGGGGATGAAGGGAGCGCATCGGGTAGAAGGGCGTTTGGACCGTGCGGGGCAGAGGTGATAGGAGCATGCCGGAGAAGGGGCCAGGAGGGGTGTACCGGGCAAGGCATGGTTAGGGGTGGTTAAGGTGTCGGGAGCGCCAGGCTGAAGCGGCTAGGGAGTGTACCGGGCAAGGCACATGCCAAGCATGTGTCGGGTAATGGGGGGGGGGGAGGGTTAGAGGGTATACCGGCTGGAGAGAAGGCAGGCGTGCTGGATAAGGAGGCCCAAGGGGTGTTCCGAGCTGGAGAGGCGTACCGGGCCAGGGTGGCCAGGCAGTGTGTCGGGCCAGGGTGTGCCGGACAGAGTGCTGGGATGGGTTGTGCCGGACGGAGCCGCAGCCGGGGTGTGCCGTATGAGGCCTGGTAGGTGTACCGGGTGTAGAGGGTTAAGGTGTGCCGGCTAAGGTTGAACTAGGGTGTGCCAGCCAAGGCCAATGAGGGGTTTTCTCTTATTCATGAAATGCATGCGTAGGGATTTTCTTTCATTCATGAAATGCATAAAGGGGTTCTCCTTTTTATTCATGGAGTGGATGTGTGAGTTTTGATTTGGTTTTCTTATATTCATGTAGACCATGTTCGTGGTTATGTTTGATAGTCCGTCATAAAAGATGCGAGTATTCAGATATTCGGGTTCTCCGTAGTTCGTTTGTTATTTCGATGAAGCCGTTGCATTATTGTTTATTTTGTTAATTTGTTGTTTCTTTTTACATTATTACTTTTCTTTTATTATTATTGCTATTATGTTAGTTCTGACAAAAATTTGGCAGCATCTCCCCTTGACCCAGATGGTAAGGGGGGTAAAAGGGAACGCGCCCACAAGAAGTGGCGGAACCCGACAATTTGAGATGGGTGCCAGAGGCAGCAGCACCTTTGATAAAACTTCAGAAAGCCCGGAGGAATCGACGAAATGAAGAGACCTCTAACACTGGCTGGGGTACACCGGGTAAGAAGAGGGGACTGGCGTGCCGGCTAGAGGGGTATGAAGGGATGGAGAGGTGTACCGGGCTAGGGTGGCCATGCAGTGTGCCGGGCTGGGAGTGGCCAAGTAGTGCCAGGGAAGGCCCCAACAGAGGCTATGCCGGGCTGGCCTGCACAGAAGTGTGCCGGTGCGAGGGTAAAGGGGTCTGTACCGGGTAGGCCAGGGGCTAGGACCGTACCGGGCAGAGGTTAGTTCAGGGGGATGAAGGTGGATGGAAGGAACCGGGCCAAGGGCATTGGGCGACCCATACTCAAGGGGAACTTAGCAAGAAGGGTGAAGGTTCAGAGAGGTACTAGGATGATGGCATTGGGCCTAGTTGTTTGAGGGGTAGGAGGGAAGTAACTCCACACAGGCGAATGGGAGAGGGTCAGAGGCCCTACGAAGGAGCTATGCCAAGGGGGAAAGATCACTACCAGAAGGCACACCACCGGAAGGGAGGAAGAAGATGGCCAAACACACGTAACGACCCAAACCAACGGAGGCAGTAAGAAACCTAAAGAGGGGGGATTTTCATTCATAAAGAGAAAAGGCCATAACCGGCCATGTACCTCAAAGCATACATTCAAGCCCAGACGGGGGAGAAGAAGAAATCAAGAACAGAAGAAGAAGCATAAGGAGACGAGGAGGGAGTTGGGGTCTAGTAGAGGCAACGGCCTTCCTGCTCTTCCTCACCCCCTCCACTACATCAAAACTCACACTCAATCTCTTTCTTTCTCTCTTACTCTCTCTTGCTCGGTGGCCGTCGGAGGACCTCACGTCGGAGCTCTCCTCTTCCTCTTCTCTTCTTTTCTCGCTTCGCACAGGGGCGGTCGACGGAGCAGCATGGGGGAGCCGGAGCCTCCCCTCTTCTTCTTCTTTTCGTCTTCTTCTCTTCTCCGTCCATCTCTCTCTGTGTGTCTCTCCTTCTCTCTCTCTCTGCAACGAAGAGAAGGGGACCTCTTTTATATCTCCCAAAGCGGGAACATTCGGAGGCAGGAACGTTCGGCATTAAATGGGAGTTGACCCCTCCCGTCCTCGGTTGCAGGGGGGTAGCCTGCGTGCCTTTACCCTTGGGCGACACCTCAGCTAGCTCTGAGCTGTCCATGCTGCGCGCCAAAGGCCATAGGGCATGGCATTAGATCTCGTTTGCCGGCTGCACCGGGCAAAGAACATGTTAAAGTGTGCCACTGGATGGGCAAAAAGCTGTGCCATTGAAGGCTGAGAAAGGTGTGCCGCTGGGCGGGCCTGCAAGCGTGCCGCTTGTTGACACCCGTTTTTAGCCTGCAAGTTGGGTCATTTCTCTTATTCATCATTTTGATGCCCCGAATTACCCATTATTTTGGAGCCTTTCTTGGATGGATTTCGAGCCCATTTCATTATTCCATTCCTTTTGAACCTTGGATATCATTATTTCATAGAGCCTTGGAGCCTATCTTGTCACCTTCCGACCTTCAAAGTCGCCTTACGGCCCATTTAGGTCGGCTTCCCTCAAGCATTCAGCCCCCTTTCGTTGAGTAGTCTTGAAAATGGTCTTTTTTCACCCCCTTCCTTTCCTCTTTTCAAAATGTGTCCTTCACCAAAGTTGTTCATCTTTCAAATCCCTACAATTTCTTCTTCTACGTCTTTGGCCAGTTCCGCACCGATTTTAAGTTATTTACAATTTTTTGGCAGACTGCATTGTTCACCTATGTCCTGATATTCTTTCTCTCTCTTATAGCCCTATTTTCTCTCTCTTCTGATCATTTTCTCATCTTACTTCTTTCATAAAAGTTGTTCATTTTTAAGTTATCTATAATTTTGTCTTCTACCACTTTTGCTAATTCTGCACCGTTTGGGAGATATAATCCAATTTCCAAAGTCACGCAAAGTCTATCTTAAACGGTCGTGTTAATGGCCGTTCATTGTTGTAAACGGTCGGTTGACGACCGTTTAACCCTTAACGGTCAGTTGTCCGACCGTTTATCCAATAAGAGTCCAGCCTGCTCTGGACTCTATCTCCACGAACCTGCGCGATGTGGCTATCTTGCGGCGGCCATAACTTCTAGAATACTTATCCAAATGGATCCCCGTTTTTTCCTACTTCTAGCCCTTTGTATTATCTTAAATTTGGTTCACAGAAATCAAAATTTGATGGGCTATATCTCCTGGAATCATGGCCGCAATATCAGGTTTTTCTACTTTTCGTGCAACCAAAAAACCCTGCAGATTAGGTTCCAGAGGCTTCTTCCAAGAGCCATAACTTCCACAATCTTCAACCAAAAGGAGTCCCGTTTGTTCTTACGCCTTATCTTGACTATTATCTCGAGAATGATCTAAAGATCTCAAGATTTGGTGGACTCTATCTTCTGGAATCGTGGGAGAAAGTTGGGGTTTTTTTCACCACTTTTTCGATATAAACCTGCCCAGATTTCCTATGCGACGGTGGCGTGTTTTCAAGGCGACGGCGAAGCCATGCCGAATTTTCTTCATCCTCCTTCGACCCTAGCCTGAAGAGGGAAGTATAAGCTTCGTTTTGGTTCCTTATTTGCTCGATTTCATCATCGTTTGCCCTCCTAACTTTGCCCCTACTTTTGGCAAATCATCACAGTTTGCTGATTTTCTGCTACAACTTCGCGACGGGGGCCTGTTCATCAAGCCGGTGTGGAGTCATGCTTCATCCTTTTCGTCCTCCCTCAACTCCATCTTGAAGAGGGGAGTATTAGCTTCGTTTTCATTATATGTTTACTTTATTTCTCATATCGTTTCCCTCTCTTCCAAGCCCCTACTTTTGAGGTTTCATCACATTGTTCTGCACTTTGCTGAAACTCAGATTTCTTACGACGGGGGCATGTTTGCGTCGCCGGTGCGAGGCCATGGGGCACTCTTTATCCTCCCTTTCAACTCCAGGCTCTAGAGGGAAGTATAATCTTTGTGTTCCTTGGTTTTGGGCTCATTACCTTGTCATATTCATGCATATTTTATCCATGAGTTTTGCTTGTTCATTCTGTTTTCATAGTCATTTTTCTCCCATGTTCTGCACCCCTCTATTTTCTTGTGTTTTCCACCCCGTTTTTCACTAGTCTCTTCCCCGTTTTAAACTCTCCTTTCTACCCTAGTTTCACCACAACACTCCCACCTTTCCATAGCATCCACTCTTTCCTCTTTTGGTGTTCTATCTTGTGAGATATTCATCATTCTTTGAGTCCATTTTGTGCACTGTTCTGAATTTTCTGCACAGTCTATATTTTTTCCCAAATCTCCAGTGTCATAACTTTCTGTCCCGACCTCCTTTGTGAGTGATTCTTGTTCCTACTTCCTTACAACACTCAAGTCTTCTGTCATCGCAAATTTATTTTCATTTAGACATCGTTTGCCCTACTATTTGCATCAGTCTTTGCACCCACTTTACACTGTTTGCACAGTTTTTCTTGTGGCATGCACTTTTGCATCTTGTTTATCTATGTTCATCGTGGCATATTAAATCAATTTCTTCATGTTAATCTCATCACAATATACACACCTATTGTTTGCACCCTTCCATAGGGGTTAAAAACTCTCCCCCGGTAAGTTTGCCCTCAATCTTTCATGCTACTTTATGCACTTGGGCAGATTTCTACACTTAACATTTTCTAATGGGTTTTGCCTCTTGTTTTGTGTTTGTTTCGTAGGAAAGCATGGAAAGTGAGGCCCTTACCTTCTAGCCGGCTGGAAGGCAAGGAGAGGTAATCCACATAGTCCCCGCATCTTGATATTGAGCGCGATCATCCTCTTTTTCCAAGGTGCACAACGCACTTAGTATTTTATATTCTTTTGCCGTTGTCATTCCTTGGTGGCGATCACGGTATTCTTTTACATCTTTTATCGCTTTTGTCTTGCTGTATGATCATGCTACCATGTTTACATAGTCACATGTTCATGGTGTTCACTTGATATGCACATTATGTTATCACTTATGCACATATGCTTGCCTATGTGACTTGTGACACCACGCTACATATTTTCCACATCTACACCCCTTTTTTGGCGATCACGGTGGGACATCTAGTGCCCATCACTTGTCTCATGCTTTGCTGCGATTTTGGTGTGTATGTCCATGTTTAGATAGCGTTTCATGCTCATATTGTTCACTTTGTTTGCATCCATATTGTTATGTTCACATATGTTCATTATATCTTGATTTGTTAGATTTAGGCTAGAAATTACATGCACTCCGGTGCACATAGGGTCATGCATATTGCCATATTGTAGTTGCATTCCCTCTCGGTAAGTGATCCTCTCGCTCCCATATTCCTTGGGCTCGACTAGGTGATCTTATCCGGGACCTCCATAAGTCCCCGCGAGCCGTGGATTCCCACACGGACGCCGGGCCGGTTGTACCTTTCCACCCCATAGGCTTGCATTTACATACGTTGTGAAGGAGTTAACCCTAGTCAACCTAAAGTTTGGACCTTATTCTCTATAGGATACCTATCTTGAGGGAATTAATCTTAATTTAAAAATATTTAAAGGCCCACTCAAAACTTTGACAATAAAATACTTCCCATCATATTAACTTGTTTGACTTAGGTGAAATCCTTCATATTGTTTGTGTTGTGTGGGCTTGTCCAAGCCCACTTGTGTTATTTTGTGTTGCATCCCCCATCATCCATATAGGTTTTATTGTTAGGCCCATTTAGGGTAGTCCATTTTGTATGTCCATTTGTCTAGTCTCATTGTCCTAGGTTTCTTTTTCTTTTTCTTTCCTTTTTCTTTGCATTATTGAGTCAGTCCCCCTCCTTTGAGCCCTTACTTCCCTCATTGTATTTCCCTAATTTTTCTGTATAAAGTCTCCATTTGCCCTCATGGAGCGCCGTTTTTCTCCTGTATATTACCCTTCTTCTTCCCCATCTTCTTATTCCCGTGTAGATTCCTCTTCCCACGCGGGCCCATATCCTCGTGGCCCTTCCGACCCGCAAGCAAATCATGTTACCCACTTATCATTTGTCGCCTGCCAAACGGCCCCAGTCCAGGCCCAAAAGTTCATTGCTAATCTTAATGGGCCTTATTATGATAACGGGCCTCCCTCTTCTACTCTTAGTGGGGCCCCTTCCTTTAACGGGCCCTCTTATTCTCTTAATGGACCCCATGTTGCTGCTGGCCCAATCGGTCCTTATTCTCATGTTCATGATTTTTCTAGGCCCATGTATCATGCCACTCCTGGAATGGGCTTCCCCTCTTCTCAATCCAGATCCCTTTATCCAGCCCAATACCATAATGCTGGTCCAAATTCACACTCTCTTGCTCAGGCTAGCTTGCATCCTTCTCAGTCTCTCCCCATCGAGGAGATGATTGCTCAAACTCAGTGCAGGCTTGATGAACTTCAACACCGAATTGATCCCCAAACTTCTTTGAGTGTCCCATTCGCATTCCAAGGTCTTCAACTTCCACCGCGTTCACAAATTCCTACTTATCGCTGCTATGGTGGAGCCGGTGACCCTTATGTGCACTTGAAGGAGTTTCTTTGTGAGTCGGCCCAATTCCGACATGACCAACGCTTGATGGCTTATTTGTTTGGTCTATCTCTAGAGGGCTCGGCTCGGGATTGGTTCTTTACATTGCCGCAAGACCAAGTGGTGAATTTCCTGGCCGTTCAAGAGAAATTTCTTTAGCAATATCAAGTCCAGGTTGGGCCCAAGTATTCCATGGTTGTTCTGGCCCATGAGAAGATGAAGCCTGACGAGGAGTTCTCTACCTTCACCGACCGCTGGCGTCGCCTAGCCGCGCAAGTCTCGGGGCATATTCCGAAGGGAGAGCAAATCAAAATGATCATTTCTAATGCAACACCCGAGTATCGGTTCATCTTAGCCTTGAATGACATCACCTCCTGGCAACATCTTTATAGCCGAGCCCGCTTCATCCACCAACAACTTTTAGGTTCCCTTGACCCCGAGTCCTCTCCACCTTCTACGCCCACATACGCCTCCTATCCATCACCTTCCCTGAGTCAACCCTCCACCACATATCCTTCCATGAGTCGGCCTTCCGCTCCCCCACACCCATATACCTCCACATATCCATATACCTCCATATATCAACCCTCCATGAGTCAGCCTTCTGCCTCTTCATACCCGCATGAACCCCCACCTCGGTCAAGGAAACACCACACCCCGAGCAGGTGGATGCCGTCTATATACCCCCTCATCCTGCTCCGCATATGCCTTCACCAAATCCTTCCCTTAGCCATGCGCCATTGCCTACGCAACCTCTGCTTCCATCCCCGCAACCTTCTCTATCACCTTCCCATATCCCTCGGCATCCCCCTAGCCCGAAGCAGGCTCCTCCTTGCTCTCCATTGCCAGAGTGTTTTACCGACATTTTCGGGGCTTTAATGGCCACTCACGCGTTGTCGCTCCCTCCGGTTGTGCCTTGTCGACCAGCGGTTGGGAATATACTTCAGTTCTGTGAATTTCACCGCCAGCAGGGGCATTTAGTTGAGGATTGCCCCGAGTTCCAGGATTATCTTTATGATCTAGAAGCGAAGAAGAGGATTGATTGGACTGCTATTCATGAGGTCATTCTATATCTCCGCAGTAAGCAGCAACAACAGGAAGCGTCGCCTAAGCAGCCGTCTCCATCTCAAGGCCAGGGGCACCCCTGTGATTTTGCGTTTACCATAGCGCCCGCTCCGTTATCTACCCCCTTATCCACTTTCCTGCCTATGCCATCGCCTACCCTGTTACCACCTCCATCTCCACCTACCTCATCACCTTCGCCATCTCCTAGCCCATCTCCGCAACCTCTGCCTACCCAATCTCTTCCTCAGGCTGGTGCCTCCACTTCCACCGCCACTACTCCTACCCCCAACGCCGCTCGGCGTGTCGTATCAATACGCCGACGTTGGGTCCCACAACCTTCCATTTCCCCTTCATCTCCTTCCTCACCCTCTCCATTTCCACCACCTCCACTACCTCCATTGCCCGCATCACCCTCTCCATCATCTCCACTACCCCTATAGCCATCACCACCGCCCTCACTACCTCCTCTCCTAGCGACCCCTATTCCATCACTTCCACCATCTTCACCGCTTTTGCCATCCCCTTCGCCATTGTTGCCCGAGCCTGAGCAAGCTATACCTACACCTCCACCTTCGCCTTTACCCCCTCCTATGCCTCCACCTTTGCCTTTACCCCAACTTACGCCTTCCGAGCCTTTACCCACACCTTCCAAGCCTATTACCTCCACTTCTCCATCCCCTTCCACCCCACGGAGCGGGTGTGCGTTATCTTTGGTGCCCCTTGGGTCTGGTCCCCAGGGAGATAATGAGCCGAGCCAGGTTTCGATTATGCTTTTCAAGATTCAAGATGTCATTTGCCGCATGCCAATCCGGGTCCTAGTCCCTGGCTATTTTGGGGATAAAGAGCCTGTATTTTCAGAAATGTTTGCAAAGAAGAGTTCCCTTGCATTAGTGCCAGTTTCTTCACAAGCAAGGCCGGTGGCAATCTCATTGCTCGCCGGAGGATTCACTATCGATGCTGTTATTTCTCCTCGCTCCATTGCTATTCAGTTCACTGGCCAAGAGGGGTTCTCTACCCAGATGGTGCTCACTCACGCGGCCGCCAAGAGCCTGATGAATTCTATATGCAAGGGGCAGTTGGCCGTGTTTTCTACATTCTCTAAGGACATTCTGCATCTGTTATGCAATCTCCCTCGGTTTATTGGTATGTCGGCCACGTCAACGCCGCACATTACTCCCCCTCAGTTCTGTCCTGCTTTTCTGGTAAGGGAGTTATGCTTCGTGCCCAGTTGCCGAGTAAAGTTGCCGAATCTCCATGTTCTAGTGCCAAGAGATAAGACTCCATGGTTCCATGATACTCATCATCCTGAGGAGTCAGTTGCTCAAGAATGTCCACAGCATGTTAGCACCGTGAGTCTAGGGGCAACCGCCCCGATGAAGCTGCATATTCATAACCGGGCTAGGTCGTCTGCCAGGTGGGCCCGTTATTTAAGAAAGTATTGCAAGACAAGAAGCCCGAAGGCCCGAGTCCGCGCCAGGCGGAGTTGTTTCAAGAAGATTTCTGCCAAGAAGAGGTGGCGACATAAGTATAAAGGCCGTCAGTTGTGCATTCGAGGGTCCACTTCCTCTCTCCTTCCTCCGTCCATTCATCTTTTCTTTTGCTCAGTTCTTATCCTTGGGTGGTGTACCTTCCACCACCTGACTATATTTCTACCATCTTCTCCTGTCCTCACCATTCTAGGTCTCTGCCTATGTCCTCCTCTTCCCCTGATCCAGGGGCATCTTCTAGTTTTTCTCCCCGGATACATCTGGATTCTGCTTCTCATCCTTTTCCCCCGACCCTATTGGGGATTCCTTGCGCTCGTTCCCCGACCTTGTCGGGTGGTTTTTCTGATCCTCCCCAACTTTGTCAGGTGGTTTTCATTTCTTCTCCCCAACCTGGTCGGGTGTTTATGCTTCTTCTTCCCCGCCTCTGGCGGGTGATCGCTACTCTCCTTCTCCGACCACGTTGGATGATTCTTCTCCTCGTCTTTCTATTCTTCCTCTCACCCTTTCTGGGTTCTCACCCTTTTTCTTGCTATTTTTGAGGCTTTAGCCCGCCTTGATCTCAGTTAACCCCTGGTTATTCTGTACTTGGTTCCTTGTTATCATGGCCTCAGTGCCTTAACGAGGGAGTTCTAGCCCTCGTCTCTCTTCCTTTTTTATCCCTTCTTCGTCCAGTATGATGTCTGCCACTCCTCTATGTCGAGGAATCCAATCCTTTACTATCCTTTCATCCTTTATCCTGACAAGCAAGGAAAACAAAGTTCGTGCTCCTCAAAGCTCGATGATCGAGATCGCTTCAGGATGCTGGTTTCCACGCCATGGATTTGCAAAGGTATCTTTATTTTGGGCAAGAAACGTGCTTTCATTTCCATTATTTCTATTATTTCTGCACATAATTTCTTAACATGATTGAGTGGCTTTAGGAGTCTTTGTTTAATTAGATCTTAACTTTGTGTCAAATAAAAAAGGTTATTTTCTGCAGCATCCTTAGGCTGGTAATAGCTCTGCGCTGGGAGTCTAGTTTCTTTCCCCGATTGTTGAGGGTGACCTTTAGGCATGGGTTTTTCACACACTACACGGCAAGCCATAGCCGATCTCTCTGAGGCGCACCGTTGCTGCTTTGGCCATACTTTGGGTATGCACAAAGGTCTTTTCTTTTCTCTGCTCGGCCAAGTGCAGGGGCAAGAGATGGATGGATAAGATGACCAACCTAGGCACTCCCCAATACGAGAGAGGTCTCAAATAGGGGCAGTCTTGACCCTCAAAAGTGAGCTTTCATACTATATCTGGCCAATAAGGGCTACCAAAATGAGAAAATGAATCAATGCAAAATTATGAATCAAAGGCATGGCAAGAGTGGCAGTACAGTTCCCCGCGGGACGTCATGAGCCCGGTCGCATGCGTGCCTAATAAATATGGGTCTAAAAATCAAAGACACAAAGCCCCGGCGCAACAGGTTATCTCTTTGAGGGGTAGTGCCCTGGAAGGAATTCGAGCCTTGATATCTCCCATCCTGCACGAAGCTTGTCTCCAATTTATCTTCTGCTTCTCCCTCTTAGGCTGGGTTGTATCCCGGGTATGGCCTTAGTAGGGGCACCGTTCTTTAGAAGCAGTTGGTTGTGGTAAGCCACCCTCACATGCACACCCTGCTTAAGGGAAGCCTTTAGTGAAAGGGGTAGGAACGTCGATCCCTGGCTAGTAGTTTGAGCCCGTCTTTAGGTGCTGCGGATTGCTATGTCAAAATCCAAACAAAATCAAATATTACCAAAAGTCTAAAAAAAAATCAAATACTTCAAAAAAAAATCTAAAAAATCAAATATTGTCAAAAATCTAAAAAAATCAAATACTTCAAAATTTCTAAAAAAAATCAAATATTTCAAAAACCTAAAAAATCAAATATTTCAAAAAAAATCCAAAAAATGAAATATTGTTGAAAATCTAAAAAAATCAAAAAAAATACAAAAAATCCAAAAATGTGTCTTTTTCATACATTTGCATTTATTTTAAGGACAGATACGTAATCTGTTTGCTAAGTGTGCAGGTTGCAAGTACTCAAGCGTTCCTTGCTATATCTTTATGCTCTGCCTCTTGTCCACATCTTTGATCTGTTCTTTCCTTCTTCGATCCACTCTCTCGATCTGTTCTGAAGCTCATGTCCTTCTCAGTTTTTATTTGTAATGATCATATCTTTATGAGAGGGCTTTGCCTCACGATTATGAACCTGGAGGTTCTGCTTCATTCTGATCTTGGGTTTTGATTGAAGGGCGTATCTGTTTATGTCTTTTATCCCGCCGTATGCTTGTCACATGTTTATGTCCCACCGTGTTGTCCCACACATGTTGTTTTATCTCTCACCGAGTGTTGTTAGTTGTCTTGCACATGTTGTTAGTCACCCCTTTATGTCCCATGTTCTTGTCCCAACCGTGTGTTGTCCCACCGCGTTGTTGTCTTGTCACACCGTGTTCATGCATGCATGTTGTTCGTTCATGCCATTGCATATGTGCTCGTGTGCCTTTGTTATGTTATGTTGCATTGTCTCCCATTTCATTTGACCGTTATGTTATGTCGTGTTGTTTGTCGTTCAGTTGATAGTTATGTTATTTTGTCTATGTTTACACTTGCTTGTTTATCATATTTGTCTTATATATGAAAAAATAAAAAAAATCAGAAAATAAAAATCAAAAAAATGCCATTTCGCCTGCACAGGTAAGTCAGGTATGGCCTTCTATCCCTACTCATTGTTGCATTACTATATGGTATCTATATTGTTATATTATCTCGAGAACCGGCTGGTCATTCATGTGTTCCAGGATCTGACGTTCCCCTCTAACAAAAATGATGATGATCTAGGTGCACATGTTTAATCATCGGATAGGCCGTTAGGTTGGGAAAATTAGGGAATGATGGTTCTATCACGCACGCCGTGGTTGCGGATAGTGTCTTGACCCTGATCGTTCCAATCTAGCAATACTATTCTCGAGTACTTTCTATTTTATGATTTCTTTACATTCGTTTTGATGATTTCTTTATTTTAGCCCAGCATGCATCATGTCATATTTTGAGCATTAACGTCTCGTGATCCATTCAAGGTTTCTCCTCAATAATGGTTAGTTGCACTTCATGTCTCTTGGATAAGAGATCTTATTCCACTCTGAATTTGAACGATTTCTCTGATCTTTTCGCTTGGTCTGGTTGGCCAGTGTGATTCCTGTCTGGATTTTATCTCAGTTATATTTCTCTTGCTTTTTACGTTGTGCTCCTTTCCGACCCCCTCATTGTCTGTGGATTGTGTCCCCGATGAGCCTGGTCGTGCTTCCTTTTTTTCCTATTAGTTTAGTTCTCCAGACATGTCTCATTCTTGTCATCCAGTCCTGGTGGTTAGTTCGGCGATTTCGGGAGAATTCCTGTCGCTTGTTGGTTAAAACGGGTGTCTTTTGCCTTGATGCCCGCTTATCAGTTCTCTCCGCTTCATCTCCGCTTCATCTCCATTTCACGTCGCTGTCACTTTCGCTCCATCTCCTTTCCATTTCACCTCCGCGTCGCTTTCGCTTGCTCCCTTGCAAAGCGGACATCAAGGAGGGGCATCTGTTGACACCCGTTTTTAGCCTGCAAGTTGAGTCATTTCTCTTATTCATCATTTTGATGCCCCGAATTACCCATTATTTTGGAGCCTTTCTTGGATGGATTTCGAGCCCATTTCATTATTCCATTCCTTTTGAACCTTGGAGATCATTATTTCATAGAGCCCTGGAGCCTATCTTGTCACCTTCCGGCCTTCAAAGTCGCCTTACGGCCCATTTAGGCCGGCTTCCCTCAAGCATTCAGCCCCCTTTCGTTGCGTAGTCTTGAAAATGGTCCTTTTTCACCCCCTTCCTTTCCTCTTTTCAAAATGTGTCCTTCACCAAAGTTGTTCATCTTTCAAATCCCTACAATTCTTCTTCTACGTCTTTGGCCAGTTCTGCACCGATTTCAAGTTATTTACATTTTTTTCGGCAGACTGCACTGTTCACCTATGTCCCGATATTCTTTCTCTCTCTTCTAGCCCTATTTTCTCTCTCTTCTGATCATTTTCTCATCTTACTTTCTTCATAAAAGTTGTTCATTTTTGAGTTATCTATAATTTTGTCTTCTACCACTTTTGCTAATTCTGCACCGTTTGGGAGATATAATCCAATTTCCAAAGTCACGCAAAGTCTACCTTAAACGGTCGTGTTAATGGCCGTTCATTGTTGTAAACGGTCGGTTGACGACCGTTTAACCCTTAACGGTCAGTCGTCCGACCGTTTATCCAATAAGAGTCCAGCCTGCTCTGGACTCTATCTCCACGAACCTGCGCGATGTGGCTATCTTGCGGCGGCCATAACTTCTAGAATACTTATCCAAATTGATCCCCGTTTTTTCCTACTTCTAGCCCTTTGTATTATCTTTAATTTGGTTCATAGAAATCAAAATTTGATGGGCTATATCTCCTGGAATCGTGGCCGCAATATCAGGTTTTTCTACTTTTCGTGCAACCAAAAAACCCTGCAGATTAGGTTCCAGAGGCTTCTTCCAAGAGCCATAACTTCCACAATCTTCAACCAAAAAGAGTCCTGTTTGTTCCTACGCCTTATCTTGACTATTATCTCGAGAATGATCCAGAGATCTCGAGATTTGGTGGACTCTATCTTCTGGAATCGTGGGAGAAAGTTGGGGGTTTCACCACTTTTTCTATATAAACCTGCCCAGATTTCCTGTGCGACGGGGGCGTGTTTTCAAGGCGACGGCGAAGCCATGCCGAATTTTCTTCATCCTCCTTCGACCCTAGCCTGAAGAGGGAAGTATAAGCTTCGTTTTGGTTCCTTATTTGCTCGATTTCATCATCGTTTGCCCTCCTAACTTCGCCCCTACTTTTGGCAAATCATCACAGTTTGCTGATTTTCTGCTACAACTTCGCGACGGGGGCCTGTTCATCAAGCCGGTGCGGAGTCATGCTTCATCCTTTTCGTCCTCCCTCAACTCCATCTTGAAGAGGGGAGTATTAGCTTCGTTTTCATTATATGTTTGCCTTATTTCTCATATCTTTTCCCCCTCTTCCAAGCCCCTACTTTTGAGGTTTCATCACACTGTTCTGCACTTTGCTGAAACTCAGATTTCTTGCGACGGGGGCATGTTTGCGTCGCCGGTGCGAGGCCGTGGGGCACTCTTTATCCTCCCTTTCAACTCCAGGCTCTAGAGGGAAGTATAATCTTTGTGTTCCTTGGTTTTGGGCTCATTACCTTGTCATCTTCATGCATATTTTGTCCATGAGTTTTGCTTGTTCATTCTGTTTTCATACTTAGTCATTTTCTCCCATGTTCTGCACCCTCTATTTTCTTGTGTTTTCCACCCCGTTTTTCACTGGTCTCTTCCCCGTTTTAAACTCTCCTTTCTACCCTAGTTTCACCACAACACTCCCACCTTTCCATAGCATCCACTCTTTCCTCTTTTGGTGTTCTATCTTGTGAGATATTCATCATTCTTTGAGTCCATTTTGTGCACTGTTCTGAATTTTCTGCACAGTCTATATTTTTTCCCAAATCTCCGGTGTCATAACTTTCTGTCCCGACCTCCTTTTTGAGTGATTCTTGTTCCTACTTCTTTACAACACTCAAGTCTTCTGTCATCTCAAATTTCTTTTCATTTGGACATCGTTTGCCCTACTGTTTGCATCAGTCTTTGCACCCACTTTACACTGTTTGCACAGTTTTTCTTGTGGCATGCACTTTTGCATCTTGTTTATCTATGTTCATCATGGCATATTAAATCAATTTCTTCATGTTAATCTCATCACAATATACACACCTATTGTTTGCACCCTTCCATAGGGGTTAAAAACCCTCCCCCGGTAAGTTTGCCCTCAATCTTTCATGCTACTTTATGCACTTGGGCAGATTTCTACACTTAGCATTTTCTAATGGGTTTTGCCTCTTGTTTTGTGTTTGTTTCGCAGGAAAGCATGGAAAGTGAGGCCCTTACCTTCTAGCCGGCTGGAAGGCAAGGAGAGGTAATCCACATAGTCCCCGCATCTTGATATTGAGCGCGATCATCCTCTTTTTCCAAGGTACACAACGCACTTAGTATTTTATATTCTTTTGGCGTTGTCATTCCTTGGTGGCGATCACAGTATTCTTTTACATCTTTTATCGCTTTTGTCTTGCTGTATGATCATGCTACCATGTTTACATAGTCACATGTTCATGATTTTCACTTGATATGCACATGATGTTATCACTTATGCACATATGCTTGCCTATGTGACTTGTGACACCACGCTACATATTTTCCACATCTACACCGCTGAGGGGTCACCGTGGCGTGCCGCTGAGAGGGCCTGCAGGGCGTTCCGTTAAAGGCCGTTTGCAGGGTGTGCTGCCGAGGGCTTCAAGGGGTGTGCCGTGCAAGGCACTAAGAGTGTGCCGGGTGAAGGCACATGAGTGTGCCATTGGGGGCATCAAGAGGGCGTGCCGCTGGGAGGCGCCAGGAGGGTGTGCTGCTGGGGCAGCCCTGGGGGTGTGCTGGATGGAGGCACGGGGAGTGTGCCGCTGGGAGGCGCTAGGAGGGTGTGCCGCTGGGGCAGCCCTGGGGGTGTGCTGGATGGAGGCACGGGGAGTGTGCCGCTAGAGGGGCTGAAAAGTGTGCCGCTAGAGGGGCCATTGGAGTGTGCCGCTGGAGGCACCAGAACCGCTGGAGGCATTTGGAGTGTGCCGCTGGGGGGCATCCCAAAGTGTGCCGCTGGAGGGCTTTTGAGGGTGTGCCGCTGGGGCTCTTTTGAGGGTGTGCCGCTAGAGGCCTTGACAGTGTGCCGCTGAAGGGCTTGGTGGGTGTGCCGTGGGAGGCACTTCAAAGTGTGCCGCTGGGGCCTTCTTTTCTTCTTTTCATCTTCTCTTCTCTTTTCTCCTCTTCTTTATTCCCCTGCACGTAAACATGGGGTGAAAGTTTTTTAGTGTCCACACCCGGGTACGTCAATCCCAAGACGGTCTCACATATTGCCGTCACTGGGGACGTGGGCAGGACATCTCCTCCTGCCACCTATCCTCAAGACAATGAAACCAAGGTCGACCAGCAGCACAACCACATCAAGGTCCCATAAGGCCTCACCAAGCCAATTCTCGGCCTCGACAATAGCACTGTCGAACCTTTCAAAGCATGGGAGGTGACGCAGTTTGACGGCCCCAGCAGTTTGTTCTACACAGCTGAGGAGCATCCCACACGGGAAGACACGGATTGCCACCTTCCTGAAGATATGGAGAGCTCGTTAGTCCCCATTCAAGGGCTGACGTTTACAAAAATCAAATAGCCAAGATGTTCCAGAAGCAGCACATCCCTGCCGACCAACCCCGCAAGGAGAAAGAAGCATTCCAGAAGCTGTGGTATCCCGCAAACCTGGACAAAGAACTGAAGCGTGTATCTCAACATCCAGGGTTGGGCTTCACCCTTGAGGAATATTACTACAGCGGGCGATACGAGGTGGATACCATCTCCGCTTTCTACCCTACTGAAGACGGCCCGCTGGGGGCAACCTTCAATGAATACCCAGCGGAAGTTGAACATACTAATCCCGCTCAACCAAGAGAGTCAGAATCAGAGGCTATAACATCTTGCTGATGCTGGGAGCAAGTATGCCCTGAAGAAGCGGCTATTCAAGCCACATTTGACACGACCAGCAGTAGCAAAGCCGAAGATGTGGAGGAAGTAGGGCTGTCTCCCTCCAGTGGCCCTCCTCTGATAATGATATCGACACCCCTCGGGCCGACCCGGGAAGCTGTTGCCAAAATTAATTAGGTGATGCATGCTCCTAGAAAAGAGAAGGGCACCTCCACTGAAGATCTGTCAATTCAAGAAGACGGGGCACTCTTGTCTTCTGATGCAAAGCCGCAGTGCTGCTCTAGCACAACAACAAACAACCATCAGTCCTTCAAGGCTGCAAGCACATCTGCAAGGGCCGACGTTGTCAGCTCATCTCTCAAAATCACGGCGGCTATAGATACGCCGACAGAACAGCTCAGGCAGTCGCCACTAGCTGAATCAGAAATCCCTGGCGGAGCCCAGGTGGAACAAAATGAAGAGGCTGAGGTAGTCGAGCTTGAAGATGATATTCCAGATTTTGTCGATCTTCAGCCTGCGCCCCTAGAAATAGAAGATGGGGGCCAAGCTACAGTCGACGATCTGATGGAAGTCAACCTGGGAGATGAGGACGACCCTAGGCTAACCTTTCTCAGTGCCCAATTGTCTGCTGAAGAACAGAAACTGTATGTTCAACTGCTACAAGAATACCGGGATTGTTTCGCCTGGACCTACAAAGAAATGCCAGGACTCAGTCCCGCAGTCTCACAGCATGAGCTAGCTATAAGCCCTGAGGTCGAGCCGGTGAAGCCGCCATCACGACGCATGAGGCCAGAGCTCATCACTCAAATATGCAAAGAAGTGGACAAACTCATTGATGTAGGTTTTGTCGAAGAAAACCAATACACCACGTGGCTGGCTAATATTGTGCCCGTGAAAAAGAAGAATGGGCAGATCCGAATATGTGTGGATTTCTGAGATCTGAATAAAGCATGTCCCAAGGATGACTTTTCGATGCCAATCACAGAAGTCAAGATTGATGCCACAACCGGCCACGAGACACTGTCATTTATGGACGGGTCCTCCGGCTACAACCAGATATGGATCGCGGAGCATGACCGGGTCGACACTGCCTTCCGAACTCCCAAAGGTATCTATCACTACAAAAGGATGCCGTTCCGACTGAAGAACGCTGGTGCAACTTATCAGTGAGCAATGACCAGAATATTTGATGAGCTGCTCTACCACAAGGTCAAGTGCTACATAGATGACCTGGTGATCAAAACCAGAAGAAAAGAAGACCATCTGCAAGACCTCAGAATTATGTTTCAGAGGCTCAGGCAGTATGAACTGAAAATGAACCCTATGAAATGTGCGTTCGGGGTGTCGAGCGAGAAATTCATGGGTTTCATCGTCAGATATCGGGGGATTGAAATAGACTCCGTAAAGATCAAGACGATCCAGGAGCTACCTCCACCAAGGAACCTCTCTGAGCTGAGATCCTTGCAAAGCCGCCTGGCATACATCCGGCGGTTTATATCCAACTTGTCGGGGCGATGGTGTGACGACCCGAGAATCCGGTTACCGGGAAGGCCCGATAACCCGAGACTCGAACAGCCGCCCACGAGTCGGGAGGGCTCGGAAGGGCTAAAAAGGAGTGTGGAGGTACAAAGAAATAGGAAATAAGGTAGGACAATTCAACAATTAACAAAAATAAGTGAACAACTGCAACAGAGTCCAGTCTAACAGAAAGTACAGTCTAAAGCAGTAAAACATACCACATGTCAAGTGAACACTCGGCCCGGCAAGCTGACAACTAAGAACCTTCACGCAACGCCCTCGAACCTCGAGGAAGAACCGCCGCACCTGAAACGCAGGGGTGAGCCTCCTGTCACTGGCCCAGTAGGGATCCCGCGGAACCCCAACTGAGAAACAACGGCAAAAGGAAAGCTACAACAGCAAGAACAACAGTAATAGTAGGAACGGCAAACCGGTGGCCGGTAAAACCTCGGCTCTACAGCTACTCCTACTGCACCAGAAAACACGACCTAGTCTCTCGTCGGGGAACAACCAAGCCACGCACCCGACCACCTGATTCCACGATCGGGGACCACCAGTCACGAACCGCCCGAGCCACGCTACTAGGAAAACGCCATGATACCTCCGTAACAGAGGCCTACCCTCAGAAGGGCCCGAGCCAAAACCCCACGGTCAAGGAACACGGTCACGACCTTACCATCGTGGACACAACGCTGTCTGGGGAAAGGCCCTCGGTGACGCTCACCGGAAACCCCAGACCTCTTCTCCGGGAACACTCCCGAAACCACTCACGAAGTCCCGTCTCGCGGACGGAAATGGAACCCGGTACACGACAACACACGTCACGTGACAGGAGCACCACCCACTAGAAGAACGACCGGATGCGTCCCTTGACGTCTTACACCGCGTCACAAGTGTCTAGCTACGACGCCCCAGGCGTGAGACTCAGACACACTCAGTAACCAGTACCACAGAACAAGGACTAGTTGGGGTCGCGCCTGCCGGCGCCATCCGACGCCCCCAACCTCGTGTGCACACTCAGACCATATGCCCTAGGCCCGTCCTCTAGCTGGTAATTCCCCCTAAGCCCAGACTCGGCTATACGTGGGGGCCCTACGGTAACCAGCCTACTCACCGTCTCCCTCGGGTCAGCCGCTCCACCACTCCCAGGTGGGTCAGCACACGCGTGCCGTAAGAAGGCTACGACTAGTGGACGTGTCACAGAATGTGGACACAGGAAACCACGCACGCACCCATTGCGAGTAACGCGGAGTAACAGGTGGCACGGCGCCACCAGACTCTAGATGGTCAACTAGACCCACTAACTCAACGGTCTTTGAGTCACAAGACTCGGGGTCAAGACCGTTGCACATGACAGCACTAAGCCGTCAATCTGGCCTAATCCCTAGGTCCAAAATCACAATGCGATGACTCACGAGGTGAATCGCAATCGCCGAGACCATTCCCCCACCTGGGAACTCAGGAGACCTCCAGTCCCAAGTTAGGACATGCACTCGCGGTTCACAGGCCATAGACACAGCCTACGCGGAAACCACAGAAGCACGATTCCTAAGGCAGCCCTTAACCTGCCACACCGATTTCCCAACCCAGGGAAAAACGAGAACCCTCCAGCACCAGGCTGGGCAGCTGGACTCGCAGTCCAAGGCCACACACATGGCCCACTCAAAACCAACTCCCGGAGAAACCACGACGTGCGGGGAAACCTCGCCGCACTCACACCGATACACGGTGACTCGATCTAGCAAGAACCCGGAAGCCCGGAACACCTGGGGTCACCCGGACCCGCCAAGCCCATGGGCACGTTTATCGAGGTAACACGGTACCTCCAGACACCCAAAAATACGGTAACGAAACCCATGGGGTGTCCGGGACGCTCACTAGGCCAAGGGTCGACCACTGGGTCACAACCGGGTCGATCGGAGACCAACACAACACAATCAGAACGCTAAAAGGTCACCCGGACCCTTAAACTCACGGTCACGCAAATCAAGGTAAACGGAACCTCCGGACACCAAAAGACACGGTCACGGAACTACACGGGGTGTCCGGGACACACACGGCCCAAGGGGAGCACGATCAGCCGCAGACCGCCCGCCCCGGGCAGCCCGGCTGGTCACCTCCAAGAACGATCTACACGTGCATAGCGCGTTCAGTCAGAACGCGCTATACATACATAGCGCGTTCAACAAGAACGCGCTACAGGTCCATAGCGCGACCAGACCAGGTCGCGCTATGATCCTATAGCGCGACAACCCTGAACGCGCTGGGGCCCTATAGCGCTACAGGAACCGCCAAACTGTTCATCTTCCCCGATGAACGCGCTCTATCGGGGCAGCGCGACCTTCAAGAACGCGTTACCCAAGGCTAGCGCGTTCTCAGTCCGTGCCCGAAAATGGTGGAAATCACGGGAAAAACCATTCCACGCCCCGTCCACCCCTAGGTGAAGGGGAAACAAAAGGGGAAACCATCCCCAAGCCTCTAGGCATGCATCTAAACCCCTGGATCGCCCAGAAACACGGTAAAACGAGGGATCCGGCTCACACCCCAAAAATAAGCATTTTCCCCAAATCGCCCCATTTAGTCCGCTCGGCTCACCACGGCCTACAAAACTCGCGGGAAAAGAAGTACGCGAGTCGAGGGTCCATCTCCCTACCTCCACCGAAGATTCGACGCACCGTGGATGCCGATCCACGAAGAAATGCCATTTAAACCCTCGCCGGTTCACGATCCCATGAACCGCCTCCACCATCGCGATCCTCGTCCCGTGCCCGTCGCTCCACATCCCACGAGCCATGCCGCCCGGCCCTCGCCGCCTCTGTCGGCCGCCCGGAGTGAGAGGGGGAGAGGAGAGAACGTGAGAGAAGAGAGAGGGAGGGAAGAGAGAAATGAGAGATGGGGAGAGAGAAAAGGAGGTTAATATAGAAAATCAAAAAATTCTCCAAAAATACCGAAAAATAGAAAATCACATTTTCGCAATCCTCGGAACGCACCGATCGCAACGGTACCACTCGCGCCCTGGTGAACGGCCCGGTTCACCCGCAACGAGGTTCCGAAGGAATTACCGAAACACACACCGGAAATCGGAAAACACACGCAGAAAAGCCGCGGAACGCTTCCGGGCCTCCGAAACAACTCTGGATCGCGCCGATCCGAACACGAAAGATGTCCGAAACGAAATTTTAGACACAACGGAGTCAAAAACTCTGAGAAACCAGGTCCGGGAACCACGAACAAGGATCCGAAAAAATCTGGGGCATTACAGCCCTCCCCCCTTAAAGAAATTTCATCTTCGAAATTCAGGACCAAGCACAAAGTCACAGGGGAAGAACACTGAACCAACTGACAATGCTGTCAGGGCCCCAGCACAGAAAAACCTCGATTCTCGTGAAAGCACCAATCAGGAGAGATACGACCAGACCATAATCACGAACAATGCCACACTCCGCACACCGCACACACATCGGTCACCAGAGCAGGCATAATACAAAGGCACAAGTCTGGTATCACCTCAGACACAACGGAAACCACTCACGGCATCGCTGCCACCCTCTCGATCACCGAGGGAATGCAATCCTCGCCACGAAAACCAATCCACCGGTCAACGCCCATGCTCGGCGGACCAATCAAACGCCAGCTTCACAACCCACTGACCGGTCTCACACCCTGCACCAGGGGCGACCAATCACTGAGCTTCCACCAGCTCACACCTCAGAAACGGCCACCAAAAGGCCTCACTTGCACGCCACTCGACTCAGACTTACGGGGAATCCTCCCTTGCTGGTCACAGACTGAGGATCAATATCCCACGTCAACGTCTCTTCAGAGATCTCCACACACAGGCATCGACCACCGTCCTGTCTCATCGAATCCTATCTCATCAAAACCTCCATTGCAATTAACCCAAGAGGACGCCTGCCACTCCCGACTCCCGCTCTTATCACAAATCCACGGGACACGCAATCTCTTACAATCCACGGCACACTTCTCCAAATCACGGTTTCATCCGCGAACGCAACCTCCAACGCAAGAACAGGGTACCCATGCGGCAACCTCGCCAGCATATTTCCCCAACTCTCCACCTGCCAGTGCCATGAACCACAATATCTTAAGCAACGGCACGGCAACAACATGTCTCTCGCCGCCAGAGACAACGCACATCAAGCAATCAATCCTCAGCTGCTCTACTCATTCTCAAGAAATCCGCCCGTAGCAACCAACGCTACGATCCACGCACTCTGATCCACACGCACAACCACCACAATGCCAACTCGGGATCCTCCATCCCGACAATCCTCTGCAACCCCGCAGACTCCGATCCTCCACACATCGAAAACCACAACACCAACCGTAAAATTCTCACGAACACCGCCCCGCCGGCCCTCGTCCTTCTAGAACAGCGCCAACACCTTTACACATCAGGGAACGGGCAACGCTTCTCACAGGCAACCACCTTGACCAACCACGATCTCCTCCAACCAAGGGAGGAACTCAATACACTTCCGACCAACGGAAGGAAAACTCCACACTCGACCTGACCTCGAGCCTTGCGCAAGCTGGGAATAGCACCTTCCAGCACCAAGAAAACCATCACCACGTCAGGTCAGCGCCTCCGACACACTCTGCAAGTATCACGTCGGATCACGATCACAACATCTCTCGATGCACCATCGCTGCAATTCCCCGAACGCAGCACCACAGCAACACACCCGCCGGCAACCTCTGCCCAACACAACACAATCGGGGCCACCACCCAAGGGAGAAAGCTCTCGACCTCAATCCGCAGACCCCACGTCGGCACGAAAGTCGGGAACAGCAACCACCCTCGCCGCACCACACAGCGCACTCAAGCTCTCAAGCTAGAAACAAAGCGAAAAACATGCACGAAACCCTATGCCAACTGCTGACTGTACTGGACCTTACGGACTCTGATCACTACAATATCTCGAATTCCCATGTATGTCCACAACCACGCTCTGATACCAACTGTGACGACCCGAGAATTTGGTTATCGGGAAGGCCCGATAACCCGAGACTCGAACCGCCTTCCACGAGCCTGGAGGGCTCGGAAGGGTTAAAAAGGAGTGTGGAGGTACAAAGAAATAGGAAATAAGGCAGGACAATTCAACAATTAACAGAAATAAGTGAACAACTGCAATAGAGTCCAGTCCAACAGAAAGTACAGTCTAAAGCAGTAAAACGTACCACATGCCAAGTGAACACTCGGCCCGGCAAGCTGGCAACTAAGAACCTCCACGCAACACCCTCGAACCTCGAGGAAGAACTGTCGCACCTGAAACGCAGGGGTGAGCCTCCTGTCACTGGCCCAGTAGGGATCCCGCGGAACCCCAACTGAGAAACAACGGCAGAAGGAAAGCTACAACAGCAAGAACAACAGTAATAGTAGGAACGGCAAACCGGTGGCCGGTAAAACCTCGGCTCTACAGCTACTCCTACTGCACCAGAAAACATGACCTAGTCTCTCGTCGGGGAACAACCAAGCCACGCACCCGACCACCTGATTCCACGATCGGGGACCACCATACACGAACCGCCCTTGCCACGCTACTAGGAAAACGCCACGATACCTCCGTAACAGAGGCCTACCCTCAGAAGGGCCCGAGCCAAAACCCCACGGTCAAGGAACACGGTCACGACCTTACAGTCGTGGACACAACGCTGTCTGGGGAAAGGCCCTCGGTGACGCTCACCGAAAACCCCAGACCTCGACTTCGGGAACACTCCCGAAACCACTCACGAAGTCCCGTCTCGCGGACGGAAATGGAACCCGGTACACGACAATACACGTCACGTGACAGGAGCACCACCCACTAGAAGAACGACCGAATGCGTCCCCTGATGTCTTACACCGCGTCACAAGTGTCTAGCTACGACGCCCCAGGCGTGAGACTCAGACACACTCAGTAACCAGTACCATAGAACAAGTACTAGTTGGGGTCGCGCCTGCCAGCGCCGTCCGACGCCCCCAACCTCGTGTGCACACTCAGACCATACGCCCTAGGCCCGTCCTCTACCTGGTAATTCCCCCTAAGCCCGGACTCGGCTGTACGTGGGGGCCCTACGGTAACCAGCCTACTCACCGTCTCTCTCGAGTCAGCCGCTCCACCACTCCCAGGTGGGTCAGCACACGCGTGCCGTAAGAAGGCTACGACTAGTGGACGTGTCACAGAACATGGACACAGGAAACCACGCACGCACCCATTGCGAGTAACGCGGAGTAACAGGTGGCACGGCGCCACCAGACTCTAGATGGTCAACTAGACCCACTAACTCAACGGCCTTTGAGTCACAAGACTCGGGGTCGAGACCGTTGCACATGACAGCACTAAGCCGTCAATCTGGCCCAATCCCTAGGTCCAAAACCACAATGCGATGACTCACGAGGCGAATCGCAATCGCCGAGACCATTCCCCCACCGGGGAACTCAGGAGACCTCCAATCCCAAGTTAGGACATGGACTCGCGGTTCACAGGCCATAGACACGGCCTACGCGGAAACCACAGAAGCATGATTCCCAAGGCAGTCCGCAAGCTGCCACACCGATTTCCCAACCCTGGGAAAAACGAGAACCCTCCAGCACCAGGCTAGGCAGCTGGACTCGCAGTCCAAGGCCACACACATGGCCCACTCAAAACCAACTCCCGGAGAAACCACGACGTGCGGGGAAACCTCGCCGCACTCACACCGATACACGGTGACTCGATCCAGCAAGAACCCAGAAGCCCGGAACACCTGGGGTCACCCGGACCCGCCAAGCCCACGGGCACGCTTATCGAGGTAACACGGTACCTCCAGACACCCAAAAATACGGTAACGAAACCCACGGGGTGTCCGGGACGCTCACTAGGCCAAGGGTCGACCACTGGGTCACAACCGGGTCGATCAGAGGCCAACACAACACAATCGGAACGCTAAAAGGTCACCCGGACCCTTAAACTCACGGTCACGCAAATCAAGGTAAACGGAAACGGACACCCAAAGACACGGTCACGGAACTACACGGGGTGTCCGGGACACACACGGCCCAAGGGGAGCACGATCAGCCGCAGACCGCCCGCCCCGGGCAGCCCGGCTGGTCACCTCCAAGAACGCTCTACCCGTGCATAGCGCGTTCAGTCAGAACGCGCTATACATACATAGCGCGTTCAACAAGAACGCGCTACAGGTCCATAGCGCGACCAGACCAGGTCACGCTATGATCCTATAGCGCGACAACCCTGAACGCGCTGGGGCCTTATAGCGCGACAGGAACCGCCAAACTGTTCATCTTCCCCGATGAACGCTCTCTATCGGGGCAGCGCGACCTTCAAGAACGCGCTACCCAAGGCTAGCGCGTTCTTAGTCCGTGCCCGAGAATGGTGGAAACCGCGGGAAAAACCATTCCACGCCCCGTCCACCCCCAGGTGAAGGGGAAACAAAAGGGGAAACCATCCCCCAGCCCCTAGGCATGCATCTAAACCCCTGGATCGCCCAGAAACACGGTAAAACAAGGGATCCGGCTCACACCCCAAAAATAAGCATTTTCCCCAAATCGCCCCGTTTAGCCCGCTCGGCTCACCACGGCCTACAAAACTCGCGGGAAAAGAAGTACGCGAGTCGAGGGTCCATCTCCCTACCTCCACCGAAGATTCGACGCACCGTGGATGCCGATCCACGAAGAAACGCCATTTAAACCCTCGCCGGTTCACGATCCCACGAACCGCCTCCACCATCGCGATCCTCGTCCCGTGCCCGTCGCTCCACATCCCACGAGCCACGCCGCCCCGCCCTCGCCACCTCCGTCGGCCGCCCGGAGTGAGAGGGGGAGAGGAGAGAACGTGAGAGAAGAGAGAGGGAGGGAAGAGAGAAATGAGAGATGGGGAGACAGAAAAGGAGGTTAATATAGAAAATCTAGAAATTCTCCAAAAATACCAAAAAATAGAAAATCACATTTTCGTGATCCTCGGAACGCACCGATCGCAATGGTACCACTCGCGCCCTGGTGAACGACCCGGTTCACCCGCAACGAGGTTCCGAAGGAATTACCGAAACACACACCGGAAATCGGAAAACACACGCAGAAAAGCCGCGGAACGCTTCCGGGCCTCCGAAATAACTCCGGATCGCGCCGATCCGAACACGAAAGATGTCCGAAACAAAATTTTGGACACAACGGAGTTAGAAACTCCGAGAAACCAGGTCCGGGACCCACGAACAAGGATCCGAAAAAATCCGGGGCATTACAGCCCTCCCCCCTTAAAGAAATTTCATCCTCGAAATTCAGGACCAAGCACAAAGTCACAGGGGAAGAACACTGAACCAACTGACAACACTGTCAGGGCCCCAGCACAGAAAAACCTCGATTCTCGCGAAAGCACCAATCAGGAGAGATACGACCAGACCATAATCACGAACAATGCCACGCTCCGCACACCGCACACACATCGGTCACCAGAGCAGGCATAATACAAAGGCACAAGTCTGGTATCACCTCAGACACAACGGAAACCACTCACGGCATCACTGCCACCCTCTCGATCACCGAGGGAATGCAATCCTCGCCACCAAAACCAATCCACCGGTCAATGCCCATGCTCGGCGGACCAATCAAATGCCAGCTTCACAACCCACTGACCGGTCTCACACCCTGCACCAGGGGCGACCAATCACTGAGCTTCCACCAGCTCACACCTCAGAAACGGCCACCAAAAGGCCTCACTTGCACGCCACTCGACTCAGACTTACGGGGAATCCTCCCTTGCTGGTCACAGACTGAGGATCAATATCCCACGTCAACGTCTCTTCAGAGATCTCCACACACAGGCATCGACCACCGTCCTGTCTCATCGAATCCTATCTCATCAAAACCTCCATTGCAATTAACCCAAGAGGACGCCTGCCACTCCCGACTCCCGCTCTTATCACAAAGCCACGGGACACGCAATCTCTTACAATCCACGGCACACTTCTCCAAATCACGGTTTCATCCGCGAACGCAACCTCCAACGCAAGAACAGGGTACCCATGCGGCAACCTCGCCAGCATATTTCCCCAACTCTCCACCTGCCAGTGCTATGAACCACAATATCTTAAGCAACGGCACGGCAACAACATGTCTCTCGCCGCCAGAGACAACGCACATCAAGCAATCAATCCTCAGCTGCTCTACTCATTCTCAAGAAATCCGCCCGTAGCAACCAACGCTACGATCCACGCACTCTGATCCACACGCACAACCACCACAATGCCAACTCGGGATCCTCCATCCCGACAATCCTCTGCAACCCCGCAGACTCCGATCCTCCACACATCGAAAACCACAACACCAACCGTAAAATTCTCACGAACACCGCCCCGCCGGCCCTCGTCCTTCTAGAACAGCGCCAACACCTTTACACATCAGGGAACGAGCAACGCTTCTCACAGGCAACCACCTTGACCAACCACGATCTCCTCCAACCAAGGGAGGAACTCAATACACTTCCGACCAACGGAAGGAAAACTCCACACTCGACCTGACCTCGAGCCTTGCGCAAGCTGGGAATAGCACCTTCCAGCACCAAGAAAACCATCACCACGTCAGGTCAGCGCCTCCGACACACTCTGCAAGTATCACGTCGGATCACGATCACAACATCTCTCGATGCACCATCGCTGCAATTCCCCGAACGCAGCACCACAGCAACACACCCGCCGGCAACCTCTGCCCAACACAACACAATCGGGGCCACCACCCAAGGGAGAAAGCTCTCGACCTCAATCCGCAGACCCCACGTCGGCACGAAAGTCGGGAACAGCAACCACCCTCACCGCACCACACAGCGCACTCAAGCTCTCAAGCTAGAAACAAAGCGAAAAACATGCACGAAACCCTATGCCAACTGCTGACTGTACTGGACCTTACGGACTCTGATCACTACAATATCTCGAATTCCCATGTATGTCCACAACCACGCTCTGATACCAACTGTGACGACCCGAGAATTTGGTTATCGGGAAGGCCCGATAACCCGAGACTCGAACCGCCTTCCACGAGCCTGGAGGGCTCGGAAGGGTTAAAAAGGAGTGTGGAGGTACAAAGAAATAGGAAATAAGGCAGGACAATTCAACAATTAACAGAAATAAGTGAACAACTGCAATAGAGTCCAGTCCAACAGAAAGTACAGTCTAAAGCAGTAAAACGTACCACATGCCAAGTGAACACTCGGCCCGGCAAGCTGGCAACTAAGAACCTCCACGCAACACCCTCGAACCTCGAGGAAGAACTGTCGCACCTGAAACGCAGGGGTGAGCCTCCTGTCACTGGCCCAGTAGGGATCCCGCGGAACCCCAACTGAGAAACAACGGCAGAAGGAAAGCTACAACAGCAAGAACAACAGTAATAGTAGGAACGGCAAACCGGTGGCCGGTAAAACCTCGGCTCTACAGCTACTCCTACTGCACCAGAAAACATGACCTAGTCTCTCGTCGGGGAACAACCAAGCCACGCACCCGACCACCTGATTCCACGATCGGGGACCACCATACACGAACCGCCCTTGCCACGCTACTAGGAAAACGCCACGATACCTCCGTAACAGAGGCCTACCCTCAGAAGGGCCCGAGCCAAAACCCCACGGTCAAGGAACACGGTCACGACCTTACAGTCGTGGACACAACGCTGTCTGGGGAAAGGCCCTCGGTGACGCTCACCGAAAACCCCAGACCTCGACTTCGGGAACACTCCCGAAACCACTCACGAAGTCCCGTCTCGCGGACGGAAATGGAACCCGGTACACGACAATACACGTCACGTGACAGGAGCACCACCCACTAGAAGAACGACCGAATGCGTCCCCTGATGTCTTACACCGCGTCACAAGTGTCTAGCTACGACGCCCCAGGCGTGAGACTCAGACACACTCAGTAACCAGTACCATAGAACAAGTACTAGTTGGGGTCGCGCCTGCCAGCGCCGTCCGACGCCCCCAACCTCGTGTGCACACTCAGACCATACGCCCTAGGCCCGTCCTCTACCTGGTAATTCCCCCTAAGCCCGGACTCGGCTGTACGTGGGGGCCCTACGGTAACCAGCCTACTCACCGTCTCTCTCGAGTCAGCCGCTCCACCACTCCCAGGTGGGTCAGCACACGCGTGCCGTAAGAAGGCTACGACTAGTGGACGTGTCACAGAACATGGACACAGGAAACCACGCACGCACCCATTGCGAGTAACGCGGAGTAACAGGTGGCACGGCGCCACCAGACTCTAGATGGTCAACTAGACCCACTAACTCAACGGCCTTTGAGTCACAAGACTCGGGGTCGAGACCGTTGCACATGACAGCACTAAGCCGTCAATCTGGCCCAATCCCTAGGTCCAAAACCACAATGCGATGACTCACGAGGCGAATCGCAATCGCCGAGACCATTCCCCCACCGGGGAACTCAGGAGACCTCCAATCCCAAGTTAGGACATGGACTCGCGGTTCACAGGCCATAGACACGGCCTACGCGGAAACCACAGAAGCATGATTCCCAAGGCAGTCCGCAAGCTGCCACACCGATTTCCCAACCCTGGGAAAAACGAGAACCCTCCAGCACCAGGCTAGGCAGCTGGACTCGCAGTCCAAGGCCACACACATGGCCCACTCAAAACCAACTCCCGGAGAAACCACGACGTGCGGGGAAACCTCGCCGCACTCACACCGATACACGGTGACTCGATCCAGCAAGAACCCAGAAGCCCGGAACACCTGGGGTCACCCGGACCCGCCAAGCCCACGGGCACGCTTATCGAGGTAACACGGTACCTCCAGACACCCAAAAATACGGTAACGAAACCCACGGGGTGTCCGGGACGCTCACTAGGCCAAGGGTCGACCACTGGGTCACAACCGGGTCGATCAGAGGCCAACACAACACAATCGGAACGCTAAAAGGTCACCCGGACCCTTAAACTCACGGTCACGCAAATCAAGGTAAACGGAAACGGACACCCAAAGACACGGTCACGGAACTACACGGGGTGTCCGGGACACACACGGCCCAAGGGGAGCACGATCAGCCGCAGACCGCCCGCCCCGGGCAGCCCGGCTGGTCACCTCCAAGAACGCTCTACCCGTGCATAGCGCGTTCAGTCAGAACGCGCTATACATACATAGCGCGTTCAACAAGAACGCGCTACAGGTCCATAGCGCGACCAGACCAGGTCACGCTATGATCCTATAGCGCGACAACCCTGAACGCGCTGGGGCCTTATAGCGCGATAGGAACCGCCAAACTGTTCATCTTCCCCGATGAACGCTCTCTATCGGGGCAGCGCGACCTTCAAGAACGCGCTACCCAAGGCTAGCGCGTTCTTAGTCCGTGCCCGAGAATGGTGGAAACCGCGGGAAAAACCATTCCACGCCCCGTCCACCCCCAGGTGAAGGGGAAACAAAAGGGGAAACCATCCCCCAGCCCCTAGGCATGCATCTAAACCCCTGGATCGTCCAGAAACACGGTAAAACAAGGGATCCGGCTCACACCCCAAAAATAAGCATTTTCCCCAAATCGCCCCGTTTAGCCCGCTCGGCTCACCACGGCCTACAAAACTCGCGGGAAAAGAAGTACGCGAGTCGAGGGTCCATCTCCCTACCTCCACCGAAGATTCGACGCACCGTGGATGCCGATCCACGAAGAAACGCCATTTAAACCCTCGCCGGTTCACGATCCCACGAACCGCCTCCACCATCGCGATCCTCGTCCCGTGCCCGTCGCTCCACATCCCACGAGCCACGCCGCCCCGCCCTCGCCACCTCCGTCGGCCGCCCGGAGTGAGAGGGGGAGAGGAGAGAACGTGAGAGAAGAGAGAGGGAGGGAAGAGAGAAATGAGAGATGGGGAGACAGAAAAGGAGGTTAATATAGAAAATCTAGAAATTCTCCAAAAATACCAAAAAATAGAAAATCACATTTTCGTGATCCTCGGAACGCACCGATCGCAATGGTACCACTCGCGCCCTGGTGAACGACCCGGTTCACCCGCAACGAGGTTCCGAAGGAATTACCGAAACACACACCGGAAATCGGAAAACACACGCAGAAAAGCCGCGGAACGCTTCCGGGCCTCCGAAATAACTCCGGATCGCGCCGATCCGAACACGAAAGATGTCCGAAACAAAATTTTGGACACAACGGAGTCAGAAACTCCGAGAAACCAGGTCCGGGACCCACGAACAAGGATCCGAAAAAATCCGGGGCATTACAGCCCTCCCCCCTTAAAGAAATTTCATCCTCGAAATTCAGGACCAAGCACAAAGTCACAGGGGAAGAACACTGAACCAACTGACAACACTGTCAGGGCCCCAGCACAGAAAAACCTCGATTCTCGCGAAAGCACCAATCAGGAGGGATACGACCAGACCATAATCACGAACAATGCCACGCTCCGCACACCGCACACACATCGGTCACCAGAGCAGGCATAATACAAAGGCACAAGTCTGGTATCACCTCAGACACAACGGAAACCACTCACGGCATCACTGCCACCCTCTCGATCACCGAGGGAATGCAATCCTCGCCACCAAAACCAATCCACCGGTCAATGCCCATGCTCGGCGGACCAATCAAACGCCAGCTTCACAACCCACTGACCGGTCTCACACCCTGCACCAGGGGCGACCAATCACTGAGCTTCCACCAGCTCACACCTCAGAAACGGCCACCAAAAGGCCTCACTTGCACGCCACTCGACTCAGACTTACGGGGAATCCTCCCTTGCTGATCGCAGACTGAGGATCAATATCCCACGTCAACGTCTCATCAGAGACCTCCACACACAGGCATCGACCACCGTCCTGTCTCATCGAATCCTATCTCATCAAAACCTCCATCGCAATTAACCCAAGAGGACGCCTGCCACTCCCGACTCCCGCTCTTATCACAAAGCCACGGGACACGCAACCTCTTACAATCCACGGCACACTTCTCCAAATCACGGTCTCATCCGCGAACGCAACCTCCAACGCAAGAACAGGGTACCCATGTGGCAACCTTGCCAGCATATTTCCCCAACTCTCCACCTGCCAGTGCCATGAACCACAATATCTTAAGCAATGGCACGGCAACAACATGTCTCTCGCCGTCGGAGACAACGCACATCAAGCAATCAATCCTCAGCTGCTCTACTCATTCTCAAGAAATCCGCCCGTAGCAACCAACGCTACGATCCATGCACTCTGATCCACACGCACAGCCACCACAATGCCAACTCGGGATCCTCCATCCCGACAATCCTCTGCAACCCCGCAGACTCCGATCCTCCACACCTCAAAAACCACAACACCAACCACAAAATTCTCGCGAACACCGCCCCGCCGGCCCTCGTCCTTCTGGAACAGCGCCAACACCTTTACACATCATGGAACGGGCAACGCTTCTCACAGGCAACCACCTTAACCAACCACGATCTCCTCCAACTAAGGGAAGAACTCAATACACTTCCGACCAACGGAAGGAAAACTCTACACTCGACCTGACCTCGAGCCTTGCGCAAGCTGGGAATAGCACCTTCCAGCACCAAGAAAACATCACCACGTCAGGTCAGCACCTCCGACACACTCATCAAGTGTCACGTCGGATCACGATCACAACATCTCTCGATGCACCATCGCTGTAATTCCCCGAACGCAGCACCACAACAACACACCCGCCGGCAACCTCTGCCCAACACAACACAATTGGGGCCACCACCCAAGGGAGAAAGCTCTCGACCTCGATCCGCAGACCCCATGCCGGCACGAAAGCTGGGAACAGCAACCACCCTCACCGCACCACACAACGCACTCAAGCTCTCAAGCGAGAAACAAAGCGAAAAACATGCACGAAACCCTATGCCAGCTGCTGATTGTACTGGACCTTACGGACTCTGATCACTGCAATATCTCGAATTCCCATGTACATCCACAACCACGCTCTGATACCAACTGTGACGACCCGAGAATCCGGTTACCGGGAAGGCCCGATAACCCGAGACTCGAACCGCCGCCCACGAGCTGGGAGGGCTCGGAAGGGTTAAAAAGGAGTGTGGAGGTACAAAGAAATAGGAAATAAGGCAGGACAATTCAACAATTAACAGAAATAAGTGAACAACTGCAACAAAGTCCAGTCAAACAGAAAGTACAGTCTAAAGCAGTAAAACGTACCACATGCCAAGTGAACACTCGGCCCGGTAAGCTGGCAACTAAGAACCTCCACGCAACGCCCTCGAACCTCGAGGAAGAACCGCCGCACCTGAAACGCTGGGGTGAGCCTCCTGTCACTGGCCCAGTAGGGATCCCGCGGAACCCCAACTGAGAAACAACGGCAGAAGGAAAGCTACAACAGCAAGAACAACAGTAACAGTAGGAACGGAAAACCGGTGGCCGGTAAAACCTCAGCTCTACAGCTACTCCTACTGCACCAGAAAACACGACCTAGTCTCTCGTCGGGGAACAACCAAGCCACGCACCCGACCACCCGATTCCACGATCGGGGACCACCAGACACGAACCGCCCTAGCCACGCTACTAGGAAAACGCCACGATACCTCCGTAACAGAGGCCTACCCTCAGAAGGGCCCGAGCCAAAACCCCATGGTCAAGGAACATGGTCACGACCTTACCGTCGTGGACACAACGCTGTCTGGGGAAAGGCCCTTGGTGACGCTCACCGAAAATCCCAGACCTCGACTCCGGGAACACTCCCAAAACCACTCACGAAGTCCCGTCTCGCGGACGGAAATGGAACCCGGTACACAACAACACACGTCACGTGACAGGAGCACCACCCACTAGAAGAATGACCGGATGCATCCCCTGACGTCTTACACCGCGTCACAAGTGTCTAGCTACGACGCCCCAGGCGTGAGACTCAGACACACTCAGTAACCAGTACCACAGAACAAGGACTAGTTGGGGTCGCGCCTGCGGGTGCCGTCCGACGCCCCCAACCTCGTGTGCACACTCAGACCATACGCCCTAGGCCCATCCTCTAGCTGGTAATTCCCCCTAAGCCCGGACTCGGCTGTACGTGGGGGCCCTACGGTAACCAGCCTACTCACCGTCTCCCTCGGGTCAGCCGCTCCACCACTCCCAGGTGGGTCAGCACACGCGTGCCGTAAGAAGGCTACGACTAGTGGACGTGTCACAGAATGTGGACACAGGAAACCACGCACGCACCCATTGCGAGTAACGCGGAGTAACAGGTGGCACGGCGCCACCAGACTCTAGATGGTCAACTAGACCCACTAACTCAACGGTCTTTGAGTCACAAGACTCGGGGTCAAGACCGTTGCACATGACAGCACTAAGCCGTCAATATGGCCTAATCCCTAGGTCCAAAATCACAATGCGATGACTCACGAGGCGAATCGCAATCGCCGAGACCATTCCCCCACCTGGGAACTCAGGAGACCTCCAGTCCCAAGTTAGGACATGGACTCGCGGTTCACAGGCCATAGACACGGCCTACGCGGAAACCACAGAAGCACGATTCCTAAGGCAGCCCGCAAGCTGCCACACCGATTTCCCAACCTTGGGAAAAATGAGAACCCTCTGTAGACACGCCAAAATTGACATTATTTTGAGTATATCTCGTATTACCTTGTAATGCCCCATTTGACCCTCAAATTAGCTTGTTTGAGTGGTTTTTCCCACTTTTCTTGAATTTATCTTCTTTTTTCTTCATTTTCTCCTTTTTCCTATTTTTCTGGATTTTATGGGCATTTATCTCAATTTTTGAAATTCATGACCTGGGTAAGGGCGTGTTTTTAACAAAACACGACTTGATCTGAGGGCGTCAATTCTTGGTGTCTGACCGACTTCCCCGTTTTAAAAACTTGAAATTAACGCCCTTCCCAGGGGCGTGTTTTTTAAAAGGTGGCTTTGCCTGAGGCGTGTTTTACATTTTTTTAAATATGGGGAGTTTTTATTTCTAAAATTACTTTTGAAAGAAACGCCCTTGTGCAGGGCGTGTTTTTATGAAACGCCCTCTGGGCAGGTCGTCAATTCAACAATTGACGCCCTGAACCAGGTCGTGTTTCACTTTTATGCTCCGAACGAACGCAGCCTTTCCCAGAGAGACTCCTGCTTCGTTTGGGCTCTTGCCCAGCTTAATCCTCCCCTATTTTGGGCTCTTGCCCGTTCTTATCTCTTCCTCCTTTGGACTCTTCCCTCCTTATCTCTTTTTCTATCTTATTAATAGAGCTTCTGAGCTCTGTTGATCGGTTGGACTCCGGAGGCTTCTTTCCCCATTGTTTTTCTTTGTTGTTTTTCTGTCCCTCCCTCCGTTCTTCTTCCTCTGGTTTTGTCTTCTATTTCTTCACAGGGGCTGCGGCTGCTGTGGCTAAAGGAGGGGCAGTAACGTTCGA
Organism: Amorphophallus konjac; assembly: GCA_022559845.1. Classification (NCBI taxonomy): domain Eukaryota; kingdom Viridiplantae; phylum Streptophyta; class Magnoliopsida; order Alismatales; family Araceae; genus Amorphophallus; species Amorphophallus konjac. Next base: position 380,340,241 of record CM040126.1, on the reverse strand, counting down.
ATCTTCATCTGATTGAAGGCTTTCTCCCCATCGAGGATCAAAGCCAAAGCAACAGGCTCTTTATTCTTTGTTTTATTATTCTTTTACTGCATCATCGTTTGCATGCATACATATTCATTCACTCTAACTCAACCGCGTTGAGTCTTTCCAACAGTGCAACTCTTGCACACTTTCTCTTATTTTACCACTACATTCATATCATTCATCTCCCACACCCTCTTTGCATAGGGGTTTAAGGGCTAACCACCCTTAAGGTGTGTTCTTCACCATGATTTCATGCTCATACATTTTTATGAATTGATGCTACACTCACCATGTTCTAATCCATATCTTTACTGGTGTTGTCTTTATCTTTTTTTGCAAGGGTAATCAAAGGAAGAACTCTCTTCATCGGCCGGCCAATCTAGAAGAGAAAGGAGCACTCACATCCCCGCGCTTTTAAAGGTATTCTTCGCGATCCCTCCTTGATTATTATTGTTTATACCTTTTGAGGCCCTCGCGTCTCTGGCGATCACAAATTCCCCTTAGCACCTCGTGCTATTTCATGCTTATTTATTCATATTCTTAATTTTTTCTTAAGTGGATTTATTAGGATCTACAAATTGGCGATCACGGTGGGACCCCTATTGTTCTTTTTTTTGATTACCCCTTTCCCCTTTGACACCCTCGCGTGCCCTTTCCCCTTGGTACCCTCGGTACCCTTTCCCTTGTGTCCCACGGGCACCCTCTATTGTGCTTTGCACTCTCCTCACTAGTGATTGGCTAGTTTATTAGATCTTCTTTTTAGAAATTCCACTTATCCTCCTAAAAATAAAAAAATCTTAATGAGCATGATATCCTGTTGATTGCCTTATTTGTGTGACTGTGAGTGTTTTTATTTTGCTGGCCGTGGAGCTTTCTGGTAATTAACGCCTTTGTCAAAGGCGCTTTTTAATTTAACGCCCTCACCTAGGGCATTTTCTGCATGTTTTACGCCTTCTAACAGGGCGTCTTTCAGCATTGATCCTGGTCTCTTAGTCTGCTGGCGTTGCTTTATTTAGTAGCGCCTCCCATTAAGGCGCTTTTTTGGGATTTGACGCCCACACCCCTGGGCGTCCGTTTATTGGCCAGCGCCTTTTCACAGGCGTCTTTCTTTATATTTTCTGGCTTCTGTGAGTAAACGCCCTCACCAGGAGGCGTTTCTTTGATTTGTAGCGCCCCATATCAGGGCGCGTTTTTCTCTGCCTGTGGGCCCGCCACAGTGATTCACGCCCTGCCCCAGGGCGTCTCTTTTCTGATAGCGACTTTACCCAGGTCGTGTCTTTCCTTAGTTTTCACAGAGCCCGTGCTTATCTGTGCATTGATTTTATATTGATTATACCATTTATTTGGCTCTATTGGTGGATTTGTTTATTTGCATTGCATTCATTCATTTCCTTGCATTGGTTTGGGAGACCTCCTCTCTCTACACTAGGATTCCACACACCCTCTTGGTGAAGGAAGGACCCTCCATTGAGCATTCCGTCTCTTTGGATTGGAAATTCCTAAACCAAGCCTCCATAAGCCCCCGCACCCGTGGATTCCCTCACGGACGCCGGGCAGGTTGTACCCTTTTGAAGTCCCGAGTTTAGTTGGCCCATGCGGTGAGAGAGGGTTCCTAGTTGGCATTGAAGTGAACTCATATTGAAACTAGGATCCTCCCTTGTGTGAATCACACCAAACTTTGCTAAAATTCATTAATTCACCAAGGATCGAACATAAGAAATCAAGGTAACCATCACAACTTGTGTGTTTCTTTGCAAATTGTTTGCATATTAAATTGCTTGCATAATGGCTTACTTTGATAGACAAAATAACATGTTCAATTCAATTAATATTCATGAGGGTGATCAACCTAGCACATCTTATTCCCCTCAAATTCAACATGTTCATCATTCTCACCATACTTTCAAGGGACCACGTCCTCATTCTTATGGCCATGCCCGACCCACGGGCAATGTCCATCTTCATGATCCCCCGACTCAAGTTCGAGCCACTACTCCTTCGGGACCGCCTCGTCCTAATGATGAGAAAGTTTCTCAACTCATTCATGCATTAGATCATCTCACCCCTCAACAGATCCAAGCCCTTAAGGCCGCTGTTGAGGGTGCATCTCCTTCATCTCCCCCTTTCAATCCTACACGGGTGGCCCATCACCCACCTCCCTCTTCTATTCACAATCCTACACGGGGGGGCCATCACCCACCTCCCTCTTCTATTCATATTCCTAATCGGGTAGCCCATTACCCATCCCCTTCTATTCACACTCCTCCTCGGGTGGTCCGACACCCGCCTCCTTCTATTCCTCCTCCATCACGGCCCCGAGGCCCATTTACTCCTTGCAATCCGGCCCGTCCGGGTTCTTTTACGGGTCATCCCGTCAACTCCCCTCCACGGCCTTTTTATGCGGCCCCTCCTCCTTCAAGGCCCTGCCAGCCCTCGGTTGTTCAAGTCACACCCCTCCAACAATCTCTGCTTGATAAGATTACTTTGATGGAGGAACAAATAAAGAGGGTCACGGCTCCTCCTACTCCAGTCAATCCTCTCCATGCCGCTTTGGACGAGATTACAAAGATGGAGAGAGAATGGAAAGACAGGAGGGATGATTACGGCGTCGGCGGCTCAAGTGAGCAAGAGCCGGCATTCGAAGAATCCGAGGCAGTATACGATGATGATGAAGCTCCGCAGGCACCACTTCCGAGTTTCCTTAACTTTCCGCTTTCCCCATTTTCATTCGATGAACCCCCTGCTCAGGAGGAAACCACTCCTAATTTAACCCCTGTTTATGAGACTAGTTGGTGTTACGACGATGGGTCGATATTCCAATCGCCCGCGCCGGCGCCTATTGAGTCTCTTCCCATTCCCACTCCCACTCCTAACACCGCTCGCCCCGTCCGGCATTGCCTCCGCACCAAACCGTCACCCATTAAACCTCCACTAATTACACCTCCATCTACTATGCCATCAACCTTCACAACGCCAGCCTCCCCCAAGCCTTCCACTATAAAACCTCCACATATTGAGCCTTTAGCCTCCACCGAGCCTACCATTGAGCCTTCCCCAATTCAACCTTACATTATCCCTTTAACCCTAAAACCTACTTTACCTACTCCACCACTTAACCCTTCACCCTTACCTACGGTTAATCCTGAGCAGGGTCCACCACTTTTTGCACTCGAGCCAACCCCGACTACTTCCGAGCAAAGGGAGAAGCTCGACGTGTTTGAACCTCCGTCTCCGTTTATCCTTCCTCCAACACTTTCCACTACACCTCCCATTACACCTTCCGTTAAACCTCCATTATCCACAAAGCCCTCCGCCTCACCACCCTTTACTACTCGGAAGGGGAGTGCTTCTGCAAGAACTTGTGCCAAGGATAATCAAGCGCCGCGCAAGGAGAATTTGGCCGTGGTTGTACCGTTCAAGATTCAAGAATTTATTTACCGGATGCCGATCCGGGTTATTGTGCCAAACATGGTCGAAGGGGCCAGGTCACCACCATTGCTCAGAGAATGCCAAGCATTGATGCCATCCAAGGGCCGGGCAGGGCACCCTTTGTTCCATCTTCCAAATCTTGATTCCATTCCTCCATACAAGGGGCGAATGCCCATTTTGTTCAACACTTCTTGTACACCACAATTAATGGGCATGGCAATGCTTCATGTTCCAACTTTCCAACTCCCTCACATCATTGATCCTTGCCTTCCAAGGGGGTTGTCATTCATTAGTGAAGCTTCTTCCATTGGGCCAATTAGCTATACTCTTTCACTGCCGTGGAGGGGCAGTTATCGTGGCGCTAAGGGGCCGTCCCTTATTTGTTCCACCTTCTATGCATCCATTTCTATCACTTTTTCTTCATGGGCCATTCCCGGGGTTAGGAGGAGGATCTCATCCTCTCACCCTTCACATTCTCCATCTTCTTTGCATCTCACGCATTTTGTTGCATTCGCGCATTCACTGCATTCATCGCATCCATCATTTTGCATACACCTCCTGATTCCCGGGTTTCCAAATCCGTATCTTCCCCGCCTTCCGGCACCTCCGGATATTCCGAATTTTCCATCTTATTCATCTTCATCCTCGGGATCTGTGGGTCCCCTTACATTGCTCGGGCGTTGCCCCCTCCCCAATCTCTTCTCAGGGCATCGCGTCCCTTTTCAGCTCTTGCATCCGGACCCTCCGGATTTCTCCTTTGTTCTGCTAGGGCATCGCGCCCTTTTTCATCTCACTCTCTCGGACTTTCCCCTCGGGCATCGCGCCCCTTTCCACCTTATTCTTCCGGAACCTCCGGACTTTCTCCCAGGGCATCGCGCCCCTTTCCACCTTATTCTTCCGGAACCTCTGGACTTTCTCCCTGGGCATCGCTCCCCTTTCCACCTTATTCTTTCGGAACCTCCGGACTTTCCCCTCGGGCATCGCGCCCCTTTCCGTCTTCTTCCTCCGGAACCTCCGGATTCTATTTCCCTCTTCTTTGGGCATCGCATCCCTTCCCTTCTCATTCCTCCGGAACCTCCGGATTCTCCATCTTATTCTTTCTATCTTTTTCCAGGGCATCGCGCCCCTCCTGATCTCATTCCTCCGGAACCTCCGGACCCTCCATCTTTCTTCCGATTCATCTTTCTACTCTTCCAGGACATCACATCCTTCATTTTCTTCTTCCTTTTCCATCATCTTTTTCCATATTTCTCCCCAGGGCACCGCGTCCCTCGATATTTTATCCCTCCGGAGCCTCCGGATGATTCCTCCTATCACGATTCTCCTCCTTTACTCCCAGACCCTCCAGATCCGCCTCTTTCCATCTATCAATTTCTTCTTCTGATTCCCCCTAATCCTGGGTCCGACCCAACTTCTTCCACATCCACTACCTTGGGCATCTGCCCATTCTCCCATTGCTTTCGAGGCTTTAGTCCTCATTCCTCCTTCTAATTCTCCTCTCCTTCTGTACACTGTTCCATGTGATCTGGGTCTCCGCGCCTTAGTGAGGGAGTTCTAGCCCTCGCCTCTTTTCCTTTTTTTCCTTATTCGTCTGAGTCTGGTCTTGGCACCACTCCTTCTTGTTAAGCCACTTTCAATCCTTTGCTTCCAATCCTTTATTTGCCTAAGAGGACTATCCCACGATGATCAACCTCTCGCGGCAGCTGCTTTAACAAAGGTTGCAAGGTAATATATTGACGTAAGTATGCATTTATATGATATCATTACCTCATTACTTCACGCATGATTTTCAAAATGAAGTGCTTCCTAACAAGATTAAGAGTGGTGTTTTAGATCTTTATCTTAGGCTTTTGTTAAATTAAATCATTATTAAAAAGAGTCTTTAGGCTTGCTTATGCAGCACCTTGGTTAATAAGAACCCCGCGCTGGGAATTCAACATTCTCTCCCTGCTTGTTAAGATCAACCCTCAGCTGGGCACCTCACACACTTCACGGCGTCCTTAGCCGGCTCCTTTGGTTAAACACCGTTGCTACCTTGGCCATACCATGAGTATATCTGAAAGTCTTTTCTCTTCTTTACTCGGCCACGTGCAGGGGCAAGAGGTTGACGGATGAGATGACCAACCTTAGTAATCCCCAATACGAGAGGAGTCTCAAATAGGGGCAGTCTTGACCCAAACTAAATATGAATTTCATGATATACATCTTGCCAAAAGGGCTATTATGAAAATCAAGTCAGAATTTTGATAAAAGCAAGATTGTGAATTATGGCATGACAAGAGTGGCAAAGTCCCCGCAGGGAAAATCCTGGTCGTATGCATGTCAAGGGTCTAAAAATCAAAGGCATAAAGCCCCGGCGCAACAGACTACCTCTTTGAGGGGGAACACCTTGGAAAGAATTCAAGTCCCGATATCTCCCATCCTGCATAAAGCTTATCTCCAATTATTCTTCTCTTCTCCCTCCAAGACCGAACATTTCTCAGGTATGGCCTTGGTAGGGGTACCGTTGATCAAGGGCAGTCGGTTATAGGGCGCCACCCTTCAATGCACGCCCAGCTTTGGGCAGTTTTTAGCAAAAGGGGAAGGAACGAGGACCCCTAGCCAGTGGTTTAAGACACCCTTTGATGCTGCTTTAGCAATGTCTAACCAAAATCAAACAAAATTGAATATTTCTTGTCCAAAATCTACAAAAATTTGAATATCTTTCCCAAAATTCATAAAAATTGAAATATTTTTCAAAACCCATAAAAATTTGCATATTTTTCCAAAATTCATAAAAATTTGAGTATATTTTCAAAAACCACATAAAAATTTACATATTTCAAAAAAACTCCATAAAAATTGCATTGTATTTTCTGATGGTGTTTTGCAGGAACAGCTTTGCAAGGACCAAGAGCACGGGATGAGTCCTATCTCCACTCATTACTATCAATCTATTGATTCTCCCGATATTCTCATGACATGCCACCCTGGGCATTTTTGGTTATCACCTCCTTATATCATTTTGGTTATATCTCCTGATTATCATTCTGATTATTCATCTCCAGATCTTTCAATCAACTCCTACTAATTTCTCTTGATCAATTCTGCCGATGGACATTATCAGATCTTGATCATTCAACTCCAAATCTTGATTAGCCAAGTTGGCATCCTCATGACAAAATAACAAACAATGATGCTTTGCAATATCATGATTCAACTCATAATGGTTACTATGTTGTGACATGCTATTGATGCTTTGATTCATGCTATGCTTGCTACGCTTAAATGCCTTATTCATTGCTTGTTATCTTTTATATCTTGGCTGATGAATTTTTGAGCGCAGGATAAGAAGCTCTTAGTCCCACCGACTGGGCATCATCATCCAAGCCCCACGGTGCTTGCAGCTCAGTTCTCAGTTCCCATGCTCATTGCCCCACCATCTCCTGTATGCATTTTACTATATGTTACATATACTACTAGATTATATCAAGGACCTTGTGACTTTGGTAAATCTAGAATTTGAGTTCCCCTTCATCAAAAATGATGACGATTCCAGAGGCATCTCAGTCATACGGATAGGCCGTTGAGCCGTCCGAGACTGGGGATGATGGTTCCTTTTTATGAGTTGGTGCGTGGATAAACGGGCTTCGGCTTAGTATCAGCTCGTGAAATCGGTTTCTTGACCCAGTCTTGGCAGCTTATCAATATTATCCTTGATTATCTTATATTTTCATTTGATTTAATTTTTCCTTTTAAACCCAGCATGCATTCATGTAGGAATTTGAAACAATTGTTGAAAAATCATTCTGATGAGCTGACTTTGAGGGTTGAAGTTGATCTTAATCTTTCCAGATATGAGATATTCCATGCCGGATTGAATCTTCAGTTCGTTTTGTTGCTGTTTTGGGTGATTTTCTTGAAAGCTCCTTGTTTGGATTTTTATCATCTTATTTCAATCCTTTCCTTGATCCACCTTGGCTGCAGCACGTCCACTGGCTGGTAACCGCTCCCCAATGGTGAAACTTACAGGTTTGTGACCTGGGGTACTTCCACCGCGCTGGAAGTTGATCATTTATTTTATCTCCTTCGTGCACCGCGTGCACAACTCCCCTTTTATCCAAACATTGTTGATTTCATTGAATTTCCCGAGATTGCTTCATCTCGAGCTTTTGATTTCATTCTCATCAAGTGATGTTGATTGCGTGTCTCATCACACCTTGGCATCTACTTTTCAGTTTGCTCTGCTCCCTTGCAAAGCAGACGCCAAGGCGGGGCAGCTGTAGACACGCCAAAATTGACATTATTTTGAGTATATCTCGTATTACCTTGTAATACCCCATTTGACCCTCAAATTAGCTTGTTTGAGTGGTTTTTCCCACTTTTCTTGAATTTATCTTCTTTTTTCTTCATTTTCTCCTTTTTCCTATTTTTCTGGATTTTATGGGCATTTATCTCAATTTTTGAAATTCACGACCTGGGTAAGGGCGTGTTTTTAACAAAACACGACTTGATCTGAGGGCGTCAATTCTTGGTGTCTGACCGACTTCCCCGTTTTAAAAACTTGAAATTAACGCCCTTCCCAGGGGCGTGTTTTTTAAAAGGTGGCTTTGCCTGAGGCGTGTTTTACATTTTTTTAAATATGGGGAGTTTTTATTTCCAAAATTGGTTTTGAAAGAAACGCCCTTGTGCAGGGCGTGTTTTTAAGAAACGCCCTCTGGGCAGGTCGTCAATTCAACAATTGACGCCCTGAACCAGGTCGTGTTTCACTTTTATGCTCCGAACGAACGCAGCCTTTCCCAGAGAGACTCCTGCTTCGTTTGGGCTCTTGCCCAGCTTAATCCTCCCCTATTTTGGGCTCTTGCCCGTTCTTATCTCTTCCTCCTTTGGACTCTTCCCTCCTTATCTCTTTTTCTATCTTATTAATAGAGCTTCTGAGCTCTGTTGATGGGTTGGACTCCGGAGGCTTCTTTCCCCATTATTTTTCTTTGTTGTTTTTCTGTCCCTCCCTCCGTTCTTCTTCCTCTGGTTTTATCTTCTGTTTCTTCACAGGGGCTGCGGCTGCTGTGGCTAAAGGAGGGGCAGTAACGTTCGAATCTTCATCTGATTGAAGGCTTTCTCCCCATCGAGGATCAAAGCCAAAGCAACAGGCTCCTTATTCTTTATTTTATTATTCTTTTACTGCATCATCGTTTGCATGCATACATATTCATTCACTCTAACTCAACCGCGTTGAGTCTTTCCAACAGTGCAACTCTTGCACACTTTCTCTTATTTTACCACTACATTCATATCATTCATCTCCCACACCCTCTTTGCATAGGGGTTTAAGGGCTAACCACCCTTAAGGTGTGTTCTTCACCATGATTTCATGCTCATACATTTTTATGAATTGATGCTACACTCACCATGTTCTAATCCATATCTTTACTGGTGTTATCTTTATCTTTTTTTGCAAGGGTAATCAAACGAAGAACTCTCTTCATCGGCCGGTCGATCTAGAAGAGAAAGGAGCACTCACATCCCCGCACTTTTAAAGGTATTCTTCGCGATCCCTCCTTGATTATTATTATTTATACCTTTTGAGGCCCTCGCGTCTCTGGCTATCACAAATTCCCCTTAGCACCTCGTGCTATTTCATGCTTATTTATTCATATTCTTAATTTTTCCTTAAGTGGATTTATTAGGATCTACACCCTCCAGCACCAGGCTGGGCAGCTGGACTCGCAATCCAAGGCCAAACACATGGCCCACTCAAAACCAACTCCCGGAGAAACCACGACGTGCGGGGAAACCTCATCGCACTCACACCGATACACGGTGACTCGATCTAGCAAGAACCCAGAAGCCCGGAACACCTGGTGTCACCCGGACCCGCCAAGCCCACGGGCACACTTATCGAGGTAACACGGTACCTCCAGACACCCAAAAATACGGTAACGAAACCCACGGGGTGTCCGGGATGCTCAGTAGGCCAAGGGTCGACCACTGGGTCACAACCGGGTCGATCGGAGACCAACACAACACAATCGAAATGCTAAAAAGTCACCCGGACCCTTAAACTCACGGTCACGCAAATCAAGGTAAACGGAACCTCCGGACACCCAAAGACATGGTCGCGGAACTTCACGGGGTGTCCGGGACACACATGGCCCAAGGGGAGCATGATTAGCCGCAGACCGCCCGCCCCGGGCAGCCCGGCTGGTCACCTCCAAGAACGCGCTACACGTGCATAGCGCGTTCAGTCAGAACGCGCTATACATACATAGCGCGTTCAACAAGAACGCGCTACAGGTCCATAGCGCAACCAGACCAGGTCGCGCTATGATCCTATAGCGCGACAACCCTGAACACGCTGGGGCCCTATAGCGCGACACGAACCGCGAAACTGTTCATCTTCCCCGATGAACGTGCTCTATCGGGGTAGCGCGGCCTTCAAGAACGCGCTACCCAAGGCTAGCGCGTTCTCAGTCCGTGCCCGAAAATAGTGGAAACCGCGGGAAAAACCATTCCACTCCCCGTCCACCCCCAGGTGAAGGGGAAACAAAAGGGGAAATCATCCCCAAGCCCCTAGGCATGCATCTAAACCCCTGGATCGCCCAGAAACATGGTAAAACGAGGGATCCGACTCACACCCCAAAAACAAGCATTTTCCCAAAATCGCCCCGTTTAGCCCACTCGGCTCACCACGGCCTACAAGACTCGCGGGAAAAGAAGTACGCGAGTCGAGGGTCCATCTCCCTACCTCCACCGAAGATTCGACGCACCGTGGATGCCGATCCACGAACAAATGCCATTTAAACCCTCGCCGGTTCACGATCCCATGAACCGCCTCCACCATCGCGATCCTCGTCCCTTGCCCGTCGGTCCACATCCCACGAGCCACACCGCCCCTCCCTCGCCGCCTCCGTCGGCCGCCCGGAGTGAGAGGGGGAGAGGAGAGAACGTGAGAGAAGAGAGAGGGAGGGAAGAGAGAAATGAGAGATGGGGAGAGAGAAAAGGAGGTTAATATAGAAAATCCAGAAATTCTCCAAAAATACTGAAAAATAGAAAATCATATTTCCGCGATCCTCGGAACGCACCGATCGCAACGGTACCACTCGCGCCCTGGTGAACGGCCCGGTTCACCCGCAACGAGGTTCCGAAGGAATTACCGAAACACACACCGAAAATCGGAAAACACACACAGAAAAGTCGCGGAACGCTTCCGGGCCTCCGAATCAACTCCGGATCGTGCCGATCCGAACACGAAAGATGTCCGAAACGAAATTTCAGACACAACGGAGTCGGACACTCCGAGAAACCAGGTCCGGGACCCACAAACAAGGATCCGAAAAAATCCGGGGCATTACAGATGCCACCCCTTTCATAAGTTGATGATGAAAGATGTCCCTTTCTTTTGAGACGAAGAATGCCAGACAACCCTTGACAAGCTGAAGGATTATCTGAAGACTCCTCCAGTGCTGGGTGCGCCGGTGAAAGGAAGGTCGCTAGTCCTCTACATAGCAGCCACGCACAACTCCCTGGGGGCAATGCTAGCCCAGAACAATGAAGAAGGGAAGGAACAAGCCCTCTACTACCTCAGTCGAAGATTGGTCAGAACTGAGGAGAGGAACACCTATATCGAGAAGATCTACCTGGCACTGGTCTTCGCGGTCAAGAAACTTCGACACTATATGCTGTCGCATGAAGTTAAGCTGATTTCCAAGGAGGATCCGCTTAAATATATCATTTCTCAACCGACACTCAAAGGCCGCCTAGGCAAATGGGCGGTGATCCTTATGGAGTATGATATCTCCTACGTGCCGCAAAGGGCCGTTAAAGGTCAAGCCATCACCGATTTCTTCGCCGAGCACCCCGTGCCACTAGAGCCAGAGCTTCCTGAAGATGAAACCCTAGAAGTCAGCCAAGTATAGCCCTTAGTGTGGCAATTGTACTTTGACGGTGCATCCAGAATTGACATCCCAGCAACTGGATCGGCCAAGTTCGGGCAGGGGTAGGCATAGCCTAAAATCTCCAGAAGGAGAACTCATATATACATCATGTTCAATAAATAAACCCTGCACAAATAATGAAGCAGAATATGAAGCCTTAATCATTTTGTTACAAATTGCCTTGTCTACGGAGATTCAGATGCTTGAAGTGTTCAGGGACTCTATGCTAGTGGTAAAACAGCTAGAAGGAGAGTTCGAGGTGCGGAAGCCTGAACTCCTCCCCTATCATCAGCTGGCAATCCGCTTGATGGTGAAGTTCTATCTCATCAAAGTCAAGCACATCAACCGAGGACAAAATGCCCAGGCAGACGCCCTCGCAAAATTGGCCAACTCTTTGGCAGTCCCGCCAGATACAAGCCTGAATATAACAGTGATTAATCGGCGACAGGTCCCCAGCGTGACCGAGGTCTTGGCTAATGAACAAGAAATTGAAGTGGCAGTTGTAGAAGAAATCCAACAGCCCGATTGGCGGGAACACCTCCTGTGTTGGTTTCGACACCAACAGCTCCCGAAAGACAAAGAACAAAGAATGAAGCTTCTGAGAGTGAAAGACTCTTATGAAATGAGAAACAGAATTTTGTTCCGGATAATGGCGGATGTCCGAAATAAACTTTTACTCCGCTGCTTGTCCCTAGAGGAAGCCCGGTGAGTAATGCAAGAAGTCCATGCCGGGTCAGCCGGAGCACATCAGGCCGGTCCAAAAATGAAGATCGAAATAAAGAAGCTGGGCTATTACTGGCCCTCTATCTTCAATGATTGCTACAAGTTTGCTAAGGCTTGCCAAAGATGTCAGGAGCACGCCAACTTATCAAGAAGACCGCCGGTGCCGCTACACCCTACCCTACCAAGTTGGCCGTTTGCACAATGGGGCACATACGTGGTAGGACCTTTGCCGACATCGTCGTCGGGATGCAAATACATCTTAGCCGCTACAGATTACTTCTCCAGATGGGCATAAGCAATAGCGCTAAGAGAAGTGACGGGAGAATTAGTCGCTAGATTCTTTCGACAGAATATAATATTCCGGTTTGGAGTCCCCAGTTGAATTATCTCTGACAATGGCAGCCACTTCAGGAATTAGAAGGTTTATCGTCTGGCTGATAAATATAAGATTGATTGGAGGACGTCGTCCCCCTACAACTCTCAAGCCAATGGGCTCCCAGAAGCCTTCAATAAAACGTTGTGCACTTTGCTGGCGAAGACTGTTAATTCCAACAAAAAGGATTGGGAGGAAAGGATGTACGAGGCACTTTGGGCCTATCGTACAGTCTATAAAACCCCAACTAGTTGCTCACCATTCTCCCTTGTATATGGGTCGGAAGCGATAGTACCAATTGAGCTTGAAGTCCTATCGCTTCGAGTCACCATCCAGCACGGGTTGGCTAGCAGCGAACAAACTAATATAGAAAGAAGATTGAAAGAGCTCTCCGAGCTCGAAGGAAAGCGTCTCCAAGCGTAACAAAATATCCAACTCTACCAAGCTCGCATGGCCCGTGCTTTCGATAAGTTCGTCAAAGGGCGAGAGTTCAAGAAAGGTGACCTAGTGATGGTCAAAAGAAGAGAAGTGATGGCCTCCAACCCCAAAAGGAAGTTAGTTGAAAACTGGGTCGGGCCGTATATTATCCGCCGAGTATATGAAGGGGGTGCTTACGTTCTGGTAGACCACAAGGGAGTAGTTCAGTTCTCCCCTCTTAATGGGAAGCATATGAAACTGTACCACGCAGTCCCACTGGCATTCCCAGAATGACCAAAACCTACTTTGGCCTAGTGGCACTCCGCCCTGGTCGAACTCTTTAAAAATCCAGCCAGCTCAGACAGAGTACTAGGTCACTGGTCTGCAATTCCGGGAACATCCCCAACAAGCATTAAACCTGGGATCCTTTAGAGGTCCGCATACATCCATCAAGAACACCACCTGCATATAATATTATGACTCCGAGCCTTACGCCCGAGTCGGCATAAAACTCCTTCTTTGCGTTAGCACTACCCTCTTGCTAACCTATTTCTGACAAAAGACTTCGTGTCCTAGCCAGCTTTCCTACAATACTGCCCTTACGGACCTTACGTCTGGATCGGCGAATGTTCATCCCTTGCGTTGGTATTTATCCTTACCGACGAATAAACCCCCCCTTTTCTGGCGCAAGGCTGCATGCCTTAGCCGACTTCTACACACTATCGCCATTACGGACCTTACGTCCGAATCGGCGCATAAACTCATCCCTTGGGTTGGTATTTGTCCCTGCCAACGAATAAACCCCTTTTTTTCGGCGCAAGGCTGCGTGCCCTAGCCAATTGTCATATACTACTACATAGGGTCAAACATTGCATGATTGACTCGTCCTTGTTTTCTCACTCTAAGAAAACAAAAGAAGAAAAAAAGGGAGGCTAAAAATAGAGATGCCTCGTCGGTCTTGTTCCTACACCAGGGCAAGGGCAAAAATGGCAATAACCCGGCTGCGGTGAAAACTCGAAAGGGCACTGCAGGAAAAATCGGGTACCCCGCCACGTGAAAATCCGAAAGGGCGCGTGGGCAAAAGCAAGAGGGGGACTGGCTTCGACAAAAACCCAAAAGGGCGCTTAAGCCAGTAATGTGGTAATCTAAAGTTCCTCTTCACCCTCATCCTAATGAAACTCTGAAAAGGACGATCACCACAAGTCCCATTGGAGATCTTTTTCCTCTACAAACCTTTGTTTGACCCTTGTCATCATCTACAAAATCGGTCAACCTTCCCCTTAACTCGGACCTTTCGTCCTTGTTAATGAACAAGCATATTTTTGCTTTGGTATTTGACCAATGTCGATGAACAAACCAATGTTTGACCCTTGTCATCATCGACAAGATCGGTCAACCTTCCCCTTAACTCGGACCTTTCGTCCTTGTTAATGAACAAGCATATTTTTTCTTCGGCATTTAACCAATGTCGATGAACAAACCAATGTTTGACTTTTGTCATCATCAGCAAGATCGATCAACCTTCCCCTTAACTCAGACCTTTTGTCCTTGTTAATGAACAAGCATATTTTTGCTTCGGCATTTAACCAATGTCGATGAACAAACCAATGTTTGACCCTTGTCATCATCGGCAAGATCGGTCAACCTTCCCCTTAACTCAGACCTTTCATCCTTGTTAATGAACAAGCATATTTTTGCTTCGGCATTTAACCAATGTCGATGAACAAACCAATGTTTGACCCTTGTCATCATCGGCAAGATCGGTCAATCTTCCCCTTAACTCGGACCTTTCGCCCTTGTTAATGAACAATGCATACCTTTGCTTCGGCATTTAACCAGTGTCGATGAACAAACGGCGTCCTGACCCTTGTCATCATCGGCAAGACCGGTCAACATCCCCTTTGTCCGGACTTCCCGTCCGTGGCTAACGAGCAAGCCCTCGCATATCCCGGCTTCGTGCTGTGAATCAAGTTCAAAAAAAAAGAAAAAAGAGGGAGGCTAAAAATAGAGATGCCTTGCCGGACTTACCCAGATACCCTGGGTAGGGGCAAAAACGGCTATAACCCAGCTGCGGTGAAAATCCGAAAGGACACCGCAGGCAAAGTCGGGTACCCCCCCACGTGAAAACCCGAGAGGGTGCGTGGGCAAAAGTAAGAGGGGGCTGGTTCCGGCGAAAACCCGAAAGGGCGCTTGTACTGGTAATGTGATAAAAAAAGGGGGGGGGGGGGAGAACGGAAAAAGAATGATAAATGATTATGACACTCTCCTCAGGGACAAGGATATCCTTCCAAGTCCCGCCAATGAACAAATCCATGTTCGACCCTTGTCATCATCGGCAAGATCGGTCGACGTCTCCCTTAACCTAGACCTTTCGTCCTTGTTAATGAATAAACCCCTTTTGCTTCGGCATCTAACCAATGCCGATGAACAAACCCGTGTTCGACCCTTGTCATCATCGACAAGATCGGTCAACGTTTCCCTTAACCTGGACCTTTCGTCCTCGTTAATGAATAAACCCCTTTTGCTTTGGCATCTAGCCGATGTCGATGAACAAACCCGTGTTCGACCCTTGTCATCATCGACAAGATCGGTCGACGTTTCTCTTAACTTGGACCTTTCGTCCTCGTTAATGAATAAACCCCTTTTGCTTCGGCATCTAACCAATGCCGATGAACAAACCCGTGTTTGACCCTTGTCATCATCGGCAAGATCGGTCAACCTTCCCCTTAACTCGCACCTTTCGTCCTTGTTAATGAACAAGCATATTTTTACTTCGGCATCTAACCAATGTTGATGAACAAACCAATGTTTGACCCTTGTCATCATCGGCAAGATCGGTCAATCTTCCCCTTAACTTGGACCTTTTGTCCTCGTTAATGAATAAACCCCTTTTGCTTCGGCATCTAACCAATGCCTATGAACAAACCCGTGTTCGACCCTTGTCATCATCGGCAAGATCGGTCGACGTTTCCCTTAACCTGGACCTTTCATCCTCGTTAGTGAATAAACCCCTTTTGCTTCGGCATCTAGCCGATGTCGATGAACAAACCCGTGTTCGACCCTTGTCATCATCGACAAGATCGGTTGACATTTCCCTTAACTTGGACCTTTCGTCCTCGTTAATGAATAAACCCCTTTTGCTTCAGCATCTAACCAATGTCGATGAACAAACCCGTGTTCGACCCTTGTCATCATCGATAAGATCGGTTGACGTTTCTCTTAACTTGGACCTTTCATCCTCGTTAATGAATAAACCCCTTTTGCTTCGGCATCTAACCAATGTCGATAAACAAACCCGTGTTCGACCCTTGTCATCGTCGACAAGATCGGTCGATGTTTCCCTTAACCTGGACCTTTCGTCCTTGTTAATGAATAAACCCCTTTGCTTCGGCATCTAACCAATGCCGATGAACAAACCTGTGTTCGACCCTTGTCATCATCGACAAGATCGGTCGACGTTTCCCTTAACTTGGACCTTTCATCCTCGTTAATGAATAAACCCCTTTTGCTTCGGCATCTAGCCGATGTCGTTGAACAAACCTGTGTTCGACCCTTGTCATCATCGACAAGATCGGTCGACGTTTCCCTTAACTTGGACCTTTCGTCCTCGTTAATGAATAAACCCCTTTTGCTTCGGCATCTAGCCAATGTCGATGAGCAAACCCGTGTTCAACCCCTGTCATCATCGGCAAGACCGGTTGACATTTCCTTCAACTTGGACCTTTCGTCCTCGTTAATAGACAAACCTCCTTTGCTTCGACATTTAACCCATGTCGATGAATAAACCCTACCTCTATGTTTCGTCACCATCGGCGGAATCAACAAGCAAACTATTAGTCCGGACCTTCCGTCCGCGTCAATAAGTAAACCTGTTCTTGACTTTCTTCTGTTGAGTTATGATTTTGATGATTGTTGTGATTGTTAAGTTATGGTTTTGATGATAACTAAACTTAATGTGTGATTAAGTGATGATAACTAAACTTGTGGTTGATTGCTCATGCTCTTGTTATCTATGAATGGTTGAGATGGCAAATGGGAACGGTTACATGGTCTTGATCCTTGGTTTGCATATGTTGGTTTTACAAGAGGCAAGAGGTTTCATAACCTCTTCAACGGGAACAAGTATGGTATTAACCTTGACTATCTTGCTTGCATGATCAAACACATGGCAGTAATCTGGTGAACCAAACGTGTGGATAAGAACCCTGCTCCTCTATAATCCAAAACAGGATCAAACACATGGCAGTCACCTGGTGAACCAAACGTGTGGATAAGTACTTTACTCTTCTACAATCCAAAACAGGTGGTATATGTCGTTTACTGTCAAGAACCATTGGTGAGACTCTTACCCTGTCTTAGCATCGATCTCACTATGTGTATCTCATATACCTCTCCTTCATACATCTCATTCATGCACATTAAAACATGAAACCCTTCTGGCCATCGTGCACCCTTGCCCGCGGATCGACCTGCGCGGTCAGGTCGCGAGGGTCAAGGGCCCCTTGCGTGGTCCGCCCCCGGAACAAAATTTTGATTAATGCTCAAATGGTTTGCATGAACTTTATGCATTTATCATATGGATGGTTGAGCTATAGTTCTAATCAATTATGTATGCTTTTGCAGGTCAAAACACTCAGTAAAAATCCACAAGGTCAAAGACTTAGTTGACACCTCATAAACTGTCAAGGGTGATGCCACAGACATGAACGGGCTGCTAAAGGACTTAAGTGACGGAGCTGAAGAGGTTAACGGACCGACCCGGGACAACCCGGGGTCTGCCCAGCTGGCGGTCAACTGCCAGCTCAGGGGCGGTTGACCGCCCCTGCCAGCAGCTCACCGCCTACAGGGATTCACAGTGGCGGTCGACCGCCAGCCCAGTAGCAATCGACCGGAATTCCCAGAAACCAACGGCCATCAGTTCTCTCAGTAGCGGTCGACCGCCAGCCTCTGCAGGTCGACCGCCAGCCCCAATAAGCCGAAAATATTGACTTTTGTCCATCTCGAACGAAGCATCTCCTCTTGCTATTGTTTAATCCTAAAGCCACCAAAGCCTCCGGAATTTGTGGATCTGGTCTAGGGCTTGTCCATAGACCTTCCAAGGGTTATAAAACATCATATTCGAGTCATAACCCTAATTATCCAAGAGATCCAAAGGGGAGGCTGTCCAAGGAGGAAGAAGAGGGTACTGTAGCTCCGTGAATAGTACCTCGTGCAGCAAGTTCTTCATCTATCTCCAACACATTCAAGGTACTTCTGAAGCCAACAAGCATCTATGAAGTGAAGAAGCAAGCAACCAACAAAGAGAGATCAAGGGGGAGGCTGTCAAGAAGCAAGCAAGGTTTTCAAGAAGAGATCAAAGGAAGATTGTCCAAGTGAAGAAGAAGGATACTGTAGCCGTGAATAGTACTCCGTGCAGCAAGTGTTCTTCATCCATTCTCAACCCCGCAGCATGCATTCAAAGGGAACCCAAATCAGGAGTTTTCTAAACTACGCCTCATCGTCTTTATGTTTTGGATGTTGTAATTGTGTTCATCATAAACTACAAGAACTTGTGTGTGTATGTGGATCGTTGTTGGATCCGTGGTCGTGTGTGTGTGTGTCGTATTTGATTCGTGTGTATGCATGGATCTTCCTAGATCTGCGTTTGTGTGTGTGGGGGTCTTTTAGATCCGTTCTGTCTCGTGTGTGTGGATTGCTGCACTTGTGGCAGCGGGTGTTTGTGTTGGTGATCCGCTTGTTAGATCGTGTTGGAGACCTCGTCTCCGTGTGTGTGTGTGTGTGTGTGTGTGTGTTGGGGCACGTCCCCGTGTGTGTGGGCAGGTGTAGTCCTGCATGTGTGGTTGGAGCGTCGTCTCCGTTTGGGGATTTATCCCCGAGTGAAGCCTCACCGGGCCTGGTGAGGGGTGGACGTAGGATTGCCGTCGTTGCATCCAAGCCACCTTAAAAACCACTGTGCACTATGGTTTGATTTGTGTGGTTTGGTCCTTTTCTTCTACCTCCATTCTAAGTGAGTGTATGTGTTAATTGTTGTTACGGATTTATCTACGTATATCTTGCATATTCTATGTCTCATCATACAAAGTTTGATAAATCTAATTTGTGTTCAAATAGTTTTGAATCTCTTAACTAGCATTCTATTACATATTTTAAAAAGGCCAAAAGTTCCCTTAAAATTTGTAAACACCCAATTCACTCCCCTCTTGGGTGTCATTGATCGCGGGACTTCATCTTCGTCATTCGGGGAAACTAGCAAGCCTACCTCTCACTCGGGTTCTTTGCCCTTGTCGAGGAATGAATACACTCTTGGTCACCTGGCAGCTTCGTCACCATCGGTGAAGCCTACCAATGGGCTTTCTGACCTTACCCTTTGATCCAAGTGGCCACTATGCTTTCACCCTCGAGCACTCCGCCTATGTTAGCCAAAATTTGGCCCTGGGACTAGTTACGCTGCGGTGGAGCGAACCCCTCACCCCTTCACTGAAGGCGTGAGCGCTCTGCTGCCCTAGTAACTCACATATCTAGGCTGAGACAATCGGCTATGAAGAAAGAAAGAAGGAAAATGAAGTCATGACTTAAATGGCAAATGAAAACTTTTCATTTTCATGAGGTGACAAAATACATGATTACTCGGGGCATCCCCCGGGATACATAGAGGTTCAACAAAAAGAAGAAGAAAAACAGCAAAGGAGTTACTGCAGCGGGCGTCGGAAGATGTCTTCAAGCTCCAAGATCCCCAGAGTGGGATAACATGTTAGTTCATGCAGGCGAGACTCGACAGCTCCCAACTGCACTAGCTTTTCTTCAAGCGAGGCGGCCCGCCCTTCAGCCAATGCCGCTTCCTCTACACTCTGCACTTCTTGCTGTTTGGCTTCCTGTAGCTCAGTCTCAGCCCTGGAAAGTTCAGCACAAAGGTCAGCTATCTTGGCTGCTAAAGAAGTCCAACGCTGTGAAGAGATGTCGGCCATATTTCGCATTGACTGCGTTGTCTCCCTCAAAGACGCGAAAGTGGCCCGACATTCTGTCCGCTCAAGCTTCAGGGCCGTCAGCTGGTCAGCTGTTTCTCAGCCAAGGAATTCCCTTCTGCTCACATATTTTAATAGCAAGATCACCCGTGGCGTCCAATCATCCATGGGGCAGCCAATAGGCAGTAGCGAACGGGAAAGGTGTTCTACCAGGCCCCTTAGCTGCACATAGGTTAAATACGGGCTGGCTGTTACAGTCTGCTGCAAAGTTCCCAAGAACTGCCACACCAAGTTGTTCGACGACTGTAGGCCAAGTGGTGATGTGTCAGGAAGCTAAAAATTGACCCTATTGTCAACAGCAGCCCAGATGTCGTCGCTCAGTTCTGAAGATGACGACAACAAAGCTTGTAAGGCGCCCGCACCGGAGTCGACCTCTACAGCTATCATAGTGGAGGGAGTCTCGATAACAGTAACCTCCCCACCAGCCTCTTGCGATGCGGCGGCATCAGGAATCTCCACAGCTGAGGATGCGTGTTCTTCGCGCCCAGCCTGACCGACCTCCACCAGGGCCGATTCTGTAACAAGGGCAAAAGCCCCAGGAGCTCCAGCTTCCTCTTCAACAATTTCTCCCGCTTCTGTTTCAGGAAGACTCTTCTCCTCCGGCAGCAATTTTCTGCTAGCAATGGATGACTGGGATTCCGCAGCTCCAGCTAAACCAGCAGCACCCATAAGTGCCCCTGAAGTCTCCAAGCTCGATGCCGCAGCATAATCCTTGGGGTATTGCAAAGCAATGGGTCGCAAGACTGGTGGGAATGTCGATTGACCCGCACCCAGAGTCGGGAGAGGTATTTGCACGGTGATAGTTAGCAATACCACATCGGCCTGCACCATGGATACAACATGCATTAGACACATGATGCAAAGGTAACAGGGAGAGCTGTGAAGTGAAAGCGGCAAAGGATCACTTACCTCAATCGGCACTAAGCTCAAGCCTGCAGCAGTTGAAATCATGGCCTCCATAGGCCCGGCTCCCTTGCTTACAAGTGGACCAGATGGCCCAAGGCCGCTCCATGCCAGCCGGGGTGGACTGAAGGTCGTATAATCACTTTCATAAGCCGAAGACGCCCCGGCATCCTCAATTTCTGTCTCCACGGGAGGGAACTCCCCGTCACTGGAATTGCCGCCATAATCGACCTGCTCTGAAGAAGATGAGCTCTCTGCCAGCTCCCGACGCTCCTCCACCAGAAGGGGCACTTTTCCAGCTTCAAGATCCACGGGGAGAGCATCTCCCTCAATAAAGGCTTGCTCGGCCGATTCTGCGGCGGAAGCACCAGTCGAATGAATTTCGGGGGTGGGCTCGCTCCCCGGAATAGCTTTCTCCCCAGCCAAAGCCTCCTCGGTAATCCCGGCAGCAGGAAGCGAGGGCAGTTGCATCTCAATTGAAATTCAAATGAGGAACAATCAAGCAGACTGAAGACATAATGGATCGTAAAATCCTATGAATGAACTGCAAATTACCTTCCGTCTCATGCTGGGTGTTGGAGAAGGCAGGTCCCCCTCCACGGGAGCCATGGGCACATCCCCTTCTACCTCTTCGACTGTGGCAGCGATCACAGCTTCTTGCTTAACTATGGCTGCGGGAGTAGCGGCAACTACAAAGAAAAGATTAGCCAATGCGGCCAGAACAGAGGATAAAATACAAAGAATGAGGGATATACCTTCAGTTCTAGGCCTCTGCACATGAGAAGCCTCAAATTCCTCAAATGACACTGCCGATGGAGGAACAGTTACTGGTTCCTGCCCCGCAGCCTGCCTTCGGCGAGCCCGCGTCATCTGCGTCACTGCCACCTTGGCCTTACCGATAGCCTCCCTCACCTGGGACCTTCTTCACTTCCGCGAATCACCAGAGGGCAGTGGCGTCATGGTCGGGGCTGCTTCGGGAGTTTCAAAGTATGTCGGCTTCCGAGCTTTTAGCATCAGCTCCCTGAAGTGCCGGGTCTCCTACGAAGTGAGTCGGACTACACAAGTACAAGGGTGAGAATGACACATGCTGCAGCAAAGAAAAGAAACAGGCCGAAAGGCTGAAATGAAGAAATGAAAGATACATGCTGGTCCCGTATAGAAGGGAGAGAGGGGCCAATAGAATAGCGAGGGCACTTTGTCTCTTGAGGCCGCCTCGCTAACAAGCCAACATACATCCCCTATCTTCTCACTCTACTCGGCCAGCGAGGCCAAGTCCGCATGGCCACGAGAAGATAAGTGATAATACAAGCCGAGGTGGTCCAACCCCCACCCGTCATCATACTTGAAGGAAATGAAAAGGGGATGGTCCAGAATAGCCTCGCTCGGGCCACCCACTGAAAGCTGATGGGAGCGGAGCAGTGCAAACAGCCAGGGAGTGTTGCTGTACAGTGCGTCCCTTCTATCTTCCCCTCTAATAAAAGTTCGGTAAGGGTGCAAGCTGTCGCGCGCAGGCCGCCAGTCGGCTACGGACGGAATGGGTTCCTCCACCGGTAGAGGGATCTCCTGAAGAACCACCCGTTCACTGCTCACCCGGCACAGCCCCTGAAGTGTCTTCACAAAGTCATCCCTGCGGATCTCAGGCAACTTCAGCTCAACCCTAGGCGAGCGGTGTTTCACAGCCTTCCGGGCTTCTAGATAAGCCATCACCTCTGTATTGGTCCACGACCGCAACTTCTTCAGATAAGAAGGATCAATGTCCAAGATCGGTTCTGGCTGGGCATCCAAGAATCTGTGCTCTGCAACAGCCCAGCAGTCTCGACGGGAGCTCCTATAAAATCCCGTTCGCACGTTCCACCATTTAATATATTCTGAGGTGACGCGGGGGAAGCGAGCAGGGGCCGGGACTCTGAACGAAACCTCCTCTCGACGGTGGAAGTAATCCCACCATATTCGAGCATCATCGTTTGTCACCTGGCCGGCTCTATGCCTGTTCGGCAATGCAAACTGCGAAGAAGAAGGAGGGATGTACTGATCGTAGCCAAAATTCTGAATGAACCGGAATGGGTAATATGGCTCCAGCCACAGAATGCCGCTCTTCCGAAAGACAAGGACGCTTGGTCTAATAGCCAACGCCCAGTTGACCAATTCCGACTCCAGGATTGGCTGTGTACACTTGGCGCCAGAGATTGGATGGATGAACTCCTCCTCCTTGAAGAGACTGCACTGCCGCGTCGCGTTTACCAGCGGACTAGAATGGGCAGCCAGGCTCCAGAAGTGCAGGACCCTAGGTGCATCCGTGGGGATCTTAGTCAATTTCCCCCGAATGGCGAAGAGTTGTTCCGATGTCGATGACGGTTCGGCGCTGGCAAACTCGATCATCTTCGGAATAAGGTGTGCAAACTGTAGCCCCCAGGGAGTAGCTTCCGGAAATAGGGTACAGACCCATGCATTGAAAAAGTGTATCGGACCAACCGTTCGTAAATTCCTGGGGAGATAGTTCCGGTGCAAGTCCCCTAACATTTTGTAAATGAGGCACAAAGCCACTGGGCAGTGTGACAGCTTCGTGCCCCAAGCCATCAGACAAGCAGGGTAGATGGCTTCTGCCCTGATCATGCTCTCGTCGCCTTGCGGGAGAGCGAATGAACAAATCCAATAAGTTAAATATGCAACACAGTGCGTGACTGCATCAACACCAGCGGGGTTTGGGCCTCCTTGCTGCCCTTCTCTCAAGACAGGCGGGAAAGCAGCTTGTCACCGAACTCTCTTGATGTGACACAACCTAGGACTTAAACAAACAAGCACAATCGCAATCAAACGGACCGATGTCGACGACTGCTCACCCGTTGCTCACCAAGACCCGGGGTAACTTGGCAATGCCAAGGTGAGGTTGAGGGGTTGGGCCCTTGCTGGTAGAGGGCCAGCAAGGCCAAGACTTGATTCCCAATGGATGTGAAAGCCCAAGACAATGGGGCCGACCAAGTGCCAAAGGCACCGGTTTCTCTCTTTTCCCACGGTGATCACTTATAGCACAAGAGCTTAAGGATCGGGCTCTCATTCACGGCCAGCGGAGTTTATGAACTAATATTGAAAGAACAAGTACAAATTAGAGCAAAGTTTGGAGCACTTACTCGATCGGTTTGAAGAAATCGGTCCCGCTCGGAGACGAGGGCGAGCGGGGAAGCGTGGGTTCCCCACACGCGGCGCCGGGATAGCTTGACCTGTTTAAGCTATTACAACACTACACCCCATGCAAGGGGGGATCGTGGGGAAGGGAAGATGATAGTTACAATCAAAACTACCTCCACGCAGGGAGGGGCCTTCAGCCGGCCAAGCGGGGTTGGGAGAACTAGGGCTAAAACGATGATGAAGTGAATATGCTGAATCTGCCTTCTCTCGGCAATTGTGGATAGACAGTCGGTACTGTGGCTGCAGAACGTGATCAGGAATTTTTTCGAGGGCAAGTCCAGTGGGAAAATCTTTGTTTCTAGAACTGGAGTGCCTCTGAATTTTTCCGAATTCTTCTGGGGTCGCTGTTGGCCTGGGCAGGAGCTCGAACAGGGACGCTGATTCTCGGACTGACAGCAACTGGTTACTAACATCAGGAAGAAGAGGTTGCCTCGGCTGCTCCCGAACTCCGAATCAGGTGCCGCCAGAGCCGCTGGAACCGTGGACGAGTCTTCTTCGCAGAAAAGGTGACGGGGAAGCCAACAGATGTCGGAGAAGACTAGGGGATGCAGAACAATGGCAACTGGTCGGTGCATACTATGAATAACAGATCTGCGTAGCTGAGGGAGAAAAATGAGAACTCTGGATCACGAATGCCGAATGAAGTTCTGTTTCTTGATTCTGGAAGTAGACTGGGCGATGAAGAACTTTGAAGAAGAACTCATGGACTGATTCCTTCGGGGTTCGTCGTGGCAGAGCTTCTAATCTGGCTTAGGTCTTCAGCCGAGGCAGAACTGCGCAGTTGTGGGAGAATGGACCTCCTGGACGGCTCGAAGATCGAAAGAAGATGAAACCACTTCTGTTGCGAAGGAGACTGGTATACACTTCCGACGATGGCTCTTGGGTCTTCAAACTCGTCCGGAGGAAGTCGTGGTGGCCGCTACAAGTTGCTGGTTCATCTGCAACCTCTGGACAGCAAACTGCAACTTTGAAGTAGCTTCCAATGACCAAGAAAGAAGAAGGGGAAGGGGGTAGATGAGTGTGGGAGTGACCTCTGGTTGTAAGGGGGTCTTGGAGGGGGTGTTCTAAGGTGTGGGAGGTGGAGAATAAGGTCCGGAAGAGGGTCCAGTAGATGGTGGTAGTGGGGGCTGCGAATTTGGTTGGAATGGAGAGAGGGAAAGGATATTCGAAAATAGGTTTAAGGGTGGGGTTAATTTTTTATCTTGGGAATGGGGGGGTTGTGTTGGGGAAGGGAAGGGGTGCTTGGGGTAGTGGGAAGGGTGATTGGGAAAGTGGGAGGGGTAGTTGGGGGTTGGATGGTGAGGAGAGGATTGGTGGAGGGGGTCTTGGGAAGGGGTGGAGTATTGATGAGGGTTGTGGGGAATGGGAAGAGGCTTAAATGGGGTAGGTGGGGAGTAGAGGTGGTTGGGAAGGGAGGAGAGAGAAGAAAATTTGAATTTGGGTGTTGAGGAGAGAGAAAGTGGAGTGAAAAAGAGAGATTAAGAGAGGGAAGGGTGGGGAATCTCTCCCCTAGGGTTTCTCACCCAAAAAATGGAATCTCTCCACTAGATAAGAAGTGTAAACTCTCAAAATGGTAAGTTTTTCATTCATTGATTCATTAAGTTGAAATGGGGGGAATGGGGTCCTATATATAGGAAACCCACATTTCTACAAAAGTCCCTGACAATTGACTTAATGACAAATAACCGAGGGGGTAGGGGAGAGCCCTTGGGCCAAGCCCAATGAGTTGGGCCCAATAGCTAACTAGACAACCTAATGACACTCAAACTTAGGGAAATGAACACAAGACCTAGGAACATGACTCAAATAAAAGGGAAAATACATCAAATGACTCAAATAAAAATTACATAGGACTCAAAATTAAATGACTAGACCATGCCGGATGTAACCGGGACGCGGAGACGAGCTGTGAACGTGGGCATGGGAGGTGATGTCCCCATCATCTCTTCTTCCGCTTCAAGGCAGTCGGGGCTACTATGGGAAAGTCTTCATATTTGTGCTCCCCGCTGAAGAAATATTGAAGCCAAGCGCCCATTCACACGCACCTTTTCTCCCTAGGCTTGCGTGCCTCCGTGGCGTCATATGATGAGCGACAAAGCATGCGGTACGCCTTCATAAGGTATCGATAAGCGAAGCCCGCTAGATATCGGCCCTCACCGTCAGTCTGATCCTTCAGCCAGTCGGGCCAGCATACTTCTTCATATGGCTCACTGTCAATCGGCAAACCGCTGAGCTGTGAAAGACTCCAAAGGTCCAAAGAGGTCTCTCCCTCCGAAGTGTAGAAAGTGTTATACTCCGGGCAGAATACCTGGATCATACCACATCATAAACCCCTAGAAATAGGGTAGCGATATCTTGAGGCGTACACGCTATGGTATACGCCGGCCTTGGCCAATATGGGAGCATAATGCTGAAGGACATAGTCTGTGAACTCTACTGCTCCGGGTCTGAATGCATGGGCATCGGTGACCTTTAGCTCATCGAACCATCCCACATAAATTTGGTGCTTGAAATGGACCGCCAGATAGTCCAACAAGAAGGATTCTTTTCTATATCCCCATTTTAGTGGGGCAAGAAATAAGCCGAATATGGGCTTCTCTCGGCTGACACGACTCGCGGACTCATTCCAGCGAGCTGGTACAAACTCAAGTGCCCTGGTCAGCAGCCCATCCACTGGAACCAGGTCCTGCAGTCCAAGCATGAAACTCCATCTCCGGGGCTCACCAGGCAGATAAATAGGCCTTTCCCGCACCACAAAATCAGTCAGGCTGTCTCTTTCAACAAGCAACGCCTGCTCAGCTTTCCGGACAAGGAACATGTCCCTCTTTCTTTGAAGATTAAATCGCCTGAGAAAGGACATCAAGTGCTTATCGTTGAGGTGATCCCTCCTGACAGCATCACCGCGGTCATAATTAAAGGAATCACCCCCGATGATGAGAAGGCGGCTAGTGTCCACTGTGTCGGTCTCGTAGTCCCGGGATTCCGCGACCACGGCAAGCTGCTCATGACCCCGGTCCAGGGAGTTCACATTCTCCCATGTCACCACCGCACGGGAAGCAGAAGAAGAAGAACCAGATGCCATCTTATCTGCAAGAAGCATGACAAAAAAGAATAAACAAAGTCAGAAACAATCAATGTGAAACAATATTTCTGAAAAAATTTCGACAGAGTCTCCCCAGCCCAGGAGATTGCCAGAAAGAAGCGGGACACGTCTATCAAGAGACGGTCCCTAAAATAGGCCGTGGGTATCGCACCAAGGCCGAAACGGAACACCCAGGGGAATAGCTCCGAGGGCAAGCCCTACTAGGAGCCTCCTGGGGTCCAGAAGAAGGATTTTAAATCCCAAGAATAGAACAGCAACGACTCTCCCTCACCGGCTCAAAGGATGCCGCCCTCTAGCTCGCTCTGCGTCGTGGAGAGGAGAAGGAGGAGGAGAGAGAAAAGTCTTTTGCAAATGAGGATGGTTTGAAGAAAAAATAAAGGAAAGGGGTATATATATGGAAGCCCCCCCCTTGGTTAATCAGGCGCGCTATTTAGCGCGCCGTATTAACCCCCCCCTTACGCAAAAGGCGCGCTGGTTAAGGGTGCGCCGTAATAACCTCTAAAGGCCATGGCCGTGCCGTATTAGCCCTCAAGACCGACCGCGCCGGATTAGCATCCGCGCCGGTTTAAGGGCCCATTCCAAGCTTCGGTCATCCAGACGGAAATCTACCCAGATGGAGCTCATCCGCTGGTCCTGCTTCGCTCGTGCCTTGCTCGCAACACCCACGGCTGGAAGGCATTTGTTGGCACTCAAAATATATTCAATGGCAATCAAGTCTCAGAGACGAATGATGTGGCCCACTGAAGTAGAGAAGCTGAAGAAGATCAATACACTGAAGCCTTCTCAAGCTGCTAGAGCCTCAGGTCACCCAGTATGAGCGCCGGGGACTTCACCTCAGGAGGATCGAGAAGAATACACCACAAACCAACAGTGTCATCAAGCCTGCTCAATGAACCGGTATCAACTTGGTCGTACCGCGTAGACTATCGTGCAACCGCCACAGGTATGTAATGCACCAAGAGTCGACCGTCACGCTATGTCAGTTCCTTGAATAGAAGAAAGAGCAAAAATATTAGATTTTTGCTAGTCTATCTCTTAAGGATCGAGATGGGAGGACTAGTAAACGTGTTAAGCACTCTCAGAAGTTGATCTAAGCTTTAACAAGGACTCTAGAATCAATCTAATCCATAAAACCCGAGCTAGAACCTATAAATAGACCCTAGTTTTGACCCGCACGACCCCTACATTGACTCGCGTGGAATCAAGGTAAGGAGATAGTATTTCGGGTAAGTTCTTTAGAGGTTTTTGTTCCTTATACATAGGACTAATCTTCCTCAAAATTTCGTACTAGGAGATCAACTACACAAGGAGTTTAAAGCTTCCAAAGTTGCTGGTTTGACCATAGCAACCCAGGAACCTGAGCGAAAGTCCACTGAAGATCAGGAGATTAGGACACCATATCGAGGTAATTAGCCTAAGTGTCTTTAGAACTTTCTATTCTCCTTAGTTTCACCTCCTTACCCTCCAAATTTCACGTCCTTAGGTCAAGAGATTGAGGAGTTAGAGCGACGTGAAGTTGCTGAAAACTCACTGGAAGGAAAGAACTAGGGCATGTCTTGCAGTCCCAAATTGGAAGTTGAAAGCCCAGTAAAGAGGTAGGTTATCTCATGAACGACAAGAATATCATGTTAGGGTTAAAAGTCCTTTAGTTTTACTTGATTCCATGCACTATAGACCATGAATTTCATGTTTTAGTAGGTCTATGCATACATGCATGTCCTTAGCCTAAATTAAAGATAAAAGATATTCTCTTGTTCATTCACTGCGACCTATGCATCTAGATGGCATATTCTTCGTTCTGTCATGACTAAAGTAGTTGTTTATTTTGATTCTTCTTGCATGAAAGGTTTTAAACCATAGATCTTTTACTTACTGTCAACAGTGCTCTGACGGATTATAGTTAGACCGTCACCTGACTCTGACGGCCTTACGATAAGCCGTCACACCGCCTGTTGTACTTAAATTTCTCTGTAATCTCTGGTGGACCAGGATCAGAGCATTATAACACTCTGACGGCTCCACAATGAACCGTCACAGCCATTTGACGCACCTGTCTTAGACCGCTAGAGTGCTGGGTTCTGTCCATTCGAGACAGAATTGAGAAGTCAAAGTAGCTTATAAATAAGCCTAGTTATCTAAGTTTTGACCTATCTTCATGAACTTTGATTCATGCATGTCTAAAGCACTTTGAGTTATTTTAAGTACATGTTAATTTAGTTTGCCAAAACTATATAGTTTTATATTAAAACATGATTTTAACTGATGTATTGACGGAGTTTTATCATAGTTTCACATCGTTACACATTCTTTCCGTCTATAGAGTCAATTTCTCTAAGTATATGGCATATATTCCGGTATACGACCATTAGTTAACACTTTGCACCATAGGAACATATTCTTGGACTTGAGGACCTCTCTATTAGATATTCCTTCCAATGGACTAGGAAATCTGGTTTCAAGGCCTCCGTAATTCTCCGCGAGCCTGGGATTCCCACTAGGACGCCGAGTTGGTTGTACCATTAAAGCCCAATTGTTTAGAAAGCACTATGGATGTTTTCTGGTTTTGACTATGTAACGGCCTATTACTCGACCGTCAGGCCCATCTAACGGTCTAGTATACAACCGTCACATTTACTGAGTCCAATTATTCTTTTTGGATTCAGCCTATTATAACGGCCCAATTATAGACCGTCACGTTCATGTAACGGCCCATTAATTGACCGTCACAGTACTTAACCCGAGGTTTGACCCAAGAGTTGATATTCCAAAGTTCCTAGATGGATTATTGATGGTCTAAGACTTGTCATATTATTCAAGATACTTAATTTTAATTTATGAAAGTTAAGGAATGTACCGTTATGCTGCCGATTTATTTTCATGGCATAACCTAGTTTTAATATGTTTATTGAAATTCTTTAATTCAAATAGAAGCATTCTTACGATGGATTACTTTATCATGAACATATTGTTGAAATTACACTTTCTTGGCCACATTATTTACATGCGTGGAAGTAGCTTGATTTATAATTGAAGATGCGGATCGAGCACTGATTGTGTTCAAGGGCTCTATGCCAGTCCCCTCGACTGATTGTCGGAAACATACTATTATAAACCATGGGATATGATGCTACTGGCGTCGCATTGCGTTGGGAGTACTTTCTCTATAAATAAGTGAAGATTCATAGTTCGTGAAGTGAAAATTCATGACACGACATATACACGGACATGACTTTCTATCTTGTTACATGATATTTCACAGAAATTCACGAAGTACTTGCAACTAAGTGAAGAGTACATTCTTGATTGTTACATGACTTTCTAGTACATTCTTGTTCATGAAAGGCCATATCATGTTCTTGTTATATTCTTTCTTGGTCATACTTGCTCAATCTGTCTTACATGATCATCTTTGTTACTTTAGTTAAATCGCATGTTGATCGTATTCACATGAAATTACCTTATTTCTTTAGAGCTAAAATGTTAATTACTTTAATAGTGCCTTCATGTTGATGTGAAGATACCTACTGGGCAAGTGTGCTCATTACCTATTTCCAATCTTTTCAGGAGATGGAAGTGATTCAAATTCGGATTCGAGTTATACAAGTAGCGGGTCCGAGAGCGAATGAAAGTCTTATAAAAATTAGAGTGACGACTTAGGAAAGTCAATATTGTTTAGATCGAGTCTTTGTAATTTTCCTTTTTCCTTGAGTCTGATGGATTAAAGAAGGTTGAAAAGTTATTGTATTGGAATATTTTGATTATTAATGAAATAAATTGGAGTTTGAGTAAATTATTATGCAAATGCATTATTATGTGTGATTGTCTTGCGCTCTGATCGTTCTTACTTGCAAGAGGCTTACCATGTCGGCTATTCGCGATTTCTCGAGCTAGTCTTCCGCTGTAATAAAGGCTCGGGGCGTGACAGTTAAGTTGGTATCAGAGCCTAAGTCTCAGGACTTAGGGAAGAGAGTCATAGGATAAGTCCAAGAGTTAAGGACCTCTACCTATGAACTAAGGAAGAAATTTCCTCACCTATGCGAGAATTGGGTAGAGCCCGGGATAAGATAGTTAATTAGTTTTAAGATTAATCTCTTTTTAATTCCATAAGAATTAACAATTTGTTATTTCTCTCAGGTACCTCATTATTACAATGGCTCATCGCGTAGATTGGGGTGGCATGCAATAAACGGTTGCCGGCCTTACTAAGGCATTACAAACTATGGCCCAGGCAGGCGCAGGGGTGAGGGCTGGTGACTTGCATCGTAATTTTCGGAGCTTAAACCCTCCGCGTTTCTACGGTTCTTCCAACCCAGATGAGGCAGAAAACTGGATAGATGAGATGAACCGTATCTTCGATGTTATCCAATGCACGGACCAAGAAAAAGTGCGTCTTGCAACATTTCAACTCAATAAAGATGCACGCACATGGTGGAAATCAGTACCTACACCTCCGACAGATGCACCTCATACACGGGACGGTTTTCTCACTCTATTCCGTGCTAAGTACGTTTCTGAACATGTTAAAGAAAGAAAGGCTATGGAGTTCGCCTCTCTTCGTCAGGGAATGATGACAGTCGCAGAGTATGAGCTTCAATTCTCTAGGCTAGCACCCTATGCACTGCATTTAATCAGCACCGATTTATTGAAAGCTAATCGGTTTATGGACGGGTTACGACCCGATTTCATTCAGCAGCTTGAGACCCAAAACATCCGTACCTATGCAGAGATGGTTCAGCGGGCATATTTATGTGAGAGGACCTTAGAGAAGGTCAAGAAATTGAAAGGAAAGGGAGAAGAGTCTAGCCGATGATTTGATCGGCGTTATAAGAAGGAGAAATTCAGCATCACGGAACCTCATAAAAGACGTGATAGTAAGAAAAGATCCAGGAGCGGGAACGGTGGAAGTTCCCAGAAGCACAAGAAAGCCAAAGAAGATAAGGAGCAAGTCATGGCGGCTTGCACATTTTGCGAGAAGTTCGGCCATTCGGCTGAAGAATGTTGGAAGCGCCTTGGTGCGTGTCTACGTTGTGGAAGTAGGGAGCATCGTATGCCAGATTGCCCCCTTATGAAGGATCAATCATCTGGTGGAGGACGTAAGAGGCACGCTCACCTCAATGCTGTTCTAGAAGAAGAAGAAGCACCCAAGGATGGTGGACTTATGGAAGGTACTCTTCAAATTTGTTCCCGTCATGCATTTGTGCTATTTGATACTGGTGCCTCTTATTCTTTTATCTCCACTACTTTTGTAAAAATATTACCAATTGTATCAGTTCCCATACCTTCCGATCTTGCTATTACTACACCCTTAGGTTCTGCAACAAAGCTTACCGAGTATTATCTTGATAGTGAGGTAATAATGGAAGATCACAATCTCCCCGCAAACTTAGTATGTCTTGACATGAAAGGTTATGATGTCATTTTAGGGGTAGATTGGCTTATCGATCATGATGCTGATATTAACTACCGAAATAGGATTATATCCTTTTGAAAACTCGGTCTCTCAAGATTTTCTTTCCTTGGCATCAAGTATAGGAAACATCCCACTATCATATCCTCTCTTCACGCTTGCAAACTTATCTCGCAAGGATGTGAAGCTTTTCTTGCTTCTGTCATTGTTACCGAGTCCAAGGAAATCATCATAGCAGACATCCCTATTGTAAATGAGTTCCCATCCGAATTACCCAGTTTACCACCCAAGAGGGAAGTAAACTTAACCATCGAACTCATTCCAGGAGCAACACCTGTTTCTATAGCCCCTTACAGGATGTCCCCCATGGAACTTAAGGAATTAAAAAGACAGTTGCAGGAACTACTAGACAAGGGTTTCATCAGACCTAGCACATCCCCCTGGGGTGTGTCGGTTCTTTTTGTCAAGAAGAAGGATGGCTCTCTCAGGCTGTGTATCGACTACCGGCGACTGAATCAACTTACAATCAAAAACAAGTATCCGTTGCCGCGTATTGATGAGCTCTTCGATCAGCTTTCGGGAGAAGAGTATTCTTCTAAGATAGACCTCAGGTTAGGTTATCATCAGCCTAGAATTAAAGAAGAAGACATTTATAAATCGGCTTTTCGAAGTCGTCATGGCCACTATGAATTCGTGGTGATGCCGTTCGGGTTAACAATGCCCCAGCAGCATTTATGCAACTTATGAATAATGTTATCCAGCCATATCTGGACCAGTTCATCGTTGTCCTCATTGATGACATCCTAGTATATTCCAAGATAAAAGAGGAACATGAAGAACATCTGATGATAGCTTTACAAACACTTAGAGAACATAAACTTTATGCCAAGCTTAACAAGTGTGAATTCTGGCTCAAGGAAGTTTCATTCCTAGGCCACATTATTTCAAAAGAAGGTATCGCTATGGATCCTTCTAAAGTAGAAGCTGTCAGAAACTGGAGCCGGCCAACGACTATATCAGAAGTAAGAAGCTTTCTGGGTCTAGCTGGTTATTATAGGAGGTTCATTAAGGACTTCTCAAAAAATGATGTTCCTTTAACTAGACTCACGAGAAAAGAAAATCCTTTCGTCTGGTCAGAGGAATGTGAAAAGAGTTTTCAAACTCTTAAGAACCATCTTACTACAGCTCCTATTCTAACACTACCGGTGGAAGGTGGTGGATTCGAAATATATACGGATGCATCTGGCATTGGCTTAGGGTGCGTCCTTATGTAAAATGGAAAGGTAATATGTTATTCTTCAAGATAATTAAAATGTCACGAGGAAAATTACCCTGTTCTTGATTTGGAATTGGCTGCTGTCATTTTTACCTTAAAAATTTAGCGTCATTATCTCTATGGAGAGAAATTCACGGTCTACTCGGACCACAAAAGCTTGAAATACTTATTCTCTCAAAAGGAGTTAAATATGAAGCAGAGGAGATGGTTAGAATATCTCAAAGACTTTGATTTTGTTATTCAATATCATCCTGGCAAGGCTAATGCTGTGGCAGATGCACTCAGCAGAAAATCAATGGGAAAGCTATCAAGTCTTATGATTAGTATGACTAATCTTATTCCTTAATTTGCTCAGCTGAACTTAGATATTGACATGAATGAAGAAGATTCTTTCATAGCTAATATTCAAGCTCAACCTACATTAATAGAAGATCTGGTCAAGCTGTAAAATGATGATCCCATATTACTGGAGATTAAAGCCAACATAGAACAGAGGCCGGATTTTTCTATTTCTAATGACGGAAGATTACTATTTAAGGGCTGAGTGTGTGTACCAGATCATGAGGATACGAAGAAACTGATCCTAGAAGAAGCACATAAATCCAAGTACACCATTCATCCAGGTGGTACAAAAATGTATCAAGATTTCAAAAAAAATTTCTGGTGGCCCAATATGAAGAGAGAAATAGCTGATTTCGTGTCCCGCTGTCTCACTTGTCAACAAGTAAAGGCAGAACATTTTAGACTCACAGGTAAATTACATCCCTTAGATATTCCAGCATGGAAATGAGAGAGTATAGGAATAGATTTCATTATGGGTTTACCAAAGACAAGAGGTGGACACGATGGTATCTGGGTAATCATAGACCGATTGACAAAATCTGCACATTTCATACCAATCAAAAGTCGATGGTCTGTGGATATTCTAGCAGCCTTATACATGAATGAAATTATCAAGCTACATGGTGTCCCTGTCACTATCATATCTGATAGAGATCCTAAATTCACATCACAATTCTGGAAGGGTCTACAACATTCACTAGGGACAAGACTGAACTTTAGCACGACATTCCATCCACAAACTGATGGTTAGACTGAAAGAACAAATCAAGTGGTAGAAGATATGCTCAGGGCTTGTGCTATTGATTTTGGAGGAAGTTGGCATGATCACTTGTCTCTCGTAGAATTTACATATAACAACAGTTATCAGGCCAGCATACAGATGGCACCTTTTGAAGCTTTATATGGAAAAAATTGTAGATCACCGATATGTTGGAATGAAATAGGGGAAAGGAAAATTCTAGGCCCCGACATTATCAGGGATTCTTCAGAGAAAATTAATCTCATTCGAGAAAGATTGCAGGTGGCATAAGATAGGCAAAAATCCTATGCTGATAATCGAAGACGCGACTTGGAGTTTTAGGTAGGAGATCATTGGCATCTAAAGATTTCTCCGGGTCGTGGTATTCGAAGATTTGGCATCAAAGACAAGCTAACTCCAAGGTTCATTGGCCCATTTGAAATTCTCAAAAGGGTCGGTGAAGTGACTTATAGATTAGCTTTACCTCCACAATTAGTAGGAGTTCATGACGTATTTCACGTCTCTATGCTGAAAAAGTATGTATATGATCCTTACCATGTTATCACTTACGATAATTTGGAGATTCAGAAGGATATGACGTACGAGCAAACACCAATAAAGATTCTGGAACGGGAAGTGCGTCAACTAAGGAATAAAGCTATTCCTATGGTCAAAATTTAATGGAAGAAATCATGGCCGTCCGAAGCAACTTGAGAAACGGAAGAAGGTATGCGGAAAAGATTTCCAGAATTATTCAACTGTAAGTACACTCTCCATATAATCCATGAATTTGGGGACCAAATTCTTCTAAGTGGGGGAGAGTGTAGTGTCCCAAAATCTATATAAATAATTTCTAGATTATTTTAAGAATTTTCTAGAATTTATTAGGAATTATAAATCTTAAATTGATTATAAGGCCCACGTATGTTGAATAATTAATCCAGCTTTGATAAATAAAACCCAAAAGGTTTAAGGACCAAGCCCATTAAGTTTGGCCCATATTCTAGAAGGTTATTTAGCCTATTCACGAATTTTAAAGATAAATATCATTTTATAGATAATTATGTGGATAAAATAAATAAAAGAGTTTGAATTAAGTTGAATTCTGCGCACAGTAGCTGTAGCGGTCTATCGTGCGACCGCCACAGGCATGTAATGCACCAAGAGTCGATCGTCACGCTCTGTCAGTTCCTTGAATGGAAGGAAGAGCAAAAAAGTAGATTTTTGCTAGTCTATCTCTTAAGGATCGAGATGGGAGGACTAGTAAACGTGTTAAGGACTCTTAGAAGTCGATCTAAGCTTTAACAAGGACTCTAGAATCAATCTAATCCACAAAACCCGAGCTAGAACCTATAAATAGACCCTAGTTTTGACCTACGCGACCCCTACATTGGCTCGCGTGGAATCAAGGTAAGGAGATAGTATTTCGGGTAAGTTCTTTAGAGGTTTTTGTTCCTTATACATAGGACTAATCTTCCTCAAAATTTCGTGCTAGGAGATCAACTACACAAGGAGTTTGAAGCTTCCAAAGTTGCTGCTTCGACCATAGGAACCCAGGAACCTGAGCGAAAGTCTACTGAAGATCAGGAGATTAGAACACCATATCGAGGTAATTAGCCTAAGTGTCTTTAGAACTTTCTGTTCCCCTTAGTTTCACCTCCTTACCCTCCAAATTTCACGTCCTTAGGTCAAGAGATTGAGGAGTTAGAGCGACGTGAAGTTGCTGAAAACTCACTGGAAGGAAAGAACTAGGGCGTGTCTTGCAGTCCCAAATTGGAAGTTGAAAGCCCAATAAAGAGGTAGGTTATCTCATGAACGGCAATAATATCATGTTAGGGATAAAAGTCCTTTAGTTTTACTTGATTCCATGCACTATAGACCATGAATTTCATGTTTTAGTAGGTCTATGCATACATGCATGTCCTTAGCCTAAATTAAAGATAAAAGATATTCTCTTGTTCATTCACTGCGACCTATGCATCTAGATGGCATATTCTTCGTTCTGTCATGACTAAAGTAGTTGTTTATTTTGATTCTTCTTGCATGAAAGGTTTTAAACCATAGATCTTTTACTTACTGTCAACAGTGCTCTGACAGATTATAGTTAGACCGTCACTTGACTCTGACGGCCTTACGATAAGCCGCCACACCACCTGTTGTACTTAAATTTCTCTGTAATCTCTGGAGGACCAGGATCGGTGCGTTACAACACTCTGACGGCTCCACAATGAACCGTCACAGCCATTTGACGCGCCTGTCTTAGACCGCCAGAGTGCTGGGTTCTGTCCATTCGAGACAGAATTGAGAAGTCAAAGTAGCTTATAAATAAGCCTAGTTATCTAAGTTTTGACCTATCTTCATGAACTTTGATTCATGCATGTCTAAAGCACTTTGAGTTATTTTAAGTACATGTTAATTTCGTTTGCCAAAACTATATAGTTTTATATTAAAAACATGATTTTAACTGATGTATTGACGGAGTTTTATCATGGTTTCACATCGTTACACATTCTTTCCGTCTATAGAGTCAATTTCTCTAAGAACATGGCATATATTCCGGTATACGACCATTAGTTAACACTTTGCACCATAGGAACATATTCTTGGACTTGAGGACCTCTCTATTGGATATTCCTTCCAATGGACTAGAAAATCTGGTTTCAAGGCCTCCGTAATTCTCCGCGAGCCTGGGATTCCCACTAGGACGCCGAGTTGGTTGTACCATTAAAGCCCAATTGTTTAGAAAGCACTATCGATGTTTTCTGGTTTTGACTATGTAACGGCCTATTACTCGACCGTCAGGCCCATCTAACGGTCTAGTATACAACCGTCACATTTACCGAGTCCAATTATTCTTTTTGGATTCAGCCTATTATAACGGCCCAATTATAGACCATCATGTTCATGTAACGGCCCATTAATTGACCGTCACAGTACCTAACCCGAGGTTTGACCCAAGAGTTGATATTCCAAAGTTCCTAGATGGATTATTGATGGTCTAGGACTTGTCATATTCTTCAAGATACTTAATTTTAATTTATGAAAGTTAAGGAATGTACCGTTATGCTGCCGATTTATTTTCATGGCATAACCTAGTTTTAATATGTTTATTGAAATTCTTTAATTCAAATAGAAGCATTCTTATGATGGATTACTTTATCATGAACCTATTGTTGAAATTGCACTTTCTTGGCCACATTATTTACATGCGTGGAAGTAGCCTGATTTATATTTGAAGATGCGGATCGAGCACTGATTGTGTTCAAGGGCTCTATGCTAGTCCTCTCGACTGATTGTCGGAAACATACTATTATAAACCATGGGATATGATGCTACTGACGTCGCATTACGCTGGGAGTACTTTCTCTATAAATAAGTGAAGATCCACGGTTCGTGAAGTGAAAATCCATGACACGACATATACACGGACATGACTTTCTAGCTTGTTACATGATATTTCACAGAAATTCATGAAGTACTTGCTACTAAGTGAAGAGTACATTCTTGATTGTTACATGACTTTCTAGTACATTCTTGTTCATGAAAGGCCATATAATGTTCTTGTTATATTCTTGCTTGGTCATACTTGCTCATTCTGTCTTACATGATCATCTTTGGTACTTTGGTTAAATCGCATGTTGATCGTATTCGCATGAATTTACCTTATTTCTTTAGAGCTAAAATGCTAATTACTTTAATAGTGCCTTCATGTTGATGCGAAGATACCTACTGGGCAAGTGTGCTCATTACCTATTTCCAATCTTTTCAGGAGATGGAAGTGATTCAAATTCGGATTCGAGTTATACAAGTAGCGGGTCCGAGAGCGAATGAAAGTCTTATAAAAATGAGAGTGAAGACTTAGGAAAGTCAATACTGTTTAGATCGAGTCTTTGTAATTTTCTTTTTCCTTGAGTCTGATGGATTAAAGAAGGTTGAAAAGGTATTGTATTGGAATATTTTGATTATTAATGAAATAAGTTGGAGTTTGAGTAAATTATTGTGCAAATGCATTCTTATGTGTGATTGTCTTGCGCTCTGATCGTTCATGCTTGCTAGAGGCTTATCATGCCCGCTATTCACGATTCCCGAGCTAGTCTTCCGCTGTAATAAAGGCTCGGGGCGTGACATAGACAATATCCATCGTCTGATCAAGGACGAGAATGCATCCGTCGTCCGACCAAGGACAAGGATGTACCCATCATCCGACCAAGGATGAGAATGTATCTGTCGTCTGACCAAGGATGAGCACGCATCCGTTGTCCGACCAAGGACAAGGATGTGCTTGTCGTCCAACCAAGTACGAGAATGTATCCTTTGTACGACCAAGGACGAGCGTGTATCAGTCGTCCGACCAAGGACGAGAATGCATCCGTTGTCCGATCAAGGACAGGGGTATACCTGGTGGCCAGCCCCCTGAAGGAAAGATCCTCTCGAGGTGAAAGAATGCCCTTGGCCCTTCAGAATAAGGGACCGAAGGCTCTGTTAGTCGAAGACCCCGATTACCCGGCATGGGTATGGCTTCTCATCATATTGGGTCCGTTAGTGACCAAATGATCGCCCAGTCAGGGCGAAAGCATCCGAGGTGGCATTCCACCCCTTAAGAGAGCTTCGAGCACAAGTCAGGCCGAGCCAGCAGCACGAACCACAGTGTCGAGGGCTGTGTCAGCGGAAAACCCGCGTGTTCAAGCTAAAGATACATGAGGTTCCGAAGAAGGTTGCACGTCAACCCGATAACTTTGTCAGGGCTTCTCACCAAGGTTTTGCAAGACCGCGGCAAGATGAATGGTCACAGTGACCCCCGGAGCCAGTCCGGTACCTGCTGTCTGACTCACATCAAATGAATGGAGCTTATCCGACGCGCCCTTTCACCGGCGCGCCCCTCTTCCCGGCACCCTCCTACTCGGCGCGCCAAGAGCTAAAGGGCCTCTCCCGGCGCACATTCTCCACACTGTAATAGCTCATCTATATATACACTTGATTCGACCAAGTAAAAAAAAAAGGAGAGAAGAAGTCGGCAGAGGTAATCCGAAGAGAGAGGGGCAGAGTCTGAGAGCCAATCAGAGCCTGTTCGTCCGAGGGAGAGAGGAGCCTTGGGGGAGAAGCAGGGTTTCCACTGAGAGGGTTCTCGCCGCCGTCTTCCCCTGTCTTGCCTGAATAGCTTCGGAGCCAGAGAAGAGACGTCGGAATCTGATACTCTATTTTGGAGAAGAAGTTTAGGTGGGTTTCACTATTTTCTTCCGACGATTCTCTCTGATTTCTCCCGTCTGATATAATGTAAGTGAGGGGGGAGGGGTGATGAAATGAGCCCATCTCCCCCCCCCACCATCTCTTCATTTCTTTCTCCTCTATAACCCTCTCTCTGCGACTAATGAAACGGCCGCCGAGCAACGATGCCGGGCCGCGCCGAATGATTGTGATATTCTATGTAGTTACTTTCCCGTTGATGGAATGAATAATCTGCATTGTTGTGTATGCTTCTTCTACTCTTCCCTCGATTTACATGTTCAGTCGCCTCGCGTATGAACATTGTGTTTCATCTCGTGATGCCGACCATGCCCTGGAGTCATACGGGTTACATTGATGTCACCCCTTCCCTGGGGCTCCTCCCTTCTAACGCAATGGCCATGCCTTGTTGTATATGTGCTGTGGGTTTTATGGTTAGAGACACACTTGTGTGTGCATCTCTATCCATTCCGGTTCGAGATCAATTCCCTCAATACCCCTCGACATTTCTCCATAGTCCAGAGGGAATGGGGTCGCCTCTAAAGAATGCGCGTTCATCCTGTGCCAGTTATATGCTGGTTGCTCGAATGAATGTTCTCGTAGCTGGATCATCTCAGTACCTGGGCTAACCTATTAACCCTTTGTGAATGTTGGTCTGCTAACCCCCTTAATCTGTATACTAACTATCTGCCTCCGTGACTGCTAACCCCTTAGCCCCGTGAGCATTAACATGCTAACCATGTGAGCGCCGATTCGCCAACTCATTGACCATTGTGATATGCTATTGTATCCTCCCTATTCCGCATGTGATTTAGAATCGCCGAGCTTTGTTATTTCTGATAACTTTAGCTTTAATACTTCGGGGAGGGGGACATACCCCATTGATACCTCAGAACCGCCATTTGGTCAAAGGGTTCCATCTGCGAGTGATGAATATCCCTATGGGCCATAAGGTGAACATTGATAGGGTTTAGCCCGATATCAAATCCATTATCCTCAGGGACATTGTGGTGACTATGGGATGTGTGCCCCTCGTAGGCTAGCCCTCGGGGTTTCCTTCCCTATTAGTCATCCCTTTTCCGAATTATGAGTTGACTATGGGTCGTGTGCCCCTCGCAGGCTATCCCTCGGGGTCCTCACCTCCCTCATTGGTCACCTTATCCGATCCTGTTCAACCCACAGAACGATGGTGCCCCTGGTAGGCTAGTCCTCGGGGTTTCCTATCCGTTTGGGTCTACCGGCCGCCGTTGTGCCACCCGGTATTAAGGAGTTTACCTTATCCGTGGGTATGCCTCCGCTTTCTCCCCGCAATCCCCTGGACGGGGAGAGGTGCTGCCAAAATTTCTCCAATACTTATTGACCATTTGCCCCCACAGTTTGGGCTTAATAAGACATAATTTTGAATCATTTAACTTTCGTGCTCGAGTATGAACCTCGCACGAGTCTCAACCCTGCTTCAAGGGCATCATGAACCTCAATTCATCCATAAAACAACTCAACACTTGTCCATGGGTCAAATAAATTAAAAAACATCTAAAAATCATCGAAAATCAACTAATCCAGCGCGGTCCTAATACGGCGTGCCCTAATACGGTGCGGTATCTCCCTGCGCCAGAATAACTTCACACTCAAATTCAACTTTTTTTACTTGGACGACATCCGACGCGCCCTAATTCGGCGCGTCATGGATGGGGCGCACCGGTTAAGCCCTTATCCTTGGCCGCGCCGTTTTAACCCCTATTCCTACGTTACACCATGCCGTATAACCCCTATACCTACGCTATCCCGCACCGATTTGAATAAAGAATGCGCTTGTCGCGCCATTTTAACTCTTCTCTCATTCTCGATCCAACCCTCGCCTTCCGTAGCTTGTGTGGACCGACGTAATCAACCATAAGTCAAATAAAAAGAAGCTTTCCAATTTGAAACCATCTATCATCGGGCACTTGCTAGTCCATGCGTTAGACATAGATATGCATTCTTATGAACTTTGTTAGCGCATGCTTGTCTGAATGAGACCTCGGTATATCAAATGGCATCGATGGAAGGCCGGGTCACGCCCGACCGGAAGTCTTGACCATGCGAGATGGTGGTCTTCGGACCTACGTCCTCCGCCTCTTACCGAAGGCTCGAATTTAATGAACCGGTTGCTCTGCATGATTAATAAAACGATCAATAAATCATTCCATGCGGCCTCAAAGGCTTCATCATCACATGTATTTCCTTGCATTCTATTTCAGCTTCGAACGGCTCGTTATCTCGGCAACTAATCAGAGGTTTTCTTCTTATCGAATGATGTAATTAACGCCATAGTCTTTATGGTATGGCGGACTTTCGGTCCCGACACGAACTTCACAATCGCCCGACTCGGGTCAGATTGAGCGCATAATAAACTCGTCACCTAGTGACTGGCACGCCCCACGCGAATAACAGAACGAACGGTCTAGTTCGGATATAATAACAACAAAGAAGATGAATTCACATCTCCCCGCCAATAGGATCCAACAACCAAGAGGGTTAAATGAAATAAAATGCCATTCTAATTTATTTGTTAACATCATTTCACGTTTGTAAAAATACTTTATTCATTTATTTTTAACCTTATTAAGTGCATGCATAGGTTATCTATTAATATTATTATTATTTTCAAGCATATATATACTATTTGTATTTCTATAACTCTTGATTAGCAGTTATATAAAATCTATTTAAGATCATATTATATTTGTATCCTACAAGCGTCACATGATACAAAGGACACAATTTAATTATTAACAAATTTATAACATACTAATATTCTTTTACAAATCTTTATTCATTTATTCTCTCATATATCTTTAAAGAGTTTTATCAATTAAATGGACACTCGTCTGTCTTAATTTTACGAGTTTTACTGTTATTTACTTTCTTAAATGTTTTTAAGGGGAACATACTTAAATGTTTATGTGTCTTATGTTTATTTAACTTAATTATATTAACTCATCATTTGTAATTTATTAATTTTATCTTTATTTATTTGCTTAAATATACTTGAATGCCCTCTTAAATTAAAAGCACCAATAATAATAATGTCCTTTGACAAAATATTATTAATTAGCTAATTAGAATTTGAATGTGATAATTATTACGCATCATCTTTAGAGTTTTTTTCTTACAATTTAAATATATATTTCAAAAATCTATTTGAGAGATTCTACAAATTAAATGAATCTTTAAACACATCATTAATTAAATTAATAAAATGTGATAATATTATTTTACAAAGTTATCTCTCTTTTTAAAAGCTTCTCTTATTGTTACCTTATAATATTTCTAAGAGATTCCATATATTAAACGAGTTGTCAAAATAAAGTGTTGGATAATAATATTGTTAATTAACTAATTGTGGGAATTCATATTCTAATACTACTACATCTTTTATTTTTGTATTTCATTTTAGATCATTTTAAGAGGATAAGGCATCATTAAAATAATAATATTTTTAGTCAACATTAAAATATTCTAAATACCAAATTGGGTTTATATTTGGAATGTGAATTTTATATTGAAATGAAGGGAAATTTCATAATTATCTTTTTTATATCTCATTCTTATTTCATATATATCTATATATATCTTTATTTCTTGTAATTAGCTGGGGTGCTACATCCTCTCCCACTAAAAGAAATTTGGTCTCCTAAATTCACATGATATTAGATAATTAACGTGTTGATATTGGATAATTAAAATAGAGAGAAGTTTTAGAGTACTAACATAAGAATGATTTTCGATGGTCTTCTTAATTACCTTCTAAATTGCCAAGTAATTTCCTCTTATTTATTTCAATAATATACAAATTATAGTATAATTTTAAATTAATTTATGATAATTAGTTACCTTACTCCTAGAGTTATGAATATTTTAGCACATAACCTAATGCTCTATCCAATCTCACCGGACAACTACAAGATATTAGATCTGAAACTCCAATCTAAGACACTTAAATGAGTTCTAATAACCAAGGAAACTTAAAAATCTAGGTGATACCACAATTGTCATGCCCTGACGCGAAAAATCGGAGCACGACAGAGGAAAAAATCCCCCACTCAAATAAGACTAGAAATTCTAATTACATCACTTGATATAAAAATCTCAATTATAAAATTTCAATTTTTTTCAAATCTTTGATGTACTTCATGCTATTTATGTCAAAACCTACTGCCTGCCAAAACTTACTGTCTGAATTTCATCTCAAACTGTGAGCACAATGACTCATAGTTGCCATCATAAAAAAGGGGGAGAATGTTGTGTATATTATATTTTGATGATGTCTTACTATAAGTCATTGGCCAATTATTTTAGAAAATTTGAAACATCTCTTTTTAGCTGGTTGTGAAGGAAT
This sequence comes from Amorphophallus konjac, assembly GCA_022559845.1. Lineage (NCBI taxonomy): Eukaryota > Viridiplantae > Streptophyta > Magnoliopsida > Alismatales > Araceae > Amorphophallus > Amorphophallus konjac. The sequence goes on along the minus strand of CM040126.1, from coordinate 380,295,780 downwards.
TAACAGAGCCTTCATGAGTGCGTCGACTCCAGACAAAGACTGCGTCGACTCGCACTTTCACAAGAGGAGGAACATCCCAGGTAATCTTAAAGGCCACATCGACTCCAATACCATACTGTGTTGACACGTCTTCAGGTCGAGCACCGCGGATTAGAAAGTCCCACAAGGCTGCGTCGACTCCAGTACTTTCATATCTCTAGATGCGTCGACTCTAGATGATCTCAAGAAGCCACGTCTTCACCACGTCGACCCCACCTCTTCACCCCATCGACTCCAAACAATCTTAAAGGGCAGCTTCAAATGCACATCAAAGAGTGCGTCGACGCAAGCATCCAATGGCGTCGACGCAGGCTCAGCACAACCCCTGTCAACAGACGATACTCCTCAAGTAGGTTGACATTGCTTTCACAGTGTGTCGACATAGGTCGCCTCATAGAAACCGTTATGAAGGCATCTCTCAAAGGATGCGTCGACGCACGCTTGCAGCTGCGTCAACTCCATGAAGGTCTGGCTCCCAGCAGCTCACAAGACAGTTAGTTACATCGACGTAGGGAGTTGAGTGCGTCAACTTCATGTGAAGACCTTCCTCTGACGTAGCCTGTTCGATTCACATACGTAGTCAACAGCATAAATTTCCAGATCTCGCGAATAAAGTTCTGAAAAAAGCTCCTAGGACAGAAAATTGTCCTCTTCATCATGAGGCATCAGAAGACCTTTTTGTGAAGGAAGATCTATCAGTAGACACATTTGGGAAAGGTCTCTTTTCATGGTACTATGCCTTTTTACAGCAGCCAATCAAGTTTCAGTCCCTGAAAAAGTACCTAGGACAGAGGACTGTCCTTTTCTATCCTGGGCCAATGAGGAGGCAGATCTGGAAGAGCTCCATATCCAAGAGCATCATTTCTATTTCAACCAATCATAAGGTAGGATCTTGGAGGGAAAATCGTCTTGCCCCTTCCGTCTATAAATATGAAGCCCTTCTGCATGCTGCATGCTGCTGCCACTGCTGTTGCTTCAACCACAACAGCCTAGAGAAGAAGAAAACAGGAAAAAGAGAGGAAAAAGAGAGGGAGAGCTTGCCTGAAGCCTCTAGAAGAAAACCTCAAGAGAAAGAGAGAACGGAAAGGCTCGCAGCCTAGAAGCTAGCTCGGGTCTGCCTGTTACGTTGAAGTTGCAGACCAAAATTGCACCCCCTGCTCAGCTTCCTGATCTCTATCAGAAGCTACATTGCAGCCATTTCTTTGTTGAAGTTTTTCTTTATTGCTTTCTGTTTCTTTTTTTAACCTTTCATGTGTGTTTGCTGAGTATCCTCAACATTTTTCCGGTGCTCTGTTTGGAGACCGAAGTGTGTGTTGGCTGCCTCGTAGTCGTGTGTGTGTTGAGGAGTGTTTCCTCGTGCAAGCTGTTTGACAGCGTGTGTGTGTGTTCTTCTTGGCCAGAAGAGGAAGCCTCACTGAGTTGGTGAGGGGTGGACGTAGGCCTGCTAGATAACAACCGAACCACCTTAAAAAGCTGGTGTATTGTGGCTTGTTGCGTCGACTCCTTTTCATCTACCTCCTTTCACAAGTGTTGTGGTTTGATCAACGTGCTTCTTGTGTGTGCACTTCAAACATTTCGTGTGTTAGCATAGAATCACACTTGAAATAGCTTTCTCTGCACTGCAGTCTTTTGTTTAATCTTCGAAGTGACCAAGAATTGGGTAGAGGATCCATTCACCCCCCCTTTAGATCCTCTCATATCACCTATCAATTGGTATCAGAGCGGGTTCCCTGAAAATGTGGTCCAACGACCAAGGGAAATCTGATGGGAACATCTCTCGCAGCTTCATAGCTGAGGTCCACTCTGTTAATAGACCTCCGTTCTTTGATGGAACAAATTACATATACTGGAGAAACCGAATGGAAGTTTTTCTTCATGCCCAGGATCACCTGATCTAGCATGTGGTCAGTCGAGGCCCTTTTGTTTTACCGGAAGTAGATGATACCTGGACCCCTGACTAGATCAAGAAGTCCACGATTAATTGGAGTGCGATGAACACAATGCAATGCACTATCCATCGCACTAAATACTCTAGAGTATCCACTTGCAAATCTGCAAAAGAGATGTGGGATAGGCTTGAGTTAATCTATGAAGGAACTTCTGAGGTCGGGGCCACCAAGGCCAACATGCTAACATCTGACTATGAAATGTTCAGAATGAAACCTGATGAGTCCATTTCTGAAATGTATACTAGACTCACCCAACTGACAAACTACCTAAAAGTATTGGGTAAAGAATACTCTGATAGTGAACTGGTTAGAAAGATTCTTAGATCTCTTACACTAGCATGGCACACTAAGGCCATTGTAATTGAAGACTCGAAAGACATGTCCGTGATGACAATTGATGGGCTGATAGGTTCGCTCATGACATATGAGCTCAACATGAAGAGAAACGAGGAAGACCACAAGAAGAAGAAATCAGTAGCTCTCAAGGCATCTGAGAGCACTGATGAGTCCTATGAAAACGAGGAAGATGACATCCCAGAATCCAGCATGGGTAATCATGCTTTGCTCACCCGGCAGTTCAAAAAATTCCTAAGAAGCAGAGGTAAATTTCAGAAAAAGAAGAGAACTCCATAGGTAAGTAGAATCCCCAATCTCAAATCTGATCAAACAAAAAGATCTAACAAAGTCTTATGCTATCAATGCAAAAAGCCCGGGCATATGCGAGGAGAATGCCCCTAGCTACTCAAGATAATGACCAAGGCCAAGGGGAAGAAGCCCAAGGCAATGGTTTACACTTGGAGCGATGAGGAGGAAGATGAAAGATCTTCTACAGATGAGGATGAGGACAACCTATGCTTAATGGCCAATGAAGAAGAGGATCAGGTAAATTCTCTCTTTGAAAATTTTTTAGTTGAAGAATGGGAGGATGCATATACCATTCTGTTTCAAAAATGTGAAATCTATAAAAAAGACAACAAGTAGTTGAAGAAGAAGATTAACGCCTTAGCTCATGATAATCCAGTCACCAAGAATCTGGAGATTCTAAAAGCTGATAATAAAATGCTAAGAAAATAAATCGAGGAATCTGGATCTAACTGTTCAGAACTGAAAAGCATGAAAGAAGAAAAAGAGAATCTTATAAAATAGCTAGACCAAGCCAAGTTGAGGTGCCAAGAATGTGAAATAGAAAATCAACTTAACATTGAAAAGTATGAAGCTATAAAAGTTGTGAATGATGAAATGCAGAAAAATCTTGAGAAGGTTGAAAATGAGTTGAAGGACAAGCAGTCTGTCCTAGAAAAAATGACCCAAGGGAAGTCCAACCTAGATGCTATCTTAAGAACTTGGGTGAATTTTAGAAAAGAAGGGCTGGGGTTCAACCCCACTGAGAAAAAGAAGTTTAAACTAAAGACTATCTCATTCTATCCTGAGAAGGGGAAAGGAAAATTGATAACCGAAGAGCCAACATGGAAGAATGTCCCTAAACCCAGAACAATCAAAACTCACAACCCTCAAAGCTAAAGACAAAATGCCAAGAATCAAGAAAACAACCAACAGGTTGGTTACAGGAAAAGTGCTGAACCGCGAGGTCGACGCACTGATGAATCGGGTCGACGCGTCCGTGCTCAACAGGGTCAGCCAGGTCGACGCACCAAGGAGCTGCGTCGACGCATCTTAGCTTCCTATTCCAGGATGAACCTTGGCCGACCGATCTATGAAGGAACTTACAGCTCAATTCATAATTTCAAAAAGGAAAACTGGTTCAACAATAAAAGAAAAACTTACAGCCAGCCACACTTGGGTACTTTTCATACCCAATTCAACACATTTAGAAACCAAAGAACAAGACCACAATCTGAATCATATCTCATGAACTCTATGAAACCTGTCTGCCACATCTGCAACCGACTTGGACACTCAAGCAACCAATGCTGGGCCAGCCAAAAACTGAGGCAACTCAAGCAAGTGTGGATTCTAAAAATTTTACTACATGCTTTCAACAATGATTGTGGACCCAAATTTGCTTGGGTTCCAAAAGCTTTTTGCTTAATCTGTTCTATGCAAGAATGCCTAGCAGCCCATCACAACCGATGATACTTGGACATTGGCTGCTCGAGACACATGACAGGAGATAAAAAGAAATTCAACCATCTGATCAAGAAGGAAGGAGGATGTAGCAACCCGGATAAGTTAGAAGAAATAAAATTTTGAAGCAAATAAAAACCTTTAATTAAATGATAAAATGGGCCTTAACCATAACCCACCTACGTGGGAAAGTAGTATGGGATATGTATATATACACCTATTATATAAATGGTTATTGTGAAAACCCAAATAAGACAAGGAGCCTTAACCAAATAGGCCTCTTACGTACATAAACTAATGGGCCTCTTCTATATACATGTGTATAGTCGCTAAAGGGCCTTAAAAGCCCGTAAACCTCTTTACGACCAAAAGAAAGATAAGATATATATATATATATATATATATATATATATATATATATATGTTATTCCAACAAGCTAATTACCCTCATCACGTTCGAAGCTAGCATGAGTATAGGACTTTAGGGTTTTTGATTCAAATAGGAAGGTAGTCGTGGATATAGCAATATAGTGATTGCATGGGAAACTTTAGATCGAGTAGGATTGTTTACGTGGAAACTTATATCCCAGTAAGATTCGAAACCTCCATCCCTATAAATAAACCCCGCATCAAGGCATGCAATCCCTGGTGCTGCTATTGCGTCGAGGGAGTTACTGTTGTCGAGAAGAACTTTTTCTTTTTCATCCAACGTTACTGTTGATATTCCTATGCTACATCTTATTCCTGACTACTGCTGCTGCGGTGCGTGAAGGAGAGCAACGTCTTCCTTCTTCCATCATCTTCCCGGTGCGGCTATTGCTCTTATTGGAGCTGCTACTGCTTCTGCTTAGCTATAGTTGCTCACGGTCGTTGTAGTAATAAGAAGAAGCCTTGCTTCTTCTGATAGTAGCTATAGTTGCTCATATACCATCTTCTCCCTACTACTGTGAACGAAGGAAGAGCGTCTTCTTCTTACAATTCCTGCTGCTTATTCTTATTATTATCTTCGTCCATCATCCAGAAACAAGTCAAAGAGGTAGGTGTTCTCAAGTTCAAAGCCCAAACCTGTTAATCATGGTTATACGCATGCATATAGGTTTATATTACATAATACCATGCTTTCAGTTTCATAACCGTAGTTTTACTGCATCTTAGTAAACAACGACCTTGTCATGGGCGCTAATTTAATGAATGACCATATGCACGGTCGCTATTTCTTTTTGAATAGCGACAACGCCAAGGGCGTCAATTAATGAACGACCGTATGACCAGTTGCTTAATCTTATGGTATTTAATAAATGCTGCATACTTAAAAATAGTTAACCATGATACGTGATGTTAAAAATTAATGCATGAGCATATTGTTAGATTCCTGCTATTTTTCTCTACATGTTCATATCATCACTTTTTAGTTTTGATGACATTAAATTTTCACGAGTCTATGATTGTACCTGCCCGATGCGTATCACATGACAAAGAAAGAGCGACATCCCCATAGTAGCTATTTAAAGAATGAACGCCCCTATGCGGTGGCGCTATTTTGAAAATATCTAGTAAATGAAAATTATATTGAAATTTGTGAATTAACGACCGAGACCAGGGCACCATTTACAGAATGAATGCCACTGTGCCCAGTCGCTAATTGAAATTCTAAATATTAAATTTATGGAAAATCCTAGAATTAACGCCCTTATAAAGTGTTGTTAATTTTAGTTATTTACATGAAAATTATAAAATAATCTTGATTGAACGACCTTTCAGAAGGTCGCTATGGCACTGTGTCTCAGTCCGTAGGTGCAGTCCCACATTTTACGTTATTTTCCGTACAACCCCTAATTCTCGGTGATGTTTGAACCCTTCGCGGGATATTCCTTCCTACGGACTGGTGATTTCATCATAGAGACATCCGTAAGTCTACGCGAAGCCTTGGATTCCCTCAAGACCACCGAGCAGGTTGTACCCTAAAAATCCACTACACTGTGTCTTGTCACGTCACTCTAAAGAAACGTGATACTTAGCCCTCATAGAGCGCTGTTTCTAGTCTCTTTGAGAAGTCTGTCCTCTGTCAGTAATTGGCGACACAAACATGGGCGCCAGAAGGAACTGGCGACCTGTCCAGTGCCGTTATTTCCTGATATAGCGACTGGAGCTTGGGTGCTATTTCATCAAGCCTGTACTGTTCACAGGAATTAGCGACCACGCATGTGGGTGCTATTTATGAAATTAATGGCATCCAAGTGGGTGCCATTTACCTAGATTTACGGTATGTCTTGGTTTTCGTGGGGATTTAATGATGAGTAATTCTTGTTCAAAGTTCAACCTTGAACTCTTTCCATAGAATCTACCTTATCATTCTACGATGGTTTATCCTTTGGAACTCTATATTGGCTATAACTATAGTGGATGTCAAAAATATACTTGACTCAATGCTTGTGCATATAGGGCCCGATCTGGTCCTGGGAGGAGCACCCGAAAGTACTTGTGCCCATGGGAGCTATATTGATCACGGTGTGGCATTACACCGAAGTGCATGACTAGCTTGATTTACGACATTCCACGATTCGTACTTGACTTGAAATGACATGACATGACTTACATGGCCCAGAATAGGTATTTACTTGCTTGATATTATGATAGCCAATTCTTACAACATGACTTGATATTTACATGCTTGACTGTCTTGATAAACTTCACATGAACACTTGCAATCTTACTAGTTCATTTACATTTGCTCTTGATACTCTACTCTCTCTTGTCGTCATCATGCATACATGCTAGACTTGCATTTATGTAACATGTAATTACTTAAAGCAATGCTTGTACTTGAGATATAATTCCTACTGAGCGTTCGCTCACCCTAGTATTTTCCCTACTTTTCAGGTAACTCCGATGGCGAGATTCAATGGGATGGGAATGAAAACGAGTGAAGAGCCTAGAACCATCCAGTCTTAGAAGCGTCCATCTATCTGTGTCTTTTACTACTTTCTTGAGTCAATCATTGTAATATCCCTTTTATTGAGTTAGAGTTGTCCTTTAGTACTTTTCATTAAGATTATGTAATAGAATTTCCTTCATGGTTATTATAAATAAAGGATTTGGTTTATCTCTACTTTTGCGCGCTCTGTCTATGTGTCGAATACACTTATGCTCTGATTGACATGAATGATATAAACTAGTCACGCGTACCGGGTTCTTTCCACGCTCGGGACGTGACAGAGGACAAGTGAGATTTGGAGGTAAAGACAAAGGAAAGGTCATTGGCATAGGTACAATTGGTAAGAATATTTCCAATTTCATTGAAAATGTCATGCTTGTTGAAGGCCTTGAGCATAATCTGCTCAACATAAGTTAGCTGTGTGACAAAGGCCACAAGGTACTGTTCGAGGCCAATGAATGTAAGATATTTGATCAAAATTTTGACTCTGTGAAGTTTGTAGGTCCTAAGGTAAATAATGTCTACATGGTAGATCTTGATAGTTTCTTTTCCGAAAACCTTTGCTTGTCTGCCAATCAGCTTAATGATGCATGGCTATGGCATAGAAGGCTGGGACATGTGAGCTATGGTGTTTTGCACAAACTATCCAAGCATGAAATGGTAAGGGGTCTGCCCAATCTATCCTTCAAAAGGATCACTAAAATCTGTGAAGCATGCACCCTTGGAAAACAAACCAGAAAACCCTTTAAACTTAGGAATGAAGCCCTTTCATCCTTGCCATTTGAATTCCTGCACATGGACTTGTTTGGGCCAACAAGAACTGCCAGCATCAATGGTAAGAGATATGACTATGGGTTTGTTGATGATTTCAACCGTTTTACATGTATTTTCTTCTTTGCAAACAAAAATGATGCCTTCCATGGATTTCACAAGTTTTTCAAAAAAGTAAGACAAGAAGGTAAATTCAGAATCTCTACGATCTTATCTGACCATGGAGGAGAATTTGAAAACTCCTCATTTTCTGAATTCTGTGACCAGGAAGGATTGACTCAGATTTTCCTCTCTTAGGACCCCAGAACAAAATAGTGTTGTGGAAAGAAAGAACCGGACAATTGTGGAAATCGCCCGGACAATACTGATTGAGAGCAAGCTTCCAAGGAAATTATGGGCTGAAGCAGCAAAGATATCATGCTATATAATTAATAGAGCCATGGTAAGGCCCAAGAGTAAGAAAACCCCATATGAAATGCTCAAAGGTAAGAAACCCAACTTAGCTACTTTCGAGCTTTTGATTCAAAATGTTGCATCCACATCAATGACAAAGCTGACCTTGATAAATTGAGCCTAAGAGTGATATTGGAATATTTTTAGGGCATTCTGAAACTTCTAGGGCATATAAGGTTTTTAATGTAAAAAATCAGGTTGTGGAAGAAACTCCACATGTAGTGTTTGCTGAGATGCTTAATTAATCTGATAAGAGTATTGATGATAGGAAAATGGGGGAGGATGATGGAACATTTCTGGAATCCAAGGAAGAACCAAGGGAAAGCTGCCAACCGCAACCTGCAGAACAAGAAATAGGTCGGTCGATCGAAAGTTCAATCCATTCAATCATGCATGGTGAGTCTTCCATTTACATTCAAACTTTGAAAGACTACCCTGTTCAGAACATAATAGGAAACCTCCATGACCCCCCTAGGACCAGATCCTTTCATAAAGTGCATAATGATGACCTCATTGCATTAGTTTCCCAAATCGAACCCAAAAATATTGAAGAAACCTTGAGGGATGAAAATTGGATTAATGCCATGCATGAGGAACTTGGTCAACTTGAAAGGAACAATGTGTGGAATCTGGTTCCCAGACCCATAGACCATCCTGTTATTGGGACAAGATGAGTTTTTAGGAACAAATTGAATGAAGATGGGGTAATTACCAGAAATAAACAAGGCTGGTAGATAAGGGATACAATCAGGAGATTGTGACTGACTTTGAAGAATCATATGCTCTTGTAGCAAGAATAGAAGCCATCAGAATTTTATTTTCATTTGCATGCGCATTAGGCATAAAACTTCAACAAATGGATGTCAAAAGTACTTTTTTGAATGGCTTGATAAAAGAGGAGGTGTTTGTAGAACAGTCTCATGGCTTTGAACATGATGATTTGCCTAACCATGTATATAAATTAAATAAAGTACTGTATGGACTAAAGCAGGCCCCTCGATCTTGGTATGACAGATTAAGTGTACATCTGACCAGCAAAGGCTAGAAAAGAGGTAAAGTTGACCAAACTCTATTTACAAAAGTTTTGAATGGCCATATCATCATAGTGCAGATATATGTGGATGATATAGTGTTTGGTTCGACTGATTCAAATATGTGTAAACATTTTGCTGAACTAATGACAAAGGAATTTGAAATGAGCCACATGGGTGAACTCCAATTCTTTCTTAGACTGCAGGTCACAGAGACTAGAGAAGGCTTTTTCATAAACCAGTCCCAGTATACATTGGAGATTCTAAAGAAATTTGGGATGAAGGATGCCAAACACATTTTCACACCCATGGGAACAAATGCATTTCTAGATGCAGATGAAAACGGTAAATCTGTAGATCCCAAGACATACCGAGGTATGATAAGGTCACTCTTATATCTTACTCTCTCTAGGCCTGACATTCAGTTCAGTGTGTACTTATGTGTAAGATTCCAAACCAATCTTAAAGAATCTCATTTGATTGCTGTGAAAAGGATCTTAAGGTACATTGCTAGCACACATGACTTAGGGCTATGGTATCCTGCATCATGTTGCTTTGAGTTGATATCTTATACTGATGTTGATTATGCTGGATGCAAACTTAATAGAAAAAGCACTAGTGGCTACTGCCAATTTTTGGGTGGATGTTTGGTTTCTTGGGCTTCCAATAAGTAACACTCGGTTGCACTCTCCACTGCAGAAGTCAAATACGTTGCTGCAGGGAGTTGTGGGACCCAGGTGCTATGGATAAAGCACCAACTCCAGGACTACAGTGTAGATCTTGGAAGCACACCCATCATGTGTGATAACACTAGTGCCATTAATTTAATAAAGAACCCCATGCAGTATTCCCGAACTAAACACATTGAAATAAGGCATCACTTCCTTCGGGATGAGATAAGTAAGAAAAACTTTGAACTGCATTTTGTTGAATCAAAGAGGTAAATTGCTGACATCTTTACAAAACCTCTAAACAATGAATGTTTCTCTACTCTAAGGAGAGAGTTGGGCTTGTGTAAACCCCCTACTTGTTAATTCTGCTTGGTTCTGGTCAGGTTTGTCTGTTGTTGCATACCCTAGTTAATGTTTGGTGTTTGGTTTTAATGATAACAAAATGATTGTGCTTGTGTGTGTGTTTCATTGAGGAATATATTTACATCTTATTTTGATGAGTTGAAGAATGACTTTAAAGATCTCTCTTGGAAGTCATATGAATGCTTGTTGATTAAAGAACTCATGCTTTGAATATCTTGGTTTACAGGAACAAAATCTATGGTTCATGTTTGGAACTCAAAGGAGTGCATCAATGAAGTTCTTATTGAAAAAGGGAGTTAACTCACTCATTGCATTTCATCATATAGGTTTTCAAGTCTTGGTTGGGTATTTTCATGCATTCTTCCTCATAAGATTTTTGGGCTTGAAAAGTACTCAACCTATTAACTTGAAATTTGATAAATGTGATTTGCACGATGCTCTCTCATTATATGGACTCTCGGTCATTTTGTTTTGACAAAACAAGGAAATGTGCTTAGTGTGTGCTTGAAAGTTGACTAAGCTAACTCATGTGATTTTTGGTGATATTGGATTTTATGATGCTCACATGTTTTGCTTATATGCATGTCTAAATGAGCACACCTTTTGTTGAGGATTTGATGGTTTGAGAATGTGTTTCATGTTTCTTCACTATGAGATTTGGTTACATAGAACTAGAAGACTTTCTACATGCTTCTTGTAGATGCTGAAACATGTCTAAAATGCATGGCTTAAGAAAGTGATTTTTTTTGAGTAAGATTGGGCTTCTATGGGCTTGAACTAGTGATTTGGTTTGTGCGATTGCTCATAAGTTCTTAAGTGACTTGATTGTACTTCATGCATATTTTTCTAAGGCCTTATGAGCTAGCCAAGTGTTAATGAACTCTTCATGTAAATCTTGGTACAAATGAGTGTATAAAGCTCTCATGATTCATGATACTTGATTTTCGCAATGCCCACATCAATCTTGAAAGTTTTGTTTACATGATGATCATTCTTGTGGTTTAAATTCATTGTCATATGAACTTGATCTTTTGGTGTGGATGATTAACTTGAGAATGAGTTTTTATCCTCCTTGATTAATGTGTTTTTCATGAGTGTGTTTCATAGATTTTGAACTTGGGTAGATTGGGTTTAAGTCTTAGTTTTTCATTCATGAAGTTTGAGCACTTGTCAATGGGTTTTAACTCTAAAATCTAAACTTTTACAAATCTGGGATTTATTGTAGCTTTAGGTCGACCGACCCTAGGTCTTAGGTGGACCGAAATCCCCAGAGTGGGCATGTTTTGTGACTGTAAAAGTTAGGTCGACCGTCCCCATTTTTCGGTCGACCGAACACGGCGAATACCCAAAAATGTGGATCCGAAAACCATCTAAACCCAGTCAACTTGTCCCTAACCTTTTGCCCCTTTGTCCCTGGGTTCATGGTAGACATATTGGGGGTGTTTTGGAGGATTCTAGAAGGGTTATAGTGGTCTTTTGGTTCCTCTTATGTATGTATATGTATGACCTACGAATTTGGTAAGGAGAACCCTAATGTGATTGTTGTTTCTCTCTTGTAGGTGAAGAAAGGAAAGAAAGGAAGGAGAAGCTCAAGCCAAGGGAGATTTCATCTACATCCAGGAGGTTTTGAAGATCTTGCATGAAGAGAAAGTGAAGCAGGATGATGAGAGGATTGTGTTGATGCTTGAATCGTCGTCATCCGACTTCCCTCCGACCCAAGCTTCAAAGAACATCATCAACTGGGTTTTGAAAACCAAGGGGGATCTTTTCTACATCCATTCTATGTTGTTCTTGATGTGCTTCATGATATATGTTTAGGGTTGAGCATGGTTGAATATTTGTGTTGATTTTCTAAACTAGAAATATTGTGTGTGTGTGTGATCGTTTGCATACGGTCGTGTGTATACGGTGCTGCGTTTGTTGCAGCGAGTGTGTGTATTTGTGATCCGGTCGTCAGATCATGTTGGAGACTCCATCTCCGTGTGTGTTTGGGGTTGTACCCCATGTTTGCAGGGTTTACTCTGCATGTGTGTGTTGGGGCGCGTCCCCGTGTGTGTGCAGGCGTCGTCCTATGTGTTGTTGGAGGGTCGCCTCCGTGTTGGGGATTTATCCCCGTGTGTTGTTGGAGCGTCGACTACGTGTTGGAGATTTATCCCCGTGTATGTTGGAGTTTTGTTCCGTGTTGGGGAGTCTTCCCCGTGCTAGTTCATCCAGCGAGTGGATCCTTACCGATTTGGTAAGGGGTGGACATAGGGAGCCCGTCGTGGTCCCGAACCACCTTAAAAACCCTTGTGTCTTGTGGTTTGCATTGTGTGATTGTGTGTCCCTTGTTTATTCCGTTTAGTCGATCGTGTGAGATCGGAGAGATTGAGTGAACTTAAATTACTTTGTTAATTTATTTCTTTCAATCTCGTCAAACTGGTTAATTCCGCTTAGTTAAGTTTTAATTTGCCATATCACGTGGGGGACAATTCAACCCCCCTTCTTGTCCACTCGCCTACCCAAGGACCAACAATTGGTATCAGAGCCACGACTCTAATTTTTTGGGTCTAACGACCTTTAGAGTGATCCGTGTCGGCGAGTTTCATTGAGCATCATGTCTTAATGTTGTTTGTCTTCTGTTCCTCCTTGTTTTGCTGGTCACAATTTAATTTTTTGGAGAAATAACATGTGTGCTTATCTTAGAGTTTATGAACCTGAAATGTGGAAAGTGACATGTAATGGTCCATATAAACTCCCTGCAAATGAAACCAAGTGGAATGAGAAACACATAAAGAAAAATACTATAAATGTTACTGCATTAAATATTTTGAAGAATAGCATAGAATCTGATGTGATTTCACGATTTACAATGTGCAGATCAGCAAGGGAGCTTTGGGATGAGCTGGCATGCACGTATGAAGAAGATGCAAAGGATACACGCATGATGGCTCATGGAGAAAGTGAAGGTGAGGTAAATTCTGACTCCGAAGAACCTTCAATTAAAGAGTGGCAATTAGCATATGCCGATATGCATGATAGATGTAAAAAATACAAATCTGAAATCAAGAGATTGAAAAAGAAAAATGATGAGAATGTGCATATTAATTCTTCATGTGAAAATTGTAAAATTTTGAAATCAAAAGTTGAAAATTTAGAAGAACAAAATGAATATCTAGAATCCAAAGTTGAATCATTTTTAGATGAGATTTCCTGCTTAAATGAAGAGATTGAGACAATTAGAAAAATTAATATATATATCTTGATTCTAAAAATGATTGTCATGATTTGAGTGAACAGAACAAACTGTTGATGTTTCAAATTTCCATGCTTGAGAAATCTGAAGAAAGCTTAAGAAATAAGCTAGCTTCCTTATCTGATGATGAGAAATTATTTGAAAAACTCCTTGACACTGAAATTGATAGCAAGAGCCTCAAGGATGAAAATGAAGATCTTAAAAAGAAAAATGGTGCTATGCTAATCCAAAATTCTTTACTTAGAGGTAGATTGAAATGTTTTGATAAGCTTGAAAAAGAAGTCTCATTGTTGAAACATGAGAATGAACAGTTGCTTGTTAAGATTTTAAAGTTTGCTGAAATTGAGAAAGTTCTTGAAAACTTAACTGAAAAATTATGTGCTATAAATGATGAAAATAAAGAAATCATGCAAGAAAATGAGAAACTCACATCAAAGAACTATTTGTATGGTGACAAAATTCTTGCATGCGAAGAAGAAATCACAAGTGCTGAAATGCATATCTCTGCTCTAGAAGAAGAGGTACAAATGTTAAAAGATGATTTATCTAGGTTTGTCAAAGGAAATGAAAACTTAGACAAGGTGCTTGGTGTTAGAGTGAATTTTCAAAAGGAAGGTCTTGGATACATCCCGGTCAATAAAAAGTCCTTTGAACATAAAACGAAAACCTCTTTTGTTCATGCTTCAGACATACTCAGCACTTCCAAAGCACCTCCTCCCATTGCACAAATGAAGAGTTCTAAAAATATGTTTGAGAGAAAGAAAAATGTTAATGCAAAGCCCACAATGCAAAAAGGATTTCAAAAAGTTCAAAGTGGGTAGAAAATGAAATTGAATGTTGAATGCCTTTCTTGTGGCATGCATGGCCATGAAATGAATGATTGTATTGTCATGAATATGGATGATGAAAATGCATGCAAAGATAAATCTTCTTTCAAAAGACAAAGAAATATTTCATGCTTCTATTGTCAAAAACTTGGCCATGTAATGGATAATTACTTTGTGAAACAAAATGATGATTTTCGAGCCATGAATGCTAAGTTTACTGTTCAAAGAAAATTCAGAAATGAACATATTTTCAATGCTCAAAGGTTTTCATCCTATAAGAGAAACTTGTTCACAAACACTCATGCAAATAATGAGAAGTCATTCCGTAGACCCACATCTCCTTGTTGCTTTCATTGTAGGAAGTACAGTCATGTAGTGAAAGACTGTTAGTTTTTAAAAACTGACAATCTCCATGCTTCTAGAATGAATGCTAAGTTTAATTTTGTTAAATCTAGATCTTTTGAAAATAGAAGATGGAATGGATTTGAAAACTCTTTTACTCAAAAAGGAAAGTCTTTTGCTAAAGTTGCTACTCCTCAATGTCTTTATTGTGGAAACCATGGACATGCTATTGAGGATTACATGATCACAAAGAATGATGATATGATAGAAATGAGAATGCCGAAGAAAGCTTTTGGTAAAAATGCTACTAACTTCCAGGGACCCAAGGAGGCTTGGGTGCCAAAATTTATCAAATGAATTATTGATGATGTTCAAGGTGTGCCTGAGGTAAATGGAGAACAAAGGGGTTCTAATAAAATGGAACAAGACACACTCATTTGGTAGAACCCCAACTTTACTTCTTCTTGGTCAAATTGGTGTTTTTGATGTTTTTCTCCTGCTAAGTTGTTATGCTTTAACTGCAAGCTCTTTACAAGCCATTCATGCTCTCATTGAATGAATTTTTGGTATATCAAGTGTGGTATGTGAAATGACAGATTAAGTCTGTCAGGAAGTTATTACTATGCGTGAGGTGATCTTCGGATCAAAGTTCTCCACCTTGTACCAAAGTTCAGAAATTGAAATGTTTGGCTTATGAGGAAACATGTGAGTTTTGAATGAAATCAATTTGCCCTTGTTTTGTATTGCCTTCAAATTGAATTTGAAAATTTCTCTTGCATCAAGAAGGCAAAATTTCTGAAATGTAGAATTGTTTGAATGACTTGTGTGGTTGGTTTGAAATGGTGATAAGTTGTTTGACATGTTCAAAAATCTTCTTCTTGCTAATAGATGTTCAAACTCTTATCTTGCTTGATTGTCAAAATTCTGTTTGAAAGATGTTGGATACTTAATCATGCGCATCATGATGCATATTGCATATTCATGCATGTAAGGCACATCATGTTCAAACTGAAGCTCATATCTCATGCATACTGGTTTGAATGATCATGGTTGAACAGTTGAGCTCAAAAGAAAATGGCTATTTATGATGAAATCTGAAATGAAATACTCATGGCTCAGTTTAAGATTCATTGAAAATTCATCTCATGCATTATTCTAGTCTCATGCTTTCGTGAATGTTCAAGAATGCTTAAAAAACTGAAAATCTGCATAAAATGATTGCATTGGCATCCGTGCATATCATTTACATATTCTGCATGCATTGTGAATTCGAGTCTCATGCATATCCTGATTCATGAATGCTTGCATGAAAATTTTCAAAATCCCTACATGCGTGTATGTATTTAGTATATGAAACCATTTCTTGACTTTTCTACGGCCTCACTTCCTTCATAAATAAAAATACAGTGTTTTCATTCATATGTGAATATGTCATACACTAAGGGGGAGGATTCATTTCCGACCGTACATACATTTAGGGGGAGTCATAGCCGTGTCTTGTCAAATTCATCTTATACATGCAAAATAAAACTTTACCCCCACACCTTTGCAAAATGAATTTAATGACTTTATTTGATAAGGATTTGAAAATTTTCTTCCAACACTTTAATGAAAACTTGAATCTCTACATGGACATTAAAGAGTAATTGTGAGGAAAAAGCTGCCTACCCCACAATGTTCAATAAGTGGTATGTCGAACCGAGTAGCTGTGAATCTCCACTAAAATAAATGAGGAAACTCGCGTCAAAAGGTAAAGCAAAAATGACATGATGACGAATCCTAGTAGTTGGGAATCCCCATTAAGACATATGAGAAAACTCGCGTCGAACGGTGATGTCCATAAAAAGAAACAAAAAAAAAGGGTTGTGCAAAGCTACCGAAAGTCAAGAATCTAAAGTGAAAGTGTAGAGAGGAGATTACCTTCTAGTGTTCTTTAGAAAATCTGTATATTCATATCTATTGAAGCTCATTGTTCATGCATCACATTTCACATATGGGTATCTTTGTGATGAATGTATACTATGAATCTGCCTACATTCATGGTTTATGTAGTACTTCTAGATGTGTATGCAAAACTCTCTTAGATATGTTTCATGTCTTGCATTTTGACAATAAATCACTTGCACCATTCTTAACCTGTGCCTCATTAAGGGGGAGTTACTATAAGTAATATTTATGTGCATGATGATTGTGCTTGTGTGCTTGCATGTTCACGCATCCCCTTTTGGTCTAATTCTGGGCATAAGTCTTGCATTTGAAGGATAGAAGTCACAATGTGTATTGCTACATGTCTTGCATTCTCAGCATTCACATTGTGCATATTCTTAGCATTTGAAAGATGAAACTCATGGTGTGCATTCTTGCATATTTGACATTTCAGCATGCATATAGTTCATACATGATATCATATTGAACACTTCATGTTACACAACTCTTCCAACAATTGGTATCATATCTTCGGACGTCACACATGTTCATATCTTTGGGGCCAACACATTGAAGTCTCCTATCTTTAGGGCCAACAATCAGTAACCATTGGTATCAGAATTGGTATCATTTCTTCAGGCCTCACATGTTTAAGTTTGTCATGCATAACTAAGTGGAAGTTGGTATGATAATGGTTCTATTGCCTAGATACATGATCATTTGAACTTTGTCTTGGTTGTGGAGTTTGTGAAGAAGGGTCATGTTGAAATGAGCATCTAGTGATAAATGGTTGAAATGATTGATTATCAACTCGATACTAACATGGCTCCATTATGTTACATGCAGGAAAGAAATGATTGGATCACACTTAAACATCACATAGATGCATGGTAATATCGTCTCACTTTTTCTGTCTCATGGGGTTGTGGAGATTGGTAGAAATTGGGCACTTTGGTTCTCACACCATGTTCATATTCATGGTCATCTACGAATTGTTGCTCATGTTAGGTATGTCAACTATGTTCTCAAAGGGCCTTCTTGCATATTCATGAAGGGGTTTTTAAATGATGGACACGTGCTTAAGGTTCTGAAACAAACAATGGTTGTGTTTTGACATCACATTGAGCATTCCTGTTAATTAAACATTAGGTTGATTGATACTAAATTTTGGTTGGCAAAAATGAAGGGTTGAATGCTGTTCTACATGTTCATACACTCCTTGTCCCTTGGGCTTTCAAGTTCACATTTCATGCAATTTGCATAAGGGAGCGTAGCCTTGAGTTTTATACAAAAATCAGGCCACATGTTCATATCAGGTCATATAACCCCCCCCAGTCTTTTTGTAGATGACAAAAAGGGGGAGAATGTTTGGTTGTGTGCTCAATGCTTTATGCTTGACGAGAAAATGCGGCCTTGTGAGAGAATGTGCCTTATCTTTCATTCTCATAACACTCATTGAAATGCTTCTACTCTATCTTTTGGAACTCTCGCACATAGAACTCTCACACACATCGTTTTGTCATCATCAAAAAGGGGGAGATTGTTGCATACCCTAGTTAATGTTTGGTGTTTGATTTTAATGATAACAAAACGATTGTGCTTGTGTGTGTGTTTCATTGAGGAATATGTTTACATCTTATTTTGATGAGTTGAAGAATGACTTTAAAGATCTCTCTTGGAAGTCATATGAATGCTTGTTGACTAAAGAACTCATACTTTGAATATCTTGGTTTACAGGAACAAAATCTATGGTTCATGTTTGGAACTCAAAGGAGTGCATCAATGAAGCTCTTATTGAAAAAGGGAGTTAACTCACTCATTGCATTTCATCATATAGGTTTTCAAGTCTTGGTTGGGTATTTTCATGCATTCTTCCTCATGAGATTTTTGGGCTTGAAAAGTACTCAACCTATTAACTTGGAATTTGATGAATGTGACTTGAATGATGCTCTCTCATTATATGGACTCTCGATCATTTTGTTTTGGCAAAACAAGAAAATATGCACAGTGTGTGCTTGAAAGTTGACTAAGCTAACTCATGTGATTTTTGGTGATATTGGATTTTATGATGCTCACATGTTTTACTTATATGCATGTCTAAATGAGCACATCTTTTGTTGAGGATTTGATGGTTTGAGAATGTGTTTCATGTTTCTTCACTATGAGATTTGGTTACATGGAACTAGAAGACTTTCTACATGCTTCTTGTAGATGCTGATACATGTCTAAAATACATGGCTTAATAAAGTGATTTTGTTTGAGTAAGATTGGGCTTCTATGGGCTTAAACTAGTGATTTGGTTTGTGCGATTGCTCATAAGTTCTTAAGTGACTTGAATGTACTTCATGCATATTTTTCTACGGCCTTATGAGCTAGCCAAGTGTTAATGAACTCCTCATGTAAATCTTGGTAAAAATGAGTGTATAAATCTCTCATGATTCATGATACTTAATTTTCGCAATGCCCACATCAATCTTGGAAGTTTTGTTTACATGATGATCATTCATGTGGTTTAAATTCATTGTCATATGAATTTGATCTTTTGGTGTGGATGATTAACTTGAGAATGAGTTTTTATCCTCCTTGATTAACGTTTTTTTCATGAGTGTGTTTCATAGATTTTGAACTTGGGTAGATTGGGTTTAAGTCTTAGTTTTTCATTCATGAAGTTTGAACACTTGTCAATGGGTTTTAACTTTTAAATCTAAACTTTTACAAATCTGGGATTTACTATAGCTTTAGGTCGATCGACCCTGGGTCTTAGGTCGACCGAAATCCCTAGAGTGGGCATGTTTTGTGACTGTAAAAGTTAGGTCGACCGCCCCCATCTTCCAGTCGACTGAACACGGCGAATACCCAAAAACGTGGATCCGAAAACCATCTAAACCCAGTCAACTTGTGCCTAACCTTTTGCCCCTTTTCCCCTGGGTTCATGGTAGACCTATTGGGGGTCTTTTGGAGGATTCTAGAAGGGTTATAGTGGTCTTTTGGTTCCTCTTATATATGTATATGTATGACCTATGAATTTGGTAATGAGAACCCTAATGTGATTGTTGTTTCTCTCTTGTAGGTGAAAAAAGGAAAGAAAGGAAGGAGGAGCTCAAGCCAAGGGAGATTTCATCTACATCCAGGAGGTTTTGAAGATCTTGCATGAAGAGAAAGTGAAACGGGATGATGAGAGGATCGTGTTGATGCTTAAATCGTCGTCATCTGACTTCCCTCCGACCCAAGCTTCAAAGAACATCATCAACCGGGTTTTGGAAACCAAGGGGGATCTTTTCTACATCCATTCTATGTTGTCCTTGATGTGTTTCATGACCTATGTTTAGGGTTGAGCATGCTTGAATATTTGTGTTGATTTTCTAAACTAGAAATATTGTGTGTGTGTGACCGTTTGCATACGGCCGTGTGTATACGGTGCTGCGTTTGTTGTAGAGAGTGTGTGTGTTTGTGATCCGGTCGTCGGATCGTGTTGGAGACTCCATCTCCGTATGTTTTTGGGGCTGTACCCCGTGTTTGCAGTGTTTACTATACGTGTGTGTGTTGGGGCGCGTCCCCGTGTGTGTGCAGGCGTCGTCTTGTGTGTTGTTGGAGCGTCGCCTCCGTGTTGGGGATTTATCCCCGTGTGTTGTTGGAGCGTCACCTCCGTGTTGGAGATTTATCCCTGTGTATGTTGGAGCTTTGCTTAGTGTTGGGGAGTCTTCCCCGTGCTAGTTCATCCAGCGAGTGGATCCTTACCGATTTCGTAAGGGGTGGACGTAGGGAGCTCGTCGTGGTCCCTAACCACCTTAAAAACCCTTGTGTCTTGTGGTTTGCATTGTGTGATTATGTGTCCCTTGTTTATTCTGTTTAGTTGATCGTGTGAGATCGGAGAGATTGAGTGAATTTAAATTACTTTGTTAATTTATTTCCTTTAATCTCGTCAAACTTGTTAATTCCGCTTAGTTAAATTTTAATTTGCCATATCGCGTGGGAGACAATTCAACCCCCCTTCTTGTCCGCTCACCTACCCAGGGACCAACATCTGCAAGCTAATCGGCTATTTTTGTCAGGAAGAGTCCATTGTGCATGTCTGGTTTGTTGCATAAGTCATAGGCCATTGCGTGTGTGACTGACCTACTGGTATATAAAATGGTGGTGTGTGGAAGGACAGACAAACTCTGTCTGAAAGCACCCATTATGCGTGAGAAGATACTCCGCCAAGTATTAAGGTCTTCATTCATAGTGTTCAAGAGTCCATGAAGTGAGGGGGAGTCAGTAGTGCTTTTAAAGGACAAGTTCATCATTTCTACCGCACATGGAGTTCTGCTCAGTCACTTGCGTCGACGCTCCATCACATGTGCATTGACACCATCTGATCAAGTTCAAAAAATTAAGTCAACTAGTCTGCACTACATACATGGTATTCTCCTGAATTGAGTCGACCCATAGTCCACTTGAGTTGACCTGCCCTTGCGTGCACATGTTCATCCATCTTGTTTTGCAACTCCTCACTGGCTTGTTGAATTATGTGCTTCATGTTCTAACTCAATGCTCTGATTCAGGGGGAGATTCACACCTAATGACTGATCTTCAATGACTGACATTCCAAGCACAACAATCTTCCAACTTCTTTTTTCTTGTTTTTTTGTTTTTTTAATAAAAAGAGAGTAAAGCCAGCTGGCCTACTCCTACATTTTTATTCCAAAAAATTAAGTTTTCTTACAATATCTACGGGGCATACCCCTGGAGATAATCTAGAAAAATGAAAAATGATAAAAGAACAATAAGCCAATTGCATCTGCTCAAAAGTGGAAAATATCCTAAGGGAAATTATAGCTAATGTGGAAAACGAAAGCTAGGCAATCCCGCCTTGTCCAGCACCACAACTCCTCTGGCCTGCAATGGTAGCTCTCTCACCGAGGCAAAAAATTTATTCTTACCCAAGGAAATTGCATAATTGGCCAAACCATCAGCCACTTTGTTTCCTTCCCTGAACACATGATGCAAAGGAATCTGCCGCAGTAGTTGCTTGATTTTCCTCCACCATATAAGGACCTCCCAGCATGGCACCCTGTTGTCTTGGACCGCCTGGACTAATGTGGCCGAGTCTAAAAAAACCATCGATATTCTAAAAACCTCCTGCCTCGCCAGAAGAAGGCCATCATGAATCGCCCTTGTTTCCGCAATAAGACTATTGCCTATTCCATAGTGAAAGGCAAAGCCAGTGCAAAAGCTCCCATTGGTATCTCTGATGCAACCCCCTCCCCCGCATAACCCTGGATTCCCCTTGGAGGAACCATCCACATGCATAGAGAAGTCAGCCTTGGCTAAAGAACGATAGACAACAACTGGCATTTTCACTTCCACCTTTGGATAGAAGTTGTATTGGCAGAGGACGGCTCCCTTCTCTGCTGATAATGGTTTAGAAAAGACCATGTTATCTAGCGCCAGTTTGACCCGAATATATATACTATGTTGAATACGACCTACGTTAGCACTCCTCCCTTCAAACCGAGCCTTACATCTGATCTTCCATAGCTCCCACATCATTAAGACCCAGGCGTAATACCCCACAAAATGAAAAGCAGATTTAGTGTTACTTCTGGAAATGATACTCCAGCCGCGCAGAGTAATTTGGCTACTGAAGTTACATCTATTGCCAATTAAAGGGGTCAGCCACCACCACATGGCCATCGCTAGGTCCCCAGTAATAAACAAGTGATTGAGGTCTTCATAATTCGGGTTTCTGCAACACTCACACTTGGATACGATGGGGATTCCGCAGTTAATTATCCTACCATCAACTTGCACTGCTCTATGAAGCAACCTCCAGATAAACATTGCTGCTCTTGGCGAGATCACTTGTTGCCATAACTTTCTCAAAGCATTCCTGCGAATACCAGGGCGACGAGCTAAAGAATAGGTTGAGCTAACGTTGAATGCCCTTGAAGGAGCTGGAGCCCAAAAATAGATATCCTTTTCAGTGCCCTTGACCCATTTGATTATTTGTCGATTGATATTGAGCCTTCTCCAGACCTAGTGGAGATCATTTGTTAGCATATCCTGAACTGAGACTGATGGAATAGGAGAGCTAGGACCCTCTGGGTCAGGTTGCAGGAAATTCAGCAGGGGCTCGTCCCCAATCCAAATATCTCTCAGAAAATCGACATGAATCCTGTCTCCTATGATCCACCTTGAATTGTCCAGTAGAATAGACTTGGCTTGAAAGACAACGCTCTTTGGCATTCCTGCTATAAAAGGCTGTACAACATCCTGAAGGTGAGATTTAAAAAACCTTTGCCTTGCATAGGATGCCCAGAGGGATGACCCATGCAACACTTGCCATAATTGTTTGACTGCTAGTGCAACTTGAACATGTTCAAAGCTCCTAAACCCCAGACCTCCTTCCTCCAGCGGCTGTTGTAGAATTTTCCAAGCCAGCCAATGCCTTTTCTTCTTATCTTCATTGCCTTCCCAGAAAAAATTTGCACAAAGTTTGTCTATATAAGAAACCACTCCTTTGAGGATGGACATAGCCGATGCCAAGTATCTGGGAATGCTCCTTAGCACTGATCTGATCAGCACCGCCCGACCTGCCTGAGATAACATCTTAGACTACCAGTCGGAGAGCTTAGCATTCACCTTATCTATTAAAAATTTAAAATCAGCAGAAACATATCCTCCTTTTTTAAGAGGTAGCCCCAAATACTTAGTATCCCCATCTTGATGTCTATAGCCCGTCAGGTTCCGGATCCTTTGAATCAGCCTTCTTGGAGCCTTGGGAGAAAGGATAAAAGGGCTCTTCCCAGCATTGATCCTTTGCCCAGAACTTCTCTCATAACTCTTCAAGATTAATTGAAGGAGACCATTAATATTATGAGCAACAGCATTCATAAATACCAAGGTGTCATCTGCATACAGTAAATGCGTCACCTGCAAACAACCTCTGCGACCACTATATGGCTGAATCCTACCCGATGAAAATAGACCCTACAGACCTCTGCTAAGTACCTCTGAAGCAATTATAAACATGAATGGAGCTAAGGGATCACCTTGTCTAATCCCCCGAGAGGACCTAAAGTACTCGGATACCCCTCCATTGAAATTTACAGAAAACCAAGAATTAGATAACAAGCTTCCAATAAATGCTGTGAACCTGGGACAGAAGCCAAACTTTTTCAACACTGCAAGAATGAAATCCCATTCAATCCTGTCATAAGCCTTCGCCATATCAAGCTTAAAAATAGAATTATGTCCCCGGACCTTCTTATCTATGTCTCGAAACATATGCCTTGCCAAAGCAATGTTATCCAGAATATAACGCCCTTGGATGAAAGCTCCCTGCTCTTTGGAGACCAAAGAGACGAGAAAAGGTGCCAGACGCTCACTAAAAATTCTAGATATAATCTTATATACAAAGTTGCATAAGCTCAATGGACTGAAACTAGCTAGCCAATGGAAGGCTTCCTAAGGCTTCCTCCTGCTAAAGCATTAAGCATGCTGAACCCTTGTACTCTTATAGCATGCTTGTGAGAGCTCAGTAAATTTTTTCAGTGATTAACTTCCCATTGAGGATTGCCTTCAAACAATCAAGCCATCTCAATCTCTCTGAAGCACTTGATGCAGAGTAATGGGAAAGACCTACTGAGTAACTGGGCACACTTCACCTGAGACGTGAGGTTGTTCGCGTAAAATAGTAGTGTTGCAACTAACTCTGCTCTGGTTTCAACCATTAAAAAGAAAAATGATGTTGCAAATATACACAGAGCAATGGCTTCAGTCTGTTGAGAAACAATGCCCCTTCACCAAAAGAAGTGATGTGGGCTAAGGCATGAGGTGGCAAGCTATCTCTGGTCAAAATGAGGCAGAATCGTTAACTCCACTGAGTAACTGGGGAAGGTTGTATCTAACAAATGTACTTCTTTACTTCAAAAGGTGTCAGTTCAACTTGTCTGTCAACCTAGATAACATGGCTAATGTGTATATTCCACTGAAAATTAGAGGTGCTTAATTGAGTGAACTTTCAATGCTTCAAAATTGTTTGACCTCAATGCTTATGATAGTCTATCTTGAAAAGTCACTGGGTTTCCAAGAGAAAAGCTTCATATTGAGTGCTAAGATCTAAGATCTTTTGGTGTGCCGCAGTGCCTTAGTTCTAGTAATCTTGTGAGCAGGCGCTCCTATTGCCTTCCTATTGCTTTAGTTCTACACCCTCTCGAGTTATTGTTCTTAAATTCTTTTATTATCAGGCTCCAACCATGCAATGCTCCTTTGAGGAAGATGTTCAACTTCGGACTCAATCTTGTTCCACGCTTAACTAAGTGTTGGATTTGAATCCCCTCACTGAACTCCATTTCAGCCTCCTCTCTCTTAACACATATTCACAACTTCCTTCCCAGTTTTCCCACATCTATGAGCCCCTCTCCAAGTATTTTGATGACGTCAAAGGGGGAGAAGTTTTTGATGAGTCATAATCTGCAAGAGTCCCTCAGTCTGGTTGGTCTTTCAGATAAATCATTGGGTGATTGGTCTATCTTCACTGCACGTCCTGATGAATCCTTCATGCATTCAAATCTTTGATGTACTTCATGCTATTTATGTCAAAACCAACTGCATGCCAAAACTTGCTATCTGAATTCCATCTCAAACTGTGAGCACAATGACTCATAGTTGCCATCATCAAAAAGGGGGAGAATGTTGTGTATATTATGTTTTGATGATGTCTTACTATAAGTCATTGGTCAATTATTTTAGAAAATTTGAAACATCTTTTTTTAGCTGGTTGTGAAGGAATTAATAGATCCTTCATGAGTGCGTCGACTCCAGACAAAGGCTGTGTCGACTCGCTCTTTCACAAGAGGAGGAACAGCCCAAGCAATCTTCAAGGCCGCGTCGACTCCAATACCATACTGTGTCGATGGGTCTTCAGGTCGAGCACCGCGGATCAGAAAGTCCCACAAGGCTGCGTCAACTCCAGCACTTTCATATCTCTAGATGCGTCGACTCTAGATGATCTCAAGAAGCCACGTCTTCACCGCGTCGACTCCAAACAATCTTAAAGGGCAGCTTCAAATGCACATTAAAGAGTGCGTCTACGTAAGGATCCAATGGCGTCGACGTAGGCTCAGCACAGCCCTTGTCAATAGGTGAGACTCCTCAAGTAGGTCGACATTGCTTTCACAGTGTGTCGACACAGGTCACCTCACAGAAACCATTATGAAGGCATCTCTCAAAGGATGCACCGACGCACCCTTGCATCTATGTCGACTCCATGAAGGTCTGGCTCCTAGCAGCTCACAAGATAGTTAGCTGCGTTGACGCAGGGAGTTGAGTGCGTCGACGCCATGTGAAGATCTTACTCTGACATAGCCTGCTCGATTCAAATACGCAGTCAATGGCGCAAATTTCCAGATCTCGTGAATCAAGGTATGAAAAAAGCTCCTAGGATCAAAAACTATCCTCTTCATCATGAGACATCAGAAGACCTTTTTGTGAAGGAAGATCTGTCAGTAGACACATTTGGGAAAGGTCTCTTTTCATGGTACTCTGCCTTTTTGTAACAACCAATCATGTTTCAGTCCCTGAAAAGTACCTAGGACAGAGGACCGCCCTTTTCTATCCTGGGCCAATGAGGAGGCAGATCTGGAAGAGCTCCATGTCCAAGAGCATCATTTCTATTTCAACCAATCACAAAGTAGGATCTTGGAGGGAAAATCATCTTGCCCCTTCCGTCTATAAATATGAAGCCCTTCTGCATGTTGCATGCTGCTGCCACTGTCGTTGCTTCAACCATAGTAGCCTAGAGAAGAAGAGAATGGGAAAAAGAGAGGAAAAAGAGAGGGAGATCTTGCTTGAAGCCTCTAGGAGAAAACCTCAAGAGAAAGAGAGAGCGGAAAGGCTCGCAGCCTAGAAGCTAGCTCAGGTCTGCCTGTTACGTTGAAGTTGCAGACCAAAAGTTGCACCCCCTGCTCAACTTCCTAATCTCTATCAGAAGCAACATTATAGCCATTTCTTGGTTGAAGTTTTTCTTTGTTGCTTTTTGTTTATTTTCTTAACCTTTCATGTGTGTTTGCTGAGTATCCTCAGCATTTTTTCGGTGCTCTGTTTGGAGACCGGAGTGTGTGTTGGCTGCCTCGCAGCTGTGTGTGTGTTGAGGAGTGTTTCCTCGTGCAAGCTATTTGACAGTGTGTGTGTGTGTGTGTGTGTGTGTGTGTGTGTGTGTGTGTTCTTCTTGACCAGAAAAGGAAGCCTGACCGAGTTCATGAGGGGTGGACGTAGGCCTACTAAATAGCAGTCGAACCACCTTAAAAAGTTGGTGTGTTGTGGCTTGTTGCGTCGACTCCTTTTCATCTACCTCATTTCACAAGTGTTGTGATTTGATCAACATGTTTCTTGTGTGTGCACTTCAAACATTTCGTGTGTTAGCATAGAATCGCACTTGAAATAGCTTTCTCTGCACTGCAGTCTTTTGTTTAATCTTCGAAGTGACCAAGAATTGGGTAGAGGATCCATTCACCCCCCCTCTAGATCCTCTCATACCACCTATCATCTTCTATAAGCTATGAGTCCTAACGGATCTAATCTATCTACCTCAAAACCATCATTCTAAGGATCCAACAACCAAGAGCCTTAAATGAAATAAAAGCCCATTCTAATTTATTTGTTAACACTATTTCACGTTTGTAAAAATACTTTATTTACTTATTTTTAACCTTATTAAGTGCATGCATAGGTTATCTATTAATATTATTATTATTTTCAAGCATATATACTATTTGTATTTCTATAACTCTTGATTAGCAATTAAATAAAATCTATTTAAGGTCATATTATATGTTTATCCTACAAGCGTCACATGGTACAAATGACACAATTTAATTATTAACAAATATATAACATATTAATATTATTTTACAAGTCTGCATTCACTTATTTTCTCATATATCTTTAAAGAGTTTTATCAATTAAATGGACACTCGTCTTTCTTAATTTTACGAGTTTTACTGTTATTTACTTTCTAAAATGCTTTTAAGGGGAATATAATTAAAAGTTTACGTGTCTTATGTTTATTTAACTTAATTATATTAACTCACTATTTCTAATTTATTAATTTTATCTTTATTTATTTTCTTAAATATACTTGAATACCCTCTTAAATTAAAAGCACCAATAATAGTAATGTCGTTTGACAAAATATTATTAATTAACTAATTATAATTTGAATGTGATAATTATTACCCTTCATCTTTAGAGTTTTTTTCTTACAATTTAAATATATATTTCAAAAATCTATTTGAGTGATTCTATAAATTAAATGAATCTTTAAACACCTCATTAATTAAATTAATAAAAATGTGATAATATTATTTTACAAAGTTATCTCTCTTTTTAAAAGTTTCTCTTATTGCTACCTTATAATATTTCTAAGAGATTCCATATATTAAACGTGTTGTCAAAATAAAATGTTGGATAACAATATTGTTAGTTAACTAATTTAAATGTGAAATTCATATTCTAATACTACTACATCTTTTATTTTTGTATTTTATTTTAGATCCTCTTAAGAGGATAAGGCATCATTAAAATAATAATATTTTTAATCAACATTAAAATATTCTAAATACCAAATTGAGTTTATATTTGGAATGTGAATTTTATATTGAAATGAAGGGAAATTTCATAATTATTTTTTTATTTCTCATTCTTATTTCAAAGATATATATATATATATATCTTTATTTTTTGTAATTAGCTGGGGTGCTACAATATCAGTACAACTTTTCACCCTTAAATAGATGGTCAGACGGAGAGAACAAATCAAATCATAGAGGATATGCTTAGAGCTTGTATGATATATTTTGATGATAGCTGGCATGCATATTTACCTTTGATTGAGTTCGCCTGCAATAATAACTACCAGTCAAGTATTCAAATGGCACCCTTCGAAACTTTGTATGGTTGAAATTGTAGATCACCCATATGCTGGGATGAGACTGGAGAGAAGCAGTTATGAGGTCCTGATATGATTCAAGACACCACCAAGAATATCCAGATAATCAGTGACTGACTAAAAGTTGCTCAATCTTGATATAAAAGTTATGCTGATAATAGAAAGAGAGATCTAGAATTTCAAATTTGTGACCATGTCTTCTTGGAGGTATCACCTGCCCGAGAAATCCAAAGATTTGGAGTCAAAGGAAAGCAAAGTATGAGATTTATTGGCCCCTTTGAAATCCTTAATTGAGTTGGGAAAGTAGCATACAAATTGGCATTACCCCCGAAACTTACAGGAGTACATGATGCCTTCCATGTGTCAATGATGAGGAGGTTTGTCTATGATCCTTCTCATGTGATCCAATATGATAGTCTGGTACTTCAAAAATATTTGTCATATGAGGAGAAACCCATTAAGATATTTGATCGAAAACTACATCAACTAAGGAACAGAGCAATACTAATGGTTAAAATTCAATGGAGTAGATGTAGACAAGAAGAAACCACTTGAGAATTTAAGGATGCGATTAAGAAGAAGTATCATGAACTATTTTCAGGTTAGTATTCTAATGTTTCTTTCATTTCTGTTAAAAGAGATCGAATGAATTTGGAGGACCAAATTCTTTTTAAGTGGGGGAAGATGTAGCAACTCAGAATTACATACACACACACACACAGAGATATATATATATGATGAAACATGAAAATAAAGAAAATTATGAAATATTTTTCTTTATGTTTATACGCTAAATAATACATTAATATAAATCATAGTCTCCTGTGATAATGCGAATGATGAGATTCGCGGCGCGATTCTGAGAAGGTGAAGTCATCGATACTATAGCGGTATTGTAGGTGACATTGTAGCAACACTGTAGAAATGAGCTTAAGGATGATTAACTATTAACCCTAATCTAATCTTGATTAAGTCAAAAACATCACTACATATGTCATTGGGAAATCAAAAATCACTGCGTCGAATTTGAATGGGTTGGTGAAATAGGACATGGGTTGGTGAAATATAAAAATTAGATTAAACCATTTATAATTTAACTGGAGGATTTGGCCTATAAATAGGGCTGGATCCTGCCCTACTCGAATCACAAATCTATTGGGGAGATTGTTGGGTGTGGAGAGGAGGAAAATTTGAAGTTTGGAGGAGTGTTCTTCATTCTTCAATTTCTTTCTTTTTGATCTTCAAATGGGTAGGTTTTCTCTCAGATAAAACTCAATTAGATGTTTATATATGTTCCTTTGCATGTATACTTCAATTTTATCTAAGTTTTGTGCATCATGATCTTGTATTTGAACCCATTTTTTAGATTTTAAAGTCGAGATATCATGTTTTCGCCATTTCTGGTTCAGTCCGATAACGCGCCCATTCAGAACGCTCCACGTCGCCCGACCGCGATCTTAAAAAGGCACCTCGGAGGACCCTGATGGAAAAATCATGAACACGGTCACCTTCATGACCGCGATCAAAATGCGGTGTTCAAGGCAACCATGATAAAAAAAAGAAGTTTTCAATGAATGCATCTTATAGAGAGGGCGTGATTTAAGAATGCGTCTCTTAAAGAAGGCGCCATTTTGATTTTTGAAAATTTTTAAGATTCGTTCTTTCTTAAGAACGCACCCGTTATGCTAGTCGTGATCTGAGAATGTGTCGTCCAATAGGGACGCGACTTTATCTGATTTTTTGAAATGCCCCATTTCACTTGCTAATTATTTGAATCACCTCATTTCACGTGCAATATTTTAAAATCTAAAATTTTAATTTTCAAAATCATGTTTGTGCCTTAAATCCAAAAAGAAATTATAACAGCTCGAGATCCGGGTACTGGAAAGTAACAGGTGTAACCCGAATCCCGACCCGTCACCCACGAGCTATAGAGCTCGGAAATGTTAGATTGTGGATGTGGGTGTACACAAAAATCTAAAATAAATGCAGAAATTAAAGTGCTGAATTTAAAATTTACATTTATTACAAAACTAAAATGCAGGAAATTAAGAGTAAATGATTAACACAATTAAATATTTAACTGTCCAGAGTCCACGTACAGTACAACAAAAAAGAAAGTACCTCGTCAAGGGCATACCCTTATTTTGGTAGGCTGGTGACTAAGAACCACCTCTGGCACCACGCTAAGCGCCCAAACCTCCACCTGAAAGAAAAAGGGGTGAGCCTCATCTTATCGGCTCAATAGGGGTCTTGCGGATCCCCACTGCACAACAAGAAGTAACGACAACAAGTAACAACGATAGCGACAACAGGTGACAAGCGGAAGGAAGGTAAGCACGGCTAAACTATCCGCAACCCACACGATACCTCGAACTCCGAGGAAACCACACTACTCAGTGAATCACCCACACACACACCGAATACCTCGACCACCATGGTCAGAAGAACCCCGACCTCACTATCGGGAAAAGTCTCAGTCTTAATCAGTAAAGAATCACGACACCTCTATCGTGTAGGCCTATCCTCACTGACAGAAGCCACAATCCAGACCATACAGTCTGGGATAAAGTCACGATGTCGCTGTCGGGAAGAACAAAACCTCGATCGCCGAGAGAAGCACGACCTCTCGGTCGAAAATCACAGTCTCAATCGTCAGGAGAAACCACGTCCCGAGTGATAGGAGAATTGCCCCCTAGAAGCAAGGCCAGATGCGTCCACTAGCCACTTAGTCCGCGTCTCGGGTGTCTCCCTACTCGCCCCAAGTGAAAACTAAGATACCGTACACAAGTAACACAAGATAAGGGTTTAGTCTGGGTCGTGCTCGTCATCACGTTTCCGTAGTCCCCGACCACGTGTGCACACACTGACCAACTGTGCTACATCAGGCCCTCTAGTTAGTTTTCCTCCCGGCCCGGACTCGAGCCACCACAGTAGGAGGCCCTACGGAAACTAGCCCCAAACCGTCTCTCCCGGGTCTAGCTCTCCACCACTCCCAGGTGGGTCGGCACATGCGTGCCCAGGCAAGCTACGACTAGTGGAGGGTCACTCAAGGTAAAACTCACAACTAGAACAGAACCCATTGGAGCACCACTGGCTCGCATAGACCACACGGGGAGAAACCCTCCGCAGAACTACGGTAACAACGACAACTTGGGGAAACTATTCCCCTATATCCACATGACAACTATTCCAAGGAAAATATCTGATAAATCCATTAACGTCATCCCACGACTTGGGGAATGAGAATCATGTCACGCCCTACTCATCTCGAGAGAGAGAGCTGGTATGGGTAAAATCCGAGGGAGTCATTCTCCCCCCGCTTCATCCTTTTGAAATCAATGATTAATTAAATAAAAATATAATAAATTAAAAATCAAAAGAAAACAGATAGAATCTCGACCCTAGGGGTTCTAAACCACTCCTCATCGCTACTCTGCGATTGGGAAAACACTAGGGAACTCTTTCCCTACGAGATAGAAAATGGATAGAACCCTGGCATAGGGGGGGTTCTAAGCCACACCCTATCACTACTCTGTGATAGGGGAAACCATGGGGAGCTTCTCCTCTACAACCATTCCATCACACTCACATCACGGAACACAATAAATACTGGGGAATCATTTCCCTCCATTCACATCACGAGTATACAATAATTAAATAAAATTAACTAAATTAAACAAAATTAAGCATCTCGGCCCTCTAGCATTAAATCGATCATAAAGCATGCATCAAACCCCAATTCAAGCCCAAATCGACGTAAATAAAACATGAAAAGTTTATGGTTCCGTCCCCCTACCTCCGAGTGTGAGAACCCCCGCTGGATCACCGCCGTCCGCGGCCGATCCCATCCACCCGCTCGCTCCTGTGAAGCCGATTTCACGAACTCAACCTCGTTAGCTCGCCGGGACGCCACCGTCGCTGTCGTGGCTCCTCGTCGGCATGCCACCGCAGCATCCACCGCCGCTACCGTGACGTTGTCGAGCCGCTCTTTTTCTTTCTCTCTCTTTCTCTCCCGCCACCGCAGTCGCCCTTGCCGACACCGCTCTCTCTCTCTCTCTCTCTCTCTCTCTCTCTGTTTCTCTTTCTTTCCCCACCGCCGCCGCGGTCGCCGCCGGCCACAGCAACAGTGGCCGCTGCCACTGCTCCTTACGGCTGCCACCGCTGCTAGCACGCCTCCGCGCACTGCTGATGCTGCCGCTGTTGGCGGCCGCGTCGCCACTGCGCGTCCAACCGTTGCCCACCGCGGCCGCCGCCGGACAGTCATCGGCCATCGGAGGAAGAAAGGGGGAGAGAGGGAGATGGGATCAGGGAGAGGAGGATCGTGAGAGGGAGAGAGAGAAATCGAGGGAGGGTGAGGGATTATGGGAGGAAGAAGGAGGAGAAGAGGGGAAAAAGAAGAGAGGGAGGGGGTTAGGGCACGGGGGCTCCGCCCCTAATTTTTTTCTTTTTTTTTGTTATTCCCACTTCTCTCTTTTTTATTTTTTATTTTTTATTTTTTATTTTTTTTATTTTTTCATTCTATCTTATTTTTTATTTTTATTTTTATTTTTCATTTATGATATATATATTTTGAAAATGGGATAAAATCCCCTTCAATCTAAAACATCACTAACTCTAAAAATAATTTAATATTTATGATTAAAGAACCCAAAAATATGATATTCACACATCCGAACACGGGGATACCCAATCCGAGGTTCCGGGATATTACAGTCCTCCCCCCATAAGAAAATTCCATCCTCGAAATTTGTAACAAACACAATGTCACGAGGAGGAGTGACTTGCTCAACCAGGAAAGATAATTAACGCCATAATGTAGCCTCAGATGACGCAATGTTACACTTCTTGAGCGACACTGCCAGACCACCAAGACCAATGGAGTCACCTTGCTCCTCAATCTCTGCTCGTGTCCGTTCTCGGCATAAACAAAATACATTGGAATGAATAAGCCTGGTGTCGCCACAGATCGCATGGAGTCATTAAAGACATGAGAATCTCTGACATGCCTCCACGCAACAAGGAGGTGTGAAGCATATCATGAACTCCTGCCAACACTGGGGTCACTTCACTTGATTGGTTTATCAAGACATCACTACTCATACCAACCGATTAACAACACCTCCTTAACCTGCGACACCTCACAACATTCCATCCTCCAACTTAATCCGAGCAGTCATTCCAGCTGACCCGCAACTCTTTTGTCGGCTTTACATTGACTACATTCTCTGTCTGACGAGCTGGACTACATCTGAACATTACTGGGCCTGCGTTGCTCCTGACACAACTCTTTTTCCATCTTAACTTAATCAAGTGGGACGTACACGTCCGGCCATACGAGGCCTCACAATCCCATAGTTCACGTCACGCAGACCAACACGCCCTGAACACAGTCTCCATCATCTGAATGGTTTTTCTGAATTGCTCATCGGACATAGAGATGTGCTGAGTTAACTACTAGATCTTATTCTTACTTTACAAAATTTCGCCAGAAACCATCACACCTTGGGATCTCAATCTGATACCATGGTAGTCAAGCTGATCTCACCACTCTCCACTTTACCTCAATCGGCAACAACCTGACTACAGAAGTCCATCCACTAATCATCAAGCACATGACCGTGCCATCGTCAGAAGCTCCTGGCCATCCAACAACACGTCAGCCGCCACTGTAGGCATAAAAGTGCCCCCGAACAAGATAAGACCAACCATAAGTAAATGAAAGAATATGCAATATGAGCAAAGGGGATGGGTGATGATGAATAGAAGAATGTGCCGTGATCGCCACCTTGGAATAACAACATAAAAATGTTATAGAAACATGATAGCCCCGCTGCACACCTTGGAAATATGAAGAAATAGCCAGAAAAGAGCCCTAAGGTTACTAGCTCATAACGTGGTCGATCGCCTGACCGTGACAATGAAGAACGCGGCTTCCCCTGCCACCACGTTTAGAACGGAGTGCGGGAACTTGTGGATTCAACTCCTCCTCGCCTTCCAGCCGACAAGAAAGTAAGGGCCTCACATGTAACGACCCGAGATCCGAACACCGGGAAGGGCCGATAACCCAAATCTCGAACCGCCACCCACGAGCCCGAAGACTCGGAAGGGTTAAAAGGGATGGTGTGGAGATACACAAGAATCTAAAATAATTACAGAACTACACAGATAATAAATAATGACATTAAATAAATTACATAGTCAACAAAATAACATCAGTCTAAAATATAACAGTAGTCCACAACTAGTACAGTCAAAGGAGAAAAGTACAACTACATGGGACATACCCCAGAACTGGCAACTGGCAACTAACCCTGGGCACCTGAACCACGTGGAGCCTCTGAAGCGCTCCCCTGAAACCGCGCCTCACCTGAAACATGAAAAACACCCAGGGAATGAGCCTCAAAACAGAAGGCTCAGCAGGGATCATCCGGTCCCCACCTCATAAATCGAGAAACTACGCGGAAAGTAACTGTAAGCTACCACTACGGCTAGTACTGAACGCACGGCACAAAAATCGAGACAACTCGTCAAAACGCAAGAGAAACCCAAGAGTCGCTACCAGACGAAGACAAGAGTCCCAACCCACTAGAAGCAAGGCCGGATGCGTCCACTGACGACTTAAACCGCGCCTCGGGTGTCTCCCTCCGGCCCAGCGGGAACTGAGACACCGTACAAGTAACCACATAACAAGTGACTAGCTGGGGTCGCACTCGTCAGCACGGGTCCAACCGCCCCTAAACACGTGTGCACACACAGACCATGCATCCCAGGTCTGGCCCTCTGACTGGTTTTCCCCTCAGCCGAACTCTAGCTGCAAGACGTGGGGCCCGACGGAAACCAGTCTAAAAACCGTCTCTTAGGGTAGCCTCGCCACCACTCCCTGGTGGGACCACTCATGTGTAGGAAGGCTACGACTAGTGGAGGGTCACTGAAAGGGCAGACTCTCTAGTCAATGGAAAATAACGCCTAAATCGGATAAAGTACAAGGGCCGCTCCTCGTACCGACACCGATTCACGATGACACAAGCCAAGAACACCACCTCCCGGGATCCCACGGCACCCTAACGTGTGGCCCCCACATGATGCCCAGCATCAGTCAGACCACGGGTCAGCACGTGGATCGAGGTCCACTCACCCGGGACTCAAATCGGCAAAACATAACTCCGGTTGGACATGAACCGCTTGCGGTCCACCTTTGGGCTGCCGCAAGAGCTAGCGGTTCAACATTGGGCCGCCACAGGGACCGTAGCGGTTCAACGATAGGCCGCCACACCCTGGGTTACAAAAGAACAAGCGGTCCTATATAGGGCCGCCAAAAGACATGAGGCAGGCGTACCCTCGGCCGCCAAACCCAAAAGCCTCCAACGGTCAAAAACCAACGGTCTAAATGCCTCGAAGGCCACGCCGGCCAACTGGGCTTAGCGGTCGGACCTTCGGCCGCCACCTGGGCTCTTGCGGCTCATCGTGAGGCCGCCATGCCCAGCCCACACACGGAAAGAATGAAACGGTCGAACGGGGACCACCGGAAGGAAGTGGCGGTCACTGGAAGGATCGCTACACTTCCGAAAAATTGAGAACGGCGGGAAAATCCCAAATTCGCCATTCCACGCCCCATTCACCCCCGGGTGAAGGGGAAACAAAAGGAAAACTTGTTCCCAAGCCCCCAATGCATCTTTTGATGCCCACAAACCACAAAAACATGCATTGAAATGCTAGATCGGACGCTCACACCCCAAAACATGGTTTTCCCTTCCCGGCTCAAAATATCCCACACTCGACCTCGCCTCGGCCTAGGAATCACGGGGAAGATAAATACCGAGCTAAGGACCATCACCTTACCTCGGATTTGTCCGAAACGCGGCGGATCGCCGTCGATCCTCGAAAACTCGCTTCAAACCCCCGTTCTTCCTCGAGCTCCCACGAACCACGCACCGCCACGATCACCTCGCCGCCGCCGTCACGCCGTCGTCTACAGTCGGAGGGGAACGCGCCGCGGTCGTCGCCGGAAGAGGAGAGGAAAAGGAGAGAGGCGCGGTCGGTTCTCATGGGGATGAAAGGAGAAGAAAGAAGAAAAAGAAAAGAAAAAGAAAAATGAGGGGTATTTATAGAAAATCTGGATTTTCTGAAAAATATGAAAAAATAGAAAAATATACCGCCGTAATCGTTTGAACACGCTGATCGCCGTGGTACCATCCCTGAGTAGGTGAACGACTCGGTTTACCCGCAACGGGGTTCCGTAGGTCCTGTCAGGGAAAAACACGGGAAACCACGGAACACGTTCCGGGACCTCCGAAACTGATCCGAAACACACGGATCCGAACCCGAAAAATGTCCGAAAGATAATTTCGGGCAAAATGAGAACAAATTTTCTGAGAAAACAAATCCGAGACCCAAGAAGAAGGATCCGAACGGTCCGGGATATTACAGCCCTCCCCCTTAAATAAATTTCATCCTCGAAATTTAAAATAAAGCACAGGGGAAGAAAATAAAAGGGAAACTCACTCGAACAGGTAAGGGAACTGCTGACGTATCTCGTCCTCACGCTCCCAAGAAGACTTACCACCAGAGTGCCGCTGCCACACCACCTTTACCAGAGGGATAACCTTATGCCGCAAGTGTTACTCTTGCCGATCCTCAATACGGATAGGGAACTCTGGTAGAGACAGATCGGGAGTCACCTCGGGCCAAACAGAATCCTCCAACACATGAGAAACATCGGGCATATACTTCCTCAACATCGAGACGTGGAACACGTCATGCACCGCTGCAAACTCAGGAGGTAGCTGCAACCGATAAGCAACCTCGCCAATGCGCTCCACGATGAGAAAAGGACCAACATAGCGGGGACTCAGCTTCCCACGTTGCCCAAATCGCATCACTCCCTTCATGAGAGAAACCCGCAAAAATACTCGGTGACCGACCGTGAAACAGAGTGGCTGCCTTCTCCGATCAGCATAACTCTTCTGTCGACTCTGCGCCGCCAACATGTTCTGACGGACCAGATGCACCACATCAATGCACTGCTGCACCAGCTCCGGTCCCGTCACAACACGCTCACCAACCTCCGACCCATCGGGTGGAGTCTGACGCGGTCACCCATACAACGCCTCATAAGGAGCCATCCCAATGCTCGAATGATAGCCGTTGTTGTAGGCAAACTCAACCAATGGTATATGGTGAATCCAACTCCCTTGCCATTCCAGGCAACAGGATCTCAACATATCCACTAACGTCTGAATGGTCCTCTCTGACTGACCATCTGACTAAGGATGATATGCTGAGCTAAACGCCAACTCCGTGCCAAGGGCTCGCTGGAAGATCCTCCAGAATCCAGAAGTGAAACGCGGATCTTTATCTGACACAATAGAAATGGGAATTCCATGTAAAGGTATGATCCGCTCCACATAAAGATGAGCCAACTTGGACACACTCCAGCTGACTTTGATCGGTAGCAACCTAGCCACCTTCGTCAGCCTATCCACCAGCAACCAAATACTATCCTGCCCACTCGGAGTCCTCGGCAATCCCACCACAAAATCCGTGGTCACGTGGTCCCATTTCCACGCGGGAATCTCCAAGGGCTGAAGAGTACCTCCTGGTCGCTGATGCTCCGCCTTCACCTGCTGACAGGTCAGGCATCTAGCCACATACTCGATAATATCTCTCTTCATGACAGGCCACCGGAACTACCTCTTCTAGTTCTGATACATCTTCTTCGCACCCGGGTGCATAATGTATCGACTCCCATGAGCCTCTAGTAACACCGCACGCCTCACCTGCTCCTCGGCCGGGACGTATAGCCTACCACGGAATCTCACAGCTCCATCCTCGTCGAAATTCACATCAGCCAAAGCCAAAATCTGGGGCAACTCAGGGTCTGCACCTTAAGCATCTGCCACCTGACGATGAATAGCTGGCGTGACAGTCAAGCTCGCGAGAATAGCTGACCCCGGCTCTTGGGGAACCTTGAGCCTAAACGACACAGATGGCACTTGTTCCCAGAGCCTCCACTTCCTCATCATCATGGCGCTGACCACGACCTTCCTACTCAAGGCATCGGCAATGACATTCATCCTGCTTGGCTGGTAAGACAGGGTGAAGTCATAATCCTTCATATACTCCATCCATCGCCTCTGCCTGAGGTTAAGGTCCCTCTGCATGAACAAATACCTCAAACTCTGATGGTCAGTGAACACCTCAAACTTATCGCCGTACAGATAATGCCTCCAGATCTTCAATGCAAAAATCACAGCCGCTAACTCAAGGTCATGGGTAGGGTAGTTCTCCTCACGTGGCTTTAGCTGCCGAGATGCATAGGCCACAACTCTACCGTGCTGCATCAGCACAGCACCCAACCCGACCCCGGAAGCATTTGTACACACCATAAAACCTCCCGACCCAGAAGGCAACACCAACATCGGTGCCTAGGTGAGCAACCTCCTAAGCTCCATAAAGCTCTACTCACACTCACCAGTCCAGACAAACGGCACATCCTTCCGTGTAAGCCTGGTCATCGGGGCTGCAACACGAGCGAAATTCTGAATGAACCTCCTGTAATAGCCTGCAAGCCCCAAGAAACTCCGAATCTCCATCACGGACCTTGGCCTCGGCCACTGCATCACTGCCTCGACCTTGGCTGGATCCACGAAAATACCATCACCAGAAATCACGTGCCCCAAAAAGTGCATCTCGTGACGCCAAAACTCACACTTGCTGAGTTTAGCATACAACTGGTGATCTCGCAAAGTCTGCAACACAACCCTCAAATGATACGCATGCTCATCTGCAGACTGTGAAAAAAATAAGGATGTCGTCCACAAACACGACCATGAACTGGTCCAGGTAGGGACGAAACACCATCTGCATCAAATCCATAAATCCTGCGGGGGCATTAGTGAGCCCAAACGGCATCACCAGAAACTCATAATGCCCATATATCGAGCTGAACGCAGTCTTCTCCACGTTAGACTCTCGAATCTGCAACTGATAATAACCGGACCACAAATTAATCCGCGAGAACACTCAAGCAGACTGAAGCTGGTTGAACAAGTCATCAATCCGCGATAATGGATACTTGTTCTTAACGGTCACCTCATTCAGCCACCGATAGTCAATGCACAACCTCAGACTACCATCCTTCTTCTTCACGAACAACACTAGCGCACCCCAAGGGGAAAAGTTAGGATGAATGTACCCCTTGGCAAGCAACTCCTGTAATTGCGCCCTCAACTCTCTCAACTCAGCGGGAGCCATACGATAAGGAGCCTTCGACAAAGGTCCCGTACCAGGCACAATCTTGATCACAAAATCAATCTCCCACTGGAGAGGTAATCCAGGTAGGTCCTTGGGAAAAACATCAGGAAACTCGCACACCACCGGGATGTTCTCCACATCCGGCTTGGACTGGTCCACCGCGACCACAGAAGCGAGAAAACCCTGACAACCCGCATCAAGCAAACGACGAGCCCTAATAGCCGAAATAAGAAAGCGGGAAGAGGAAGACCTAATACCTTGGAAATAGAAGGTGGGTCCACGAAGTCGCCAGAAATAAACCCTCTTCGAGCCACAGTCCACCAAAGCATGATGTGTCTCGAGCCAATCCATGTCCAAAATCACATCAAAGTCCTGAAGTGGCAACGCATAAAGTCTGGCTGGCAAACTCCGCCCTTCAACCCACACAGGAACCTCATCGAAACAATACGGAGTGATCATAAAATCACCAGAAGGCAACTCCACTGCCAAATCACAGGACAACTGGGTCACCGGCTCCTCAATACTCAGCGCGAAATCCTCCGAAATAAACGAATGAGACGGGCCAGAATAAAAAAAAACTTGAGCCACACAACCCAAAATCCTAACGGTACCTTCCATGAGTTGTGATGCCACTGCCTCTGCCCTGGTCATGTGAGTGATCTAGCCTCGATACCTCTGCCTGCCCCCCATACTTGCTGACCTAGGTAGCTACGGATACTGCCCCTGCTGCTACTGCTGCTGCTGCCTCTACTGCTGAGGATACTGCTGCTGCGGAGGATACTGCTGCTACTGCGGCCTATGAGGACAGTCACGCGTCATGTGCCCTGGCTGGTCACACCTGAAACAAATCACAAGCGCCGTGCACTGCCTGCCTGGATGCGACTCGCCACATCGGGGACACAGTCCCCTCGATCCACCCACTGATCCCTGACGCTGAAAAGGAATCGACTGCTGCACACTGTCCGAAGACGCCTGCCTCTGATCCTTGCGCTTCTTACCAAAACCCTTCTTGAGAAACTTCTTGATCTTAGAGCCAAAAGATGCAGATCATGTCACTGACGCTGCCGGTGTCTACGATCCCGAACTACCCATAGTGTGCTGGAAAGTACTCTGCTGCTGGGTAGCCGTGTGCTGACTACGGCCTGACTGGGACTACCACTGGCCTCCCTGTCCTCGGACCTTCTGCATATCTAGCTCTAAAGATGCCGCCACACGAGATGCTGTCTCCAAATCAGTAGCAACGTTCACCATCAAAAGGTGCCTCAGCTCCTGCGTCAAACCCTGGGCGAACTGCTTCGTCTTCACTTCCTCATGCTCCATGATATGGGGAGCATAACGGCCTAACTCCATAAACCGAGCCCTATACTGCAACACTGACATGTCACCCTGAACCAGCTCCAAGAACTGACGCATCTTCTGCGTACCAACATAGGATGGGCAGTAAGTACGCTCGAAGACCGTAACAAAGTCCTTCCACACGATCTCCTAAAGTGAACGAGATTGAAAGGACGTCTTCCACTCTGAAGACCACCAATCTCGAGCCGTACCCTGTAACTGGTTACAGGCCAACATCACCATGTCCTCCTCGGCACAGCGCATGGAACTGAACACTCTCTCCATCTCATCAAGCCATCTCCTGGCCACATTGGGATCTGGCTGGCCATCATAGTAGGGCGGATGAAACTGCAAAAAGTCCCTCACAGCACGACTGGGTCATCCCCTAGACGACGAGCCCTCACCAGCATCACCGCCAAACTACTGAGACATGAACTGAAACATGCTCCAAAAGAAATCCTCAGCCCCCGGAACTCTCGCTGCATCCCCCCGCCTGGGTGGTAACTGGTGGCACTCTGCTCTGCTCCTCCTGCTCCTCTGTCGACTGTCCCTGCTGAGAGCGAGTCCTCCGTCTCGGCGCCATACTCTCCTACTACAAAAAGACATAAGACACGGAAAACAACGGAATCAATAAAACACACGATGCCCTAAGCCAGTGCCAACTGTACATCATCATTGTGGACTAGTGGACCACTACAACTATTTACGATTCTCATATATATCCACAACCGTGCTCTGATACCAGCTGTAACGACCCGAGATCCGAACATCGGGAAGGCCCGATAACCCGAATCTCGAACAGCCACCCACGAGCCCGAAGACTCGGAAGGGTTAAAAGGGATGGTGTGGAGATACACAAGAATCTAAAATAATTACAGAATTACACAGATAATAAATAATGACATTAAATAAATTACATGGTCCACAAAATAACATCAGTCTAAAATATAACAGTAGTCCACAACTAGTACAGTCCAAGGAGAAAAGTACAACTACACGGGACATACCCCGGAACTGGCAACTGGCAACTAACCCTGGGCACCTGAACCACGTGGAGCCTCTGAAGCGCTCCCCTGAAGCCGCGTCTCACCTGAAATACGAAAAACATGCAGGGAATGTGCCTCATAATAGAAGTCTCAGGAAGGGTCATCCGGTCTCCACCTCGCAAACCGAGAAACTGCGCGAAAAGTAACTGTAAGCTACCACTCCGGCTAGTACCGAACGCACGGCACGAAAACTCAGACAACTCGTCAAAATACAAGAGAAACCCAAGAGTCACTACCAGACGAAGACAGGAGTACCAACCCACTAGAAGCAAGGCCGGATGCGTCCACTCACAACTTAAACCATGCCTCGGGTGTCTCCCTCTGACCTAGCGGGAACTGAGACACCGTACAAGTAACCACAGAATAAGTGACTAGTTGGGGTTGCACTCGTCAGCGCGGGTCCAACCACCTCTAACCACGTGTGCACACACAGACCATGCATCCCAGGTCTGGCCCTCTGACTAGTTTTCCCCTCAGCCGGACTCTAGCTGCAAGACGTGGGGCCTGACGAAAACCAGTCTAAAAATCGTCTCTTAGGGTAGCCTCGCCACCACTCCCTAGTGGGACCACTCGCGTGTAGGAAGGCTATGACTAGTGGAGGGTCACTGAAAGGGTAGACTCTCTAGTCAACGGAAAACAACATCTAAACCGGACAAAGTACAAGGGCCACTCCTCGTACCAACACCGATTCATGGTGACACAAACCAAGAACACCACCTCCCGGGATCCCACGGCACCCTAACGTGTGGCCCCCACATGATGCCCAGCATCAGTCAGACCACGGGTCAGCACACGGATCGAGGTCCACTCACCCGGGACTCGAATCGGCAAAACATAACTCCGGTTGGACATGAACCGCTGGCTGTTCACCTTTGGGCTGCCGCAAGAGCTAGCGGTTCAACATTGGGCCGCCATAGGGACCGTAGCGGTTCAACGATAGGCCGCCACACCCTGGGTCACAAAAGAACAAGCGATCCTATATAGGGCCACCAAAATACATGAGGCGGGCATACCCTCGGCCGCCAGACCCAAAAGCCTCCAACGGTCAAAAACCAACGGTCTAAACGCCTCCGGCCAATTGGGCTGAGCAGTTGGACCTTCGGCCGCCACCTGGGCTCTGGCTGCTCATCGTGAGGCCGCCATGCCCAGCCCACACACGAAAAGATTGAAACGATCGAACGGGGACCGCCAGAAGGAAGTGGCAGTCACTGGAAGGACCGCTACACTTCCGAAAAATCGAGAACGGTGGAAAAACCCCAAATTCGCCATTCCACGCCCCATTCACCCCCGGGTGAAGGGGAAACAAAAGGGAAACTTGTTCCCAAGCCCCCAATGCATCTTTTGATGCCCACAAACCACAAAAACATGCATTGAAACGCTAGATCGGATACTCATACCCCAAAACATGATTTTCCCTTCCCGGCTCAAAATAGCCCACACTCGACCTCGCCTCGGCCTAGGAATCACGGGGAAGATAAATACCAAGCTAAGGACCATCACCCTACCTCGGATTCATCTAAAACGCGGCGGATCGCCCTTGATCCTCGAAAACTCGCTTGAAACCCCCGTTCTTCCTCGAGCTCCCACGAACCACGCACCGCCACGATCACCTCGCCGCCGCCGCCGCCGCCGCCGTCGTCCCACCGCCGTCTGCAGCCGGAAGGGAACGCGCCACGGTCGTCGCCGGAAGAGGAGAGGAAAAGGAGAGGGGCGCAGCCGATTCTCACGGGGAAGAAAGGAGAAGAAAGAAGAAGAAGAAAAGAAAAAGAAAAAAGAGGGGTATTTATAGAAAATCCGGATTTTTTGAAAAATAT
This sequence comes from Amorphophallus konjac, assembly GCA_022559845.1. NCBI lineage: Eukaryota > Viridiplantae > Streptophyta > Magnoliopsida > Alismatales > Araceae > Amorphophallus > Amorphophallus konjac. The sequence goes on along the minus strand of CM040126.1, from coordinate 380,251,770 downwards.
GAAAAAATAGAAAAATATACCGCCGCGATCGTTGGAACACGCTGATTGCCGTGGTACCATACCTTAGTAGGTCAACGACTCGGTTTACCCGCTATGGGGTTCCGTAGGTCCTATCAGGGAAAAATACGGGAAATCACAGAACACGTTACGGGACCTCCGAAACTGATCTGAAACACACGGATCCGAACCCGAAAAATTTCCGAAAGATAATTTTGGGGAAAATGAGAATAAATTCTCCGAGAAAATAAATCTGAGACCCAAGAAGAAGGATTCGAAGGGTCCGGGATATTACATCACGCCCTAAACTTGCCTATCCTACGAAACAAAGCAAAATAGGGATAAAAACCCATTAGAATTGAAGAAGTGTAACATCTATCCCATATATAAATTAAGCATGAAATAAAAGAGGGAAGAACGCACCGGGGAGGTTGGGTGTTACCCCCTGTGGGGGGAACAAATATAGGTGTGTGTGTGTATGAGGATGAGTGTAACAAGATATGAAAAACACAGTGGAACAAAGATAGAAGACGTGCAATATGCATGCAAGCATGAGATGAATAGAGTAGGAAGAAGAAGAACAATAGGAGAAAACACTAAGAGAAAGATGACTTAAAACTTCCCTGGCGATTGGGAGTCGAAGAAGCAAGTTAGCAACGCAGGATAGCTTTGCCCCAGATCAGAAAATGCCTCTCCTCTCTCGAGCTCATGGCCAAGGGGGGTATTTATAGGCCCAAGGAAACCTAGGTCGGGTTTGGAAGATTATTACCAAAAAAATCAGATTTTGGGTGATAAATCTATGGAATATTGATGAGATAAGGTCTCTATAAGGGTTAGGAACTAATCTAGCATGAAATTCTCGGAGTGGAAAGCTTAAAATAGGACTCTGGGGCGTGCTTGGCCGGAGAAGATAGAGTTCGATCAGAGTAGGACTCTGATTGAGAACACAGTCAGTCGGGCGATCGCGATCCGAGTGAACACGGTCGTGCGACTAATCGCGACCATGAAAATATGTCAGAAAATGTGAAAATCCATGAAAAAAGGGCTCCAGGGCTTAATGGGTAGGAAAATGAACAGAAATGGGCTCAAAATATTGATCAAGGAAGACTCCAAAACAATGAATAATTCAGGGCGTCATAAGGATGAATAAGAGAAAGACTCGACTTATTAGTTGAAAACGGGTGTCAACAGATGCCCCTTCTTGATGTCTGTTTTGCAAGGGAGCGAGCAAAAGTGATGCAGAGGCGAAATGGAGTGGAGATGAAGTGAAGGCGAAAGTGACATGAAATGGAGATGAAGAGAAAATAGAGCGGAGAGAACTGAAAAGCGGGTATCAAAGTAAAAGACACCCATCATAACCAACAAGCGACATGAATTCTCTTGAAAATGCTGAACTAACCACAAGGAGCAGCTGACGCAAATGACGTATGTCTAGAGAATTAACTACCTAAGAGAAAAGAAAGACACGACCAACCTCATTAGAGGACACAATCCAAAGTCAATGAGGGGATCAAAAGAGCAAGAGACTGAAAAGCTGACAAGAGGATTGAAATTGAAATAAAAATCCAGACAAGAATCATGCTGGCCAACCAAACTGAATGAATAGATCAGAGAAAACGTTCAAATTCGGAGTCAAATGAGGGTCTCTTATTCAAGAGAATTAAGCACAATTAACCATTGCTAAGGAGAAATCTTGGAGAATCACGAGCCCTGAATGCTCAAAAATGACATGATGCATGCTGGGCTAAAATAAAGAAATCATCAAAACGAATGCAAAGAAAAGAGGAAAATACTAGATACTTCAAGGATAATATTGCGAGACCGAATAAGTTGGGGTCAAGAGTCTTCCTGCAACCAAGGCGTGCGAGATAGAGTCCATCGTTCCCCACCTGATTCAACCTAACAGCCTATCCAGCGATTAACCGCATGTTCTTAGATCATCTTCATTTTTGGTAAAGGGGAATATCAGATCGCAGAACAAACCGAGAACTAGCCGGTCCTTGATATAATAAAATAGTGTAGAGATAACATATAGTAATGCAACAAAGAGAAGGGATAGAGAGTCATACTTGACTTGCCTACACCGGCAAAACGGCATTTCTTCGGACCTTTTGACTTTCAGATTTTTATGGATTTTCAATAAAGACTACAAACAAAGACGAGTTAGACTAAACATAACATCAGAGCAATGACATAGGCATCATTACATAAACAAACAACAACAAACATGGTGGGACTGTGAAACACGATGGGACAGCAAACATGGTGGGACAGTAAAACATAACATGGTGGAAAAGTAAATATGGAAAATAATGGGAGACAACCGAAAGGGAGTGGGATATGGTAGAAAATAGGATAAGGCTGGGACATAGAGGGACGGTTGGGACAACAAATACGGAGAAAACAAAATACATGCACATGACTACGGAGATGAACAAAGAATGAAATGACACACAAACAAAACTTGTGATCAGACAAAGCAGAACTGTAGTGCCCCAAAATTTATATAATAATTTCTGGATTATTTATAGAATTTCTTGGAATTTATTAGGAATTTATAAAGGCTAAATAGATTAATAAATGGATTATTGAAATAATAAGTCATTATAAGGCCCAATTGTGTTAAATAATTAACCTAGCCTATTTAAATAAAATCCAAAAGGTTTATGGATCAAGCCCATTAAGTTTGGCCCATATTCTAGAAGGTTATTTAGCCTATTTACGTATTTTAAGGATAAATACTATTTTTATAGATAATAATATGGATAATTAACAAAAGAGTTTGATTTATGTTGAATTCTGTGCACGTTGGATGTAACGGTCTATCGTGAGACCACCACAGCCACGTAACGCACTAGTCTTGATGCGTTACACCCTGATAGTTCTGTGAATAGAAGAACGAGCATAAAGATTAGAACTTTGGGATCCTATCTGCAAGAGATCAACTTGGCAGAGCTTATAACATTACTAAGGACTCTTAGAGATTAGGTTCTGGCAAATTAAGGACTCTAGAATTGATCTAATCTTCAAACCCTAGTCAAAACCCTATAAATAGGACCTAGTTCTGAACTGAGTGACCCTTACTTTTGGCTCGTGAAGAATCAAGGTAAGCAGTCATAATTTCGGGTAAGTTCTTTAGAAGATTTTATTTAGTATACTTTAGACTAATAGTTCTCCAAATTTCATGTTAGGAGATCAAGCAACCAAGGAGATTGAAGCTTCCAAAGTTGCTAGTTCGACCATAATAACTCAGGAAACTGAACGCAAGACCCCTGAAGATCAAGAGATTAGGATGTCTAAACGAGGTAATTAGAGATCAATCCTTTAGAACTTTTTGTTCACCTTAGTTTCATATTCTTACCCTCAAAATTTCACATCTTTAGGTCAAGAGGTCGTTGAGTTAGAGCAGCAGGAAATTACTGAAAAATCACTGAAAAAAGAGAACTAGGGCACGGTTTTCAGACTCAAATTAGAAGCTTAAAGCCTAGTTAAGAGGTAGGTCATCTCATGATTGGCAAAAACACCTTGTTAGAGATAAAAGCTCTCTGGTTTTGATTGATTTCATGCATCATAGATCATGAATTCCATGTTTTAGTAGGACATGCATACATGTATACTCTTAACCCTAACTAAGTTAAAAAGGAACTCTCTTGTCAAATTCACAGAAAACCGCTGCATACTAGTAGGTTAGCCTTCATTCTATCATGTGGAAGTTTATATATGATTTCCAGACATGATGTAAGTTGAAACCTTAGATTTTTTATCTTTTCTGCCAGCAGACGATCTGACGCATCAAGGTAAGACCGTCACAATGATCTAACGGCCTTATGACAAGCTGTCACACCTTCTGTTATTTTTAAATTTCTCTGTTATCTCTGACGGCCTAGACTCAGTGCGTTAAAATACTGTAACGGTCCCACGATAAACCATCACAATCACTGTGACGCCCCCATTCTCGACCGTCAGAGTAACTGTAGATAGAATTGAAGAACAGTCACATTAACTTATAAATATGCCTAGTTATCTAAGTTTGACCTGTTGGTATGACTTTAAATTTATTAATTGGTTCATGATAAGTATCGCATGTTAAAAGCATCTTGAATTATTTTAAGGATATGTTAATTTCATGCCAAAGCACTATAGGTTGTATTAACTCCATGATTTTAAATGATGTATTGACAGAGTTTTATCATGATTTCATATTGTTACACATTCTCTCTATCTATAGTCATTTCTTTAAGTACATGGCACATATTCCGGTATGTTATCCATTAGTTCACACTTTACACTATAGGAACATTATTCTTGGACATGAGGACCTCTCTATTGGATATTCCTTCCAATGGACTAGGAAATCTTATTTCAAGGCCTCCGTAATTCTCCGCGAGCCTGGGATTCCCACTAAGACGCCGAGTTGGTTGTACCATTAAAGCCCATTTAGTAGATTACACTATCGATGTTTCTGGTTCTAGTAATGTAACGGATCTATACTGGACCGTCAGGAGCATCTAACGGCCCAATATAAGACCGTCACATTTCATTAAGTCTATTATACTATTTCTGGATTCAGACAAATGTAATGGCTGAATACTGGATTGTCACATCATGTAACGGCCCAGTCCTTGACCATCACATTGTTTGAGTGCTTAACCCGAGGTTTGACCCAAGGGTTGATGTTCCAAAGTTTCTAGATGGATTATTGATGATCTAGAACTTGCCATATTATCCAAAGAGGCTTAATATAATATAATAAAAGTTAAATAAATGTACCGTTATGCTGCCGATTTATTTCCATAAGTATAACCTTGTTTAAATCATTCTTGACTCTTGCATTATTAAATTGAAGCGTTCATTCATTGAATAGTGTTATCATGAACTTATTGAATTATACATTCTTGGCCATACTTTATTGTTACATGCGTGGAAGTAGCTTGATTTATACTTGAAGATGCGATCGAGCACTGATTGTGTTCAAGGGCTCTATGCTAGTCCCATCGGCTGATTGTCGGAAACATACTATTATAAACCATGGGGTATGATGCTACTGGCGTCGCATTGCACTGGGAGTACTTTCTCTATAAATAAGTGAAGATCCACGTCACGACATGACTTTCTTGTACATGACTTGATATTCCACAGAAATTCACGAAGTACTTGCTCATAAGCAAAAGATACCTACTGGGCAAGTGTGTCTTTAGAGCTAAAATGTTAATTACTTTAATGATGCATTCATGTTGATGTGAAGATACCTACTGGGTAAGTGTGCTCATTACCTATTTCCATTCTTTTCAGAAAATGAAAGTGATTCGAATTCGGATTCGGGTTATACAAGTAGCGGGTCCGAGAGTGAATGAAAGTGTTGTCAAAGATGAGAGTGAAGACTTAGGAAAGTCTATATTGTTTAGATTGGGTCTATGTAATTTTCCTATTTCTTGAGTCTGATAGATTGGAAGAAGTTGAAAGTTATTGTATTTGAATATTTGATTATTATGAAATAAGTTGGAGTTTGATGAAAATATTGTGCAATTGCATTTATGTGTGTGATTGTCTTGCGCTCTGATCATTCTTGCTTGCAAGAGGCTTACCATGCCGACTGTTCACATTTCTCGAGCGAATCTTCCACTGTCATAAAGTCTCAGGGCGTGACAGTTAAGTTGGTATCAGAGCCTAAGTCTCAGGACTTAGGAAGAAGAGTCATGCCATAGGATAAGTCCAAGGTTTAAGGACCTCTACCTATGAACTAAGAAAGAAATTCCACACCCATGTGAGAATTGGGTAGAACCCGGGATAAGATAGTTAATTAATTTTAAGATTGATTTTCCTTCCAATTTCACAAGAAATAACAAGTTGTTATTTTTCTCTCAGGTACTCTATTATTACCATGGCTCATCGCGTAGATTGGAATGGTATGCAACAAACTGTTGCTGGCCTTACACAGGCATTACAAACCATGGCGCAAGCTGGCGCAGGAGAAAGGGCTGGTGATTTGCATCACAACTTTCGGAGCTTAAACCCTCCGCGTTTCTACGGTTCTTCTAATCCCGACGAGGCAGAGAACTAGATAGATGAAATGAATCGTATCTTTGATGTTATCCAATGCACCGATCAAGACAAGGTGCGTCTCGCAACCTTTCAACTCAACAAAGATGCCCGCACATGGTGGAAGTCGGTTCCGGCACCTCCGGTCGATGCCCCTCATACCTGGGATGGTTTTCTTACCCTATTCCGTGCCAAGTACTTTTCTGAGCACGTAAAAGAGAGAAAGGCTATGGAGTTCGCCGCTCTTCGGCAAGGAATGATGACGGTTGCCGAAATAGGATTATATCCTTTCGAAAGCCCGATCTTCCAAGATTTTCCTTCCTTGGCATCAAGTACAAGAAGCATCCTACTATCATATCTTCTTTTCACGCTTGCAAACTTATCTCGCCAGGATGTGAAGCTTTTCTTGATTCTGTCATTGTTACCAAATCCAAGGAGATTATCTTAGCAGACATTCCTATTGTAAGTGAGTTCCCCGATGTGTTCCCGTCCGAATTACCCAGTTTACCACTCGAGAGGGAAGTAAACTTCACTATTGAACTCATTCCAAGAGCAGCACCTGTTTCTATAGCCCCTTACAGGATGTCCCCCATAGAACTCAAGGAACTAAAGAAGCAGTTGCAGGAACTACTGGATAAGGGTTTTATCAGACCTAACACATCCCCTTGGGGTGCGTCAGTTCTATTTGTCAAGAAGAAGGATGGTTCTCTCAGGCTATGCATCGATTACCGGCGACTGAATCAACTTACAATAAAAAACAAGTATCCGTTGCCGCGTATTGATGAGCTCTTTGATCAGCTTTCGGGAGAAGAATATTTCTCCAAGATTGACCTCAGATCAGGTTATCATCAGCTTAGAATTAAAGAAGAAGACATTTATAAATCGACTTTTCGAAGTCGTTATGGCCACTATGAATTCGTGGTAATACCGTTCGGGTTAACAAATGCCCCAGCAGCATTTATGCAACTTATGAGCAGTGTTTTCCAGCCATATCTAGACCAATTCAACATCGTCTTCATCGATGACATATTGATATATTCCAAGACAAAGGAAGAACATGAAGAACATCTGAAGATAGCTTTGCAAACACTTAGAGAACATAAACTTTATGCCAAGCTTAATAAGTGTGAATTCTGGCTCAAGGAAGTTTCATTCCTAGGCCACATTATTTCAAAAGAAGGTATCCCTGTGGATCCTTCTAAGGTAGAAGCCGTTAAGAATTGGAGCCAGCCAACGACCGTATCGGAAGTACGAAGTTTTCTAGGTCTAGCTGGTTATTATAGAAGATTCATTAAGGATTTCTCAAAGATTGCAGTTCCTTTAACTAGACTCACGAGAAAAGAAAATCCTTTTGTCTGGTCAGAGGAATGTGAAAAGAGTTTCCAAACTCTTAAGAACCATCTTACTACATCTCCTATTCTAACACTACCGATGGATGGTGGTGGATTCGAAGTATATACGGATACATCTGGCATTGGTGTAGGGTGTGTCCTCATGCAAAATGGAAAAGTAATATGTTATTCTTCTAGACAATTGAAGCGTCACGAGGAAAATTATCATGTGCATGATTTGGAATTAGCAGCTGTCATTTTCACCTTGAAAATTTGGTGTCATTATCTCTATGGAGAAAAGTTTACGGTCTACTCGGACCACAAAAGCTTGAAGTACTTATTTTCTCAAAAAGAGCTAAATATGAGGCAGAGGAGGTGGTTTGAATATCTCAAAGACTTTGATTTTGCTATTCAATATCATCCTGGCAAGGCTAATGCTGTAGCAGATGCACTCAGCAAAAAACCAATGGGTATGCTATCAAGTCTCATGATTAGTATGACTAATCTTATTCCTCAATTTGCTCAGTTGAACTTAGATATTGACAAAAAGGAAGATTGTTTCCTAGCTAATATTCAAGCTCAACTTACATTAATAGAAGATCTGGTCAAGCTGCAAAATGATGATCCTATATTATTGGAGATCAACACCAATGTTGAACAAAGGTCGGATTTTTCTATTAAGGATCGAAGATTGCTATTTAAAGACCGAATATGTGTACCGGATCATGAGGATACGAAGAAATTGATTCTAGAAGAAGCACATAAATCTAGGTATACCATTCACCCAGGTAGTACAAAATGTATCAGGATCTCAAAAGAAATTTCTGGTGGCCCAACATGAAGAGGGAAATAGCTGATTTCGTGTCTCGCTGTCTCACTTGTCAGCAAGTAAAGGCAGAACATTTTAGACCCGCAGGTAAACTGCATCCCTTGAATATTCCCGAATGGAAGTGGGAGAGTATAGGGATGGATTTCATTATGGGGTTACCTAAGACAAGAGGTGGACACGATGGTATATGGGTAATCATAGACCGATTAACTAAATCTGCACATTTCATACCAATCAAAAGTCGATGGTCTGTGGATATCCTGGCAGCATTATACATAAGAGAAATTGTTAAATTACATGGTGTCCCAGTCACTATTATATCTTATAGAGATCCTCGATTCACATCACAGTTTTGGAAGGGTCTACAACAGTCACTAGGGACTAGATTGAATTTCAGCATAGCCTTTCATCTACAAACTGATGGTCCGACAGAAAGAACGAATCAAGTGGTAGAAGACATGCTCAGGGATTGTGTTATTGATTTTGGAGGTAGTTGGCATGATCACTTGCCTCTAGTCGAATTTGAATATAACAACAGTTATCAGGCCAGCATACAAATAGCACCTTTTAAAGCTCTATATGGAAAAAGTTGTCGATCACCAATATGTTGGAATGAAATAGGGGAAAGACAATTCCTAGGCCCCGATATTATCAGAGATTCTACAGAGAAGATCAAGCTCATTCAAGAGAGAATAAAGATGGCACAAGATAGGCAGAAATCTTATGCTGATAATCAAAGACGCGAATTGGAATTTCAAGTAGGAGACCATGTGTATTTCAATGTTTCTCCAGGTCGTGGTATTCGAAGATTTGGCATTAAGGGCAAGCTAACTCCAAGATTCATTGGCCCGTTTGAAATTCTTGAAAGGGTCGGTGAAGTGGCTTACAAACTGACTTTACCTCCACAATTAGCATGAGTTCATGACGTATTTCACGTCTCTATGCTGAAGAAGTATGCATATGATGCTGACCATATTATCACTTATGACAATCTAGAGATTCAGAAGGATATGACGTACGAGCAAATGCCAATAAAGATTCTGGAACGGGAAGTGCGTCAACTAAGAAATAAAGTTATTCCTATGGTCAAGATTCAATGGAAGAAAACATGGCCATATGAAGCAACGTGGGAAACCGAAGCAGCCATGCGGAAAAAATTCTCAGAATTATTTTAACTGTAAGAACACTCTTCATAATCTATGTATTGAATTTGGGGACCAAATTCTTCTAAGTGGGGGAGGGTGTAGAGCCCCAGAATTTATATAATAATTTTTAGATTATTTATAAGAATTTATATAAGAATTTTTGAATTTTATGGAATTTATTAGGAATTTATAAAGGCTAAATAGATTAATAAATGGATTATTGAAATAATAAGTCATTATAAGGCCCAATTGTGTTAAATAATTAACCTAGCCTATTTAAATAAAATCCAAAAGGTTTATAGACCAAGCCCATTAAGTTTGGCCCATATTCTAGAAGGTTATTTAGCCTATTTACGTATCTTAAGGATAAATATTATTTTTATAGATAATAATATGGATAATTAACAAAAGAGTTTGATTTATGTTGAATTCTGTGCACGTTGGATGTAACGGTCTATCGTGAGACCGCCACAGCCACGTAAAGCACCAGTCTTGATGCGTTACACCGTGATAATTACGTGAATGGAAGAACGAGCATAAAGATTGGAACTTTGAGATCCTATCTGTAAGAGATCAACTTGGGAGAGCTTATAACATTACTAAGGACTCTTAGAGATTAGGTTTTGGCAAATTAAGGACTCTAGAATCGATCTAATCTTCAAACCCTAGCCAAAACCCTATAAATAGGACCTAGTTCTGAACTGAGCGACCCTTACTTTTGGCTCGTGAAGAATCAAGGTAAGGAGTCATAATTTTGGGTAAGTTCTTTAGAAGATTTTATTTAGTATACTTTAGACTAACAGTTCTCCAAATTTTATGTTAGGAGATCAAGCAACCAAGGAGATTGAAGCTTCCAAAGTTGCTGGTTCGACCATAATAACTCAGGAAACTGAACGCAAGACCCCTGAAGATAAAGAGATTAGGACGTCTAAACGAGGTAATTAGAGCTCAATCCTTTAGAACTTTTTGTTCACCTTAGTTTCATATTCTTACCCTCAAAATTTCACATCTTTAGGTCAAGAGGTCGTGGAGTTAGAGCAGCAGGAAATTGCTGGAAAATCATTGGAAAAGGAGAACTATGGCACGATTTTCAGACTCAAATTAGAAGCTTAAAGCCTAGTTAAGAGGTAGGTCATCTCATGATTGGTAAAAACACCTTGTTAGGGATAAAAGCCCTCTGGTTTTGATTGATTTCATGCATCATAGATCATGAATTCCATGTTTTAGTAGGACATGCATACATGTATACTCTTAACCCTAACTAAGTTAAAAGGGAACTCTCTTGTCAAATTCACAGAAAACCCCTGCATACTAGTAGGTTAGCCTTCATTTTATCATGTGAAAGTTTATATATGATTTCCAGACATGATGTAAGTTGAAACCTTATATTTTTTTATCTTTTCTGCCAGCAGACGATCTGACGCATCAAGGTAAGACCGTCACAATGATCTAACGGCCTTACGACAAGTCGCCACACCTTCTGTTATTTTTAAATTTCTCTGTTATCTCTGACGGCCCAGACTCTGTGCGTTAAAACACTGTAACGGTCCCACGATAAACCGTCACAATCACTGTGACGCCCCCATTCTCGACCGTCAGAATAACTGTAGACAGAATTGAAGAACAGTCACATTAACTTATAAATATGCCTAGTTATCTAAGTTTGACCTGTTGGTATGACTTTAAATTTGGCATGTTAAAAGCATCTTGAATTATTTTAAGGATATGTTAATTTCATGCCAAAGCACTATAGGTTGTATTAACTCCATGATTTTAAATGATGTATTGACGGAGTTTTATCATGATTTCATATTGTTACACATTCTCTCTATCTATAGAGTCATTTCTTTAAGTACATGGCACATATTCCGGTATGTTATCAATTAGTTCATACTTTGCACTATAGGAACATTATTCTTGGACATGAGGACCTCTCTATTGGATATTCCTTCCAATGGACTAGGAAATCTTGTTTCAAGGCCTCCGTAATTCTCCGCGAGCCTGGGATTCTCACTAGGACGCCGAGTTGATTATACCATTAAAGCCCATTTAGTAGATTACACTATCGATGTTTCTGGTTCTAGCAATGTAACGGATCTATACTGGACCGTCAGGAGTATCTAACGGCCCAATATAAGACCGTCACATTTCATTAAGTCCATTTTACTATTTCTGGATTCAGATAAATGTTGTAATACCCCAAATTCTTTTAGAAATTTAATTAGAAATTTATTTGAATTTAATTAGAAATTATTGGAATTTATTTGAATTAATGGGAATTAATTCGAAATAAATTAGATTAGTTCTTTAATAAATAGAATAAGTCACATTTCGACTATTTTATAAAAATCCATAAAAATCATATTCTTTTAGAATCAATTGCGTTTAACAATTTTGTCTTCTATGGCTAAGCCTAATAAAATCACTAACTAGGCCGAATCAGTGGAATTAGTCAAATTTTCACACTTACCTAACCAAATTCGTGCTCAATAGTAACCACCACCTTAAAACATCAAATTCGAACTCATTTCTCAACCAAATGAGGTGATTCCAGGGGCAAATGAAAGGTATTAAAGAGAGGATCATTTCCCCTCTCATAATGCCACGAAATTTTGAGCTTATGGGGAGCATTTGGTCGCGCATGGGCTAGGTCAACTTTGGCGGCGGTGGTTTGAACACGCCACTTCAAGGGATGATTTCTCCCTTCCTGGAAGGATCCAGAATCAGTATGACCTATTAAAAGAAAGCCCTATGTGTCTATTTTCATTTGGGAGAAGTGGTGTTCGCAGAGGATTCCGATCTAGTGAGATCTCTCGCGTTTATTGGAGGAGTGTTCAAGTTCGTGGGTTTTTCTTAGGCCCTCTTCCTTCCTTCGATTGAGGTAGGTAATCTTGGCCAAAACATGTAAGTAGATATATCATTTTGTTCCTCTCTTAGTTAGCTTTCCATTGGTAGTAAAAACCCCAAATTCTATTAGGTGTGGAGGGAGATCTCGTGGAAATAGTGAAGGGCTGTCAAACGGGCGTTCTTCGTTCTAACTTCTAAATCTCTCTTCGATTCAGGTAGATGATAACAGACCCAACTCTAATTAATGTATATGGTTGTAATCATCAGCATGTTATCTATCATTTGGCGTAGAAAGCCCCAATTTTTATAGACCATGCTTAGAGAATTTCATGTTTGATTAGAAGCATGCTAAGACGAGGTTTTTAAGTGTTCTTCCTAGATGGGTTGTGATTTCGATTGATTTTTTCGGGGAATTTCGTGTTCCAAACCCTTGTATAATGACCCTAATATGTCCATCAAGAACCCAGGGGCATGGGGTTAAGATCTCAGTCCAATTAGACCCCAATTGGGTGAGATTTGTTGGTTTCTGGAAGTCACGTTCGCATCTGCGAACGCAGGGGTCGACCCATGGGGTCGACCCATACACAAACTAGAATCTGTGTGCCCGAGGGTCGACCCATGGGGTCGACCCAGATAGTAGCCGTGCGGGGGTCGACCCAAACAGCAGGCATGCGAGGGGGTTGACCCATTCAACAGACAGCAGTCTGTTTGTGCAGGGGTCGACCCCAGGGGTCGACCCATACACAAGCAGACCCCTGGTTTTCCAGGGTCGACCCATATGCTGGCAGACCCGGTTTACGTGTTTTTGACCCGAGGATCGATCCAGACCGTGAGGGGATCGACCCATTCAACCTAGTCCAATTGAAAACCATATTTTGAGGAACCAATGACCCATACATGCAACCCTATGATCTCAAATTATGCCCGGTGTTCCTCAATCCAAAATTGAAGAACAATGGTCCCTGCACTCAATCAAAGTGTATAAACCATTCTGATTACTATCTCCACTTCAACGCACACAAATGGTTAATTAGAAACCCATATAATAAAATGGTAACTTTGAAAGTAAATTACTGTCATGTATTACTGTCTATTGTCATTATTGGCTTGTTCTAGTATCTTGAGTTACCATCTTGTAATTAACTTATCTCTTGAAATTGAGATTATAATAATTCACGAATCAAGGTATTTTGAAATGGCTGTTAGGAAATCAACTAAAATCCCTTATACCCTGGTAGAATAGACTAGTAGCACACTAACAATCTATATGGCATTACGGCCATTAAGCTTAAATTGCTATCCCTTTGTGCGATTCTACCCGGACACACTATCCGGCGAGTTAGAATCCGCCATTTTGAGACCCGTATGACCCGGCTACAACCTGAAAATTCGTGACCAAATCGTTGTGGTCCGTATAAGTATCGTAATTGTGTCTTAAGGTCACGTATTGCTTACTTACCTGAATGGCACACTGTCAACCGCTCATTCTTGACCTTGTGGACTGAGTTTGGTCCAGTTCTTGTAATGCGGCCAGTAGTAGCCGTATGTCCTGTCAAACGGCCCAGAAGTGATCGTATACTGAGTTTTTGAGTTAATGAATCCAATGACATGTCAGTCCTTAAATCTCATACTTTTGACAGAAATTCCTCTGATTAATTGGCCATTAAACTTGATTAAATGTCTAGACAAAACTTGGGATCTTGGATCCAACAAATCAATGCCAACGTATCATAAGGGCCCGGTCTGGTCCTGGGGAGAGCGCCCGAAAAGTACTTGTGCCCATGGGAGTTTGTAATGACATGGTGAGGTATTGCACCGAGTGCATGATCAGCGTGACATCTTCGACAAAAAATCTCTTATTATACTTGTTTCATTGTCGTGCTTGACTTGATGTTTAACATACATGCTTGTTGGCCAATTCTATATTTCAATTTCCTATTGAACATTCTTGTACTTAATATTCTTGTTAATTCTTGTCATCATATATTTCTTGACCTTGCAAGATCTTATATTACGCTGTTTTATCATCTCGTCAGTTATTTCTTTTCTTGTCATTGCATATGAAAATGTAACTAATTGGTTAATCATGTAAACTTGCCTATTATTATCTACTGAGCGTTAGCTCATATAGTTGTTTTCCCCCTTTCCAGGCTATTCAGGTGATGATGCGCATACTGAAGGGGAGGGACAGGAGTGATACCCTTGAGTGTACCTGTTAGTAGATGCCGAGTTGGCATAGTTGTTTACATTAGTTACTCCTTAGTGTTGTGTTAGCACTTTATTTACCTTTTGGAGTCAGTTATTGTATTAGAATCAGTTTGGAAGTTATGGTTGATCGTGTTTAAGCATTGATGGTTACTGTAATAAAACTTGGAGTCTTCCTTGATCAATAGAAGTACTTCTTTCCATAGCACCTGTACGATTGTTTAGTTTAGCATATTAATATTATCTCTAGCTAGTTTCTAACTGTACATCCCGATATTCCGCGTTGGGGCGTGACAGTTTAGGTGGTATCAGAGCCTAGGTTTAATATTCCTAGGTTTCCCTAAAAGATCTAGGTTTTCCAAGTTCTAGGGTTCTAAGTGTTATCATAGGACCCCTAACCTTGGTATAAGTCTAAGGACCCGACCTGGTGAGATTCGGGTAGAGACTTGGGTTGAGTTCATACCTTAATTGTAATGTTATCTATCTTAGTGAACCTAAATGATATATTCCTTGTGTAGGACTTTGAGATGGCAGCTGATCGTGCGGAATGGAGGAACTTGCAGCGTACGGTTCAAGGCCTTACTCAGGCTTTGCAACAAGTGGCTCAAGCAGGAGCTGCAAACCATGGCACTGGCAATTTATATCGAAACTTTCGGGGGATGAATCCGCCGAGATTTGCGGGCTCGACTAACCCTGATGAAGCCGAGCATTGGCTGGATGAGATGGGAAGGATATTTGAAGTAATGCAATGTAGCAATCAAGAACATGTCCTTCTCTCGACCTTTCAACTGGAACGTGATGCAAGGTCATGGTGGGAATCGGTAAAGGCGACTCTCTGTGATCAGCAAGTCACATGGGAGGAGTTCGAGGAGTTCTTCAATGGCAAATATTTTTTTGATAGAGTGCAAGAGAAGAAGACAATGAAGTTCGCGACTTTAAAGCAGCGATGTCTATCTGTGGCAGAATATGAAGCTCAGTTTTCTCGGCTTTCTCGTTATGCTACTCACTTAATATCCACCGAGAAAATGAAGGCTAAGCGCTTTCTTAATGGACTGAGGCTATATTATATCAATCAACTGGCACCGATGGAAATTTTGACTTATTCCGAGATGGTGACGAAAGCTCAAGTCCTAGAAGATACTCTAGAAATGACGGAGAGAATCCGTGGAAAAGGCACAAAGAAGGAACAACCTACGGGTTCCGGGAATATCAAACCCGGGTATGGCAAGAAGAGGCCTATTAGTGGGCCTGGTTCGTGGAGTGGTTCTGGATCGTGGAAGGGCAAGATGCCGAAGCATGAAGACAAGGGGCCTGGCCCTATTGTTCCATTCAAGGGCGTGTGTAAGTTTTGTGATCATCTTGGTCACAAGATGGAGGAGTGCTGGCGCAAGCTGGGCGCCTGTTTGTGATGTGGAAGTAAGGAGCATCGTATCCCTAATTGTCCTCTTTTATCGGAGCAAGCTACCCCGGTAAAACCATAAGGCATCAGAAAACCGCAAGGCAAGCTCCAAGCTTTGCACGCAGATGAAGCAGGAACCGCCGAAGATGGTGGACTCGTCGAAGGTACTCTTATTATTCTCGACAAGCCAGCATTTGTTCTTTTTGATACTGGTGCCACACATTCATTTATTTCTCGGAGATTTGCTAAGTCTTTAGCTGTGGAACCTGTTTTGATGAATTCTCCGTTAGAAATATCAGCACCTATTGGTTCTAGATTGGCAATTCAGTATTTCTATCCTTCTACTAAGGTTATGATTGATGAATAGAATTTACCAGCTGATTTAGTTTGCATGGACATGAAGGATTATGATGTAATCCTAGGAGCAGATTGGTTGGCTCAATATGAGGCTAATGTTCACTGCAGTTCTAGCTCCGTGTCTTTTACTAGGCACTCGAGACTTTCTTTTGTGGGTGTTAAGCACCATAACTCCGTATCACTTATCTCGGCTCTTCGAGCTGATAAGCTGATGAGACGAGGATGCGGGGCTTTTCTAGCCTTCGTCCATGCTACCCCTGAGCAGTAGATTGAGATTAAGGACATTTCTGTTGTCCAAGAATTCCCTGATATCTTTCTAGAGGAACTACCAGGACTTTCACCTGAGCGGGATATTATCTTCTCTATTGATGTTATTCCTGGCTCATCTCCGATTTTCAAAGCTCCTTATCGTATGTCTTCTGCGGAGCTGAGGGAATTGAAGCAACAGTTGATGGAATTATTGAAAAGGGTTTCATTCGTCCAAGTACTTCTCCTTGGGGAGCCCCTGTATTATTCGTCCGGAAGAAAGATGGATCGATGAGGTTGTGCATCGATTATCGGCAATTGAACTAGCAGACTATCAAGAACAAATATCCATTGCCGAGGATTGACGAATTATTTGATTAGATAGCGGGAGCTCAGTATTTTTCTAAGATCGATCTTCGATCTGGATATCATCAGTTGCGGATTAAGGAAGAGGATATCTATAAAATAGCTTTTCGCAGCATGTATGGTCATTTTGAATTTGTCGTTATGCCTTTTGGTCTAACGAATGCACCAGCAACTTTCATGCAGTTGATGAATAATGTATTTCGGCCCTATCTTGATCAATGGGTCGTGATGTTCATTGATGACATCCTGATCTATTCCAAGAATGAAGAGGAGCATGTTGAGCATCTGAGGATGGCATTACTTGTATGGAGAAACATTCACAGTGTTTTCAGATCATAAGAGTCTGAAATATTTATTTTCTCAGAAGGAACTCAATATGAGGCAAAGAAGATGGTTGGAGTACTTGAAGGACTTCGACTTATCGATTGAGTATCATCCTGGAAAAGGTAATGTTGTGGCAGATGCATTAAGCAGAAAGCCTATAGCTAAATTGTCAAGTCTCATGTTACAAGAGTGGAAGCTACTGGAACAATTAGCTATTCTGGATCTGAATATTGACAATGATCGTGTTATGATTGCACAGATTCAACTTAAGCCCGAATTGTTGATGGAAATAAAGTCTTTGCAAGATAATGATCCCGAGTTGGTAGAGATCAAAGGAAGCTTGAGCAGCAGACCTGATTTCATGATGGCTGACGATGGAAGATTATTATTCCAGGGTAGAACTTGTGTACCTGATGAAGCTGGAATAAAGAACAAGATTCTTGAAGAAGCTCATAGATCCAAATACACCATTCATCCTGGAGGCACTAAAATGTTCAAAGATTTGAAGATATCCTTTTGGTGGCCGAATATGAAAAGGGAAGTTGCAGACTTCATGAGAAGATGCTTGGTTTGTCAGCAAGTCAAGGCTAAACATTTCAGACCGGCAGGAAAATTGAAACCACTCGACATACCCCAATGGAAGTGGGAAAGCATTGGCATGGACTTCATTATGGGTCTACCTAGGACTCGTGGTGGATTGGATGCAATGTGGGTGATTGTCGATCGATTGACAAAGTCAGCTCATTTCTTACCCATTAAGTCCAAATGGACAGTTGATGTATTGGATGCTTTGTATTTGAAGGAAGTGGTAAGGCTCCATGGTATACCAGTCAACATTGTGTCTGATAGAGATCACAGGTTTACTTCACATTTCTGGAAGGGACTACAAGCGTCTTTGGGTACTCGTCTGAATTTCAGTACTACCTTTCATCCACAGACAGATGGACAGACTGAAAGAACCAACCAGATAGTAGAAGATATGCTTAGAGCCTGCATGATCGATTTTGGAGGCAGTTGGAGTGACCATTTGGCTTTGATTGAATTCGCCTACAACAATAGTTATCAATCTAGCATTCAAATGGCTCCTTTTGAAGCATTGTATGGAAGAAGCTGTCGATCCCCATTGTGTTGGGACGAGGTAGGTGAGAAGCAATGGCTTGGACCGGATCTTATTTCAGAATCATCACAGAACATCCGTATTATCCGAGACCAGTTACAAGTGGCTCAATCAAGACAGAAGAGTTATGCCGACAATAGAAGAAAAGCATTGGAATTTCAAGTTGGCGAGCATGTATTTCTGAAAGTCTCTCCTACAAGAGGGATTCGAAGATTTGGCATTCATGGCAAGCTGAGTCCGAGATATATTGGTCCGTTCGAGATTCTGGATAGAGTGGGAGAGGTTGCTTACAGATTGGCATTACCGCCTCAATTGTCAGGCGTACACAATGTTTTCCACGTGTCTATGTTACAGAAATATGTGTACGACCCCACTCATATCATTCAGCATGTGGATTTCGAATTGAAGGAAGATTTGACCTATGAAGAAAGACCTATCAAGATTTTGGATCGGAAGCAACAGCAACTCCGGAATCGTTCCATACCTATGGTCAAAATTCAGTGGAGTCGGCGTGGAGCTGAGGAAGCTACTTGGGAGTCTGAAGATACTATGCGGAAGCGGTATCCTGACTTATTCTAGGTGAGCTAGTCTTTCCCTATCTCTGTATAAAAGTGCAGTGAATTTGGAGGACCAAATTCTTTAAGTGGGGGAGGGTGTAATACCCCAAATTCTTTTAGAAATTTAATTAGAAATTTATTTAAATTTAATTAAAAATTATTAGAATTTATTTGAATTAATGGGAATTAATTCGAAATTAATTAGATTAATTCTTTAATAAATAGAATAAGTCACATTTCGACTATTTTATAAAAATCCATAAAAATCATATTCTTTTAGAATCAATTGCGTTTAATAATTTTATCTTCTATGACTAAGCCTAATAAAATCATTAAATAGGCCGAATCAGTGGGATTAGTCAAATTTTCACACTTACCTAACCAAATTCGTGCTCAATAGTAACCACCACCTTAAAACATCAAATTCGAGCTCAATTCTCAACCAAATGAGGTGATTCCAGGGGCAAATAAAAGGTATTAAAGAGAGGATCATTTCCCCTCTCATAATGCCACGAAATTTTGAGCTTATGGGGAGCATTTGGTCGTGCATGGGCTAGGTCAACTTTGGCGGCGGCGGTTTGAACACGCCACTTCAAGGGACGATTTCTCCCTTCCTGGAAGGATCCAGAATCAGTATGACCTATTAAA
The DNA here is from genome assembly GCA_022559845.1 of Amorphophallus konjac. Taxonomy (NCBI): domain Eukaryota; kingdom Viridiplantae; phylum Streptophyta; class Magnoliopsida; order Alismatales; family Araceae; genus Amorphophallus; species Amorphophallus konjac. Next base: position 380,232,363 of record CM040126.1, on the reverse strand, counting down.
AGAAAGCCCTATGTGTCTATTTTCATTTGGGAGCAGTGGTGTTCGCAGAGGATTCCGATCTAGTGAGATCTCTCGCGTTTATTGGAGGAGTGTTCGAGTTCGTGGGTTTTTCTTAGGCCCTCTTCCTTCCTTCGATTGAGGTAGGTAATCTTGGCCAAAACATGTAAGTAGATATATCATTTTGTTCCTCTCTTAGTTAGCTTTCCATTGGTAGTAAAAACCCCAAATTCTATTAGGTGTGGAGAGAGATCTCGTGGAAATAGTGAAGGGCTGTCAAACGGGCGTTCTTCGTTCTAACTTCTAAATCTCTCTTCGATTCAGGTAGATGATAACAGACCCAACTCTAATTAATGTATATGGTTGTAATCATCAGCATGTTATCTATCATTTGGCGTAGAAAGCCCCAATTTTTATAGACCATGCTTAGAGAATTTCATGTTTGATTAGAAGCATGCTAAGACGAGGTTTTTAAGTGTTCTTCCTAGATGGGTTGTGATTTCGATTGATTTTTTCGGGGAATTTCGTGTTCCAAACCCTTGTATAATGACCCTAATATGTCCATCAAGAACCCAGGGGCATGGGGTTAAGATCTCAGTCCAATTAGACCCCAATTGGGTGAGATTTGTTGGTTTCTGGAAGTCACGTTCGCATCTGCGAACGCAGGGGTCGACCCATGGGGTCGACCCATACACAAACTAGAATCTGTGTGCCCGAGGGTCGACCCATGGGGTCGACCCATACAGCAGCGTGTGGGGGTCGACCCATTGGGTCGACCCAGACAGTAGCCGTGCGGGGGTCGACCCAAACAGCAGGCATGCGAGGGGGTCGACCCATTCAACAGACAGCAGTCTGTTTGTGCAGGGGTCGACCCCAGGGGTCGACCCATACACAAGCAGACCCCTGGTTTTCCAGGGGTCGACCCATATGCTGGCAGACCCGGTTTACGTGTTTTCGACCCGAGGATCGATCCGGACCGTGAGGGGATCGACCCATTCAACCTAGTCCAATTGAAAACCATATTTTGAGAAACCAATGACCCATACATGCAACCCTATGATCTCAAATTATGCCCGGTGTTCCTCAATCCAAAATTGAAGAACAATGGTCCCTGCACTCAATCAAAGTGTATAAACCATTCCGATTACTATCTCCACTTCAACGCACACAAATGGTTAATTAGAAACCCATATAATAAAATGGTAACTATGAAAGTAAATTGTTGTCATGTATTACTGTCTATTGTCATTATTGGCTTGTTCTATTATCTTGAGTTACCATCTTGTAATTAACTTATCTCTTGAAATTGAGATTATAATAATTCACGAATCAAGGTATTTTGAAATGGCTGTTAGGAAATCAACTAAAAGCCCTTATACCCCGGTAGAATAGACTAGTAGCACACTAACAATCTATATGGCATTACGGCCATTAAGCTTAAATTGCTATCCCTTTGTACGATTCTACCCGGACACACTATCCGGCGAGTTAGAATCCGCCATTTTGAGACCCGTATGACCCGGCTACAACCTGAAAATTCGTGACCAAATCGTTGTGGTCCGTATAAGTATCGTAATTGTGTCTTAAGGTCACGTATTGCTTACTTACCTGAACGGCACACTGTCAACCATTCATTCTTGACCTCGTGGACTGAGTTTGGTCCAGTTCTTGTAATGCGGCCAGTAGTAGCCGTATGTCCTGTCAAACGGCCCAGAAGTGACCGTATACCCAGTTTTTGAGTTAATGAATCCAAGGACATGTCAGTCCTTAAATCTCGTACTTTTGACAGAAATTCCTCTGATTAATTGGCCATTAAACTTGATTAAGTGTCTAGACAAAACTTGGGATCTTGGATCCAACAAATCAATGCCAACGCATCATAAGGGCCCGGTCTGGTCCTGGGGAGAGCGCCCGAAAAGTACTTGTGCCCATGGGAGTTTGTAATGACATGGTGAGGTATTGCACCGAGTGCATGATCAGCGTGACGTCTACGATAAAAAATCTCTTGTTATACTTGTTTCATTATCGTGCTTGACTTGATGTTTAACATACTTGCTTGTTGGCCAATTCTATATTTCAATTTCCTATTGAACATTCTTGTACTTGATATTCTTGTTAATTCTTGTCATTATATATTTCTTGACCTTGTAAGATCTTATATTACGCTGTTTTATCGTCTCGTCAGTTATTTCTTTTCTTGTCATTGCATATGAAAATGTAAGTAATTGGTTAATCATGTAAACTTGCCTGTTATTATCTACTTAGCGTTAGCTCATATAGTTGTTTCCCCCCTTTCCAGGCTATTCAGGTGACGATGCGCATACTGAAGGGGAGGGACATGAGTGATACCCTTGAGTGTACCTGTTAGTAATTGTCGAGTTGGCATAGTTGTTTACATTAGTTACTCTATAGTGTTGTGTTAGCACTTTATTTACCTTTTGGAGTCAGTTATTGTATTAGAATCAGTTTGGAAGTTATGGTTGATCGTGTTTAAGCATTGATGGTTATTGTAATAAAACTTGGAGTCTTTCTTGATCAATAGAAGTACTTCTTTCCATAGCACATGTACGATTGTTTAGTTTAGCATATTAATATTATCTCTAGCTAGTTTCTAACTGTACGTCCCGATATTCTGCGTTGGGGCGTGACAAATGTACCGGCTGAATATTGGAGCGTCACATCATGTAACGGCCCAGTCCTTGACCGTCACATTGTTTGAGTGCTTAACCCGAGGTTTGACCCAAGGGTTGATGTTCCAAAGTTTCTAGATGGATTATTGATGATCTAGAACTTGCCATATTATCCAAAGAGGCTTAATATAATGAAATAAAAGTTAAAGAAATGTACCGTTATGCTGCCGATTTATTTCCATAAGCACAACCTTGTTTAAGTCATTCTTGACTCTCGCATTATTAAATTGAAGCCTTCATTCATTGAATAGTGTTATCATGAACTTATTGAATTATACATTCTTGGCCATACTTTATTGTTACATGCGTGGAAGTAGCTTGATTTATACTTGAAGATGCGATCGAGCACTGATTGTGTTCAATGGCTCTATGCTAGTCCCATCGGCTGATTGTCAGAAATATACTATTATAAACCATGGGGTATGATGCTACTGGCATCGCATTGCGCTGGGAGTACTTTCTCTATAAATAAGTGAAGATCCACGGCACGACATGACTTTCTTGTACATGACTTGATATTCCACAGAAATTCACGAAGTACTTGCTCATAAGCAAAAGATACTGGAATGATGATTATGTGGCTTGCTAGTACATTCTCGTTACATTCTTGTTCTTGAAAGGCCATAACATGTTCTTGTTACATTCTTGCTAGTTCATACTTGCTCTCATTCTATCTTAAACGATCATCTTTGTTACTTTGGGTATTTGCATGATTGATCGCATTCGCATGATTTCACATTATATCTTTAGAGCTAAAATGTTAATTACTTTAATGATACATTCATGTTGATGCGAAGATACCTACTGGACAAGTGTGCTCATTACCTATTTCCATTCTTTTCAGAAAATGAAAGTGATTCAAATTCAGATTCAGGTTATACAAGTAGCGGGTCTGAGAGCGAATGAAAGTGTTGTCAAAGATGAGAGTGAAGACTTAGGAAAGTCTATATTGTTTAGATTGAGTCTATGTAATTTTCCTATTTATTGAGTCTAATAGATTGGAAGAAGTTGAAAGTTATTGTATTTGAATATTTGATTATTATGCAATAAGTTGGAGTTTGATGAAAATATTGTGCAATTACATTTATGTGTGTGATTGTCTTGCGCTCTGATCATTCTTACTTGCTAGAGGCTTACCATGTCGACTGTTCATGTTTCTCGAGCGAGTCTTCCACTGTCATAAAGTCTCGGGGCGTGACAGTTAAGTTGGTATCAGAGCCTAAGTCTCAGGACTTAGGAAGAAGAGTCATGTCATAGGATAAGTCCAAGGTTTAAGGACCTCTACCTATGAACTAAGAAAGAAATTTTACACCTATGTGAGAATTGGGTAGAACCCGGGATAAGATAGTTAATTAGTTTTAAGATTGATTTTCCTTCCAATTTCACAAGAAATAACAAGTTGTTATTTTTCTCTCAGGTACCCTATTATTACCATGGCTCATCGCGTAGATTGGAATGGTATGCAACAAACTGTTGCTAGCCTTACACATGCATTACAAACCATGGCGCAAGCTGGCGTAGGAGCAAGGGCTGTTGATTTGCATCACAACTTTCGGAGCTTAAACCCTCCGCGTTTCTACGGTTCTTCTAATCCTGACGAGGCAGAGAACTAAATAGACGAAATGAATTGTATCTTTGATGTTATCCAATGCACCGATCAAGACAAGGTGCGTCTCGCAACCTTTCAACTCAACAAAGATGCCCGCACATGGTGGAAGTCGGTTCCGGCACCTCCGGCCGATGCCCCTCATACCTGGGATGGTTTTCTTACCCTATTCCGTGAGAGAAAGGCTATGGAGTTCGCCGCTCTTTGGCAAGGAATGATGACGGTTGCCGAAATAGGATTATATCCTTTCGAAAGCCCGATCTTCCAAGATTTTCCTTCCCTGGCATCAAGTACAAGAAGCATCCTACTATCATATCTTCTCTTCACGCTTGCAAACTTAGCTAGCAAGGATGTGAAGCTTTTCTGTCATTGTTACCGAATCTAAGGAGATTATCTTAGCAGACATTCCTATTGTAAATGAGTTCCCCGATGTGTTCCCATCCAAATATGTAATTTTTCTATTTCTTGAGTCTGATAGATTGGAAGAAGTTGAAAGTTATTGTATTTGAATATTTGATTATTATGAAATAAGTTGGAGTTTGATGAAAATATTGTGCAATTGCATTTATGTGTGTGATTATCTTACGCTCTGATCATTCTTGCTTGCAAGAGGCTTGCCATGTCGGCTGTTCACGTTTCTCGAGCGAGTCTTCCGCTGTCATAAAGGCTCAGGACGTGACAAAAACCGCCAGGTTCATAAGCATATGGCAAAGCCCTCTCATAAAGACATGATGATGAGTAGACTGAGTACCAACTAAGGAGGACATGAGCTTCAGGATAGATCAAGGGGTAGGATTGAAGAAGAGGCAGATCAGAGAGATGTGAACAAGATTAACAGGAGATAGAGTGAAAGATATGACAAGGAATGCTAACGACCTCAACCTGCACACTAAACAAACATTTTATACATGTTCTCAAAAATAGACAATAGCCAGAAAAACAAAATGTGAAAAGGAATGAAGACATATATATCTTTGGATTTTGAAATATTTGATATTTTTAGATTTTTGAAATATCTAAATTTTTTTGGGGAATTTTAAATATCTGATTTTTTGGAATTTTTTTAGAATTTTTAAAATATCTGATTTTTTGCTTTTTGAAATATCTAAAATTTTGGAAAATTTTAAAATATCTAATTTTTTTAGAATTTTGTTATGTTATGTTTTGTTTTGTTTTTTGACGAAGCTACCTACAGCACTCAGATGAGTTTAAACTACTGGCAAGGGGATGTCGTTCCTTCCCCTTTCACTAAAGACTTCTCTGAGTATGGTGTGTTTTTGAGGGTGGCGCGCTACAACCAACTGTCTCTAAAGAACAGTGCCCCTACTAAGGCCATACTCGGGATACGACTCAGCCTAGGAGGGAGAAGCAGAAGAAAATTTGAGATAAGCTTTATGCAGGATGGGAGATATCAGGATTTGACTTCCTTCCAGGGCACTACCCTTCAGAGATCCAATCTGTTGCGTCGGGGCTTTGTGTCTTTGATGTTGATACCTATTTTATTAGGCATGCATACGACCGGGCTCAAGACATCCCGTGAGGAACTATACTGCCACTCTTGTCATGCCTTTATTTTTCATAATTTTCTCATAGATCTTGCTTTGATTTATAGCCCTTATTGGCTGGATTTTGCATGAAACCTCATATTTTGAAAGGTCATGGAGACTGCCCCTATTTGAGGCCTCTCTCGTCAGGGAGTATCTAAGTTGGTCATCTTACCCCTCTACCTCTTGCCCTTACACTTGACCGAGCAGAGAAGAGAAAAGGCCTTTGCGCATACCCAAAGTATGGCCGAAGTAGCAACAATGTCGCATCAAAGGAGTTGGCTATAGCTCGCTGTGTAGTGTGTGAAAAACCCATGTTCAAGGTCACCCTTAATAATCAGGGAGAGAATGTCAGACTCCCAGTGCAGAGCTATCACCAACCTAGGGTGCTGTAGAAGTGAACTAAGTTTGACTATACTTGACCTAGGACTTAAGACTTCTAAACCACTCGAACATGTTAAGGAAACCAGTGTCATAACCATGCGCAGGAATAAATGAAATGATAGAAATGATAGCATATTCTTATGCAATCAACAGATACCTCACGATCCATGGAGTGAAAGCAGCATCTTGAAGTGACCTTGCTCAGCGTGAGCTTTGTATTCCTTGCTTGACAAGATAAAGATGAAAATGATAGCAAAAAATTGAAGATCCTTAACACAACAGAACGGTAAAACACGACCAAACTGGATGAAGAAGAGAGGAGACGTGAGGGCTAGAACTCCCTCACAAGGGCGCAGAGACCCTGATAACAAGGAAAGGTCTACAAAAAAAAGCAGAGATCAGAAAAGGTCAAGGCGGACTAAAGCCTCGGGAACATCAAGAGAAAGGGCGAAGGCCCCAAGAGGGTGATAAAGAAGGGATAGAAGAATAATGATTCAATTGTTGTAAAGGCAAGGAAGAAGAATAGTCTGACGGAATCAGAGAAGAATCAGAAGAATTGGTGGAGTGTGATAGTAGAGGTTTGAAGTTGGAAGAATTCGGAGACTCTGGATGAAAAGAAGGGCGAGAGGATGCCTCAAAATTGGGATTAAGAAGAAAGCAACTCGGAAAATCCGGACGAGAAGAAGAACTAGACGAAGATTTAAAATGAGGAAGACCCGGAGGCTCCAGATGAAAAAAAGATGAATGAAGGTTTGCGGACCCAGGAAGAGAGGATAAGATTGATGACATGAGATCGAAAGAGGGAAGATACATCACTTAAGGGTGGGAGCTAAGCAGAAGAAAGGATGAATGGAGAGGAGAGGAAGAAGAGGTGAACCCCTGAATGCCCAAATGACGGCCCTTGAACTTGCGCCTCCACTTTTCTTAGCAGATATTTCCTTATAATGCGGCGGCTTAACTCGGGTTTAGACCTTTGGACCTCTTGATTCACGATATCTTCTTCTTAAATAGCAGGCCCACCTGGCAGTTGGCCTAGCCCTGTCATGAACATGTAACGTTGTCGGGGCGGTTGCCCCTAGGCACCTGATGCTAACATCATTTGGACATTGTTGAACAGACAACTTCTTAGATGAATGAATAACATGAGTTCATGGAGTTTTGATAGATGGCGTAAGGAGCCTGAGGTTTGGAAATTCCACTCGGTGGTCAGTCATGAGGCATAACGCTCTTGATAGATGTGGGAGATGAAATTGTGGGAGAGAAATGTGTGGTGTTGACGCGGCTGGCTTGCTGATAAATCGAGAGAGATTGCACGAAAACTGCAGAATGTCACCCCGAGGATACAACAAATTGCCCCTTAAACATAAAATCCATCAGCCTTCTGGCAACCGTATGTGTTAGCATAATCCGGGTAGAGAACCCCTTTTGACCAGTCATCTGAAGTGAGATGTAGCGAGAAGTAATAAGAGTATCAATAGTAGACTCCCCGGCGAGCAATGTGATTGCCACCGGTCTCGCTTTCGAAGGAACTGGCACTAATGCAAGGGAACTCTTCCTGACAACCATCTTTGGAAGTGCATGCTCATCATCCTTGAAGTAACCAGAGATAAGGACATAGATTGGCATGCAGCTGATAAAATCATGTAGCTTGAAATGCACAGCCGGTACCAGAATATCCTGACTCGACTCATCTTCTCCCTTGGAACTAGACCTAAGGGGCAGCACACACCCGCTCCGTGGGGTGGAAGTAGGTCGTGGAGTGGAGATAGTAGGATCGGAAGGCGTGGAGGTTTCAATGGATTTGGAAGTTTCAAGCGACAATGGAGGTATAGTGGCAATGATAGGCTCTGGGATGGGTGAAGGTAAAGGAAAAGGTGGAGTTTGCTCAGGCTCAGGCGTAGGCGGCGTTGAAGGCGATGGGTTAGATGGCATTGGCAATGGCAGCGAAGGCGATGGGTTAAATGGTGATACGGATAGGGGTTGCAGTGTCCACCGGCGACGTATCGACACGATGCATCAGGGAGCATTGGGAGTGGAAGTAGCAGTGGCAATGGGAGCAGAGAAGATGGAGGCACTATCCTGGGCAGAGGCTTGAGCATGTGGGGGTGATGCCGATAGGGACGACGATGGTGATGAGGGAGATGGTGATGGGATATTTGATGGAGATGGTGATGGGATAGGGGATGGAGCAGGTGCAGCACTAGATAAAGAAACACAGGGGTGCCCCTAGCCTTGGAATTAAGGAGATGGCTGCTTGGGCGGCTCTCGCTATTGATGCTGCTTGTTATGAAGGTATAAAAAAATCTTGCGAGTAGCGGGCCAGTTGATCCTTTTCTTTACTTCTAGGTCATAAACATAATCCTAGACTTCGGGGCAGTTCTTGACCAAATCCCCCTGCTAGCGATGATATGCACAATATTGGAGTTGATTCCTGACCACAGGTCGGCAAGACTCAATCGGAGGAAGTTGCAACGCATGAGTGGGCATCAAAGCCCTGAAGACATCTAAAAGAGATTCTGACAACGGAGGATATTGACCCTGCTTCAGGCAAGGCAGATGTCAAGGGGTATGGGATGGAAGAGAGGTTTGTAGAAGCGGAGGTTGAAAGGGTAAGGGTGCAGAAGGACGAGGCAAGGATGTGTGGTGAGCGGGATGGGTAGGTACGTAGTGGATGACATCTACTTGCTCGGGGTTTGATGTTCCCTTGACGGAGGGCGAAGATGAATGTGGATATGGATAGGCAGGAAGATGACCATGGATAGCAGATGGATGACTTATGGGAGGTTGATATGTGAAAGCAGAGGGTTGGTGATAAGCGAAGGGTTGGCTCGTGGACGATCGATAGGAAGTGGATGGCTAATGATATGAAGCAAATGATTGACTCATGGAAGGTTGATAGGAGGCGAAGGGCTAACTCATGGAGGATTGATAAGTATATGTGGATGTAGAGGGTTGAGGGGACTCGGAGTCAAGGGAATTTTGGAATTGCTGGCGAATGAAGTGGGCTTCACTATATAGTTGTTGCCAGGAGGTGATATCATTCAAAGCCAAGATAAAATGATATTGTGGTGTTGCATTGGAAATATGGATCTTGATTTGCTCCTTCTCCTAGAGATGCCATGGGACTTGCGCGGCAATGCGACGCCAGCGGTCAGCAAAAGTAGAGAACTCCTCATCGGGCCTCATCTTCTCTTGGGCCAAATCTACAACTGAATACCCAAGCCCAACCTAGTCTTGATACTGCTGGATGAATTTCTCTTGAAGAATATGAAAATCCATAACTTGATCATGCGACAGAGAGAAAAATCAATCCCGAGCCGGGCCTTCTAATGATAGACCGAATAAATAAGCCATTAAGCACCGATCGTGTTGAAATTGGGCCGACTCATAGATGAACTCCCTCAAGTGCACATAGGGATCCCCGATTCCACCATAACGGTGATAAGTAGGGATTTGCGAAGGTGGCTGAAGATGAAGATTCCGAAATGCATATGGAAGCTCAATAGCGGAGTGGGGGTCAACCTGCCTTCAGATTTCATCAAGCTAACGATAGATTTTAGAAAACATCTCCTGATCAGTAGGAAAAGATTGAAAGCCAACTTGAGAATAGGGTTGTGGACTTGAACCCGGACCAGGATAATGGGTCAAATAGGGGGATCCAGGCTGAGAAGAAGGAGGACCCATCCCAGGAGTGGACGGATACAGGGACCTGGATTGGACATTGGAGTATGGGCCAATTGGACTAGCAATAGAAGAAGGCCCATTTAGATGATTAGCGAGAAATTTCTGGTCTTGAGTATGGTCCATTCGGCAAATAAGACCGGATATATGGGCCATAAGGTTCGCCTTTTCATCAGAGGGATCAAAGCGATAATGGGAGGAAGGCCCTGCGTGGGAAGAAGAGTCCACACGGAAATAGGAGGACTGAGAAGGAGGATACATAAAATTGGGGTGATGCTTCATGAGGGGGGACGAAGGCTCACCTAAATACAGGGAAACCAACATGAGATACAACTAGGGAAGAGGGTATGGAGAATGAGGAGGGCAGAGCCACGGATGTGAACGCGACTGTCACACCCCGAACCGATAGCAGCGGAAGGCATGCTCGGAACGTGACAACGAAATAGTCATGTCAATCAGAGTAGCAAAAATGACACATAAAAATAACACCACTAACACAAGGAGGCCATAATTGAATAAAAATATAATTTTATTGATATCAAGAATTTAAATTACAAATTTGATTCGATTTACAATAATAGACTCAATAAAAGAAAACAAAGAAAAAAAAAGAAATGAACACGACTCACTACACTAACTAGACTCAAGCAAATAAAGAAAAGAAGACTCAGGTCTCTAAGCTCCAGGTTCACTTGATCACATTGGCCCGTTCCCAATTTCATACGCGTCGATCACTAAATTACCTGAAAAATGTTAAAGTAGGGAGTGAGCGAGAAGCTCAGTAGGATTTACACTCGATCACCCGACAGAATTTAAGTAATTAACCATTTCATGAATATAAATATTGAATGATGTGTAAAACACGAATAAAGCGGACTAAGTAAACAGTATGAGCAGAAGAAAATTGACAATTAAATGGAATTGAGATAATGCAAGTCGAGATATCAAGAGCAAGTAACTAGAACTTTCATGTGAATGGCCATTTATCAAGTCAAGTCAAGTCACGTCAAGCAAGTATTTTCACGAAATTCATGCATATATATCAAAGTTTCATGAGAATGTGGAATGTCGTAGACTCACACACTAGCTAGTACTTCGGGGTAATGCCTCCCCATGTCATTAAAACTCCCATGGGCACTAGTACTTTTCGGGCGCTCTCCCCAAGACCAAACCGGGCCCCTATGGTGCATTGGCATTGAGGGTTAGATCAGAGATCCCACAAAATCTAGACATTCATATTATTTAATGGCCAAGAGTTCCAAGGTCAAGATATGTAGCCAAGGTGATACGTGTAGGAATGTGGATTTCTTGAGATTTCCAAACAATAAACTTATTAACCGAGAGGAAAAGTCATTTTTCAAAAATGACTTTAAGAAGGATATGGAATAGATGGAATTCACAAATAGACCCGATAAAGGTCATAATCTTGAGGTACAATAGCCTGAAGAGGCTATAGTGGTTTAACGCACAATAAAACCACGATAACAGCAAATTTTGAAAAGCTGGCGAAGAGGCGGTCGGCCATCGACTGCAGCTTGAAAATGTGATCTCGGGGGAAGCCGCAATCTGGTTTGGATCAAGGGCTGCGTCGACGCCAAGGGTCAGCGGGTCGATGCACCGCAGGGAAAGCAAAAGGTGGTCCCAAGGAAGTCGCCACTTGATATAAATGGTCCAGGTAAAACCGCTACTTGGTCTTGAGGCTAGATTAGATTCAGTCGACTTATCCGGGGTCCCCAGTCGATCTAGGTCAACGATGGATCGAAACAGAGCTCAGTCTTCATGACCATAGTCATTTGAGGCCACTTAGGTCGACCCAGACGGCTGAGTCGATCTGGAACAAGGCCAAGCGACCCAACAGAACTGGCTGGCAGGCCAAGCCAAGAAGGAAAAATGGCTGTCTCGATCTGACCGCTACTGCCAGTAGCGGTCGAGGGAAGACCATTTTCTGGATGGCTGGGCAGAACTCGGCTACCAAAAACGTAAATTCAATCGAGTCAGAGGGGTTCAGGTTTTAGGGTACAACCTGCTCAACGTCGTAGTGGGAATCCCAGACTCGCGGAGTTTTACGGAGATCTCAAAATAGCGGTCCTAGTCCGACGGAAGGAATATCCGGCGGAGAGTCCCGACTATCCCAAGAATTGAAGCTGTGAAAATGCAGAAAACAAGTGCGAGCTGTAAGTCACCTCCACCGGAGTGGCGTGACTTTCAGATATTCCTAACGAATAACAGAGATAGTATTCAGCAAGGATGAGTCAAAACAATTAACTCTACAAATTATTCTACTCTTTTTTTTTCAATTAATTACATGATAACATGAGGACAAAATCGAGAGATATGGTCATGAAAGAATCAAGTTTAACATTTATGGTTAAAATAGCCTTGATTAACAATGAAATTGTGACCTAATTAACATGAAAACATGCTGGTTGCAATAAACAATGAGTCAAAGGTCGCAGGAAATATCTCAGAAAGACACTACTGTAACAGGGATATCGCGGTCTTCTGGAGGCCGCATTATTGAATAAGCGGTCATGGAAGAACCGCATAATCATTTTCTATTTTTTTTTGAAAAGGGGCCGCCAAGATGCGGTCTATCGTGAGACCGCGACTTCGGGAAGCGGTCTTTGGTGTGACCGCCATCTGGTTCGGAGCCCAGAACGTTGGCGAACGTGATATGGCTTAACTAAAACGCATAATACAATCGATACGGTGCATAGAAATTAAGGAAATTTATATCAATAGAAAGAGCTTTCGAAAATGAAGATCGTGATATGCATTAATTAGGTTTTTGCCTGAGGGAAACCTACCTTTAACGCGAGTAAAGAGTGGATGACGACGGAAACCCTCAACGAAAATGCCCTCTTCCTCGAAACACCACGCCTCCGATCACGCTCACCAGGTCTCGCCATGGCCAAATAGAGTTCTCGTGAGTGTTGGGCGTCGATTTATAAGGCTAGGGTCGAAAGAAGAGTCGTGGGTAGGCTAGGGATTCGATGGGAAGCTTCCTCCGCGTGATATTCGTGCTTGACCGATTCCACGCGCTTATCCGTCGAAACTGGCGGCTAGGGTTAGGGTTTGCACTGAAATATAGAGGGGAAATGGGCCTTGGACTTGGATCTTCGATTTGGGACCGGATTGAGCCCATTTGAGCTCGATTTGGGTTCAAATTTAATGGATTAAGATCGAATTACCCTAAACTCTGAATTTACCCCCAAACCTCCTAATTCGGGCTCAATAAAATTTTATTTTGAGGTCGGCCCAATTATCAATGTTGTTCAGAATTACGTTCTCTTCACGAATATAATTTTTGTGTATTTTTATAAAAAAGTCAAAATTTGACCTAAGGAAAAAATTTAATGAATCCAATTTATTATGTTAAATTCAGATCGCCATGGAAAAATATGATTGTACCTCAAGATATTAAATTTCTTTTATAGTCATTGTAGTAAACTAATTATTCCTTCTTATTTATATAGTTTGGCTATTTCTAAAATAATTAATTATTATAGTGTCATTTAACTAAGGAAAACCATTGAAGTCGTTATATGACAAGTTAATTAGGAAAATAACTATTTTAACCTTTTCAGTAGATCGGCCTCACTTTTACGTCGGGTCTCATTTCAATTATTCATTCCATTTTTTTGTAAATTTATTTTTCTTTTTTTGTTCATTTTTATTTATTCACACGATATTAAATAATTTAAGTAATTTTATAACTTAAATTCACAGCACGTTTTTCATATATTTCTTTTCCCTCATTTTTCATTTCAGTATATAATTTTATTTTTTATTTTTATCCTTTGTTAATTAACTGGGGTGTTACAGCGGTTCTCCAAGCCGCCACGTTTAACAGAAGGCGGTCGTAATGATCACCGCGACAAGCTTCTAGAAAGCGGGGAAACACCAAAATAAATGCACGTGGTTGTGAACAGGGGCCGTGATCTTGATGAACACGGTCTCTGACATCACCGCGAGAAGACTCTATAGAACAAAAAAAATGGACGGATGCACACAAAACTAAATGCAATGGTGAATGTAGTGCGATGAAACGACGCTGAAAATAGATGGAATGAGCTTAATAATGACAAAATGACACACCAAAGCGGGAAGAACACACTAAGAATGCAGAACAGATAGGACAGAAGGGACCTGATTAGACACGGTCATCCAAAGGGCCACGTTCAATGGACACGGTCTTCCACCAAACTGCATTATATCAGGAGGCCCGAAGACACACATAAACAATATGTGAGGGGTCTCACCCGAGGCAAAAAAGTTAAGGTGATGTGAAATTTACTTTTAGGAGTTTCAGTGGGCCTTTTAATATCTTAATTAAGCATAAATTCTCTCAAGAGATGGGTATCCTAAAGGGAAAGGGGCCCCCGACTCCGAGTTGACCTAGGGTTAAACTCCCTCACACGATTGCAGATGCATAACCTAAGGGGGTGCAACGGTATAACCAGCGTGGTGTCCGTGTGAGAATCCATGACTTACGGAGACTTACGAAGGTCCTTGGATGAGTTCCTTTGTCGGCCATAAGGAATATGCGACCGAGAGGGATACACTCACCAAAGGGGGTATGCAGAAATAAACGTGAGGAAATGCATGACCCGAAGTGCAGTACCGGAGTGCATGCGAGCCTAACCTAGAGACTAACAATCAAGACAAGGTGAACATAAGTGAATATATGCAAACAGGACAAGAGGAATGCAAAGAACAATATGATATGGTGAATAGAAATGCAGAAAAGCAAAAAATCACAGCCAAAAGCCGCAATGGAAAAACCGGTGGAAAGCAACCTGAATAAAATCACATACGCACAGAGATGACAGGAAGGCAAGAGTGACGTGATGGGCACTAGAGGTCCCATCGTGATTGCTAGAAAAAGGTGTAGGCATAAAAGTGCCCCCGAACAAGATAAGAACAAGCGTAAGTAAATGAAAGAATATGTAATATGAGCAAACGGGAGGGATGATGATGAATAGAAGAACGTGCCGTGATCACCACCAAGGAATAATAGCATAAAAACGTTATAGAAACCTGATAGCCCTACTGCGCACCTTGGAAATATGAAGAAATAGCCAGAAAAGAGCCCAAAGGTTACCGATCATAACGCGGTCGATCGCCTGACAGCGACAATGAAGAAGGCGGCCTCCCATGCCACCGCGTTTAGAACGGAGTGCAAGAACTTGTGGATTCAACTCCTCCTCGCCTTCCAGCCGGCTAGAAAGCAAGGGTCTCATGCCCTACACTTGCCTATCCTGTGAAACAAAGCAAAATAGGGATAAAAACCCATTAGAATTGAAGAAGTGTAACACCTATCCCACATATAAATTAAGCATGAAATAAAATAGGGAAGAATACACTAGGTGTGAACGACGTCACGGGAAACGAAGAAAACACATGCGACAAACGCGGATAAGACAGCGGTGGGAGATTGCTCTCCGCCATGACGGGACGGAAAGGAAATATGCGGAATTAAAATGGAATAAGGGACCGCTGCTGAAAGTTACTCTCCACGGGTTTAAATAGGAATGGAAATAAAGGAACCGCTGCGGGATATTACTCTCCACGGGTTTTAACGGGAATGGAAATAAAGGAAATGGAAAATCACGTGTGAGTGCGTGGGTGTTGATTGTGTGATCGCCAGAGGTTAGGGACCCCAAAATGAAGTATGTGATCGCGTTTATACCTCAAAAGCGGGAGATCATTGTGGATTCCTTCTTCCTCTTCCCTCGGTCGGCCGATGAAGAGGGCTTTCTCTTTGGTTACCCTTGCAAGAAAATGAACAAACACCTACCCTTGCAAGAAAATGAACAAACACCAAGTGGATCAGAACAAAAGCAGTGTAGTATCAATCTCTTGTGATAAAAATGATGAAATTATGAACAGCTACACACCTGGTTGGTGTTGTTTTAAACCCCTTTTGGATGCAAAGGGTAGGCAAATGATATGATGAATGAAGATTTGTACCAGAGTTACACTTAGAGGATGATAACAAACAATGATAGATGATGCATGCAAGACTACAAGAATAAACGAGAAAGAAAGATAGGGTGAGAAAAAGCTTATTGGCGGCGTCGATGGTGGCCTTCGAGGAGGGCTTCAGCAGCGTGAGGACGACGTGCACGTGCAGGGGATGAAGAGATCACCTTCTCTCAAAAGATCAAAAAACTCAAAATTTTGGCAGAGTGGCCCCTTAACCCAAAATGGAACCTCACAAACTCGGAGTGATTTCTCCAGAGTTTCCCCCTCCCCTTGATGAGGATTTGAAGCCCCTCATTTCATTGGAGGGGGTCCTTTATTTATAGAGAAATTTATGAAGAACGCGTCCATGGTTAGGGACGCATTCGTGTGAACGCGTCCCGTTGACCAGTCACGTTCATCAATTAAAAATTAATTTCATTTAAAAAGACACGTCCACTACCCAAGACGCGTTCTTTAAACGCGTCCGGAGTCCTGGACACGTCAATCCTTTTCCACAAACACGGCGTCGAAAGGCACCGAAAGCGTCGAAAGCGAGTGGTTTCGACGCCTAACCTTGATTTGTAAGGCCACGTCTGGTCAGCAAGACGTTTTCTTGTTTTGGATTTATCTGAAACGTCAAATTGAATGGAGGGGTTGGTGCCGAACGCGTGCTGAACGTGGGCTGAAGAACGCGTCTTATGGGGCTGACGCGTTTTAAGAACGCGTCCCCCTCGGCCGCCATGTTTAAGATTTTTGTCAAAAAATTCCTAAAAATGGGAAAAAATAGAAAATCACTCAAATAACTCAAATATGCGAGCCACTTTGGGGTATCATGGTGTAATATGAGATTTACTCAATATAATGTAAAAAATGGCTTCTCTACAGCTGTCCCGCCTTGGCGTCTGCTTTGTAAGGGAGTGACACGTAGTGGAATGGAGCGAAATGGAGTGTATTGAAACTAAGTGAGAAAGGACTGAAAGCAGATGCCAAGGTGTGATGAGACACGCTCTCGACATTACATGGTTGGAATTTTTCAGGAGTTTCAATGAAGCAACCTTGAAGAACGTTCTCCGAAATCGACGATTATTTGGATGGCGAACAAACAAGGAGAATAATGTGCGCTCAAGCATGACTAGGAAAAGGGACCAACTTCTGTGCGTGAAAGTACCTGGAGTCATAAACCTACAGGTTTCACCATTCGGGAGTGGTTACCCGCCAATGTGGAGGTGCTACGGCCAAGGTGGGTCCAATAGAGTAAAAGAAAAGTAATAGTTGATGATAAATCCAAACAAGCATTTCTTCCAGAAAAACAACCCAGGGTAGTCTCAAAGAAACTGGGTACTCAATTCAGAACAGAATATCTCATATTTAAAGAATTTAAGCATAGTGGCTCTCGCAATTGAATTACGTGAATTGTCTTCCATAATGATATCAAGATCCTACGTGAATGCATGCTGAGTTTAAAGAAAAAAATTAAAAAAAAAATTTAAAAAAATAGAAAGTAGTCAAGGATAATATTGTTAAGTTGTTAAGAATGGGTCAGGATACCAATTCCATGAGTCGATACTAAGCCGGAGCCCGTTTATCCACGCACCGACCCATCGAACGGAACCATCGTCCCCAAACTACCACAACTTAACGGCCTATCCGTACGACCCAAACTCCTCTGAAATTATCACTATTTTTGTTAGGGGGAACTCAAATTTCAGATTCGTTCAAGCCATAAGGTCCTTGGCATGCTCTAGTAGTTTAGATATTAGATTGTAAAATGCATGACATGGCGGGGTCGATCACCGTGGTGACCGATGGTGGGACATTGTGGGACAGTGGTGCCCCCTTGCTCTTTCTCTCTTCTTCTCTCTCTCTCTCTCCCTTTTTTGAAATATGCACTCAACAGTAAAAAGGCATCATTTTATAATATACAAAATTGCACTTGAATGTATAGGATATGAACATACCAAAATGATTTACAGAAGTAGGAGAAAACACAACACAAACAAGACAAGATTCCTTTGCCAAAGTCCACAATGGCGACTCCACATTAATTTTCCGTGTGACTTTTGCTCCTTCCCTTCCTATAAGTATCCCCCTCTACTTGCCTTGGCAAGGAGTATCAGAAGTGGATTTTGAAGAAGTAAAGAATGGGCCCCCGTGTCGAGATAGGCGTTCCTTCAGCCTTGCCCTTCGACATGCATTTCTCTCTCCTCACGTTCTCCTCCTCCCGCCCTCGCGACCCCCTCTCCCGCCCTATCTCTCGCGGTGGGTGCTCTTATCGGTGATCCTCCTCCGGCCATGGCTGGTGGGGGGGAGGCCTCGTGCCTCCCCCTCCCCCTCCTGCTTTCTCTCCGGCGCCGCCTGCTGCCCATGGTCGGGCTCCTGCGCTCCTAGGTGGTTTACCTCCGCTCCTCCATGATGTTTCGGTCATGGAGGGGTCTTCTCTCGCACCTGATGTGGATGGGGTTGGGCCTGCCCATGCCCCTGCATCGTCAGCTAGTGGTGTCCTTGCCGTTCCCGACGTCGGTCATCGCGGTGGTGTTTTTCTTATAGCCTCTGCTCCGGCCATCTCTTCCTTTCCTGTTGACGTCATTCGTGGTTCACTGTCTGCCCCTCCGCCCAATCCGAGTTGCCACATTTATGGCCCCCTCAGCACGCCACCTAGCGTGGGCCTCTCTCAACCGTTGATCTCCCCTCATCTTCCCCTGCCTTCTCTGCCATTTGGACACGCCACCACCAAGTCAACCTGCCAGACCGCGTTGACCGACCCCTCCTTCGACGGGACATGCACCTCATACGGTGCTCTGTTTTCTTCCACCGCCGTGAGAGGGGTCCCCTCCCCTACTCCTGCAGGCCTTCTTCATGGCTCTTTAGCCCACACGGTGGTGTCTTCTGCTGCTGCGCCGGCCGGGGTTTTAGGAGCGCGGCCTCCGGTCGCCTCGGCGGAACCCTCCGCCCGCCCCCTGCCGGAGGGTTCTACTTCTGCCAGTGGGCCTTCGCATGCGTCGTCAACCGCGGTCGGTGGTCTGCTCGCGCCTGAAGCTTCCCCTCCTGCTGTTCGCGGCGTTGTAGCTTCGGTCCTACCTGCTGCCTCCTCCTCGGCGGCCAAGGCTGCGACCGGTCCCAATCTCCTTCCTCTATTGTCCTCTCCGGCCGCAGACGGATCGCAGCGACCTGCCCCTTCTCTTGGCGTAGCACCTGCCCCTCGGTCGGCCGCTGCTACTCGCTGCCCCCTCCCAGTGCCATCTAAGTTTCACCCCTGGCCATCTGCACCTCGTGCTGGCAGTCTCCCTGGGGTAGAACACCTTGGGGCCCCTCCCCGTGCCACCGTTGGGCCCTCCTTTGCCTAGGCGGTCCTCCAGTCCATCACCCCACCCTCACTGCCCTTGCCCGTCCGTGCGCCTGCTTATACTGACTCTGGTGAGCCGACCATCTTATTCACCCTATAGGATATCCTCATTTCATGCCAACCACTGGCCTTTGTGGTTGTTGCCAGGACCCCTAAGGGGCCGGCCTCCGTTCCAGGAGATTCGAGCCCACCTCGCCCAAAGATTTCAGTTCCGGCAAGACTTCTACCTCAGCGCCTTGGATAACCGTCATTTACTCCTGCGTTTCCAGCATGAGGAGGACTTCCTCCTAGTCCTGCTCAAGGAAGTCCTCTTTGTGAAGGGACGGTCCTTCTACTTCTCTAGATGGCATGTGAGGTTCTCTCCCGAGGAGGATTCACCCGTAGCCCCTGTTTGGGTGGAGATGCCGTCCATCCCGGCCAACTTCTACAACGAGCCTATGCTCCTCTTCATCGCAGGCACTGTTGGCAAGCCTCTCAAAGTGGACCGCGACTCCCTCTGCCTCACCCGTTCGACAGCAGCCAGAGTATGTGTCCAGATGGACGTCTCCTACAAGCCTCTTGCCCGAGTATGGATCAATTGTGGGGGCTGGGGTTTCTGGCAGCCGCTACACTACCCGAGCATCCCCCACTTTTGCCTCTCCTACCGTCATATGGGTCACTCCTCAGCCTTGTGCAAAGGCTGCCCTGCCGGCCCCTTGGAGTTTGGTCCTTCCAAGCTCGCACGCGAAGCTCGTCTGCATCAAGGGCTGCCTGCCTCCTTAGGTGCCTCACAGGCCCACGCAGTTGTGGCCCTCGCCGCTAGTGGTGCCCCCAGAGAAGCTCCCTCGATGCCTGCACCTGCCGCCGCGTCCTCCAAGCCCCATGATACTCCTCCTATCTTCGTGGAGCCCGCGGCTACGTTGGTGCAGCCCTCCTCTCATGCTCGTCTCAGCACCGGCCTGGCTCCCTCAGCGTCTGCCGGCTACGGCTACCCCCCCAAGCCGGCTTGCCTTGCGGTGGATGCTGCCGCTCTGGCCCTCGCCTCGTCGGTGGCTGTTGTTGGTCCCCTTCTTCCCACTCCCTGCCAGCCTCTCTCTGCTGCGGGAACTGGGGTTCTGCAAGTCCCTCTCTGTCTGCAGGGTGCTCTGGCCCCCTTACCAACTGCTGCCCCGCATGTTACCTCCCCCTGCTTGCTATCTCCAGAACTGATTCTCCAGAGCTGCGTGTCTCTCAGCCGCTTGGGGGCGTGGCCCAGGACACCTTCGCTGTGTCCCTCTCTGGGGCCCCTCATTCCAGCCTGGTGATCTCCTCGCTTCTGCCTCATGGGGACTGCTCTGGCTGCCGTTCTGTGACTGTGTTGCCTGCACCACTCCAGTCTGCCGTGGATTCTCCTGCTTCGACCGCAGCACCGCCCCCCGTCGTTCTTCGGGATCCCCAGCCTCACCTTGGCGCTGGCAAGGGAACTGCTTCGCCCTCTGCTTCGTCCGTGGATGGGGTACGCCTCCCGGACTCTTCTCCAGCAGGAACTCCTACCACGCCTCCGCCAGCGGTGCTCCTTCCCTCGGACCCTTCTGTTCGTGACGGATCATGCTCGGGCCCCGTGACATCTGCTGGTCTTGCCCCTTGCCCATTCGAGGGGGCTTCAGTCCAAGAAGTGGTGCTTGGTCCTTCTGCCTCGGAGCTGCCCCTTGCGGTCCCTGCCCTCCAGGCCGCAGCCTTCACCCAGATGGACCGTGTTCCCCACAAGGTTTCCTCCTCGTCTGATGGCTCCAGTTTTGATGCAGTGGTCCCACCTACTGTTCCCTCGGAGCTCCCTCAGCCCTGTTCGTCCACTGTGGTTCTTCAACCTTTTGTATCGGCCACGGTTGCTGCTTCCCGGGTCTCCTCCCCTTTGGTCCTCGGCCTCCCGGCGCCGGATGCTCACCCCCTTGGCGGCCCTTCCCTGCCTCCTGTTGGGCTTAATGCCGCTGCGGTAGCTTGGTCCCCAGGGGCGCAGCCCACCTCCCAGGCGGCTGGCGTTGAAGGGTCCTTGGCTTCCTCCTCTTCTCCGACGGTCGCCCCTCGCCTCTCCTTCGCCCAAGCTCTGAAGAAGAAAATCAACCGGGCACCGCCCGGTCCGATTGTTGTCTCCACCCTGCCTACTGTTCCAATGCGTCCAGCATGCACCTTGCCAACAGCGGGCCTTGGTTCTGGTATCAAGTTACCTCAGCTTCAGGTTCTATCTTTCCCCGGGTTTGAGCCGGCGTCGGGCTTCACAGACTTTGCGACGGCTCATGCGGCCTTCATGGGCAACCCTGTACTGGACCGTTTGCGGATGGGCTCCAGGTCGGAGCGCGACGCCCCACGACATTCTTACCGGCGCTCCAACTCCACTTCCTCTTCGCGCGATCGGCAATGTGTTTTCGAGGACGCTCCTCCTGCTCCCCGTCGCTCACTTCGTCTCCAGTCAGCTTCTGCGGCACTCCTCCAGCCGGTCCACTCCTCCCTCTCCGAGGAGCTCGATCCTGTTGGCTCGGACCGCGACCCTCTTGGCTCGCCAGGTTCCCCGGTCCGTCTGTGCGGAATCCGTTCGGTGTTCTCGTCCGACTCTGAAGGGGTCTTCGATGAAGATTCCTATTTGTAGGGGCTATGTTTCTTCTGTGGGTTCTTGGGCCTTTGTTTCTGCCCTCGCCTGGGTTCTTTTGGGCTTTTTTCGCTTTCTTGGGCCTTTGGCCTTGTACCCTTCTTGCCCCTCTTCGGGCCTCCCCCTTTCCCCCCCTTTGTACCCCTCTTCTTTTACTGCTTTCCTTAATGAAAACACTTGCCTGGCGGTCGGGGTAGTGTGTTCATCTTCTTCCGCAATGAAGGGATAAACCCCCTCCCCTATCTACCACCTTGCAAGGATTGACTTGAGTTAAAAAAAAAGAAGTAAAGAAGAGAGAAAGGAGGGATTTTGACATCTTGAGATGGAGGATGAGTCTTCCAGTCCTGCAAAGAGGAGCAGGCTTAGTAATGGCTTTAAGAGACTTATCGACATCGAGGGCCACCTGAGCGGGAAAATCCAATCACGGGCGGTGAGTTGACACGTTCTTTCACTTCTTCTTCATGAATTCTCCCTTACTTCTTCATTCTCTTTCTTTTTCTTAGCCATGTCCTCTCTTTCCGAGCCCGAGGAAATTTTCTAAATTGCCCTGGCTTTCGAATCTTACTTCCAACATCTCCATCGGCATGAGAGATATTATCATGAAGTGGCATATCCAAGGGCTTGTTGTTCATTCCAAGCATTATGATAAGATTCACTTGGACTGGGCGACTATGGGTGCATTGATAGAGGTCTGGCACCCTCAAACTCACACCTTCATCTTCCCCACCTTTGAAGCAACTATCCTTCTTGAGGAAGCAGAACTCCTGCTTAGTTTGAAAAGGTTCAAGAAGGGCGGAAAGATAAAGATCATGTCCATGCCGAAAAAGGTAACCTCCAAGGAAGTCCTTGGAGGCTTTATGCCCTCCGGAGCTATTAAAGGCTTCCAGACTCAAAGGGGAATCAATTTGTAAAAGCTCATAGAATGGACCATGAATGCCTTGGAAAGATCAGTGGGCGATGAACATTTAGAAGATCTCATGAAAGGATTCACAATCTGTTTGGCAGGAGCTCTCCTATTCCCTTGCACTGACAACTTCGTGGAGGAGGATCAACTGAGTGCAATTTATGGGCTTTGGGAGGGCAAAAGAGTGCATCCCGCTGTAACGCCCCAAGTTTTTCGGATCATTTATCGGGTCAGGATCCGTGGGTCTCAGATCGTTTTGTGAGTCCTGGAGCGCGTTTTGTGGTTTACGCGTGTTTTTGTCCGTCAGACCTACGGAATGCCGTGTAGGGTGAACCGGTGCATTCTCCCACTCCGGGATGGTACCACTGCGTTGTGCGTTTTCTGAGGATCGTGGGGAGCATTTTCCCTATTTTCGGTATTTTTGACATTTTCTGGGTTTTTTTATTAAACCCCCCTTAACCCCTCTCCCTCCCCATTCTCTCTTTCTCACTCTCTCTCATCTCTTTCTCTCCCCCTCTCCCCCGGGCGGCCGACGGTGGTGGAGGAGGGCGAGGCGGCGATGGTGGGAGGTCGAGGAACGTGAGGACGGGTCGAGGATCGAGGCGGTGGAGGCGTGGTGAGCTCGGGCGTGCGGTCGGGTGCTCGGTGAGGGTTTCGTGGGCATTTCTTCGTGGATCAACATATACGGTGCGTCGAATCTTCGGTGAAGGTAGGGGGATGGTTCCCTAACCCGTGTAGTTCATTTCCCTGTGTTTTGTAGGCCGAGGCGAGGCCGAGAGTGGGTTTATTTCGCGTCGGGGGAAAATTCCATGTTTTGTGAGTGTGGCGATTTTCGGCCGATTTGAGGCCCGATCGATGTTTTGATTGCGTATTCGGGGTGTGGGCGTGTCTAGGGATGAGTTCCCCTTGTTTTCCCCTTCGATTGGAATCGAATGGGGCGTGGAATCAACCCCACGGTGGGCTTCGGCCTGTCCGCGGGTGGTGCAGAGGGTGGCCACCTTTGTGGTCGCCCAGCCCCAGTCTGGGTGGCCAGGACTCTGGTCACCCAGGGGGGAGGGCGACCAACAATCTGGCCGCCCTCCTGGGGGGTTGTGGCCTGGGCGGCCATCGCCTTGGCCGCCCAGCCCCCTGGGCGGCTAGGTATGTGGCCGCCCAGCCCAGTGAGTCCGAGGTCACCGTGTTTCGGGGTTTCCTTCGCCCGAGGTGTCCATGTGTGGTACGGATGTGTGGGCAAAGTGTCCGCGTGATTCTCCGTGATTCCGAAAGTACCGTGTTATCCCGAGTTGTGTGCTCGTGTGTTTTGGAGGGTCCGGGTGACCCTGTGTGTGACTTGGGTTCTGTGAGGTACTCGAGTGAGTCCTTACGAGCTAGTGTGTGTGCGGAGGGTCCGTCCTGCACGTCATGAGGTTTCCGGGTTAGTGGGCCATGTTTATGGTCTTGGACTAAGAGTCCAATCTCCCAGCCTGGGGCTGGAGGTCTCTTAAGTATCCCTTTTTGAGGGATGGGTCTCGGCCAGTTGTGAACTACCTCGTGAGTCATCGCATCGTGGTTTTGGACCGAGGGATTAGGCCAGATTGACGGCTTAGTGCTGTCGTGTACAACGGTCTTGACCCTGAGTCTCGTGACTCAAGGACCGTCGTGATTATTAGGTCTAGTGGACTGTCCAATGTCTGGTGGCTTCGAGTCACCTGTTACTTCACGTTACTCACGATGGGTGCGTGCATGGTTTTCTGTGTCCACGTTCTGTGAGCCCCCACTAGTCGTAGCCTTCTTACGGCACGCGTGTGCTGACCCACCCGGGAGTGGTGGAGCGGCTGACCCGAGAGAGTCGGTTGTTAGGCTGGTTACCGTAGGGCCCCCACGCCCAGCTGAGTCTGGGCTCGGGAGAAGAACCAGCTAGAGGACAGGCCTAGGGCGTATTGTCTGAGTGTGCACATGGGGCTGAGGGCTTCGGGCCCGCGCTAACGAGCGCGACCTCAGCTAGTTCTTGTTCGTGGTACTGGTTACTTTAGTGTCTCTGCCTCTACTTGGGGCGTTGTAGCTAGACACAGGGGCACGGTGTAAGACGTCATGGGCCGCATCATGTCTGTTCTTCTGGTGGGCGGTACTCCCGTCACGTGACGTAAGTTGTCGTGTCCCAAGTTTCCATTTCCCGTCTGTGAGATCGGGTTTCGTGTGCAATTTCGGGAGCTTTCCCGTAGTCGAGGTCTGGGGTTTCCGGTGAGCGTCACCGAGAGATTTCCCCTAGACGGCGTTGAGTTCACGACTGCGAGGTCGTGACTGTGTTCCTGACCGTGTGGTTTCGGCTTGGGCCCTTCTGTGAGGGCATGCCTCCACAACAGAGGTGTCGTGGCATTTTCCGAGTAGCGTGGCTAGGGCGGTTCGTGTTCTGGTCGTCTCCCGACCGTGGGATCGGGATGTCGGGTTCGTGGCTTGGTTGTCCCCCTACTGGGAGACTGGGTCATGTTTTCTGGTACAGTAGGAGTAGCTATAGAGCCGAGGTTTTACCGGCCACCGTAGTTACTTTCTTGCTTTCGTAGCTACTGCTTTCCGTGCCACCGTTGTTTCTTAGTTAGGGTTCCGCGGGATCCCTACTGAGCCAGTGATAGGAGGCTCACCCCAGATTTTCAGGTGCGGTGGTTCTTCCTCGGGATTCGAGGGAGTTGCGTGGAGGTTCTTAGTTGCCAGCTCGTCGGGCCGAGTGTTCACTCGGCATTTGGTACGTTCCTTGCCTTGACTATACTTTCTGTTGGACTGGACTCTGTTATAGTTAGATTGTTTATTTTTGTTAATTGTTGAATTATCATGCTTTATTTCTTATTTCCTTGTACCTCCACACTCCTTTCTAGCCCATCCGAGCTCCGGCTCGTGGGCGACGATTCGGGATTCGAATGGTATCGGGTCTTCCTGGTATTCGTATCTTGGGTCGCCACACTCGCCGTCCTTGCTTACCTTTACAGTGGTCTTACGGCTTCCAGCATGGGCAAGCCTCCTTACGGTTGTGTATTTCTCTTAGCTTGCTGGATTGACCTACACTTCAAGTTTGACTGTTGTGAGGGGGCACCTACTGCCTCGGGCATCTTCCAGCAAAGCGCCCTCTACCACATGGCCGATGTGCTAGGCTTTGGTGGTAATGTGGTTAATCGCGTGCCCCGGCTAAAGAAACGCGAAGACTGGTAGACTCACATCAACACCATGGCATAGAACATGTTTACTTGTACGCCAACATGCTTACTTCTGTGTGAACTTCTCATGAGATCTTCCCCTAACGTGGAACTCCAACTCATTGGTGCGACTGAGATTGTTCTTCACAATGCGCACCGGTGTTGTTCTCAAATCGGCCTCCCTCGCCAATCTTTTCCCATGTTATCCGACCTTCCTCCTCTAGGGAGAAGGGAGCTGAGTACGGAAGGAGACGCAAAGGAGGTGAAGGCTATCAAAACATTATGGAAGGCAAGCATTCTAGGGAAGGCGATGTTGCATATAGAGGAAGAGCGTAGGCTGTGGAGAGCTTATGTAACTGAATTAGGGAAATTGAGGCCTATAGTGCCCAGACCTTAATGTAACCTTATTCTTTTAATGAAATAAGCACGGACCCTTGATGCCTTTACGCGTGCTCTCTGCATTCCCCCCTCCTTTTTCCTTTTTTTTGGTCAACACATCTCCAGGACCAGACGCGTACAAAAAAAATTATTTATAGCGCGTCACCATGGGAAGACGCCTACATATTTTCTTTTATATATATATATATATATATATATATATATTATTTTTGTTAGTGAAATTATGAACGCGTCCCTAGGTGTAGACGCTTTCAGTTTTTTTTAATTTTTTATGGTTTTTGTGGATGCGTCTTGGCGCGTTGACGCGTCTATTAGACGTGTCTTCAATCCAGGACGCGCCCTTAACCTGATTTTAAACTTAACCGTTGAGGCCATGCTATGATCCCTCTTCTCTTATCCTTTTTTTTTTTTGCAAATGTAGAAATTGACATGATGCATGTATGGCAATGCAGGTGGTGTGGAGGCCCACCTAGGCATGACCGATGCCGACCATCCTTGGGTCGAGGCGGGCCGAGCTCGTTTCGGGCGGGACCTCTGGGTCCATTGCCTGAACGAGATCAAGCCGCTTCAGCTTATGCTCGTGATGAGGACCCTGGGGTTCGCCCAGGAGTGGCTAGAGGTGGACGTACTGAGCCACATCGGGCGGAAGACCCAAGGAAAGGCGAAGCACGTCGACTGGCGTGTTATCCTTCCCTGCACAGTTCCAGGACTGGCAGTAGGGCGGCGTGCCAGTGGTATCCCACGGGTAGGACAGTATGAACTACCTACGATGTTACCGGGAGACCCACATGGATCGTCTCTAGCTTGGTAGACCATTGGGGGTAAGTATGAAATGAGCGTTGATTTATTTTTATTAATGTGTGCATATGCATGTGACACTAACCTAGATGCTTATGAATGCAGGATGCCCGTAACGCCATCATCATCGACTTGCGGGCTGAGTTGGTGGATGCCAGACGGCAGCTCACCATCACCCGACAGGAGCTAGACATCTTGGTAAGTTTATGCAATGTAAATTTTTTTTTTGCACTTGGATTCCTGATATTCAGCCATTAATTACGGTTGTTCCTTTGTTTCAGCGTGCCCAGCAGGGGGCGACAGCAGGGATGGCCGGGGGAGCCTCTTCTAGCTCCCGGGCTACTCCTCCGGAGGTCACCTACCTCCAGGAGCAGCTCGCCGACGTGGTGGCACGCGCCGAGGAGGCAGAGCATGAGCTCGCAACTCGGGTGAGTGTTGTTTGCAGGATTTGGATTTGATTACATTCTAATTTTCATTGACCTCATGGGGATATGGGACCTGGTAGGTGGCAGAGATTCAGGGTGCGCTAGCTCGCGCGGCCTGGGCCGAGGAGGAGTGCGATGCCCGGACGGCCACCGTGGCTGAGCTGGAGGCGGAGCTGCGACGCCACAATGTCGAGGAGTTGCCCCGAGATGTTGTGGAGCTGAGGATCACCCTCCAGGTGGCGAGGAGAGATGCTGAGAGGGAGAGAGAGGAGAGGGAGAGAGAGAGAGGAGAGGAGGGCTCTAGAGGCCCAGATGGTGAGCTCCGGTTGGGCCTTGGGGTCGCGGAGTAGAGGTCGAGAGAGAGCGAGGAACGGTATCAGAGGGGATGAGAGCGCGCCGCACACCTTCGTCAGTCTGGCTCCTTCTTTATCGGCAGTTACATAGTTTCCTCAGCAGAGGAGCGTCGGGCTGTCGAGGCTGAGCGGGCGCTACGAGGTGAGGCGAGTACCACCTCGCAGAGCTCTAGGAGGCCTCCTAGGGATCCCCGTCCTAGGAGAGAGGAGAGAGATGATTAGGAGGGCGGTGGCGAGAGTTAGAGAGTTACTTGTACACCCACCCCCTCACTTATGATGTACTTGATAGTTTATATATATATATGAAATGATTTCCTTTCGGTCACTTGTTTTGTCTCTTGTGCGTTCCTTCTCTTCTACGCCTCTTCTCTTTTACGCTATTCCCACGTGATATATTTGACAAGATCTCACGCCAAAATGGGGAATCGTGTCTCACCGTGACCATTCTTTTCAACGGGAGTTTACAACCAAATTCAACGATGCCGACTTCTAGCCCTTTTTTTCTGCATGAATGCCCCCCCATTTTTTTATTTGTACTCAAAATTATTTGCAACATGACAATGAGCACATGAAATCTTTAGACTGTATAGGGAACATGCCAACAAGTCACTCCACCAAATCATTTACTCCAAACAAGCGACGAAGTGACACATGAGAGCGAAACGAGGGTGCTCCATCACGAGGGCCACTGCTAGAGATAACAGTGACAGCTCCGGATCGAACCTCTCCTCATCCTATAAGTACCTCCCCTTCTACTCCACTTGAAGACCCGGGGCAGTGGAAGCTGGTTTGAAGAGTAAAAACTTCTAAGAAGGCGAAGGAGTTAGAACTTCTTAAGTCCTAGGATGGAGGGCGAGTCTAGTTTTAGGATGGAGGGTGAATCTTCGCACTCCTCAAGGAGAAGTAGATCCAACAGTAGTTCCAAAAGGCTCTTCGATATGGAAGGGCACCTCAGTGAGAGGACCAAATCGCAGCTCGTAAATGAATCCTTTCATTTCTTCCTTCATCCTTTATTTCCCTTTTTTTTGACAATGCACCCCTTTCTTTTTTTCTTGTGTATGCACAGAGTATGATGAGGTCACACATTTCATGAGAATTGGTGGTGGCCGCATATCAGGGTCTTTCGGACTTCCAGAAAGCTCGGCTAGATGCGATGGGGTTCGGTGCCTTCCTACGGATTGAACCAATTAAGTTGGATCTCGTCCTCATCCAAGCATTGCGCGAAAGATGGGACCCAGTGAGTCGGGCCTTCCTGATGCCCTGGGGGCATATGGTGCCCAGTTTGGAGGATGTGGTCCGAATCACGGGCCTCAAAGTGGATGGCGAGGTGGTGACTGGGGTCACCTACCCTGATTATCGAGAGGGGGCTCAGAGGTTGTTGGGGTTGGACTTAGATGATCGAAAGAACAGGTTAGTAGCCAAGGCGTCTATCATGGAGGCATTGAGACTTACTGTCACTCGTCCACATGATAACGAGTCCTTGGAAGAATTTATGGAGAGAACTGAAAGAGGGTCCCGCGTTGTATATTGCGTGGATGCCAGTAACTGGGAGAGGTCAAATATGGACTTGAGGAGATTCCTTCTCTTCCTACTGGGGACGTTGCTACTGGGTTCCAAAAGAGACGACATCCATTGCCACTTCCAAGGGGCAGATCGAGAGGTGACCGTGAGTGGCTTTACACCATTTCTCCAGGTAGAGTTTTTTTTTAAATGCAACTAATCTATTTCATGAAATGCTAATGACATGTGATGATGCAGCTATGGAGCTACTACTATATCCCGATGGGTAGGGCTCGACAATGGCGTTTAGCGGTGGCGCCACTGGCTCGGCGGTGGCAGCCCATCATGAGCACAACCCCTCTGTCCTACCAACTAATGGCGTTAAGGCGCGAGCTGCAAGAGTTCCTTGCAGCGATGGTATGAATTTTTTATTTTTTTGAATGACTAAGAAGATACATGCATGCTAACGTAGGTGGTTTGGAGACCTTATTCGGGCATGGTTGATGCCGATCAGCCGTGGGTTATAACAAGCCGTGCCCGATTTGGACGGGGCCTTTGGGTCCACTACCTGAATGAAATCGAGCCGCTTCGGCTACGATTGGCCATGAGGACCTTGGGGATTGCCCATGAATGGGAAGATGTGACCGCATCACCTCGCATAGGGAGGAAGACACGCGGGAGGGTAGCCTGTGTTGATTGGCGGGTGCGCTTCCCTGAACAGTATGAAGACTGGCAGTGCGGTGGCATGCTCGTGGAGTCACACATGCAGGATAATGAGGAGTACTTGCGCCTCTATAGGGAGATGTATGCGGAGCGACTCCAGCCTGGGGGGCTTGTGGAGGTGAGTGCAAGATTCCTTTTTTTTTAAAGAAATGCTAACTCATATGTCATGGTTGCAGGATGCCCATGATACCATGATAGCGAACTTGCGAGCTTGCTTGGCAAACACGGAGCAGCATTGGGGTGACACCCATGCAACTTTGAATTCTTTGGTGAGTGTGTATGCAATGCATGCTCTTAATTAAGACCCCAGATTTCTGGTGTTCAACCACTAATTGCAACCTCACGTTGTTATAGCGCACCCAGCTCGATGCAACCTCATCAGCAGTAGGGGCAGATGGTGTCTCATCTAATTTTTAGATCCCCTCCCCAAAAATCAATTTGCTCCACGAGCAACTTGCTCGTGCCATGTAGCGTTCCGCGGAGGAAGAGTTGATGCTTTCTGCACAGATGAGTTTCGCCATTTGAGTCCCATTGTTCATGTTATGCACATTTCTGACAATGGTGGGTATGGCAGACGGGGGAGATGCAGGAGACGCTTGCCCATGTTTCACAAGGGGAGGCTAGGAGAGTAGAGCTAGAGTAGGAATTATGGCACCGTTCAGACGCGGACCTCTCTCAAGATGCCATGGAGCTGAGGATCACTCTTCAGCTAGAGAGGGAAGACAGAGAGAGAGAGAGAGAAAGAGCTAAGAAAGAGAGAGATAGAGAAAAAGAGAGAACCGAGAGGTTGGTAGAGAGAGAGGAGAAGAGGGCCTTGGAGGCCCAACTATTGGAGCTCCACACCTGCCTTAGTATTGCCGAACAATGGCTGAAGGATGGTGAGGAGCGCTATCGAAGGGCACGAGAGCGCGGCTTTCGTGTCAACAATTTCTTTGCTGCCCCCACAGAGCGGCAGCAGAATGTAGAGATCGAGAGGGGAATGCAGGGCGGTAGGTGTAACACTCGAGAATTTTCTAGGAATTTTCCCGGGATTAAATATAATTCCTAAGCAATTTAAAAAGGCTTAAAAAGAATTAAGGATTTATTAAATTCAATTAAAGGCCCTATAGTTACCAAAGGGTTAAGCCCAACTCAAATAGGCCCAAAGACCCAATTCCAAGGCTTTTAGACCCAAGCCCATTAATAGAAACGTAAATTAGATTTAAAATGGGATATATACATCAATTAGAGGATAAATGGGAGATGATACAAAAATTCAAAAATTTCGGATCTTTTGAAGCCTGGCGGTCTATCGCGCGACCGTCAGACCTACCCTAGCAGTCCTGCTATGACCTCTAAGCAACCCCAGTTCTGTGAATGGAAGAAAACGTAAAAAGGTTGGATCTTTGACATCCAAATCTCCATGGATCGAAGTGTGTAGACTTATAATCATGCCTAGGACTCTTGGGGATCGATCCTACAGCTAATTAGGACTCTCAGATCGATCTAATCCTTTAACCCCTAGGAGAACTCTATAAATAGACCCTACCTTCGACTCATGTGAACCCTAATGTTGGCTCGCATATTTCGAAGTTAAGGAGACGTCTACTCAGGTTAGTTCTTTAGAAGAAATTATTCTTCTTAGTTTTATCTAACTACCCTTAAATTTTCGTGCTAGAAGACCCAACCGTTGGAGAGTTAGAGCCTCTGCAAGCCGCTGGATCGCAACAGATTGCACAGGAACTAGTGCGACGGCCTAATGAAGATCAGGAAAATAGAAGCCCTAAACGAGATATTTAGAAGTATTGTCTTTAGAACTTTTTGTTCCCCTTTCTATCTTCTATCTACCCTCCAGTTTTCATAAATTTAGGTCAAGAGGATCGGGAGATAGAAGGGCGAGAAGTTGCTAGTTTGGTACAGAACGTGCAGAACTAGGGCTACCTTCCAGTCAGAAATCCAAAGTCTAGGGAACTAATCAAAGGAATGTTATCTCATGAAAAGGCTAAATTAACGTGTTAGGAACAAAAGCCCTTTCTTTTCTCCTATTTTTATTGATGGCACATGACGAATTTCATGTTTTATTATGACTGCGCATATAGGGTTAACTTAGCATGCATAGTTCATACCTTTAATAATGAAAATAATAAATCATGACTACCCATGCATCTTCATGTCTTAATATGATGTTATCAGGCCTTATTTACCTGTTGGCACATTTTACTATGCATCTATCTACCTTAGATTAGCATATATTTTTGTTTTATAATTGTTTACAGTAGACAGGAAGAAACGGTCTTCCTCAGACCGCCAGAGTTCCTTAGCGGTCCTACGATAGAACACTAGGCCCTATCAAACGGTCCTCAAGTGACCGCTAGGTTTTCTGAGTTATGTATTTATGTTAACTCGAAACATAATGCAGATTAGCCTTATTTAGCGTATGATAAACCTAGATAATTAGACTCTATTCCTACTTAAAGCACTATAGTCATAAACCTGGATATGTTTCATGGTTTCATGCACTTACCCGTTATTTTAAATCTACGTTAGTTTTATGTCAAAACAATATACTCTTGTATTAAATGCATATTTTAAAGTGATAGATGAACTTGTTTCACTATTGATTGATCGCTATTTTATCACGATCCTTCTTATCTAGAGTCTTTTCTTAAGTACATGACACGTATTCTGATACGATGTCATTAGATACACTTTGCACATTAAGCACACAATCTTGGACTTGTGATCCTCTCCGTTGGATATTCCTTCCACTGGACTAGGTGATCTTATTTCAAGGCCTTCATAAGACTCTATGAGCCTGGGATTCTCACTAGGACGCCGAGCTGGTTGTACCCTAAAAACCCAAGTGTCTAGAAGGCACTTTACATGTGTTTTATGTGTTCTGGACCTTAGCGGCCTGAT
Source organism: Amorphophallus konjac (assembly GCA_022559845.1). Lineage (NCBI taxonomy): Eukaryota > Viridiplantae > Streptophyta > Magnoliopsida > Alismatales > Araceae > Amorphophallus > Amorphophallus konjac. The sequence goes on along the minus strand of CM040126.1, from coordinate 380,199,385 downwards.
GGACGACCGCCATAGGTACCTAGCGGCCATTTACCTGACCGCTAAAGACCCCAAGCGGCCCTGCCATGACCGCAAGGCTCTAGAAGGTTTCATTGCGTCGACACTTTCCTTCTTCATGCGTCGACTCTGTCCATAAATCGGTCTGGACATGACGTCATGAGTCTCTAAACGGTCCCGTAAACGACTGCTTTATCCCTGACTCTGTCTAACCCGAGGTTTGACCTTTGGGTTGGGTTTTATAAGTTCCTAGATGATCTAATGATTGCTTGGAACTTAACACTTGTCAAATAAGGTATTAATAACTTATGGAAAGTAAAGAATATGTCGTTATGTTGTCAATTTTTCTTCATGGCATAACCTTGTTCTAAGTCCATTTTGAACTCTCATATTCTTATTTAGTGCATTTCTTACCTTGATATTTGCTATCATGAAACTATAGTTTGAACTTGTTACATTATTGGCCATATTTATATTTCTCGTGGAAGTAGCTTCATTTATAACTTGAAGATGTAAGAGCGGGCACGGACAGTGTCCAAGGACTCCACTCTAGTCCCCTCGGCAGATAGCCGGAAACATACTATAAACTATGGGGTATGATGAACACTGGCGTCACATTGTGCCGGGAGTACTTTTTTTATAAACGGGTGAAATCCATGAATTCTCACGAGGCAATCTTGTAAAATTACAAGCTTGCTAGTACATTCTCGTTACATGACTTTCTAGTGCATAGCCTTTATGGTTATGAAAAAGTACATTCTTGTTCATGAAAGGTCAAACTTACATTCTTGTTATATTCTTGCTAAATCATATTTCTAGTCTTCTCATATCTCACCTTGATCATATCATGTTACTTGTGTTACTTTGGTTTTACACCACATGTTTTACCATATTTCATTTACCTTTACTCAAGAGCTAAAATGTTAATTACTTAAATATTACCTTCATGTTGATACGAAGATACCTACTGGGCATGTGTGCTCATTCCCTACTTTTTCAATCTTTTTCAGGAAATTCTAGCGGATCGGATTCAGACTATTCAAGTGATGGATTCGAGAGTGATTAAAGAAGGGGCGAAGCCTTAGATTGTCATTAGTTGATAGTCAAGAGTCTTTATGTAATTTTCTATTTTTATTGAGTCTAGTTAGTCCAAGAGTCAAGGGTCATCTTGTGTACTTTTGATCATTATTTAAATAAAGCAAAGATTTTGTCCAAATATTGTGCATTCATTTCTTATGTGTGAATGTGTTAGCGCTCTGATTATATTGCTCGCTTGAGGCGTACTAGCCGACTGTTCACATTTCCCGAATATCTTCCGTTGTATATAAATCTCGAGACGTGACAGTTAAAGTGGTATCAGAGCCTAGGTCTAAGGACATACTTATTCCTTGGAAAACGTCACGTCATAGGTTAAGTCTAAGTCTTAAGGACCCACACTTATGAATTAAGGAAAATAATTTCCCACCTATGTGAGATTTGGGTAGAACCCGGGATGAGATAGTAATTAGGAATTATCTCTAACATCAACCCCCACCAATTCCATTAGAATTGACAAATTTATTACTCTTCTCAGGTACGTCATTCTTACAATAGCTCACCGTGTTGATTGGGATGGAATGCAACAAACTGTTATGGGTCTCACCCCGGCCTTGCAAAATATGGCCCAAGCCGGCGCAAGGCCTGGTGCTGGTGATCTGCACCGTAACTTCTGGAGTCTAAACCCTCCGTGATTTTCTGGTTCTTCCAACCCAGATGAAGCTGAAAACTTGATAGATGAAATGAACCGTATATTCGAGGTCATGCAATCTGCCGACCAAGAGAAGGTTCGTCTCACCACGTTCCAACTTAACAAGGATGCGCGTACTTGGTGGAAGTCCATTCCGGCATCGTCGAAAAATGCACCACACACTTGGGAGGGATTTCTCACCCTCTTCCGAGCAAAGTACTTCTCCGAACATGTCAAGGAGACGAAGGCGGCAGAATTCGCTTCGCTACATCAAGGCATGATGACGGTGGTGGAATATGAATTACAATTCTCTCGCTTAGCACCCTATGCTTAGCATTTAGTAAGCACGGATCTTCTACAAGCAAATCGCTTCATGGACGGGATGCGGCCTATCTTCATCCAGCAACTTGGCCCACAAAATATTCAGAATTATGCCGAGATGGTCCAACAGGCACACTTGTGTGAACGGACCTTGAAGAAGGTCGATAAACTCAAAAGCAAAGGGGAGGAGCCAAGCTGAAAGTTTGATCGGCGATGAAGAAAAGAGAAAAAATTCAGCATCACTTACAACTCTCGGGAGAACAAAAAGAGATCTCGGAATGGGAACGGCAAGGACGATCGCAGGAACAAGAAGGCTAAAGAAGAAGATAAGCAAGTTATGGCAGCTTGCTCTTTTTGCGAGAAGTTCGGCCACTCAGCCGAAGAATGCTGGAAACGCCTAGGGGCGTGTTTGCGATGTGGTAGCCGAGAGCACCGCATGCCGGATTGTCCCCTCATGAAGGATCAATCTTCCAACAGTGGACGCAAGCGACAGGCTCGTCTTAACGCTGTTATGGATGATGATGAAGCACCCAAGGATGATGGGCTAATGGAAGGTATCATTCAAATCTATTCCCGTCCTACATTCGTGTTATTTGATACTGGTGCTTCTCATTCCTTTATATCTACTACTTTCGTAAAAACCTTGCCAGTTTCATCAGTTCATCTACCTTCGGACCTAGCTATCACTACACCCTTAGGTCCCGGAACTAAACTTACAACCCACTACCCCGATAGTGAAGTAATAGTAGAAGGTCATAACCTTCCTGTGAACCTCGTATGCCTTAACATGGAAGGCAACGATCCTATCCTAGGTGTAGATTGGCTAGTAGACCACAACGCCTATATAAATTGTCACAATAGGAGAATCTCTTTTCAGAAACCAGGTCTTCTGCGATTTTCCTTCATTGGTGTCAAATACCGGAAGCATCCTACCATTATTTCATCCCTTCACGCTTACAAACTCATTTCGTAAGGATGTAAAGCTTTTCTTTCCTTCGTAATCATTAATGAGCCCAAGGAGATCATCTTAGAAGATATTCCCATTGTGAATGAGTTTCCCGATGTGTTCCCATCGGACTTACCCGGTTTACCACCCGAAAGGGAAGTAAAGTTCTCCATTGAACTCTTTCCTGGAGCAGCACATGTTTCAATAGCTCCCTACAGGATGTCGCCTACAGAACTCAAGGAATTGAATAAGCAACTTCAAGAGTTATTAGACAAGGGCTTCATTCGACCTAGCACATCCCCTTGGGGTGCGCCAGTTTTATTTGTCAAGAAGAATGATGGATCCCTCAGGCTATGTATCGACTACCGGCGACTAAATCAACTCACTATCAAGAACAAATATCCGTTACCACGTATCGATGAGCTATTCGATCAAATTTCGAGAGCAGAATATTTCTCCAAGATAGACCTCAGGTCAGGTTATCATCAGCTCAGGATCAAAGATGAAGACATATACAAGACTGATGTCCAAAGTAGATATGGGCACTATGAATTCGTGGTAATGCCATTCGGGATAACTAATGCCCCGGCAGCATTTATACAACTTATGAATAATATCTTCAGGCCTTATCTCGACTGATTTGTGGTCGTCTTCATTGATGATATTATGATATACTCCAAGACGAATGAGGAACATGAGGAACACTTAAGAATAGCCTTGCAAACCCTAAGAGAGCATTAACTCTACACAAAGCTTAGCAAGTGTGAGTTCTGGCTAAAGGAGGTCTCTTTCCGTGGCTATATTATTTCAAAAGAAGGTATCGCTGTCGATCCTTCTAAGGTAGAAGCTGTTAAGGATTGGAGCCGGCCGACGACCGTGTCAGAAGTTAGAAGTTTTCTGGGTCTGGCTGGTTATTATAGGTGATTCATTAAGGATTTCTCTAAAATCACCGTCCCTTTTACTAGACTTACAAGAAAGGAGAACCCTTTTATATGGTCAAAGGATTGCGAAGAAAGTTTCCTAACTCTGAAAGATCATCTCACTACAGCCCCTATCTTGGCACTACATGTTGAAGGTGGTGGTTTTGAAGTCTATACCGATGCATCTGGCATTCGCCTGGGATGCGTTTGATGGGGGCATCCCTCGCCCTTCACATTTTCCACAGCTTCGATTGCTCGCCAACATAGCTCCATTGTGTCCATCATATTTTTCTGAGTCAAGTGATGTAATTTTCATATTTTATTTGAGTCATATCATTATAATTTTCCTTTTATTTGAGTCTAGTACCTAGGTTAATGAGTTATCTACCTAAGTTAAGTGTCATAGGGTTGATTAGATTAGTTAATGGGCCCAATTCATTGGGCTTGGCCCAAGGGCACCCCCCCTTCCCCTTGGTTATTTGTCAATGCTCCAAAAGTCAGGGTCTTATTATAAGTTGTGGTATCCCTATAAATAGGACCCCACTCTCTCCATTTTGAAAATCAATCAATGAATGAAAAAAAAAATAAAGAGTGTTTGAGTCCCAGAAATTATCTTTATTGGAGAGAATCCAATTGAGTGGGTGAGAAACCCCTCCCTCCCCTATCTCTCTCTCCCTTTCTCTCTCTCTTTCTCTCTCCCAAGAGAGAAGGGCGCCCCCCTACTCTCTCTCCTCCCTTCCCAACCACCTCCACCCTCCCACCTACCTCCATTAAGTCCTCTTCAACTTCCCACACCCCACATTAATCCACCCCTAGTCCCAATAGAGAACCCCCAATCCCCAATCCCCAATCCCCACTCCACCCTCCAACCACCAACCACCCCTCTTCCCTTCCCAACCCAACCTTCTCCCTTCCCCACACAATCTCCCAACCCCAAGAGAGTTTTGAATTTTAAAATTTCCCCCCATTTCCAGCCCTAGGGCGCCCCAAGCCCTCTCCCTTTGGGCTTGTTGCCCCCCCCATCCTCCATCCCCATTCAACTTGGAGCATCTTCCACCTTCCCTTCCCACCTCCATCTAGTGTAGAGAAACAGCCACCTACCTGCGCCCCTCCCCTCTCCAACCCCTCTAATCTCACCATATCTCCCCTTCCATACCTCTTCCCACATTCCCCTCCCACCACTCATCATATCCCCTTCACCATTCAACCACTTCTTCTTCTCATTTCGTGGTCATTTGGGATCTACATCGGCGAACCAGTTCTTAGCTGAAGACCTACAGAAGATCAGCAGCTTGCAGAGGTGACCACGGCTTCCTCCAGACGTTCCTAAGAGCTCAAGAGGCATCGTTGGAAGCATCTCCCAGTCGACTTCGCAACGGCGGTGGTCTCATCACGTTCTAAGTTCGGGGCTGTTTGGAGCAGTCGATCTTCCCCAACTGCGCATCTCCTCCCTAAAGAGCAATCTGAAGCTGACTCCTGAAGCTACCACGACCACTCTCTGGCAGATATGGAGGCGAGGCTTTTCCGGGATCTTCTTCGACAACTCTACTTCTAGAATCAAGAAGCGGAGCTCTGTTTGGCGCCCGGAATCAAGAGTTCTCATTTTCTTCTTCCTGGTGCGCGGTTCTGCTTCCTATCAGTCTGCTACGACCCCCCCCCCTCATTGTTCAAGTTCTACCAGTCTACTCCAACAACATTTGGCATCCCCGTTGGTCTTATTTCGAAGAGGACTCATCGACGGTTCTGACGACTCTGATGGCACCTGATTCTGAGCTCTGGAGCACTTGTGGCAACCTCTTCTTCCTGCTGTTGTGAACCTGAAGCAGTCAGAACTGTAGGCCTGCCTCCCTGTTTGAGCCTCTGCCCGACCAGCCACCGGCAACCAAAGAAATCACAAAAATTCTGGCGTCATCCTGATCCAGCTACAAAGAATTTCCAACTGGTTTTGTCATAAAAAAAAATCTGGAGTGGCCGCAGCGTCAAGATAACCAACTGACTGTCCAGAAGAGCAGAGAGTGGTCGGAATCGGCATCGGCTCCCTTTCTTTGCTTCTAGCTTAATTTTCCCCCTCTTGCTTGGCCGGCTGAAGGCCCCTCCCTGTGTGGAGGTAGTGTTTGGGTGTAGTCATTGGCTTCCCTTCCCCAAGATCCCCCCCTTGCATGGGGCGTAGTGCATGTAATCTGAAATTTCAAGTGGAAGCTTCTCCGGCGCGGCGTGCGGGTAAGCCCAAGCTTCCTCGCTCGCCCTCATCTCCGGCCGGGATCGGTGTCTTCACACCGATCAGGTGAGACACTGAACACTTCTCTTTGTTGGATTCCCTTGCTTAATTAGTATTGCATCTTAGTGCCGTCGGCGATAAGAGAGTGCCCGAACCCGAATTTGCTTATAATTGAGTGACTACCGCGGGTGAGTTGTGAGAGTGACCCTTCAACCCATGCCTTCGGCGTGCTGACCGCCCGTGAATTTGAGCAACCCCTGGCCCTTAGGGGTCCTCCCCAAGCCAGCCATACCCTTGGAAACTTCCAGTCCAACCCCGGACCCTCACCCCATTACCGGTCCACCTACGGACCCAAGTGTGACAAACGCGAGTGAGTCCGCTTGTGTGACATTGCCAAGTCGTTGCGTTGCTTACAATTTAGGTCCTAGTTTATGTCACATCAATTGGTATCAAAGCAAGTCATTGACTTATCTCTACAAGTCAAGTCCTAGGGCACGCTTGCATTGGAGTCATCATCAGTCCGACCATTGCATTTATCTCCCCCCCCCCCCCCGATCTTCATGGCCACTTCCTACTTAACCTACTCGCCACCCATGGACTTCATTCTAGATGATGATATTACCTTTGACGGATCACATTCTAGTGATTATGATCGGTGGGAGGCTACCATGGAAAGAGATTTTGAAAAGACTTGGGTATATGGACCCGCAAGAGTCCGCAAGGCCATGGGACGATTTCGGGGTCAAGCCAAGAGTAAGTGGGAACACATAGAGGGATTAAGAAGGGTTAGGAGACAAGAGCCCATTTCTTCATGGGATGATATGAAGGAAGAACTTAGGAAGATCTACATCCCCAAATATTCCTACCCCTCCTACTCAAACACCCCTAGCCCGAGGAGCACTACCACTCCTCCATCCCCACCCGGCCAACTTGAGACCACCTTTAGGCCTCTACCCCCACCACTCCCAACAAATCCCCTCTCAACCATCACCGCTACACTCCGCCACCAAATCTTATCCCTTAGGACCAAATAATCCAAGCATCCACCTCCCCACCTAACCCCATGAGGGTCCCCACACCCCAACCAAAACCCCCTTCCACAAACCTCACTATCCAAACCCAATTAGCCCCCACTTCCACCCCTCCACAACCGGCCGATCCTAAGGGGAAGAGACCCCTAACTGACCCGGTTTCCCCAATAAGGACCACCACTACCCCTCCATTTTTCCCTATAAGGGACACTCCCCCCAAGATCGACCAACCCAAGCCACCCCAACCAACCCATCTCCCACTCCCTCCCCCAAAACTCCCATGTCCTAGTCCCCCACTACTTCCCCTCCCTATCCCAAACCAAGTTTCCCTTTACCTTCCACCCCGGGTGCGCCATGCACCAACCCTCATCACCATACCACCAAAAGACCCTCTCACCTCCTTAGAGGAGGAACCCATACCCGACCCCATAGTGGTGAACACTCCGGACCCTATCCCTACCACGGAGACCACCCATGACCAAGTAGAAGAAGAAACATCACATGGTGACCTTCACCTTACACCACCCTCTCTAGTTAGGGCCAAACTCATCTTAGGGGAACCCCTTATTAGTTGGCTAAAGAAGAGCCCAATAAGAGAGATCACGGCCCACGATTTCCCTCCCATAAAGGAAAACCTTCCCATAGTGCACATCTCCTCCTATCACACCATAATCCAAACATCCTACCAAGTGGAAACCTTAGAGGACCTTCTCAAGGGCTTAGCTTGGCAATTTGAGTTGACCGGCTTGTTGACCCCCATGGCCCACCAATCTAGGAGCCTTGACCTCCTACACCTTTGTGTCGGGTCTATCACCTCGGTTTGCACCATTGGTTGCTACACTAGCGACCTCCTTCTATTCCTCCCCACACCCGATGAGCCCGACCTTCTCCTCAATTTGGAGCTTCTTATATCGGGTGGAAAGTCAAGCCCTCCCCTCATGGCCGACCCACCCACAAAGAACTTCGGCCCAATTGTCTCATTAGAGGAGGATGACCCACCACCATTTGAGGATCTTGAGGACATAGGGCCCCTCCCCCTCGATAACCCTTTTTATGATCCCTTTGATCCCTTCCAATGGGGGTCAAAGAACCCATGGGACCCAACCACCTTATCCACCACCCACCTTTCCCTATCCCAACCCACCATGTTTGACCCAATCCACCCCATCCTAGACCCGGGTTACACCTTGGGAGCCATGACCTTGGGCCACATATCCCTAGGTAATAAGGTTGTGCCCCACCCCATGATGACCACCTTCTTAGATCCATTCGATCCTTTCCAATGGGAGTTCAAAGGTTGTCCCACACCTATACACATGGAAGTCACCTTTGGGAAAAGCATGCATGTGTCTAGGCTTACCACACCACTTGGCATGAACACTATGTTGGGTCCATTCATTCATATCACCCACATGTCAAGTAGAAAGCATGAGTGGTCCAAATTCGGATGTAATGGTCCACCTTCACTCATCATGAGTCTTAAGCATGATAGGAGCATTCTTGGATGTCCGGGTCCCCCGGCATTTGTCACCCCCATGCATGACCGGATCACCTACGGATGCCCCGGCCCTCCAACCTTTGTTAGAGAGTCCATGCATGATAGGGCCACATTTGGTTGCCCCGGCCCACCAAGGCTCATCAAGGTCCATATGGCATCATGGCATGATAGGTCCATCTATGGATGTCCTGGTCCACCTTTATCCACACACATTTTCACACACCCACCGCCCCGTAATGCATGTCATGTGCATCCAAGCAAGCATTCAGCAACGAGCGGTGAGGTTCATAATGAGCGGGCAAAAACTCACGAGTGCCACTTTGGATTCCAAGTAGGCAACCCTACGATGGTGGCTTTGGAATGGCTCTATCTTAGGGTCACCTCCAAATCGAGGGCACGAGGACTTGGACCTTCCATGTTCCGAGTGGCTTTGGCAACCTGGCTTACGGGTTGGATTTACCGATGGGATTTTGGGATATACCCCACTTTTCACGTGGCGGATCTAGCACCCTCTAAGGGCACCGCGGTGGATCCCAGTGAGCACCTACAGTCTACCCCCATCTTTGTGAGTGACACCCTCGGAGAGCTTCCACATATCAGCTTGAGAGTCCGACGTGTGCACACGGAGGTAATACTGGGCAAGCAAGGTACTATCGCCGGCAAGAGGGTGTGCCCGAGCCACCTTGAGAGGATGAAGAGCAGTCCCCCAGCTAAGGACGCGAGGTTGAGTTTGGAGGTTGTGGCTCACCCAGAGCTGCATTGGAGGACCTCTTCCCGGCGGACCCATGCTCGACGGAGTCGAGTTCTTCGCACCCCGGGGGTATGATGGGGGCATCTCTCGCCCTTCACATTTTCAACAGCTTCGATTGCTCGCCAACATAGCTCCATTGTGTCCATCATATTTTTCTGAGTCAAGTCATGTAATTTTCATATTTTATTTGAGTCATATCATTGTAATTTTCCTTTTATTTGAGTCTAGTACCTAGGTTAATGAGTCATCTACCTAAGTTAAGTGTCATAGGGTTGATTAGATTAGTTAATGGGCCCAATTCATTGGGCTAGGCCCAAGGGCGCCCCCCCTTCCCCTTGGTTATTTGTCAATGCTCAAAAGTCAGGGTCTTATTGTAAGTTGTGGGATCCCTATAAATAGGACCCCACTCTCTCCATTTTGAATCAATCAATGAATGAAAAAAAATAAAGAGTGTTTGAGTCCCAGAAATTATCTTTATTGGAGAGAATCCAATTGAGTGGGTGAGAAGCCCCTCCTCCCCTATCTCTCTCTCTCTCTCTCTCTCTCTCTCTCTCTCTTTCTCTCCCAAGAGAGAGGGCCCCCCTACTCTCTCTCCTCCCTTCCCAACCACCTCCACCCTCCCACCTACCTCCATTAAGTCCTCTCCAACTTCCCACACCCCACATTAATCCACCCCTAGTCCCAATAGAGAACCCCCAATCCCCACTCCACCCTCCAACCACCAACCACCCCTCTTCCCTTCCCAACCCAACCTTCTCCTTCCCCACACAAGCTCCCAGTCCCCAAGAGAGTTTTCAATTTGAAAATTTCTCCCCATTTCCAGCCCTAGGGCGCCCCCAAGCACCACCTCTTAGGTCTGGTCGCCCCCCTCCTTCCCCCCCCCCCCCATTCCATTCTACCTAGAACATCTACCACCCTCCACCCCCTCTCCACCTTGGCTGAAACCTGCAAGTCCCTGCGCCCTCCCCCTTCCCCAGATCCTCTACCACCCCCTAGCCACCCTCCATACCACCCCCCCTCATCCTCCATCCCCATTCAACTTGGAGCATCTTCCACCTTCCCTTCCCACCTCCATCTAGTGTAGAGAACCAGCCACCTACCTGCGTCTTTCCCCTCTCCAACCCCTCTAATCTCACCATATCTCCCCTTCCATACCTCTTCCCACATTCCCCTCCCACCACTCATCATATCCCCTTCACCATTCAACCACTTCTTCTTCTCATTTCGTGGTCATTTGGGATCTACATCGGCGAACCAGTTCTCAGCTGAAGACCTGCAGAAGATCAGCAACTTGCAGAGGCGACCACGGCTTCCTCCGGACGTTCCTAAGGGCTCAAGAGGCATTGTTGGAAGCATCTCCCAGTCGACTTCGCAACAGTGGTGGTCTCATCACGTTCTGAGTTCGGGGCTGTTTGGAGCAGTCGATCTTCCCCGACTGCGCATCTCCTCCCTGAAGAGCAACCTGAAGCTGACTCCTGAAGCTACCACAACCAATCTCTTGAAGATCTGGAGGCGAGGCTTGGCCGATAGCTTCTTCAAAAAGTCTACTTCCAGAATCAAGAAGCGGAGCTCTGTTTGGCGCCCGGAATCAAGAGTTCTCATTTTCTTCCTTCTGGTGCGCGGTTCTGCTTCCTATCAGTCTGCTCCGACCCCCCTCATTATTCGAGTTCTACCAGTCTACTCCGACAACATTTGGCATCCCCGTTGGTCTTGTTTCTAAGAGGACTCATCGACGGTTCTGACGACTTTGGCAACACCTGATTCTGAGCTCTGGAGGGCTCGTGGCAACCTCTTCTTCCTGCTGTTGTGAACCTGAAGCAGTCAGAACTGTAGGCCTACCTCCCTGTTTGAGCCTCTGCCCGACCACCCACTGGCGACCAAAGAAATCAGAAAAATTCTGGCGTCATCCTGATCCAGCTACAAAGAATTTCCAACTAGTTTCATCATCAACAAAAATCTGGAGTGGCCGCAGCGTCAAGATAACCAACTGCCTATCCAGAAGCGCAGAGAGTGGTTGAAATCGGCATCGGCTCACTTTCTTTGCTTCTAGCTTGATTTTTCCCCTCTTGCTTGGCCGGCTGAAGGCCCCTCCCTGTGTGGAGGTAGTGTTTGGGTGTATTCATTGGCTTCCCTTTCCCAAGATCCCCCCCTTGCATGGGGTGTAGTGCATGTAATCTGAAATTTCAGGTGGAAGCTTCTCCGGCGCGGCGTGCGGGTAAGCCCACGCTTCCTCGCTCGCCCTCGTCTCCGGCCGGGATCGGTGTCTTCACACCGATCAGGTGAGCCACTGAACACTTCTCTTTGCTGGATTCCCTTGCTTAATTAGTATTGCATCTTAGTGCCGTCGGCGATAAGAGAGTGCCCGAACCTGAATTTGCTTATAATTGAGTGACTACCGCGGGTGAGTTGTGAGAGTGACCCTTCAACCCATGCCTTCAGCGTGCTGACCGCCCATGAATTTGAGCAACCCCTGGCCCTTAGGGGTCCTCCCCAAGCCAGCCATACCCTTGGAAACTTCCGGTCCAACCCCGGACCCTCACCCCATTACCGGTCCACCTACGGACCCGAGTGTGACAAACGCGAGTGAGTCCGCTTGTGTGACATTGCCAAGTCGTTGCGTTGCTTGCAATTTAGGTCCTAGTTTGTGTCACATCAGCGTTCTTATGCAAAATGGAAAGGTATTTTCTATTCATCAAGGCAGTTAAAGCGTCATGAAGACAACTACCCTGTGCATGATCTGGAACTAGCTGCGGTTATATTCGCCTTGAAAATTTGGCACCATTATCTCTATGGGGAGAAGTTCACTATATTTTCATATCACAAAAGTATGAAATATGTAGAGGGCGATTTCTGTAGCCCATCTAAAAGCAGCTGAACTAGGTCCATCAGGACCAAACGAGGCCCAGCTCATTCCAAGTGACAGCCCCGTAGGGCCCACTTAGAATAAATAGCCCAATAAGTTCACTCGGGATCACACCCTTCCTCGGCGGCCCTTAGGCTCGGAAGGCCCGAGCGTCGGTTAGAATGGAGGAAGACCCATGCTCGAGTTATCCCCTCACCGGGATAGAGGCAAGCGCTCAGCGCCCACTCCGACCTATCTTCATCCGAGCTATGCCTATCACCCGGACAGGGTTGGCGCCCTTCATGCTTGGGTCTAACCGACGATTATTTATCCACGCTGCCGTTGAGAGCCCTTTATGAGCAGGAGTTTATGAGAATAAGGGACCCATGATCCCTCAAGGCTATAAAGATCTCACGATGAGGACGTAAAGATCTCACGTTGAGGACGTAACGCCCGCCTGAAACCCCTCAGCTTACAGGACTCATAAAGCCAGTGCACTATATAAACCTGGGACTCCCTCCAATGAAAGGTAAGGGCAATACACGCCTAAAACTCCCTAAGCAGGAACCACTTCACCACCTTGGTGTAGGGGGATCTCATGAACCTCTTTCTACCTCCCTTCATATCTTCTACCATTGCTCTACTGACTTAAGCATCGGAGGGTTTTCCCCAGGGAACTTTCCCTGGGCCGCCTGATCCTTTTCCCTTTCTTTACAGTTCACTATTCGGTGCTCATCCTCCCAGCTCAGGAGCCGCGCGAGATCACGCCCCTTCATCTGGCGCCGTCTGTGGGAAACGACCGAAGAGCTAGTATGGTGCGAAGAAGTTCAGGGAGGAGGTCCGCCAGCGATAGGGGAAAGGCCATGGCGGCGGCGGGAGAAGGCCCCTCCCAAGCCTCACAAAATCCCCCCTCCAATGCCAACACTCCCGCCGACGGACCGCCCCTTCCCGCCGCGGCAGTAGGGCTATCGCTTAACGGCGGCGCTGACGCTTTCCAGGCCCTCAACGTGAAACTGGATGTCCTCGTGGAACTCATGAGGACTCAGGCGGCCAGGGATGGAAGGTCACGTGCCCCTCAGGAGAGCCCCCCCTGCCCGCGAGAACGTGTCCCAGCACACTGCCGGAGGTCGCTTCACCCTCCGAGGGCAGCAGCTTATCCTCAACACGACAGGAGGACCTTCACAAGCCCCCCCTCCGGAGCAAGAGGCCTCCTTCACACCGAAACGGGGGAAACCTGGGGCACGCCGTCCACACCCAGAGGCCGAAGTCCCCAGGGAGCGCCAGGACAGCCTGCCATCATGCCCCCTTAGCCCCACAGCGCAACAACAGCCGGAGTTATCCCTCCGTCTACGAGAGTTTAAGAGGCGCTTCACAGCGCAGGAGCGCGCCTTACAAGCCTTGCCGAAGACCTTTCCGCTAGAGGATGAGGAGAGATCCCCATTCTCCGATTATATCTTGAAGGTAGAGGTATCTCCCAGAACCTCCATCCCGACCTTCAAGCCTTACGACGGCCAAGGCGACCCGGCCGACCACTTCGACAGCTTCGACGCCCTGATGACCCTTCACGGGGCGTCCGACGCCATCAAATGCCGAGCCTTCATGACCACCCTGGTCCAAGGCGCCCAAGCATGGTTCCGAGCCCTTACCCCCGGATCCATTCGGGACTTCAAGCAGTTTGGGAGAGTATTCAAGGAGAGTTTTACCGGTAGCGGCCCCCCGAGGTCGGTAGCAGGGCTTTTGGCACTCAAACAGGATGGGAGAGACTCTGGGCTTACATCAACCGATTCAAATCGGAAGCCCTGAGAATCTCCCACCTGGATGTAGCCTCAGCCATAACCGCGCTAACTGGAGGCACCGGGGATGAGAACCTCCGCCGCGAACTTGTTCTCCACCCTCCCTCGACCCTTGCCGAGCTAGTGACTCTGGCCTTACGCCATGCTGAGTGTGAAGAAGTTCTCAACGCATGCCGAGGCGCAACCGGCTCGGGTCGGGAGGGGGAAAAGAAGCGAGCACCCGAGTCAAGCTCGGGCCAAGGAAAGAGACGGTACCGAGACGGGGAGCACAAAGAACCATCCCGGAAGTACGAGCGGTACACTCCCTTAACCGCTCCAGTATACGAGATATATGAAGGCATCAAAGGCTCAGGCCTTCTCCGCCAACCCGAGCCAATGAGGTCGAAAAGCCGCAATCGCAGCAAGCATTGCCTGTTCCACAGTGACCACGGGCATCACACCGACGATTGCCACCAGCTCCAGGATGAGATCGAGCACCTCGTCCGCCAGGGACACCTATCCTGGTTCATGGCCGGGCATGAGGAAGACTGAGGTGCCCCAGAGCAAATCAACAACGCTCCTCGCGGGGTCCATATCAACGTCATCACCGGAGGAGCTGCATCAGGAGGAGATAGTGGCCGAGGAAGGAAGCGTCATGCTGAGCGGGCGAGTCGAGCCAGCGAGCCTCCCAAGGCCCCGCCAAGTGAGCCTCAGGTCATAGTCTTCTCCGACCGAGACCTGGAAGGGCTGACCACCCCGCATGACGACGCCCTAGTCATATCAGCCACGATAAACCATTGTAACGTAGACAGGATTCTAGTTGACAATGGAAGTGCCCCCGATGTATTATCTTATGAATGTTTCCTTAAGATGGGGGAGGATCTGTCTAAACTCTGCCCGATCCGAACCCCCATGTGCGGGTTCAATGGCCAGGCCACTTATCCCGAGGGAGCCCTAAGCTTGCCAGTTACTCTTGGCACCCCACCCAAGACCGTTACGGTTATGGCAGACTTCATAGTGATCAAGGGTATGATAGCATACAATGCAATCTTCGGCGGAGGAATCCTTAGCCGAACGAAAGCAGTGCCTTCTACCTATCATCAAAAGATGAAGTTCCCCACCAAAAATGGGTTGGGGGAAGTCCGAGGCAACCATGCCATGGCCAAAAGGTGCTACAATATCTCGGTTGAAGCCACAAGGCCGGACGGGAAGAACAAGGGCCCCCGGGAAGTCGAGGAAAAATCCACAACCGCCGAGCCTGGAGGCAAATTGCTAGCAGTTTTCCTAAACGACGACCCAACCCTGGGAGTAAAGATTGGAGCCGACCTAACGTCTGAAGTCCAACAGCAATACAAAGAGTTTCTTTCCGTGTACATCCGAATCTTTGCATGGTCTGATGATCAACTCCCTGGGATACCAGAGGAGACGGTAATGCATAAGCTCAACCTCGATCCAACCATCAAAGCCGTACAACAACGCAGGAGGAAGCACGCGCCAGAAAAGCAGGCAATCATCAAGGAGCAAGTCACCAAGGGAGAAAAGGCTGGTCTTTTTAGACCGGTCATGTACCCGACATGATTGGCTAACGTCGTCCTGGTGCCAAAAGCTTCGGGAAAGTGGCGAATGTGCGTGGACTTCACCGAATTGAACAAGAGTACTCCAAAGGACTGTTATCCATTACCGAGCTTCGACCAACTGGTTGACTCAACCTCGGGCAACGAGATACTCAGCTTCCTAGACGCCTATTCAGGTTACCATCAGATCAGAATGAATCCAGAAGACATCGAGAAGACTGCCTTTATCACCAACTTCGGCGTGTACTGCTACACCCGGATGCCTTTCGGGTTGAAGAACGCTGGAGCCACATACCAGAGGCTGGTCAATCATATGTTCGAGGGACAGCTCGGTCGGAACGTCGAGGCCTATATTGACGACATGCTCGTGAAGACCCCCAAGGTCGAGGACCACTTCGCCGACCTAGCTGAAACCTTTGACACCCTCCTAAAGTACAACATGAAGCTCAATCCTGCCAAGTGCGCCTTTGGAGTAAGGTCCGGGAAATTCTTGGGCTTCTTAGTCACCCAACGTGGGATCGAGGCCAACCCCGACAAGGTCCAGGCCATCCTGGACATGCGCCCACCCACCTGCATCAAAGATGTTCAACGCCTTACCGGGCGCATTGCCACGCTTAGCAGATTCCTGTCCCGCGCGGCTGAACGATGCCTACCCTTCTTCAAACTGTTGAGGGGGCCTAAAATGGCATCTGCTACATTCGCGTGGGACTAGGAATGCCAAAAAGCATTCGCCGAACTTAAGGAGTTCCTGGCTTCACCCCTGGTGCTTTCCAAGCCCGTCCCAGGTGAAACCTTGCATCTCTATCTCTCGAAAACTCCATCTACAGTTAGCTCGGTCCTAGTCAGAAATGACTCAGGAGTCGAGAGACCAGTCTACTACACCAGCAAGGTGCTCAATGAGGCTGAAAGAAGGTACCCCACAACCAAGAGACTCGTGCTAGCGTTGGTTACCTTGTCCAAGCGCCTCCGACCCTATTTCCAAGGGTACTCCATCACCGTGCTGACCGGCGAACCATTGAAGAGGATCCTCACTCACCCTGAAACCTCGGGACGCCTCGTCAAGTGGGCCATCATGCTTGGGGCCTACGATATATCATACCGGCCTCGCTCAGCTATCAAAGGTCAGGCGCTCATTGACTTCATCACCGAGAGCACCGTCTCGACTGAAGAAAGATCTCCGTCCGCGCCCGGGCCGACCTGGGAACTGTTCATCGATGGATCCTCCAACTCAGCCGAAAGCGGCGCCGGGATCCTCCTGAAGTCCCCCAAAGGAGCAGAGCTACAGTACGCCCTGAAGTTCAACTTCCAAGCATCTAACAACGCTTCCGAGTATGAGGCCCTCATATCGGGAGCCCGCATGGCCCGGCGGTTGGGGGCTAAGCGAGTCAGGATTCACACTGACTCCCAACTGGTCGCTAGCCAGGTCAACGGTGGTTATGAAGCTCGAGAAGCACCGATGGTCAAATACCTCCAGCTGGTCAAAACCGTGGCACAACAGTTCGAGAGTTTTAAGGTAGTCCGAATAGCTCGGGAGGAAAACTCCCGAGCGGACGCCCTCTCTCGGCTGGCCTCCTCTCTTGACCCTGAGGGTACTCGATCGGTCCTTCTCGAAGAGCTAGAACGACCGAGCATCGATTCGGAGCTCCTAGCTGTTAACTCGGCCTCCCCAAGCGACTGTCGTACCCCCTATCTGTCGTGGCTCCAAGACTCTCAAGAGCCCCCCAACCCCCGGGAAGCCCAAAGATTGAAGTACCAAGCTCAACGATTCGTCACTCTGGATGGCGCTCTCTACCGGAGATCCTTCTCCGGTCCTCTCTTGAAGTGCCTCAGCACTAACGAAGCCAACCGAGTGATTAAATAAGTTCACAAAGGTCTATGTGGAGCGCATTTAGGAGGTAGGTCGCTCGCCAGGATATTGCTACGGCTAGGTTATTGGTGGCCCACTCTGTAGCACGACTGCTCGACCTACACACAACACTGTGACCGGTGCCAGCGATTTGACCACTTGGTCCATCAGCCGGCAATGGAGCTCATCACCTTAGCCGAGCCTTATCCTTTCGCTCGCTGGGGAATCGGCATCCTCGGGCCATTCCTCACGGCCCAGGCCCAGAAGAAGTTCATTATTGTCGCCATCGATTACTTCACTAAGTGGATCGAGGCTGAAGTCACAGCAAGGATCACCGAGACAGTCGTCTGGAATTTCATCTAGAAGTCGATCATCTGTCGTTACGGCATCCCCCGGGTGATAGTATGTGATAACGGTCGGCAATTTGATTCTCATTATTTCCGAGACAGATGTGCCGACTTGGGCATTCGCAATCACTTCACCTCGGTCGCCCACCCTCAGGCTAACGGGCTGGTCGAAAATGCCAATAAGACTATCTTAAAAGGCATCAAGACTAGGCTCGACAAAGCCAAGGGCAGCTGGCTTGAGGAATTTCCGAACATACTTTGGTCACACAGAACGACTCCCAGAATGGCAACCGGTGAAAGCCCCTTTCAGCTGGTATACGGTACCGAGGCCGTGATCCCGTTGGAGATCGGCAACCCCTCCCTCCGAGTCATCTGCTTCTCGTCCGAGGTAAACGACCAGAAACTGCTCAAAAATCTCGACCTAGCAGATGAAGTCCGAGAGATTGCCAGCATCCGAGTAACGGAATACCAACGCCGCCTCACTCGATACTACAACGCCAAAGTCCGAGATGGACACTTTCAACTGGGAGACTTCGTCCTCAGAAAAGCCGAAGCCTCTCGACCACTTGAGGCGGCGGGCAAGTTATCCCCTAATTGGGAAGGCCCCTACCGAGTGGTCGAGATGCTCGGAAAAGGAGCATACCATCTATCCACGATGGAAGGAGAGCTCATCCCTCGGACCTGGAATGCGACTACACTACGCAAGTTCTACTTATGAATACTGAGCATTGTGTAAATGACATGAGATAAAACAAAAGCCTCCTTTCTTCTATTCAAACAACTCGCTTGTACATCAGGAAGGCCGAAGCCAAGAAAATACATGTCAAAAAAGCAAAATATCCATCTGGCGCCGCCGTATGAGCCCATTGCTCGGCTGACTCGGTTGACCTTCCTGCGTCCAACCACTAACTCTACCTCGTGTAGAAACTGGCTCGGATAAAGGGTAGTTGACCCCGTTGGCCCGGGCAACTCGGGACAAAGGTGACAGAGGGATTAGGAAGGAGACTACCTTCCAAGTTGAACTTGGAAGAGAAAAAGGGAGAGGGAATGCATACAAAGGCATCCCCCCCGCCAACCTACCAACTCTTTGGAAGAAAGAGAGTGCAGGCACCCTTCGAAGAGTGAAAGAAATGATGAGAAGAGCAGAAGAGGGAAAAAGAGGCTGCGAGAAGGAAAAAGAAACCAACAGAGCTGGACGAGGAGGTAGGGGAAAGCCCGGGAAGGAGGGAGCTTAGTTGGCTTCCTCCCCCCCTCCATGGAGCGAGCAAGGAGGGATGGACGGCAGGGATGCCTAATGCCCCCATCCGTCCACCATCTCGCCCCCCTGCAAGCGCCGCCGGAACTGATAAAAAGAAGACGACGTGCCTCCGCACGTCGAACCCTCTTTAAATCTGTTCGCCGGCCGTTGAACCCTCTTTAAACTCGAAGCAGCAAGAACTCTCTGCCCCCCATCGTCGGCAGCCTCATCTTCCGGAGCATCTTCCATGCTTCAAATATAACGGCACAACGCTACGTGAAGAGAGAATGAGGAAAGACTGTCGGGGAAAACCCTAAGCGGTGAAGGGGAAGGGATGCCCTTCAAACCTTTTATAGGCGAAGGGAGGCTATTTGCCTTAAATGATTCTCTCCTTGAAAACACGTCAAAGGGATCTCTCCCTATGAACGGTCACCTCAAACTTCTCATTTCCGCCCAGCGGGACACACGAAGCAGCCAAGCATTCAAAGCATGAGAAAATGGAAAGACACCCTGTCAGACGCTCAACCTACCATCAGGCGAGATCCACGCAGAAAGTATCGGCACTTTCCAACCACTGCCGATACGCTGAACAAAATACGGCAATGGCGATACAGAACAATTAAGTCTTCGTCATAACACTATTGCCTTATCTATTTTTCTACACAAAGGAGAAAGTTTTTTCTTCAAAAGGAAAAAGATGCACAAAGAGAGGAAGCAAAGCGGATACATTAGGCCTCTGGCCCTCCCTGAAGCTGGGAAGTGGAAGGCTCAGGCGGTCTGCCCCCGGCATCCTCGGTGACGGCCGACCCTGGCACTGACCCCACCGACGTGGGAACTGCCTCGGTTGCGTGCCCTCCCAGGACGTCTGAAGCTGGCGACCCCTCAGGCGAAGAGCCCTCCTGATCTTCTTCCTTCAACGCCGAAGCAGAGGAGCCGGAGGATGATAGATCCGAGTCATAGCATTGCCCGGATGGGAAATCGATTATCCCGGATGCCTGCTCCTCGGCATAAGATACGGCCCGATCGTAGCCCTGCTTGAACCCCTTGTGGATGCCCCAGCGAAGTGCTAACTCGTAGTAGGGAAGGGCAGCCTCCTTAAGGTCGACCCGATAGGCCTCCGAGCCTTTGTACTGCTCGAGAGCCTCCGCCCCGGCCGATCCCACCCTTCCAGCGAGCTAGGCCTTCTCCCGCTCCGCCTCGGCTAACTTCCGCTCGGCCTCAGCCGTCTGCTTTTCGGCCTCCGCCGCCTGCTTCTCTACCTCGGCCCGATCAGCCTCGGCCTCCCGCCGAAGGCGCTCGGCTTCCTCCACTCGGTCCACCAGCTCTGCAGGTTCGGTCTCCCACCGGCCATCCAGCTCAACACGAACAAGGCGCTCCTCTTCAAGAAGCCTATTCTTTCTCTCGAATGATTCGCGGGCCTTAGCTAGTTGCTTGGTTAGCGCTCGGGTCTCCACCTGGCTCGATCGCACCAGCTCCCTAACAGAGGAAAGCTCCCGCCGAAGCCCATCACGCTCCTCGGCAAGCCGAGCCAACCTCCTGTCAGACCCATCGAGGGTCCAGGCCAGGGTCGCTCGCTCCGACTCCGACTGAGCATACGCTTCTGCCAGAGTGGCCCCCATCTGGGCCAGGACCAAGCCGCCCTCCATAATCGCCCCAAGGGCCACGGAAGGGGAGTGCTGCCTATCTCCCCCCTTCACCTTCGCGGCTATACCGCGACACATTTGATACAGAGGGCCTTGGATGCCGAGCCTCTCCAGGGCCGCCGGAATGGAGACCCCTCTTCGGTCGGCCTCCCGCTGGACGGCCCGGATCGAGCCGCGGTTTCGTTCGCCCCTCGTGCCTCGGTCGGTCGGGGCTACGTCACTTTTTCTTGCGACCCCCCAGCCTGGACCGGTTCGGCAACTACACCGCCACCTGGAGCGTCACCCGCCTCATTCACCGCCCCAATATTGGTCGTGGTCCCAGCGTCACCCGCCTCGTCTACGGCCCCCTCGACTCCTACCGAGGGGAGAGCCGGGCCAGCACCGTTGCCAGTAACAGGAGCAGCCCTGGCCCCCTCGGCTCCGGCCGAAGGAGGAGCCGAGCCAGCATCGTCACCGACCGCAGAAGCAGCCCCAACCTCCTCGGCCCCCTCTTGCTAGGCGGGTGGGAGAGTTCGCCTGGTAGGGTCGGCCCCATCATGCTCGGCGGAGGGGCGAGCCACGGCAAGGTCGCCTTTGACTGAGAGTATGACCCCGGCCTTCTTGGCCCGCTTTCTGGCCTTCGCGGCAGCCCGGATCAGGCCCTCTACGAAATCCTTACGCTTGGACCCCCGCGGCCTAGAGGATTCACCCAGGGCCGCCCCCTTGCCCTTATCTTTGGCTCGGGAGCGACCCGTGGGAGCAGCCGACTTGTCGGCAGCCGAGTCATCGCCAAGGTCGATCACCTCTGCGGCCTCCTCCAAAGCCAGTCGCCTGGTGTCTGCACAAAAAGGAAGACATAGTCAGAAAAAGAAAAATGATCTCAACATCCAAAGGAGAACCTAGTTTGTGGCACCTAAACCCGACGAATGCAGCCGCGTAAGAAGGCACCGCTCGACATTCTCTAGAGTAACCAGCTCTTCTATGGATTGGCGGTGCTTCAGTAAGATAGTCGCATATTTCTCCACATGTGGAGGGAACTCATCCTGCCTGGGAGGGATATTCGGGTGGAAATTGGGGATTACTGGACACCTCCAGGTTTCCTCCACCGAACAAATCCCCACCTAGAAGAATTGAGTTTTCCACCCCTTATGCGAAGAATCTTTCACATCCAAGGAGATACAGCTCATATTCCGCCTCGC
The DNA here is from genome assembly GCA_022559845.1 of Amorphophallus konjac. NCBI lineage: Eukaryota > Viridiplantae > Streptophyta > Magnoliopsida > Alismatales > Araceae > Amorphophallus > Amorphophallus konjac. The sequence continues at coordinate 380,177,538 of CM040126.1, read as the reverse complement.
CTGGATGAAATAGAAACCCTTCCCGGCCGAAGGATGTGGTGTGCCCCTGTGGTTTTGATGATGGTTTTTAAATGGTGGTTTTGATGTTTGGCCTTTGTAGTGAGCTATTCACTGTGAGTCATCTTGTGTGAGTCAAATCGCTAGTATTCACTTTCTGATCATAATGCAGTTCTTCATTAGTTCCAATATGGCATTGCATAATTGATTATGTTCAGTCATGTTATACATTGGTCTTCAGGCGTCCCAAGTATGCATATTGTTTCAGGTTCTCCAAGTCTATACAATGAAGTTTGATCATTGCATTTGCATTCACAATGTCTTCACATTTGAAGTCTGTACATCGGACTGCTTCTTTTTGAAGTCTATACTTTGTGGCCTTGAAACTTCAAGTATATACACCTTCAGTTGAACGCAAAGTGTATACGTTGCAGCGTTTACTCATTGGGCTGCAGCGTCAACTCAGCAAGTATGCACATCGCATTCAGACTTTCAAGTCTATACACTCCATCTTCATAGGTTTCAAGTATGTTCAGCATGCCTTGGTATTCACAGCCTTTAAAGTCTGTACATTGGTTCAGACTCCTCAAAGTCTGTACAGCGTGAAGTCTAAACATTATTTTCAGGGCTTGTCTTATTTTGTTTCATTGCGTGCAGAACATTACAGCACCTCGTGTCGTTTCTTCAGTATTTAGTTGCTCATCTCGAGTCATCCTTTTTATTTTTGCTCTTGTGTTTTCGTGTCATTTACTGTAGTTACTCGAGTCGTTTTCCTGCTTTCTTCGGTTTATCACGTGTCGTTGTAGCCGTTCCTGTCTTCTGTCCTCGTGTTGTCTTTCCTAGACCCCGTGTCTTTCTTGCTTTGTGACCACACTTCGTGTCAGTTTTTGTTTTCGTCTTCGAGTTGGTTTCAGTCCATGTTGTTTTCGTGTTGTTTTCGTCTTCGAGTTGGTTTCAGTCCATGTTGTTTTCGTGTCGTTTTCATCTTCGAGTTGGTTTCAGTCCATGTTGTTCTCGTGCCATTCTCTTTGTTGTTTGTTATGTCGTGTTATTTTTGTATTCGTGTCTTCGTGTTATTCTTGTGTTTATGTCCTCGTGTTGTCTGTTTCTATCTTCGTCCAGGTTCCCTCTGATCGCGTGTTTGTCTACCGTTTCGCTCTGTGAGACTTCCTTCTCACCTCGTGCTGCTCTCATGAGACCTCGTGTCGTTCTCTTTGTAGTATTTGTTTTGTCACCCTTGAACCTCATGTCGTTCTCTTTGTAGTGTTTGTTTTGTCACCACTGTATCTCGTGTCGTTCTCAGTATAGTGCACCTCTTGTCGTTCCTTCATACCTCGTGCTGTTTCAGCTTGAGTGTCAACCGACTCATTTCAGGTAGATATATATAGCAAACTCTGAGTATTAATGGTCTTTATCTACTTGCAGGTCCGAGGAAGAATATTCCCCAATAACTGGGCTGCACGTGATCCAATACTAGAGGAACAAATTCGAAAAGGGCACGTGGCAGGGAGGTTCTGGATCGAGCGTGGGAGGCACACGCACTTTGTACCCTATCCTCCTGCTGGCTGCTGATATAAAATGAAGAAAGGCTGATCGAGCAAATCGCAAGAGAGTGAGCCAAAAAGAATAGAGGAGCAGAGATCGAGAGAGAAAAAGAGCAGAAGAAGAGAAGAGAAGAGACAGAGAGTGCCTACGAAAGAGGAAGAAGAGAAAGAGAGAGAGAGAGAGCTCGTGAGGGTTAAGAGAAAAAAGAAAGTGAGAGAGAAGAGAAGAGGAAGAGAAGCTTACCTGAAGATCTGTCTACTGGACCTTGGATCAAATCCAGGCCAGTCAGCTCCATGTGAGCCACATCTGTGTTATCTTTCTTTACAGCTTTCTGATCGCTGTGTATTTTTCCTTTCTTATTTTTTCTTTTTTTATTTGGTTAGCTTTGTACTTCCGATCCTCTGGATTGAGGTCGGGTCCCTCCTGGTCTGGAGGAAGAGAGGTCTGCGACCTCTAGTCTACAAGTGGCTGGAAGTCACTTGTGTGTTCCCTCCAGTTTGGAGGAAGGGAGATCTGATCTCCGGTTCTTGGCTTGTGGGTTGCAAGTCCAGTGGTCCCTCCTGGTCTGGAGGAAGAGAGGCTCTGCCTCTGGTGGGTTGCTGGTAGCAGAGTGCTACTGGTTGGTTCACTGGTAGTGGGGCTGCTACCAGTGGGGTTCCCTCTTTGTATAGAGGAAGAGAGACGCGAGTCTCTGGTTTCTAGTGACCGTGGGTTGCTAGAGGTTCCCTCCAAGTAGGAGGAAGAGGGGAGTTTGTTCCCCTGGGTAAGCTGTGTATCAGCTTCTGTTGGCAAGCTGTGTTGCCCAGCTGTTAGTGAAGCCACACTTGGTTTGAGTGTGGGGTGGATGTAGGTCTGAAGGACTGAACCACCTAAAAATATCTTGAGCAGTGGTTTGCATTGTGAGTGTGCTTCCGCTAGATGCTTGAATAGGCGCGTCTCATGTGTTTGCTCATTGGTTTAATTGAATTTGGTTTTATTCTGAGATTGCGTCCAGCACTTGAGTTTTTATTTGGGCATTAATTGTAGAAGGATACATTCACCCCCCTCTGTATCCGGGCTTGCACCCTAACAATTGGTATCAGAGCGGGTGTCTGCCTAGAAGGTCCAGCGACCTGCAGATCCGATCTTGTAGTCTTCGATGCTTATCTGTTTTTAGTGCATCAATACTCTTGTTGCCTCGAATCTACTTGCTATTTGTTCCCATGGCTAATCCACCGATTTTTAGTGGTACACACTTCAGTGCATGGCTTGCTAATCTAAAGAGTTATGCTAAATCTATTAATCCAGACCTGTGGAAAGTAATTTCACACGGTCCTCATGAACTACCAAAGAAAAAGTCCAAATGGACTGACAGGCATACCTCCTTGCATGAAGAGAATCAGAAAGCTTTTAATCTGATGAAAGCAGCTATTGACAGAGCCTTATGGTCTTGTCTTCATGATTGCAGTTCTGCTAAAGATATTCTGAACATGCTGAAGCGAATTCAGAAGACAAAGAAGGACAGCTGCATGATGGCTGATAGAAATAATCAAGGCAGCATTCAAGATGAAGATGATGAGGTAAATCCTTTTGAAAATTATACTGTAGATGATTGGGAAAATGCATATGCTGAATTGCTAGAATCACATGAGAGCTTAAGAAGTCAGTATAAAAAGTTGAAAAAGAATACTGGGTTAGAAAGGTCTAGATCCCCATGTGAAAATTGCTCCAGTATCAAGCAACTTCATGATACCTGTCTATCTGATATTCGTAGGTATAAAAATCAGAACGAAAACTTGATGAAGGAATGTGAATGTCTAAAATCTGATCTAAATAAGCTGAAATCTGAAGATAATTCTCTTAGAAAGTTCTCCAAAGAAAATGAAGAAAGTTTAGAGAAACTGAAAAAAGAGAACATTCTGATGATTGAGAAAATTGAAGCCATAAAATTTGTGAATGTGGAATTACAGAAAGATATTGAAGAGAAGGAAAAAGATTTGAAGAAATTTATGGCTGGAAGAAAACTTGAAACTAACTCAGAAGATCAGATTTTAATAAATGAGTTAATTCAGAATGACAAGCTTAAGGAAGAAAATGAGAAGTTAAAAGTGCTGAACTCCACTATGTCTGAGAGGCTTCTAGCTTTAGAAAAAGGAAAATCTGTTTACTTTGAAGAATCTGAAAAAATGAAAAATCTGGAACAAGAAGTTGAGGATTACAAAATTGCAAACAAAGTGCTAAGCGAATGTGTAAATTGCAATGAACAAGAAATTGCCAGTTATGAAATACACATCGTTTCTCTGGAAAATGAAATTGAAGATTTGAATAAATCCCTGTCAAAATTTGTGAAAGGACAAGAAAATCTGGACAGGTTGTTAGGTGTTAAGGTCAATACTCAAAAGGAAGGGTTAGGCTACAACGATATAAATAAAAAGGCTTTCAAAAATAAGCTAATGACATCTTTTATCAAAGCATCTGATGTAGCCACCACCTCAGAAAATAAACAACCAAATGTTCAGAAGAATCAGAAACAAACAAAAGTTATTGATATGGTCAGTCATGTGAAGAAAGGATTGGATCACACTGAAAATGTGCATGCTGTAAAACACACTGATATACCGAGACATGCACATAAGAGGGAAATCATGAAATGTCATTACTGTCACAAGATAGGCCATTTGATGCATGAGTGTGAATTAAAAGAACTGGATGATTTAAATGCTGAAATGATGGATGCTGGGAAATATCATGATAGAAATCATGCTGCTCATTCAAAGAAAAGTGAATGCTCGCATTGTGGTAGATTAGGCCACACCCTTGTTCAATGTTGGTTTGCTAATGGAAAGAAAAAACCACTCTCACATCATGCTAAATCTTATGCTAACCAACATGCTCTTAATATCAACAAAACTGCTTCTCTGAACCAGCATGTCAAATGTTTTAATTGTAACAAGCTTGGGCACAAGGCCACTGAATGTTGGGCAAGCTTTTTTAGAAGAGAGTCTCCTTTCTGCTCCCATTGTGGGAAGCATGGCATGCAGTCAAGGACTGCTGGCATGTCCAGGGTAGGAATAGAAATTTCAAAGATTTGGTAGGAACAAACATGTTCTTAAAAGAATTCCTGTTTGCTCAAATTGCAGAAAACCAGGCCACCACGTTGCTGCTTGCTGGGTGGCTGGTCATGAAAGAAAAAAATTTCATAATTATAACAGAAACCCTCATGCTCACTCTTATAATGCTCAAGTTCATGCTAGTGTACATAAGAGGAACATGAAACCTGCTAGTTCATGCCACTATTGTGGGCTGTCTGGGCATTCAATGCATAATTATTTTATCATGAACTCTGACGACTATTTGGCACAGAAAAGGATGCAGGCAGTCCCAAAAGGGGCCAATTACTATGCAAGACCCAAGACCACTTGGGTACCTGCTAGTGGAAAATAGGAAGGTGCCTGACAGGTGTGCCTTGGATGGAATAAAGGGGTAATAAACCAGGGCACATAAAACGACCCCATGCCTGAACGCTTCAGGTAAATCTACTGCTGCCTTCCTAATCTGAATTCAATTCTTAATCCATCAGACTGATGATTGTTGTTGAACATATAAACTGCCTGTTTTAGACTAGACATGATTATCATGATTAGAACAATCTTACTTGTCTGGCATGCCCTTTGATCATCATGTTTGACCATTATGGTATATCAAATAGTAAGCTATCAAAGGCAGGGAAAATCTGTCTGGAGGTGCTTACTATGTGTGAAGAGGTCCTTCAGACCAAGTGCTCCGCCTAGTACCATAGGTCATTCTACTGAACAGGGCAGCCTGAATGTGCATGAATCACAAATTCATTTGTTTAGTTTTCATGGCAAACACTGCATGCTCTCTGGGGAAGCTTCATGCTCATAGTCAGGGGGAGGCATGCTATTTTTGACTCGTGCTCATTGCATTACATTCCACTTATTTGAAAAACCATAAGTTTGCTTCAACGTATTGCATTTCAACTGATAGCATGCATGTCATTCAATAAATAATTAATATTTCCAAGAGTTGTGTGTGAGATGTCCTTGCGTGGGCTGAAAAGGAGCTTGTCAGGTCATCTGGTATCTGAAGAACCTTTGTCTGCCAATGTGGTTAATTGGTGCTGAGTTCAGTCATCTCATGAGGTTGCAGCTTATTGCTCAAGAGCACTCTCTGGTTACTAGATTGAATTTCCTTAGGAAGATTTTATTTGTGAGCTCCTTGGTCTTTACTCTCTAGAGTTATCTCTCACTTGCTGCTTTGCTGTATGGAGTGCTTCTCATCTCATCTCATCTCTCTCCATTTTGTTTGTCACCTTCTTATCCTTGTCTTATCCCCTTTGGTTCAGGAATTCTCTTGAAGGAAAATTCCTTCTTATAGCTTTGTCACTCTTATCAGATTTGATCAGAATACCTTAAACCACCCAAAATCTATTGTAACAAGTTATACCTGTTAATAAAGAACTTTAATGTATGGGGGTTATATTTTGTCCTTTAATCCTTCCAAGGTATTCCTCAATTGTTGGTCAACACATTGTAAAAATTTCTGTTAAATGGAAAAGCCTTGCTGAGGATTTCGTTTAACTGAAACTTATGTGAAGATGGCTGTGAGATAAAAAATTGTGTTAAGTAAGGGTTCTGTCTTGTGTCTAAGATCTTGAGAGGTGCTACCAGGGAATACGCCATACCTTGTGGCAGAGCAATGGCAATTGTGGAGAAATAGATATTCTAGATCAAAGAAGTCTAGAGGTTCTGTCATGATACAATTAGCTATCTCTGTTTTTTATGGAAAAGTTGAAATAAAAAAAAGAAGGGGAAAGAATAGTCAACAAAAAATTCATTGGTTTTCATTGGCATAAAGGTAGCTTGTCCTGAGTAACCAGGGATTCTGGTGTCTTATAAACATGTCTCCTTGTGTAAAAAGGGACAATTCTACCTAGTGCTCAACAAATTGGTTGACTCTGTATGCCCTCTCTTGTCCTTTAAATGAAGTAATGAACCGTGCTTAACTATCTATTTGGTATTTCTTTGCCTGACAAACATAAGGAGTATTTTAATCGTAACCTTCTCTAGGCTAAGTACCTTTAACAGCTAGTTTTGTGGTCATGTTGATTTAACGTCTTGAGGTAACTGACCAAGGTATTCGGAAGAATATAATATATCCATATATTGAAGAGCGTACTTTAACGGTCAATGGCTGTGTTACATATTGAATAAGGGCAGTCTGGGTAATTCCTGAAAAAGTTCGATAAGAGTATAAAGTGACCCCCCAAAACCCTTCTTGTTCCTCAAGGTTACATCCATAAACCCTCGCGTGCCCTTGCCGCTTCCTGTGTCTCCTCGTGTCGATACGTCTTGTATGCTTCTTCAAACCCTTCTCTCCCGCTCATTCTTCTTCACGAAAATCTCATCGCCCCACAGAGTTCTCCTCCGTTCTTGGTCCTAGCTTCATTTCCAGCAGCAACCAGCAAGAAAGAGTTGATACTCTGAGAGTTACGACAAATGGATCAGCCAGAATCCGTCGCTCCTGTGGAAAGGAAGAGGAAGGGAAAAGAAATAGATGAGGAGCCTTCGTCCAAGCAGCAAAGATGTCTTGAACCAGAAACAGCTGCGGAAATGTCTTCAGCACAAGGTACTAGGCCCTCTCAGTCTACCGTGTTTTTAGAGAGTGGGAAAATCATTCCTCCGAGGATAGTAGATTTCGGAGATGAAACCCTGGTTTTGAAGTTTCCAGAACTTTTGGAGATTCTTGAGTTTCAGGAATGGAGGAAATTCCTAGAAAACCACCGTGTCTATTACCCTAGCCTGGTAATGGAATTTTACAATAATTTGTCTTTGAGCCGAGATAAGTCTGCTTTGATCTCGTCTGTTAAAGGGGTTGAGATGACAGTAACATGTGACTCTCTCCACAAAGCTCTTAGTATTCCAGAAAAAGGGGAAGTGGAGAGAGGATATAGATATAGTCTGCATGAAGCCTTTTCGGTCATTACTGGTAAACCCAGTAACATTCATGACAAGGGGCAATTGAAGCTGAAAGCTTACCAAACCTCGTCATTTCCCCCTCTTCACAAGCTTCTTCAAAACATCATTGCTTCAATAGTCACCCCACAGACTGGAGCTAGAGGAAGAATCACAGACACACAGAGGTTCCTATTGTTCTGTCTGATTCAGAATGTAAAGATCTGTTTGCCTGAAATTATTTTTAATGTCATGAAGGGGTGTATTGGATCCAAAAGACATCTGCCCTACGCCGCCCATTTGACAGACATCTTCAAGTATTCAAAGATTCCCTTGGATGGAGAGGCCATGTCAGAAGTTAGGGCTCGAAACATTTTTAACATGAATTTTGTTTCAGTATTTTTGGGGTTGGAGGGCTCTTCTCTCTTGGGGCAGGTTAAGGCCCAGAAAGTTAAGGAATCACAAGCTCAGGGGGAGCTTCTGGAACACCCTCAAGATTCAACCCAAACAGTTTTAGCATCAGCTTCTGAGGTTGCTCTACAGGAAACACCATCTGAACAACCACAGTCTACTATGTCTGCTGCACCCACTGAAGTATCTTTTTCTTTTCAGAAGCTTGTCGAGATTGCATCTGAAGAAGTCAGGTTGTCTGAAAACAGCATTCAGACTGATCTAGATACAAACATTGATGGTCTGTTTGATTCTTTTGGGAAGACATCAGAAGAAGTGAGGGTGCCCGTGGAACAGCCTGATCAAGAGCAAGTAAGTAATGATCAAGAACTTGCTGATTTTGTTAATGTCATTCTAAGAGAAGCTGTGGAGAAAAGCTTGGAAGAGGCTGAAAACGTGGTTACATCTGAAATTCTAGAACAGGCACCTGTTGAAAGTCCTGCAGATCATGATCTCATGGAAGAAATAGTGGATGAGTGTCAGGAGAAAGTTCCTGTCATAGACCTAGAAATAGAATCATCTAGTGAAGAAGAGGCACCTGAAAATGTAGTTCCTGACAAAGACATCCAAGCTGAAGATGAAGATCAGGCTCCAGCAGTAGACAACCAAACGCCAGTGCAAGAAGAAACAGATGAGAGAACTGCACCTGGCTGTGAATTTTTTGGTACACCTCTAGGTCAACCTCGACTTCTATCTGCTAGGGCGCCAAATATTGAAGAACTTCTTATAAATTTGACTCAGCAAATGCAAAGACAAGATAAGAAAATGGATGATCTGCTCAAGTATGTCACTCTCAACATCAATCAAGTTCATTCCAGGCTACTGAAGCTTGAAATTTCTCTCCTAACTGAATGGAAAAGGTTTCTGTTAAACAAGAAAGCTTCAGATGAGGCCAACAGGTCCTTGATGACAGGCTTGCAGGAGGCATGTTCAAAGATCGCAACAGCACTTCGTGAATTACAAGATGCACAAATTTCCTCCTTTAAGTCATCTGCCAGCATTATAAATCACTGTTTTGAGATCAGGACATCCTTAGAAGTTTTGAAGGGGTCATTTAGTGCCCTAGGTCCTGATGTCCAGAAGATCTATGATAAATTGATCGCTTTCGTATCAGAAATGACAACTCTGACTGACAGATATGAAACTGTTAATATTCGCCAAGAAGACATCATTTCTGAAGTGGCAAATGTCAGAAGCGCTGTGGTGTATTGGCTAGCTGAATTGTCCAATGACCTGAAGGAATTTCAATCTGTCTTGGGTTCAGCCCCTGGTCAGGCTTCCTCTAGCAGAACTCCACCTCAAGAATATACCTCTGCTGCTCCTAGGGGGAGACCACCACAAGGCAGGCCGCGTGGCCCTTCCAGCAGACATACCAGATATTTTAATCCTTAAAAAGACAGTGATCTGTATCTTGTTGCCCATTTTGAGGCTCTCTCTCACACTCTTGGATTTGTTAATTACATCTCATATCATTTGCATTTCTGCCTCCTTTTGTTTCTTTCTTTTTGATGTTGCCAAAGGGGAAGAATTGTGATCTTGCATTTTGAAATCTCCACGTGCATATGCATTCTTATCCTCCCATGATTCATCTTGGCTATATCAAAGGGGGAGATTGGTTTTCAATTATAGCATGCTGGTTGCTTTAATTTCTCAAACTATTTTCTTTTTGATGAAGTCAAAGGGGGAGAATAGTTTGAGTCATCAGACTTCTCAAATGACTCACTGTGTAGTGTTGCCATCATCAAAAAGGGGGAGATTGTTGTGCCCCTGTGGTTTTGATGATGGTTTTAATGGTGGTTTTGATGTTTGGCCTTTGTAGTGAGCTATTCACTGTGAGTCATCTTGTGTGAGTCAAATCGCTAGTATTCACTTTCTGATCATAATGCAGTTCTTCATTAGTTCTAATATGGCATTGCATAATTGATTATGTTCAGTCATGTTATACATTGGTCTTCAGGCGTCCCAAGTATGCATATTGTTTCAGGTTCTCCAAGTCTATACAATGAAGTCTGATCATTGCATTTGCATTCACAATGTCTTCACATTTGAAGTCTGTACATCGGACTGCTTCTTTTGAAGTCTATACATTGTGGCCTTGAAACTTCAAGTATATACACCTTCAGTTGAACGCAAAGTGTATACGTTGCAGCGTTAACTCATTGGGCTGCAGCGTCAACTCAGCAAGTATGCACATCGCATTCAGACTTTCAAGTCTATACACTCCATCTTCATAGGTTTCAAGTCTGTTCAGCATGCCTTGGTATTCACAGCCTTTAAAGTCTGTACATTGGTTCAGACTCCTCAAAGTCTGTACAGCGTGAAGTCTAAACATTATTTTCAGGGCTTGTCTTCGTGTCGTTTTGTTCCATTGCGTGCAGAACATTGCAGCACCTCGTGTTGCTTTCTGTGCCACCTCGTGTCGTTTCTTCAGTATTTAGTTGCTCATCTCGAGTCATCCTTTTTATTTTTGCTCGTGTTTTCGTGTCATTTACTGTAGTTACTCGAGTCGTTTTCCTGCTTTCTTCGATTTATCACGTGTCGTTGTAGCTGTTCCTGTCTTCTATCCTCGTGTTGTCTTTCCTAGACCCCGTGTCTTTCTTGCTTTGTGACCACACTTCGTGTCAGTTTCTGTTTTCATCTTCGAGTTGGTTTCAGTCCATGTTGTTTTCGTGTTATTTTCGTCTTCGAGTTGGTTTCAGTCCATGTTGTTTTCGTGTCGTTTTCGTCTTCGAGTTGGTTTCAGTCCATGTTGTTCTCGTGCCGTTCTCTTTGCTGTTTGTTATGTCATATTGTTTTTGTATTCGTGGCTTCGTGTTATTCTTGTGTTTATGTCCTCGTGTTGCTGTTTCTATCTTCGTCCAGGTTCCCTCTGATCACGTGTTTGTCTACCATTTCGCTCCGTGAGACTTCCTTCTCACCTCGTGCTGCTCTCATGAGACCTCGTGTCGTTCTCTTTGTAGTATTTGTTTTGTCACCCTTGAACCTCGTGTCGTTCTCTTTGTAGTGTTTGTTTTGTCACCACTGTATCTCGTGTCGTTCTCAGTATAGTGCACCTCTTGTCGTTCCTTCATACCTCGTGCTGTTTCAGCTTGAGTGTCAACCGACTCATTTCAGGTAGATATATATAGCGAACTCTGAGTATTAATGGTCTTTATCTCCTTGTAGGTCCGAGGAAGAATATTCCCCAATAACTGGGCTGCACGTGATCCAATACTAGAGGAACAAATTCGAAAAGGGCACGTGGCAGGAAGGTTCTGGATCGAGCGTGGGAGGCACACGCACTTTGTACCCTATCCTCCTGCTGGCTGCTGATATAAAATGAAGAAAGGCTGATCGAGCAAATGCAAGAGTGTGAGCCAAAAAGAATAGAGGAGCAGAGATCGAGAGAGAAAAAGAGCAGAAGAAGAGGAGAAGAGAAGAGACAGAGAGTGCCTACGAAAGAGGAAGAAGAGAAAGAGAGAGAGAGAGAGCTCGTGAGGGTTAAGAGAAAAAGAAAGTGAGAGAGAAGAGAAGAGGAAGAGAAGCTTACCTGAAGATCTGTCTACTGGACCTTGGATCAAATCCAGGCCAGTCAGCTCCATGTGAGCCACATCTGTGTTATCTTTCTTTACAGCTTTCTGATCGCTGTGTATTTTTCCTTTCTTATTTTTTCTTTTTTCATTTGGTTAGCTTTGTACTTCCGATCCTCTGGACTGAGGTCGGGTCCCTCCTGGTCTGGAGGAAGAGAGGTCTGCGACCTCTAGTCTGCAAGTGGCTGGAAGTCACTTGTGTGTTCCCTCCAGTTTGGAGGAAGGGAGATCTGATCTCCGGTTCTGGGCTTGTGGGTTGCAAGTCCAGAGGTCCCTCCTGGTCTGGAGGAAGAGAGGCTCTGCCTCTGGTGGGTTGCTGGTAGCAGAGTGCTACTGGCTGGTTCACTGGTAGTGGGGCTGCTACCAGTGGGGTTCCCTCTTGGTATAGAGGAAGAGAGACGCGAGTCTCTGGTTTCTAGTGACCGTGGGTTGCTAGAGGTTCCCTCCAGGTAGGAGGAAGAGGGGAGTTTGTTCCCCTGGGTAAGCTGTGTATCAGCTTCTGTTGGCAAGCTGTGTTGCCCAGCTGTTAGTGAAGCCACACTTGGTTTGAGTGTGGGGTGGATGTAGGTCTGGAGGACTGAACCACCTAAAAATCTCTTGAGCAGTGGTTTGCATTGTGAGTGTGCTTCCGCTAGATGCTTGAATAGGCGCGTCTCATGTGTTTGCTCATTGGTTTAATTGAATTTGGTTTTATTCTGAGATTGCGTCCAGCACTTGAGTTTTTATTTGGGCATTAATTGTAGAAGGATACATTCACCCCCCTCTGTATCCGGGCTTGCACCCTAACAGGATGTGCTTTCAACTCAAAGAAATAGTGAAAGAGGTCCAAGGAAGGAGGAACTCCACACTGGCGGCAGAGAATGCGGAAGGCGGAAAGGAGAAGATAAGAATTGGCTACCAACTGGATGGGCGCCAATAGGAAAAAATTGAGAAGCTGAAGAACGAAAGGTTCAAAGGGTAGGCGGAACCCACCCTTCCACGACAGAAGGAAAGTATAGATATGGCATGTACAAGAGTACAAGCTCGTCTCGTGTGGAGAGGCCGCGGCAAAACAGAACTTATGGGGTAGGTGATACTGGTGCTCCAGCCTTCTCACATCCGCCTCCCCCAGTTCACTACAGTTTGGAACCGGCACCTTCACCACTGGCTCGTCCTCCCACTCCTCAGCATCCGAACGCTGGTCCGCCATGGAATCCTGAGAAGAGTTTGAGGAAAGGCGATCTCGGGACCCCGAAGATTCCGGGGGAAGAGGAAGCTGCCGGACTACCTCCGCGGTTATCTCCGCCAACTCCGTGAACGCCGCTGCAAGCCTATGCTCTTCCATCGTGTCCTCACGGCGCATCAAAGAGCTCAAAGAAAAGGCGAGCCAAACCCTAAAGACGGAGGGAGTCTGGAACAACGGCAAGCACACAACGCCTATATTCCCACGCGGAAGGCGGCGCGTCGTTCCGACCTCCGAGAAAAGGGGGCCCCTTCAATTCAAATCCGTCAGGATCATCATTATTAAGGGCCCAGGTGACCACGACACGTGGCTTACTAACACCGCCAGATCTCCACCCACCTAAGCAACGCTGGTCCAAAACCCCAAACAGCTACTCTTCCGAGCTTACTAAAACTCGGGAGTAGGAGGGGGACAAGTGGAGAGGGGGATTTCTGTAGCCCATCTAAAAGCAGCCGAACTAGGTCCATCAGGACCAAATGAGGCCCAGCTCATTCCAAGTGACAGCCCCGTAGGGCCCACTTAGAATAAATAGCCCAATAAGTTCACTCGGGATCACACCCTTCCTCGGAGGCCCTTAGGCTCGGAAGGCCCGAGCATCGGTTAGAACGGAGGAAGACCCATGCCTGAGTTATCCCCTCACCGGGATAGAGGCAAGCGCTCGGCGCCCACTCCGACCTATCTTCATCCGAGCTATGTCTATCACCCGGACAGGGTTGGCACCCTTCATGCTTGGGTCTAACCGACGATTACTTATCCACGCTGCCGTTGAGAGCCCTTTATGAGCAGGAGTTTATAAGGATAAGGGACCCATGATCCCTCAAGGCTATAAAAATCCCACAATGAGGACGTAAAGATCCCACGTTGAGGACGTAATGCCCGCCTGACACTCCTCAGCTTACGGGACTCATAAAGCCAGTGCACTATATAAACCTGGGACTCCCTCAAATGAAAGGTAAGGGCAATACATGCCTAAAACTCCCTGAGCAGGAACCACTTCACCACCTTAGTGTAGGGGGATCTCGTGCAACTCTTTCTACCACCCTCCATATCTTCCACCATTGCTCTACTGACTTAAGCATCGGAGGGTTTTCCCCAGGGAACTTTCCCTGGGCCCCCTGATTCGTTTCCCTTTCTTTACAGTTCAGTATTCGGTGATCATCCTCCCAGCTCAGGAGCCGCGCGAGATCACGCCCCTTCAAAATACCTCTTCACCCAAAAGGAATTGAACATGAGGCAACATAGATGGTTGGAGTATCTCAAAGACTTCGACTTTACTATTCAATGTCATCCAGGAAAAGCGAATCCTATAGTTGACGCCCTTAGCAGAAGACCAATGGCAACTCTAGTAAGCCTCAGGAAAGGTACGACTTATCTTATCGAGGATTTTGCTCGATTGAATCTCGATGTTGATAAAGAAGAGGAAGGATGTATGATTACAAATATAAGGTCACAACCTACATTGATTGAAGATCTAGTCAAATTACAAGAAAATGACCCCACATTGATGGAGATCAAGGCTAATATTGATCAAAGGTCGGAATTTTCCATTTCAACTGATGGAAGACTATTGTTTAAAGATCGAATCTGTGTGCCGGATCATGCCGACACTAATAAATTGATCATGTAAGAAGCTAATAAATCAAGGTATGCTATTCACCCTAGAGCTACCAAGATGTATCAAGATTTAAAAAGAAATTTCTGGTGGCCCAATATAAAAAGAGAAGTAGCGTAGTTTGTATCTCGATGTCTCACTTGTCAGCAAGTAAATGCAGAACATTTAAAGCCCGTCGGGAAACTACATCCCTTGGATATTCCCGAGTGGAAATGGGAAAGTATAGGGATGGATTTTATCATGGGTTTACCTAAGATGAGAGGTGGACACGATGGTATATGGGTGATTATAGACCGATTGACTAAATTTACACATTTTCTACCAATCAAAAGTCGATGGTCTGTGGATGTATTAGCAGCACTATACATAAAGAAGATTGTCAAATTACATGGTGTCCCTGTCACCATTATATCTTACCGAGACCCTCGGTTTACATCATAATTATGGAAGGGTCTACAACATTCATTAGAGACCCAACCCAACTTTACCACTACGTTCCATCCATAAACTGATGGTCAAACTGAAAGGACAAATCAGGTGGTGGAGGACATGCTCAGGGCATGTGCTATTGATTTTGGAGGGAGTTGGCATGACCATTTGCCTCTAGTAGAATTCGCCTACAACAATAGCTATCAAGCTAGTATACAGATGGCACCATTAGAGGCACTGTATGGAAGAAGCTGTCGTTCACCCATCTGTTGGAATGAAGTAGGCAAAAGACAATTTCTCGGCCCCGACATCATCAGGGACACTACCGAGAAGATAAAGCTTATTCGGGAGAGACTCCAGATGGCTCAAGACAGGCAGAAATCATATGTTGATAATAGAAGGCACGACTTGGAATTCCAAATAGGAGACCATGTATTCCTTAAGATTTCTCCGGGTCGAGGTATTCAAAAATTCGGCATCAAAGGCAAGCTCACTCCGAGATTCATTGGCCCGTTTGAAATTCTCGAATGGGTTGGTGAAGTCACATATCGGATAGCTTTGCCCCCGCAATTAACTGGAGTTGATGATGTATTTCACGTCTCAATGCTCAAAAGATATGTCCCCGATCCATTCCATGTCATAACTTATGACAACCTGGAGATTAAAAAGGATTTGACGTATGAGCAAAAGCCAATCAAAATAATTGAACGAGAAGTACGTCAACTTCGGAATAAAACTATTCTCATGGTCAAAGTCCAATGAAGCAAATCTTGGGCACACGAATCAACATGGGAAATCAAAGAGGCTATGTGCAAAAGATTTTCAGAGATATTTGAATGTAAGTACACTCCCCTTAGGAAATCTTATTACGATGAATTTGGGGACCAAATTCCTTTTAAGTGGGGGAGGGTGTAACGCCCGAGAATTTTCTAGGAATTTTTTCGGGATTAAATATAATTCCTAAGCAATTTGAAAAGGCTTAAGAAGAATTGAGGATTTATTAAATTCAATTAAAGGCCCTATAGTTACCAAAGGGTTAAGCCCAACTCAAATAGGCCCAAAGACCCAATTCCAAGGCTTTTAGACCCAAGTCCATTAAAAGAAACGTAAATTAGATTTAAAATGGGATATATACATCAATTAGGGGATAAATAAGAGATAATATGAAAATTCAAAAATTTTGGATCTTTTGAAACCTGGCGGTCTATCGCGCGACCGTCAGACCTACACTAGCGGTCCTGCTATGACCACTAAGCAACCCCAGTTCCGTGAATGGAAGAAAACGTAAAAAGGTTGGATCTTTGGCATCCAAATCCCCATGGATCGAAGTGTGTAGACTTATAATCATGCCTAGGACTCTTGAGGATCGATCCTACAGCTAATTAGGACTCTAAGTTCTATCTAATCCCTTAAACCCTAGGAGAACCCTATAAATAGACCCTAACTTCGACTCATGCGAACCCTATTGTTGGCTCACGTATTTCAAAGGTAAGGAGACGTCTACTCAGGTTGGTTCTTTAGAAGAATATTTTTCTTAGTTTTATCTAACTACCTTTAAATTTTCGTGCTAGAAGGCCCAACCGTTGGAGAGTAAGAGCCTCTGCAAGTCACTGGATCGCAACAGATTGCACAGGAACCAGTGCGACGGCCCAGTGAAGATCAGGAAAATAGAAGCCCTAAACGAGGTATTTAGAAGTAGTGTCTTTAGAACTTTTTGTTCCCCTTTCTATCTTCTATCTACGCTCCGATTTTCAGAAATTTAGGTCAATAGGATCGGGAGATAGAAGGGTGAGAAGTTACTGGTTTGGCACAGAACGTGCAGAACTAGGGTGACCTTCCAGTCAGAAATTCAAAGTCTAGGGAACGAATCAAAGGTAGGTTATATCATAGAAAGGCTAAGTTAACGTGTTAGGAATAAAAGCCCTATCTTTCCTCCTATTTTTATTGATGGCACATAATGAATTTCAATTTTTATTATGACTGCACATATAGGGTTAACTTAGCATGCATTGTTCATACCTTTAATAATGAAAATAATAAATCATGACTACCCATGCATCTCCATGTCTTAATATGATGTTATCAGGTCTTATTTACCTGTTGGCACATTTTACTATGCATCTATCTACCTTAGATTAGCATATATTTCAGTTTTATAACTGTTTACAGTAGACAGGAAGAAACGGTCTTCCTCAGACCGCCAGAGTTCCTTAGCGGTCCTACGATAGACCGCTAGGCCCTATCAAACGGTCCTCAAGTGACCGCTAGGTTTTCTGAGTTCTGTATTTATGTTAACTCGAAACATAATGCAGATTAGCCTTATTTAGCGTATGATAAACCTAGATAATTCGACTCTATTCCTACTTAAAGCACTATAGTCATAAACCTGGTTGTGTTTCATGGTTTCATGCACTTAGCCGTTATTTTAAATCTAAGTTAGTTTTATGCCAAAACAATATACTCTTGTATTAAATGCATATTTTAAAGTGATAGATGAACTTGTTTCACTATTGATCGATCGATGTTTTATCACGATCCTTCTTATCTAGAGTCTTTTCTTAAGTACATGGCACGTATTTCGATACGATGTCATTAGATACACTTTGCACATTAAGCACACAATCTTGGACTTGTGATCCTTTCTGTTAGATATTTCTTCCACCGTACTAGGTGATCTTATTTCAAGGCCTCCATAAGACTCCGTGAGCCTAGGATTCCCACTAGGACGCCGAGCTGGTTGTACCCTAAAAACCCAATTATCTAGAAGGCACTTTATCGGTGTTTTATGTGTTCTGGACCTTAATTAGCGACCTGATGGACGACCGCCAGAGGTACCCAGTGGCCATTTACCAGACCGCTAAAGGCCCCAAGCGGCCCTGCCATGACCGCAAGGCTCCAGAAGGTTTTATTGCGTTGACACTTTCCTTCTTCATGTGTCGACTCTGTCCATAAATCGGTCTGGACATGACGGCATGAGTCTCTAAACGGTCCCGTAAACGATCGCTTTATCCCTGACTCTGTCTAACCCGAGGTTTGACCTTTGGGTTGGGTTTTATAAGTTCCTAGATGATATAATGATTGCTTGGAACTTAACACTTGTCAAATAAGGTATTAATAACTTATGGAAAGTAAATAATATGTCGTTATGTTGTCAATTTTTCTTCATGGCATAACCTTGTTCTAAGTCTATTTTGAACTCTCATATTCTTATTTAGTGCATTTCTTACCTTGATATTTGCTATCATGAAACTATAGTTTGAACTTGTTACATTATTGGCCATATTTATATTTCTCGTGGAAGTAGCTTCATTTATAACTTGAAGATGCAAGAGCGGGCACGGACAGTGTCTAAGGACTCCACTCTAGTCCCCTCGGCAGATAGCCGGAAACATACTATAAACTATGGGGTATGATGAACATTGGCGTCGCATTGTGCCGGGAGTACTTTTTTTATAAACGGGTGAAATCCATGAATTCTCACGAGGTAATCTTGTAAAATTACAAGCTTACTAATACATTCTCGTTACATGACTTTCTAGTGCATAGCCTTTATGGTTATGAAAAAGTACATTCTTATTCATGAAAGGCCAAACTTACATTCTTGTTATATTCTTGCTAAATCATATTTCTAGTCTTCTCATATCTTACCTTGATCATATCATGTTACTTGTGTTACTTCAGTTTTACACCGCATGTTTTACCATATTTCATTTACCTTTACTCTAGATCTAAAATGTTAATTACTTAAACATTGCCTTCGTGTTGATACGAAGATACTTACTGTACATGTGTGCTCATTCCCTACTTTTCCAATCTTTTTCATGAAATTCTAGCGGATCGGATTAAAACTATTCAAGTGATGGATCTGAGAGTGATTAAAGAAGGAGCGAAGCCTTATATTGTCATTAGTTGATAGTCAAGAGTCTTTATGTAATTTTATATTTTTATTGAGTCTAGTTAGTCTAAGATTCAAGGGTCATCTTGTGTACTTTTGATCATTATTTAAATAAAGTAAAGATTTTGTCCAAATATTGTGCATTCATTTCTTATGTGTGAATGTGTTAGCGCTCTGATTATATTACTTGCTTGAGGCGTACTAGCCGAATGTTCACATTTCCCGAATATCTTCTGTTGTACATAAATCTCGGGATGTGATAGTAGTACCGTCTCACATGGTTTGATGACACCCTCCAGGGATCCTCCTCTGGAGTGTGGTGAGAGGAGTAATGTTGAGAGAGAGGGTGAGGCTTAGAGTGGCATGATGCACTCACTCTCGATTATGGGAGGTTTCCGGAGGAATAAAAAGATTGTTCGGTCTTTTGTTTTCTACTCCTCCCTTACTTTCAACCCTACATACATTGCTTAGACAAACCAATTAGCTTTTTTTACTTGCCCTGTCCCCTTTTTTTAAAAGATATCCCTTATTTTTTATTATTAATTTCTTTTGGAAGATATTCTTTTTTTAAGAACTATTCTTCTTTTTTGTTTGTCTTCTTTTTTTATTATTATTGGAAGATTTCTTTCTTTTTTTTGGATGTTTTGATGCTAACTGCAGCACGAAAACTAATCAAACCACTGGCCAGGGGTCCTGGTCCTTTTTCTCATAGCTAAAGAAAGCCCAGAGCACGGTGTGCATTAAGTGTGGTGCCTTATAGTCGACTGCCCTTGGTAAACGGTGCCCTTATCAAGGCCATACCCAAGAAACGACTCGGTCTTATGGGAGGAATAGAAGAAATTTTGGGATAAGCCTAGTATGGGGTTAGAAACATTGGTTTTCGACTTCCTCCCTAGGCATAATCCCTCAAAGATTCAGTCTGTTGCGTCGGGACTTTTGTCAATCTTTGTCAGACCCTTTTGTCAGGCATGCATACGACCGGGCTCATAATGTCTCGCGGGGAACTGTGCTGCCACTCTTGTCATGCCTCTCTTTTCTTTGCTTTTTGATTGAATTTTTTTTGTGTGTTTTTGTTCCAACTGGTCTTGTTTGACTGTCCCTATTCGAGACTTCATCTCATTGGGGAGTGCCTAGGTGAGTTGTCTCGCCCAAAACAAAAAATTGCCCCCATACTTTGGCCGAGTTGAGAAGAGCAAAGACCTGGTGCCCTTGAGCATGGCCTATGTAACGACGGTGTTTTGGAAAGGTAAACAGCTAAGGACACCATGAAGCGTGTGTGACTTGTGCTTAGGGCCGCTGTTAATGAGCAGGGAAGGAATTTCAGACTCTCAGCGCGGAGTTATCGTAGCCTAAATGCTGCAGAAGTAAACCAAAATTTAGACTTTTTCTCTTTTTTATTTTTTTATTTTTTATTTTTGATTTAAATAAGGCCTGGGATTGACTATAGATTACCACTCTTAATCATGTGAAGAGGCACTTCGAGTTAAAATCAATGTGTAGGAATGAATGAGGTGATGAGAATGAAAGCACGTGCTTGCACGAATAAGTTATTTTGCGACCCTTTTTATTGTAGGAGGAACTACCTGAAATGATTTTGATCAACATGGGATGTACTTTCCTCACTTGACAAGATTAGATAGAAAGATCAAGAAGCAGAGATTCGAAGTGGCTTAACATAAAGGAGTGGTGACAAAACTAGAATTAGGCGAAAGAAAGGAGACGAGAGTTTGAACTCCCTCATAAGGGTGTAGAACTTGAGATGCCTAGAAGGATTTACAGAATGAGAAGGAAATCAAAGAGAAAGGTGAGGACTAAAGCCTTGAAAGCGGTGTGAGAATGGGCAGATGCCTAAGGTAGTTGATGTCAAAGAAATCAGGTCGGACTTGGGATCGGGAGGAATTAGAAGAAGAAATTGATAAATTGAGAGAGGCGGATCCGAAGGGTCCAGAGGTAAAGGAGGAGGGTCATGGGGGAAAGAATCTGAAGGTTCCAGAGGAAGAAAATGATGAGGGACGCGATGCCCTGGGAAAAGGTATGGAAAAATGCAATTCAAAAGAAGGAAAAGAATGAAGGACGCGATGTCCTGGAAGAATAAAAGGATGAATTGGAAGAAAGGAAGGTCTGGAGGTTTCGGAAGGATATGAAAAGGGAGGGCGCGATGCCCTAAGAGTGTAAAAGAACATAACAGAAACTTGAACCCGAGAGGGTTCGGAGGATTCGGACAAAGAGAATGGGAGTTGAATGAAGAATCCGGAGGTTCCGGGGGAAGATGAAGATGAGGGATGGATAAAGATAAGGAATTAAACAAAGAGGGATCCGGAGGCTCTTGACGAGGAGGAATATGAGGGTCCAGGGGCCCTAGAGAAGAGGAGGAGCTTGATTGCGTAAATTCGGATGATGGAAAGCGTCCCCTTAGCCAATGGATTGCCCATAAAAAGAAGTTGAATAGCAGTAAGAGCAGTGATGGAATAGGATAGAAAGTGGATGGGCTAAAGGATAGCCCCTCAACATGGGATTTATTGTCCTTAAGCTTCACTTTATGCCTTCCCCTCTTCTTGGTAGATACCCTCTTACAGTGCAGCCGCTCAACCCCCAACATAGCTTCTTGGCCTCTTGGGTTTGCATGCCCTCTCTAGAGATGTGCCCAAACATATGACCTCGTCCTTCTCTGATCAACCAGCTCAATTGGCGTAGTTAGTGCCCACATGCTCTCATTTGATAGACTTTTAATAAGACTCCTTGGACGTTCGAAAATGAACAGTAACTCCCTTGGTAATAAAAATTTGAGAGTTTCACTTGTGAAGCAGGAATCTTGACATGGAATGGCTCCTTTGGAAATAGCTCCCTTGATAAATGAATGGTATCTATCATTGGAAGTTCGACCTTTGGCATAAGGAGCTTCATATTTGGCGCACTGCTCAAGGCCGTTAGAATATCATGCGTGAATATGCTTGGTAACATAGGCGTTCGCCCCTTGCATGGAAGTTGGTGGGGAGTAGACATGCTATCAAAAGCTTCCAACAAGGACTGCCCTGACCTACCCTTGAGCATAGAGTTCATCATCTCCTATGCAGTGGAATGTGTCATCACTATACTTGAGGAGAACCCCTTCTCTTGATTAGCCATTTGAACTATCACTACAAGAAAATTGGCCTTCACCTATATTTTTAAAATGTAGGTATAGGTCCAAAAAATGTAGGTAAATTCTTTACCTATGTTTCCTTGCCACGCTTTCAAAGTGTGGCGCTTGCTCGTGTGACTATAGGTTATTCTTACGTTTCAATAAAACGTAGGTATAGATCAACCTATTCCTACGCTTTAGAAGCGTAGGAATAGTCCAACAGAAACGTAGGTAAAAGTCACTTATAGACACGTATATAAAAGGATATATCTACATTTCTGAAAACGTAAGTATTACCTTTTGTCACGTAAAAAAAGAAACATAGGAATAAGGATTAACATCACTTCTTAAAAAACGTAGGAAAATACTTTAACATCAGTTAATAAAAAATGTAAGAATATGTTTTCTTTTTTTAAAAAAATCCTATTAGTATATGTGCTCTCATCACCTATAATAGCGCATCCATTCATATCTTCACATTCATAAATTGTATCACTCACAACCATGTTGATCTACATAATTCTCATTCACACCTATTTACAAATCTCATTCCTTGAAGATAATTGAGGAACATACATTTACATGATTAAATCTTAAAGACATTCATTCAAAAAATAATAAACTCATAGTACATCTAAAGCAACTTTATAAATATCCATAAATGAAGAACAAAGTAATCTACATCCATCTCAAATGTATATAGGAATGAAACCAATACAACTAAGGACAATGATTCATACAACTAGCCAGCAAATAATAGTTCTACCTTCTCGTCCAAACTCAGGGATTGACCTTGAAGCCCTAGATATGGCAAGACAGATGTTTCTACCAGACCTATCAGAACAAAACTTACTGAACAAACTTCAGTAAATTTTGGTAAAAGATAATCTCTACACAAAGTAATCATGCAAATATAATCTAAGCGAAATGAGCATTAAGATAAGGCTGTAATCAAACAAAAAAGAGTATTAGGGTAACCATTCACACGAAAATGTAAAATTGACAGAAAAAACTTTACCAAAATTCTGTAGAATAAACATCTAGATCCAGTATAGAAACAAATGCCATCAAATGGTGATATATTACAAGAAATCAGAAGATTATAAAGTTCAAATCAAAACTAATAGAAATGTTATGAAACTAAAATGAAATTGGACAGAAGTGAGAGGAAAATAGCCCCTACATATTCCTTATGAACAACTCCTTTGTAAAAGTAAAATTCTTTTAGGGACCACATTTTTAATCTCTCAAATGTATATTTTCTGAAGTGCATCTACAGCATCATTCTGCCAAAAAGAAGATTTTACATGTAAATCATGCGAAAAACTCCAATTGTCATCGCAGCGAGTAACTTCGAAATGTGGTTTTTCAAATGATACCATTAATGCTCAACTAGAGGTAAGAGAATATCATTACAGGCATCAGTCTGAGCTACCTGTGGTTTTTGAAACAAAAAAAATCCTTAGAAATTAATTGAGCATTGTTTAAACTATGTAGCATAAAATAACTATAGAGAGGGCATTAGATATGTTAAGAACTGAGCACAACATCACAAACTACAAGAAAAAATATCAAGCATCTAGAACCCATACTTTCAAGCATCAAGACTAGAGGGTAAACTGAGCACATATGCAGATGTTGTGGAAAATGTAAGTCCACGATATGTGAGGTTGTTAGCCATTGTTGATTCTAGAAATGCCAGATAAATTTCTTCTTTGCCATTCCCTTTCAACATGGCAAAGGTGATGATTCATGGGTGACTATGTGTCAAAGTTGTTGTAGCTTTGTTCAGAAAGCTTCTTCTGCACTATTTATGCTAACAGTTGCAACGGGTTTCTGTTTGAAGAAAAACTATACTCAAGATTTGTATGTTGCATTGCATAACTTTTTCTGATCTTTGATAATGAAGAACTTCATTAGCTTATCTATTCAATATATAAGCCTATGGGGGGAGTTTAATCATCCAATCCACAAAGAGAGCATCAGTTGTATAATATTGTTAAGGAAGCAATCAACACACATACAATACTTTGTGTTTAATGTTTGAAAGGTCATTTTGAATAAGTTCTTGAAGGCCGAAGTGGACGTCTTGTTGACAACATAGAAAATGGAATGCAAACATTTTCAACTACCTTAATGTCAATGGTTTGCATAGGGAAGGATATGTCCTTTTATAAGCACCATTTTTACTTATAAAAATCAAGAAGCAGTGCATCCATCTGTGATTTTGGATGGCCTTCTTACTCATCCATTATTGCAAGCAAACCCAAATGTTTTTAGCTGAAAAATTGTTCCTTCAATATTCTTCTGACTATTTACAATTGAAAATAATGCATGCTAAGATGGAGATTACCCTGCTCTTAATGTGGTGAAATCATATGACAGTTCTCGTCCCCGAAACTGCTTTCCTTTAGGCAACAATTGGGAACATGTATTGGTCTGTAATAATGAATGATGCATTCTACCTTAGGACTCAAGTACCTGCCTTACCTTGGATCCATCCTAGAATACTGCAACTCTCTTATTTTGAATGTTTAAGTCTGGTAAAATGGTAAAGCATTCCTCTTTATACTCTTAAGTTAGAGTGAACTGAAACAATTTTTCAACTTTAGTTATCATTTGCAATTATTTCATTATTTTTCGTTGAATAGTGGTATACTGTACAGTTTTATTAAGTGACTACCTTTTCTCACTTTTTCCCCCTTTTTTTATTTATGTTATAGTGACCTCGGGAGTCAAGGGTTGAAGGGTTATATCAGTGACTAGATAAGTCTTCTTTCAAAATTGGTATTCATGTAAGTATCAAATTAGCAAATACTATGTTCTAATATTTAGTAAATTTTTCAGCCATTGTGGGCTCCAATCAACTTGCAATGTTTATTTCCATGAAAATACGTCAAATTCCTAAAGTCCTTGCCTTTAATGTTATCAAATGAAGTTCTTGAGCCAGTTATTTGGTTCTTTTAAGTTGATTGGGGAGTTTATGGTCGAAAACTTGAAACTTTATGGCTTGTTGGTCTGTTGGTTGATGGATCATTCTGTTTGGTCTTACCTGTAATTGAAAGAATGATGGTTACCTTGATTCTTTCTCATGTAATTAAAAATCAACTCTTTAAGCTATTTGAACCATACATCTGATATGTACGCACAAAAACCAATGTGAATATCATGTGAGATGAGAAAATCAGATCGCCGTAGCCATATATTACTCCCCATGGGACTATAAATAGAACAGGGTGAATGCTAAAAAGATCACCAATGTATGTCCTATGCATAGCTTAACAATGACATGTGTACAGAATAGGGTCAATTACTTGCAAGATGATTACAACACCAATTATAGGGTTTTTCTAAGTTTCATGCATACCTGCTGCTGGGCTAAAGCTTCAACATGTTATCTATATGCTTCAGTAGCAAAATCGGCATCCCATCTTGTGAATAAAGCATTATCAGCTCGGTGTACATGCACAAAAGGTAATTAAAGTAATAAATGCTATGATTCTAAACAAATTGTCATAAGTAGAGATGTGAATTGTTAAATGACATATATATCAAAACCCTCTAAAAGTGTCAAACCAAGCAGGTATGTTTTCACATATTTTCTAAGAAGTGGCCAAGTAAGGGATAATTCTAAGAAAGATAGACAATGATAAAGTAACACAAAAAATGTTTTCACATATTTTCTGTCACCAGTGAGAGAAGTTAGCTCAAAAGATAAATTACAACTTCTTCCTGGAACGTGACAGAATCTAAGAAAATCATAGGCATGAAAACACTTAGATAAAAGAGCTTCTCACAAAGAACATGGTTCATTTTCTCAAAAGCAAGAACTGGACTTGTTACATCATAACAGCCCTTGCATTGCACTGCCTGTGGAGTCTTAAAAAAATATATATACCCAAATTTAGAAACACCAAAAACTAATGAAGCATATAGTAGCAAAAAGAGTGATATTGTCTCCGCTACTAGCAAAATTAAAGACCAGAATAGCAAAATCTGAATACTAACCTTCTAAATCATCATTCACAAGATGTAAATTCGCCATTTTGCTAGCATAAACATAGACAAATGTATCATCAGCAATGATATCCCAAGCAATATGTGATTCAGAAACCCAGTATGCTCTTGCATATGACAGGCTATCCTATAGATCCAACATTTAGACTTGGTGACATGCTATAATAGAGCACAATAGAAAAAAATAGCATTTGACATGCTAACTTGGAAATTTAACAAGCATGTTCTTGATAGTGAAAGATGACCAGGCAAAAGATAGCATAGAACATCTCTAAACAAATCAACAAATAATGACATAGGTGCTACCTGTCACATGATAGAATATCATTGGATAATCAAGATAGCAGCAAAACAGTACCAATATCTAGATTCCCATGCTTAATCTATATATTATATGTATTCCAACATACAGAGCATAAAGCACCATGCCATCACAATTTGTATACTGAGAGTTTCACCTTATTTAAAAAAATTCAAGGGCCCTAAAACTTGTTTGAACACGAGCATAAAGCACCATGCCATCACAATTTGTATACTGAGAGTTTCACCTTTTTTAAAAAAATTCAAGGGCCCTAAAACTTGTTTGAACACACAACGACCAGCAACATCAGGTACATACTGGAGAGGGCTATAGGCCTCATTCTGAGATAAAAACTAGACAATACACATTCCAACTACAGAGCTGTTACCTTGCATCCGCCTAACATAGGTCAATGGCAACTTGGCCTTAAAGAAGCGTTGACCATTTCTGTACAAAATTTTAAACTAACAAAATCATCCAGAAAATCACATGGCCAACAAGGACACGGTGCCCACGGGATCCCCTCCCAATCCCCACCCCTCTCCATCCCGGGGCAATGGTCAAAGGCTAGATGCATGCGACAATCGAGGTGCTCAAATCAAAGAAGAAAGCAAACAAAGAAAATCAAACTAACAGTCGACTAGCTAAACATGACTTCAAATTGCCAAGAAGCTCTTTCATATTTGTTACCAGCAGCAGGGAGTCATGCTCAGTGATTTCCACTTCCTTCAATTTCTAAGTGACAACCTTCAATTTCTTCCACTGATGTTCGATGCTTCCTTCTTGACAGATTTAAAATCTTGTTCAAGTCTTCATCATCTTTAAAGGGTTGAAAACTTGAGAATGTGCATCCATTGCTTGGGACTGCCATCTCTCGATGGCAAAATAGTCCTTTACTCCACCACCGGACTATCCAAATGTATCATCATGATCTCTACAGATCAGAGATTAGTTAATAAAACTAGGCCGACCGTAAATTGTAAACCGAAGATTAGGAGAAAGACAAGCTTATTAGAGGCACAAGCCAAAAGAAGCAAACAGAATGAAATTGACATTTCTGAAACATTAGACCACCATGTAATGAACTATATCAATATTAACGAAACCTACCCAATCCCTTCTGTGGGAGGGAAAGCATTTCCATGGAGAATGACTAAACACATGAGCTAACCAGCCTCTTACTCATAATCAGCAGAAGTACTTTATCTTGTTGATAATCATTGTAAGAAGTGAACTTGAGTTTTTTTGTTAGCTGCAATGACTCCGCACTAAACTCTGTAAAACATTGCCCAAGATGGAGTAATAATAGATCTCTAGGAGACAGAAGATGCTATTGAGAAGGCATCCAATCTACTCTTGTCAATCCTCATTGTTGGAGTTGGTGGGGCTAATTTCAAGGAAATGGTGGTGTGTGCTTTCTATTATTTCTTTGTTATGTATACATATATATATTATATATGTGTGTATTTATATATATATATATATATGTGTGTGTGTGTGTGTGTGTGTGTGTGTGTGTGTGTGTGTGTGTGTGTGTGTGTGTGTGTGTGTGTGTGTGTGTATCTATATCAGACACTTCACAGCTGGTCAATTCAAAGGGTATTGCATCTGCTCCAAAATTGCTTGATATCTAAGTACAAATCTATGCCAAATTTTTCTTTATGCATAAAAATTTTTGTTAAGTAATCATTTTGAGTACGTATTCCCCATCAAACAGTTTACAACTCATCCCTATGAATCTGCAGGGCTTTTTAGTGTTGGGTATGACACTTGTTTAATTGTCACAAGTCAAAGTTAAGTCAAAGCACATTGTGTATGCTTGCTCTGGCAGTTACAGGATATTTCATTATTCAAACATGATCCATAGATTGAATGCAGTCTTAAAAGAGGTATGACCTTCGGGTTGCACTCTTGCCTTATACAAACGTATTTAAAACGTCAGCACATTTAGAGGATGATCAGTGAAATATAATGTTGCTTGCATGATCCTCTAGGAAATTTTCTGCAACTCATGGTATCTGGCCTAACTTTCAGATATATTTGTATCACCTTAGCCATTTTGTGGTCAATACCTGAACATTGATGCTTCTAAAAGGTTGTAAAATATGGTAAATGGAATTCTAGAACATTGGTTGCAATCAATGTCTTGAAGAAAATAACAAGCATGGTCAATAAGCAAATAGGATACATACATAATAACTGACACAGCATGACAATATCTCTCCCACATGCTGCGGAACCTAGGTTGTCCTCCAAGATCCCGCAACTTCATTGTAACATACCCTTGGTTACTCTCTTCATATTGAATCCTACCTGTAAATAGACATTCATCATCCACAATATCATGATTAATCTGCTTTTACAAACTATGTGGAAGCAAAGCATGGATGCTTTTGTGCAAGGTTGATACTCACAGTGGGAATCATATCTTCATTGTAGTCACCAGTCTGCAAAAGTGATGGAAAAGTAGTCAGTGCCTTGAACATATAAAGATAATCTAGCCACCAGACCAAGACAAATAAAAGATGTACATATTGCAATGACATTCACAAGCCATGTCTTTCCAGCATTTTGAAACCCTACCAAACACAACTCCATTTCTTGTTTGAAAAATAGGCTACAATTAATCAATAGAATAATGCACCACTGGTATATCACCAAGTCCAACAAACAAAAATGCTAAGCCGTATGATCCTCACATTGGATAAGACACCTAAAAAAAGGAAATATACATATTATATGCCTATTAGGTACATCAGTGGTGTTCTTCCTAAAAGCTCGGAGCTTGTGAATGGCAGATCAGCAATACCAATCGCGTTAATTACAATAAAGCTCTCCCCTTTATCTGATCACACCTCCATGTCCAATGGACCACATATGATATTCCTAGAACCTCCAATCTGATAAATAATTCCATAGCATTAATCACCTATGCCCAGAAAGAAAAAGGTATCATGATAGTTATAGGAAACAATCCAAAAGAAATCACATATCAAAAATATAACAACAAATAGGGGAAGAAACATGGGAAACAGGATGCCAAATGGACGCACTGCCACAACCAACCTGCACAGCCAATTGAGGAAAGATTCCCTGAGCCCCATGGAGGCACGTGAGTAGAGAGGAGCCCTGGAAGGGGGGAGAGATTCAGGGTTGCAGAGGAAGCTACTTGCGGATAGAGATCCTTTTCAGATATGAGAGGGGGGATCTCCGGGGACCTCTCTCTCTACGGGATCTAGCGCTTGGCTTGGCTGGAAGAGATTAGAGTGGGGACTACCACTCTTCTACTCAGACTATGTTACACCACAAATTTATACTAACTGGTTGGATTAAAATCTCACAACCCTAGTATGGAAGCAACCCTAATACATGGAATTAGCCCCCCCATTTGAGCTTAAGTCGAAGGAAAATCATCACGGGAAGCTTAGGGTTCGTCCCCCTACCTCCAAGGGTGAAACTGCCCCACCGGATGGCCACCCTACAAAGTCGATTGCCATCCCTGTGCCGCGAGTAGCAGGTCATGGCTGCTGTTGCCACTGCTCGTTGGATCATCCCCTAGCTCGCAACCATCGCTACTCGCCCTCGCCGGTGAAGCCACTGCTCGCCCCTACTGGCGAGGCTGCCGCTCTGCGCACCTTTGCAACCGTCATTCACCTTGCCCCCGTGCCCTACCGTCGCCGCCCCTGCTCTCCTCCGTGCCCACCGTCCGCTGCCACCATCATCGTCGGTGTCGTATCCCCCTGGCATCACCGTCGTGACCGGGGCCACGTCCTATGGTGTCGCCGCTGGCCATCGATGGAGGGGGGCAGAGGAAGAGTGCGAATGGGAAGAGGAAGATGAAGGAGAAGAGGAAGACTATGGCATGGACTCGGCGAGGTGGGATTCCAACTATCGGGTGAGGAAACAGAAGAGGAAGAAGCTGATGGGCGGCCACCAGGGGAGGAGGGAGAATGGGTGTGATTCAGTGGAAATGGTACGTTAAAATGAGGAAGAATTGAAAAGAATCGGGCGCCAATTTTGGCACCCGCGGGGTATCCCCTCTTCCTACATTTTTTATTTTTTATTTTTTATTTGAAGTGATTTATTACTACATTTTAACACAAAGCGAAACAATATCTAAGACCTATTCTCACATTTACTGACAAAGCGTAGAAGTAGATTACTTGTTCCTACGTTTATTAAAAAATCATCGGAATAAGATGACCATATAGCTACGCTATAATAAAACGTAGGAAATTTATCAACGTTAATTTAAAAACGTCGGAATATGTCGCTTATACCTACGTTTTTTGAAAGCGTAAGTAAAATTTGTGGCTATAGGCCAATTTTCTTGTAGTGTATGACCGAATAAGGGGTAATAAGAGCCTTGAAAGTATCTTAGCCAATGAGCAATGTAACTTTAATAATATTGGACTTAGGCCGACATGGCATCAATGTTTGGCTTCTTTCCTTGGTGATTATTAGCGGAGACTCGGTCTTCTCAAAGATGCCCGGCACAAGAACCCAAGTCGGCATTCGGCAAATGAAATCTTGAATTTTGAATGGCATAGCCGTGACCAAATTCTTCTTGCCCGGTTCTTGAACATCATCTTTGGCACATGTATTTTTAGAAAGACACCCACACTCCGAGAGGTGGTGGAAGGAGGCGAGATGGAGGCGGTAGGCTAAGCGGGTAATGGAGGTTCAATGGAAGGGGTTGTAGGAAGGGTAGGTGGATGTTAAAACACGGCGAGCTTCTCCCCTTGCTCGGAAGAAGACGGGGTTGGCTCTGGTGTAAAAAGGGGTGGACCCTACTCAAGATCGGCCACAGGTTTCAGTGGAAGGCTAGGAGTGATTAGCTTCGAAGTTATAGGGATAGTGGAGGCCTTAAGTGGCGGTGATGGAGGGTTACTTGGTTGGGAACAATGGTTAATGGGAGGCTAGGTGGAGGCCGATAGTGTGGAGGTTTTGGTGGTACGTGAGGCATCCAGGGTAGGGGGTAATTCATGGTGCATTGACGCGGGTTGTTGGAGTATGGACCCATCATCGTAACACCATGAGGTCTCATAAACATAGGTAGGAATAGTGGCTAATTCATGGTGCATTGACGCAGGTTGCTGGAGTATTGGCCTATCATCGTAACACCATAGTGTCTCATAGACAGGGGTAGGGATAGTAGCTTCATCCTGAGCAGGGGGTTCTTCTGGTAATGGAGGGAAGGGAAAACGAAGAAAACTCGAAGTGGGTGCATCTTCAAAATCTTCACAAATTTCATCACGTGCCATTTCCAGTTCTTGATAATCATCAAGTTCAAATGGACGCCGTGGTGGAGGTGTGTTGATGAGTGGAGGTGGTGTATATTGACATGGAGAATTTTGTGGGTGTGAATGCGGAGGTGGAGGGCCATGTGAATGAGTGTGATGAATGGGTGGTGGGCGAACGGCGTCCACTTGATCATTAAAACTTGGAAGAACATCTTGCTTACTCATATTCTCAATGCCATGCTCATCTCTTCTATCCTTCCAATCTTTCTCCATTTTAGTAATGTTATCCATGAAAGCGTGAAGGGGATTGACTTGAGGAGGAGGAGGAGGCGGTCGCAGACTTATGACCCTCTTTAATTGTTCCTCCATTTGATCAATTTTGTCAATGAGAGCTTTTTGGTGGGGTGTGACTTGTGAAGTAGAGAGTCGGCCTTGAGACCTTGGAGGGTCGGCTTGACATGGAGGCCTTGAAGGAGAAGGGGAGTGAGGCTTGCCCATAGAATGACCCGATCGGACCAGAGTACGAGGGACAACCAGATTTTGGGGCCGCGAGGGACACTGAAATGAGGGCGGTGGTTGGCCCACGTGGTCCTTAAAAGGAGAAGCATGAGGACCACCTATGGCGCATGGATGACCCTGGGGAGAAGGAGAAGTAGATCCCCTCCTAATGACAACCCGGATGGCTTCAAGTTGTTGAGGGCTGAGAGAGTCGATGTGAGAAGCCAGGACATCCAAGGCATAGGCAACACTAGTGGAGGGGGAAGCTCCCCCGGCAGTGACCTACACTTCATATGAAGACTCAGGGATTTGATCATTGTCCATGGTGTGGATATGATCATAGGACGTAGAAACGGGGTGAGACTCCCCATAGAAGTCGCGATGAGAGTGACGGACATGAGGGGTATGCGATGAATCAAAGCGACCATCCTCATGGTCATAAACAGTGTAACTAGGCATGCTAGACACTTTACCAGAACGCAACATCATGATGAAATCAAACAATGTGCTCACAAACAATTTTGCAGAGATTATCAAACAAGTGGATGTTTACGTTCAATTCAGAGTTTCCTTGTATGAGTTAGATGATTTTCAGAAAATTCACAAATTCACTCAACAAGGTAGGATCCTAGTTCTAATTTTGATTTGACTTCGTGCCAACTAGGATTTCACGCTCTCACCACGTGTAGGTCAACTATCTTCGGGGAACTTTAGTGGTACAACCAGCCCAGTGAAGGAACAGGGAATCCTTCGCTGTCGGGGACTTACGGAGGTCCCGATAGAGGAGATTTTAGTCCATCGAGAGGAATTCCCGAATGGAGAGTCCTTCCTTCACCGAGAGAGGGTAATTTCCTAAAAATGTAAAAGAGGGGGGATGCTAATGCAGGCAATGCTGATGTATAACAGAGATACACAAAAGATATAAACAGAACAGGGAGAATAGAAAATATGCAGAACAAAATGGATTGAACAATTTTCACCAAAATTCAGACAACGCGTCCAACAATCCAGACACCTTTATAAGAGCACGTCAAGTTACCAAGATGCCTCTAAACATGGGTTATGAGGGGTAATAGGGCTATGCTACTGAATACGCGTCTATCCACAGGGACGCGTATAAAAATACGCATTTTGGGTTGTAGACGCGTTCTCAGATAGAAAGGTGCTCTTCCAGAGATGATAGAAGGAAGAATAAAAGACTTCCATAACTTCAACACATTCAAATATGGCAATCAACTAATAAATAAATTGCTTAGAACATGTTCCTTTTTCTGAAATAATGCAAACTTCTCAGGAAATCACAAGGGACTATGGGGGAGTGCACGTGGTGCACGAGGGATGATAATAAAAGGTGCTATTTGGAGCACAACTGTAGCGCGCAAAGGCGCAATATGGAGGGGC
Source organism: Amorphophallus konjac (assembly GCA_022559845.1). Lineage (NCBI taxonomy): Eukaryota > Viridiplantae > Streptophyta > Magnoliopsida > Alismatales > Araceae > Amorphophallus > Amorphophallus konjac. The sequence continues at coordinate 380,144,284 of CM040126.1, read as the reverse complement.
ACGCGCGAGTGCCAAATGGAGGGGCACACGTGGGTGCCGAAAACACACGGAGGGGCACACGTGGGTGTCAAAAACACACGGGTAACCAAAAGAAAACAAAAAGAGGTCCCAGTGTGATCGCCAAAAGATGTGAACGACGTCACGGGAAAGGAAGAAAACACACACGACAAACACGAATAAGACAGTGGCGGGAGATTGCTCTCCGCCGTGACGGGATGAAAATGAAATATGCAGAATTAAAATGGAATAAGAGATCGTTGCGGGAAGTTACTCTCCACGGGTTTAAACAGGAATGAAAATAAAGGAACCGCTGCGGGATATTACTCTCCCCGGGTTTTAACGAGAATGGAAATAAAGGAAATGGAAAATCACGCGTGAGTGCGTGGGTGTTGATTGTGTGATCGCCAGAGGTCAGGGACCCCAAAATGAAGTATGTGATCGCGTTTATACCTTAGAAGCGGGAGATCGTTGTGGATTCCTTCTTTCTCTTCCCTCGGCCGACTGATGAAGAGGGCTTTCTCTTTGGTTACCCTTGCAAGAAAATGAACAAACACCTACCCTTGTAAGAAAATGAACAAATACCAAGTGGATCAGAAAAAAAGCAGTGTAGTATCAATCCCTTGTGATAAAAATGATGAAATCATGAACAACTACATACCTGGTTGGTGTTGTTTTAAACCCCTTTTGGATGCAAAGGGTAGGCAAAGGATATGATGAATGAAGATTTGTGCAAGAGTTGCACTTAGAGGATGATAACAAACAATGATAGATGTTGCATGCAAGACTACAAGAATAAACGAGAAAGAAAGATAGGGTGAGAAAAAGCTTATTCGCGGCGCCGATGGCGGGCTTTGAGGATGGCTTCAGCAGTGTGAGGACGTCATGCACGTGCAGGGGATGAAGAGATCACCTTCTCTTAAAAGATCAAATAAACTCAGAATTTCGGCAGAGTGACCCCTTGACCCAAAACAGAACCTCACAAACTCGGAGTGATTTCTCTAGAGTTTCCCCTCCCCTTGATGAGGATTTGAAGCCCCTCATTTCGTTGGAGGGGGTCCTCTATTTATAGGGAAATTTATGAAGAACGCATCCATGGTAAGGGACGCGTTCACATGAACGCGTCCCGTTGACCAGTCGCGTTCATCAATTAAAAATTAATTTCATTTAAAAAGACGCGTCCACTACCCGAGACGCATTTTTTAAACACGACCGGAGTCCTGGACGCGTCAATCCTTTTCCACAAACATGGCGCCAAAAGGCACCGAAAGCGAGTGGTTTCGACGCCTAACCTTGACTTTTAAGACCATGTTTGGTCAGCAAGATACTTTCTTGTTTTGGATTTATCTAAAATGTCAAATTGAACGGCGGGGTTGGTGCCAAACGTGGGCTCAAGAACGCGTCTTATGTGGCTGACGCGTTTTAAGAACGCGTCCCCCTCAGTCGCCATATTTAAGATTTTTCCCAAAAAATTTCTAAAAATGGGAAAAAAATATCAAAAAATTAGAAATCACTCAAATAACTCAAATGTGTGAGTCACTTTGGGGCATCATGATGTAATATGAGATTTACTCAATATAATGTCAAAAATACCGTGTCTACACCGGGGAGGTTGGGTGTTAACCCCTGTGGGGGGAACAAATATAGGTGTATGTGTGTGTGTATGAAGATGAGTGTAACAAGAGATGAAAAATGCAGTGGAACAGAGATAGAAGACGTGCAATATGCATGCAAGCATGACATGAAGAGAGTAGGAAGAAGAAGAAGAACAACAAGAGAAAACACTAAGAGAAAGATGTCTTAAAATTTCCCTGGTGATTGGGGGTCAAAGAAGCAAGTTGGCAACACGGCATAGCTTCGCCTAGATCAGAAAATGCCTATCCTCTCCTCTCCTGAGCTCATGGCCAAGGGGGGTATTTATAGGCTCAAGGAACCCTAGGTCGGGTTTGGAGGATAATTACCAAAAAGATCAAATTTTGGGTGATAAATCCATGGAATATTGACGCGATAAGGTCCCTAGAAGGGTTAGGAATCTGGCACGAAATTCTCGGAGTGGAAAGCTTAAAATAGGACTCTAGGGCGTGCTTGGCTAGAGAAGATAGAGTTCAGTCGGAGCAGGACTTTGACTGAGAACGTAGTCAGTTGGGCGACCGCGATATGAATGAACGTAGTCGTGCGACTGACTGCGACCATGAAAATAGGCCAAAAAATGTGAAAATTCGTGAAAAAATGCCTCCAGGGCTTAATGGGCCGAAAAATGAATAAACATGGGCTCGAAATATTGATCAAGGAAGACTCTGAAACAATGGATAATTTGGGGCGTCATAAGGATGACTAAGAGAAAGACTCGACTTATTAGCTGAAAATGGGTGATGTTGGTCCCAAGTATAACAAGCGTGGACAAGAAAGGGGGGTTGAATTGTCCCCGCATCATAGTTCAGATTTTAAGAAAATGTTAGACTAACAATAAACTGCTAAATGAAACTATCTAAGTTCGCAATGAAATAGGTATTGAAACGTTTCACTCCGTCTCCCAGTCACACTCAATTAATAACGACAAGATTAACAGACAAACAACAAAAGAACAATCACACATTATGAGAGAATTTTTAGGTGGTTCGGTAGGACCTTCACGTCCTCCTAGATCCACCCCTCACCAAATCGGTGAGGATTCACTTGCTCCAAATAGAGCGCACACGGAGTGTTACCTCCACACACACACGGAGACTTCGTCTCCAATACGATCCGACAACTGGATCCACAAAACACATACACACGCTGCCAGATGTGCAGCAAGCTCCACATGACCATCCGCAGGCGGTCACACACACTAAGTTTCTCTAAGTTTAGAAATAAACAGATGTTCAACACAAGTAACTCAAAGATATAATGATCAAGATGATCTCCATGTTCCACAGTGAAAATGCTCCAGGAGAGGTAGGATCTAGATGTAGCTTCACGAGAATGCCCTTCTTCCCTTGGCAGCCTTTCTCCTCTCCTCCAAGTGATTTCTGGAGTTCGAGGAAGAAAGGAAAGAGAAGCGGATTGAGGAGAGGATCGAGTTGATGCCCGAATCGAAGACTTCTGACTTCCTTCCGACTTGTGCGTCAAGGAATGCGTTCAATCGGCTATTGGAGATCGAGGGGGATTATTTCTACACCCTTTCTATGTTGTTTGTGATATGTTTACGATCTATATCTTGGGTTAAGCATGTTTTGAATATTTGTGTTGATTTTTCTGAACTAGAGATATTCATGTGTGTGGACCGTCTGCGTACGGTTGTGTTTATTGTGCTACGGTTGTTGCAGCTCGTGTGTGTGTGTGTGCTGCTGGACTCACGATCCAGAGCGTCTGGGGTTAGTCCCCATTAGTGTTGTGTCTACAGTGTGAGGAGAGTTCTCCTCGTGGGGATTTATTCTCGTGTGTTGTTGGAGCGTCGCCTCCGTTTTAGGGATTTATCTCCGAGTGAAGCCTTACCGATTTGGTAAAGGGTGGACGTAGGGAGCCCGTCGTGGTCCCGAACAACCTTAAAATTCCCCATGTCTTGTGGTTTGCTTTGTGGATGTATGCTTAATTGTTTATATTACTTGAATGATCGTGTGCGAATGGAAAGTCTGAGAGAACTTAACTTATATTGCTTTGTTCATTTTCTTCAATATCGTTAAAGTTGTTAATTCCGCTGAGTAAATTTTTAATTTGCCATATCGCGTGGAGGATAATTCAACCCCCCCTTCTTGTCCGCTCGCCTACCCCGGGACCAACACCTGCTTATTGTTGGAGTTGCCATGAGCCATGGCAAGTTGATTCGAATCCAAGGTCGGGCCCGAGATGTTATAGAGACGCTAAATAAATAACGCTCGCAAGGTGTTCGGGAATAGTCCCGCACCTTTGAACCTGGGTTATCTTATGGGATAAAATTGTGTACAATAACAGTGCCTATGTTATCTTAGCTCTTTTAGTTTCACGCCTAAGCTTCTATTTGTGCGACTAAGTGAATACATGCGACTACATTCTTCTTGACAGTGCCTATGTGGATGTTTCTACGCCTAAGTGAATTAGCTTTGTTTAGTTTTACAATTCATATATTACACTTAAGATAGATTTTCATGCTACTTCTTCTCTTCATAGGGTTTTTGTACATGAAGGCTTTCTGACATTTTTTCTATTACCAGAATATCTTCAAGGTTCTATTCTCATCTGAATTAGCCCAAAGGTTTTGTTTTTATCAACATTAACCCAAAGTTTTGTTATCATGAATTCATAGTTTTGTTGTCATCATTAGTAATAAGAGTTTTGTCCACAATTGATCCACAGATTTGTTATCACCAAAACTAATGTAATTAACATGATATTTAGATTTTAGCCCAAATATACTCAACACTCTGATGCACATATGTCACGCCCTGATCGAGGCGGAATATTGAGATGTGACGAGTTTTAAACAGGTCGATCGAGATATAGATGACGAATATGAACAATAAAATGGACAAATCTATATATTTATTGTAAAATCTGACATTTCCTACAAATGACTTTTCAAAGTCTTTCAATAATATTCAAAGTCAATACAAATGACATTTCCTAATTTTCAAAGACTTTTCTAAGTGGACAGATTGGGAAGAAAATCTTCTAAGAGTTTCGGCACTCTCAATCACTCCAACTCATTTCTATCATCTTCTGAATTTTCTGAAAATTATCAACAACACACAGGGTGAGCTAAAAGCTCAGTAGAACTTATATCTCTTTCCTAGGCAACTTTAAGTGATTAACATCTTAGATAATCTGGATGCTCATGAAAACAAAATATGTAATAAAACATGTGATAGAGAAACATGTAATAGAACAAGTGATAAGTGAAGTGGAGATCAAGATCAGGAAGTCATGAATTTCAAGAATAGATATCATAAAATTCAATTGTAAGCATGAAGATCAATAACATGTAAAGAATATAAACTTGGCCACATAACAAGGATGTTAAGATATTCGGTCAACAATGTCATGTATAATTAAACAAGAAGTCACGCATGTAACAAGTGAATTGTCTAGTTCAATCTTACATGTCAGTTAGTGCAATGCCACACCTGATCATTCAACTCCCTCGGGTACAAATACTTTCAGGCTTTACTCGCCTAGGACTAGATCAGAGCCCCAATATTGCCAGGCATCGAGTGTCAGGTGGATCCGAAGTCCCAAGTAATTTCTAGAATAATTTAGTAATAAAATGGTCAATCGAATTTCAAGAAAAACTCATGAAACGTAGCATAGCACACAACTAAACATTCAGCTATGTAGGACTCTAGAGGTGGCCCCTATATGCTCAAGAGGTGGCTCCTGCTTTGTAGCACTTTGTGCCATTCCGGTCTCAAGAGGTGGCTCCCATAACTTAGCACTCTGTCCCGCATGGCACTTAACTCCTACACCTCTAAATGACAGTTTATGGCTAAAGTATATATCTAGCAAAAAAATTTCATTCAAGGATATATAGTATAAGAAGTACAAGTAAAGTTTACATGAGAAGTCGAGGATGATTTAAAGGACCATGTTTGTAATGCCCCGGATTTTTTTTTATTTTTTCGGATCATGATCTGTGAGTTTCGGAGCGCTTTCATGGGTCCCGGATCGTGTTTTATGATTTAATCAGGTTTTTGGCTGTTTAGCCTGTGGAAGTTAGTGTAGGGCAAACCGTTGTGTTCTCCAGCTCCGGGACGTTGCAGGCGTGTTGTGCCTTTTCCAAGGATCATGGGGAGTATTTTCCCCTAATTTTATATTTTCCAGATTTATAAAATCTTGGATTTCCTATTTAAACCCCCACCCCCTTTTCTCTCTCCCCATCTCTCATTTTCTCTCCATCTCCCTCTCTCTTCTCACGTTCTCTCCTCTCCCCCTCTCTTTTCTCTAAGCGGCCGACGGAGATGGACGAGGGTGAGGGGGTGGCGTGCGTGAGGTGAGGAGCGGTGTGGATGGGATGACGATCGAGGCGGTGGAGGCACGGCGGCGTTCATCCGCGGGTTCGGGGTGCCGGCGTGGGTTCATGCGGCCATTTCGCGTGGAATCGGCGTCCACGGTGTGCGTAATCTTTGGTGGAGGTAGGGGGATGGTTCCTTAACACCAGCACTTCCTTTCCTGTGATTTTGGTAGGCCGAGGTGAGCCGAGCGGGGTTTATTTCACACCGGGGTCAAAATCGCATGTTTGGGGTGAGCAACAGTTTTCGGCCGATTAGGGCCCCAATTGTGGTTTGAATTCGATTTTTCGATGGTAGGAATGTCCAGGGATGAATTCCCCTTGTTTTCCCCTTTGCAGAGAGGTGAATGGGGTGTGGAACCGAGCTCGAGGTCGAGCTCGGTCCATCTTCCGAAAAACGCAGGAGACGGCCACATAGGCGGCCTTCTGTGCCCTGGTCTAGGTAGCCAAGACCCTGGCCGCCCAGGTCGATGGGCAGCCAAAGGTTTGGCCGCCCAGGGGTGTTGGGCGGGTAGGACCCTGGCCGCCCTCACCTTGCATGGCCCAGGTCTGGGCGGCCAGGTCGATGGCCGCCCATCCCTCTGGGTGGCCAAAGAAGTGGCCGCCCAGGCCACTGGGACCCCAGATGCTGGGCGGCCACTGGTGTGGCCGCCCAGACCTGTGGGTGGCCAAGAGTTTGGCCGCCCAGCCTAGTCAGCCCCGGGGTGCCGTGTTTCACGTTCCCTTGCCCTGAGGTGTCCGTATGCGGTACAGTTTCGCGGGAGAGATGCATGCACGACTCTTCATGATCTGGGCTTCTTGTGTGGGTCATCATGGGTCATACCTATGGAAATTTGTGTCTGTAGAGGGTGTTTTCCCTGTCCGGACTCCTCGTGAGTTTTCTTAGGGTCCGGACAACCCCGTGTGTTTTCGGGCTTCCGTGCATTCGTTAGATTGAGTCACCGTGTATCGGTATGAGTGCGGTGGGTTGTTCCCGCATGTCGTAGTTTCTTCAGAAAGTGGTTTCTGTGTGGGCCATGCGTATGGCCTATGAACTATGAGTCATATGACCCAGCCTGGGGCTGGGGGCTTTCTGAGGTTTCCCTCCTTAAAGAGGATCAAACTCGGCGGCCATGAGCTGCCTCGTAACTTATTCTACCGTGGTTTCTGACCTATGGATAGGCTAGATTGACGGCATGGAGCCGTCCCGGTACAACGATCTTGACCCGAGTCTCGTGACTCAAGGACCGTTGGATTTAGTAGGTCTAGTGGACAATCTAGAGTCTGGTGGCCCCGAGCCACCTAGTATTCCGTGTTACTCACAATGGGTGCATGCGTGACCTTCCGAATTTCCTCTCTACGGAGAGTGTTCACGTTTAATGACTTATTCCACTAGTCGCAGCCCAACGACACACGTTGTGTTGGCTCACCTAGGAGTGGTGACGGGGTTCCCCGAGAGAGACAGTTTTGAGGCTGGTTACCGTAGGGCCCCTCGCCTTACAGCCTGTGTAAGACCCATTCCTTAACGGATCTTTACTGGTATTACTATAGAATTTAATCCATGAATTTAGGAGATTTTTCAGAATTTAATGGGCTTTTTCTAGCATTTTATCCCATTTATTAAAGGTTTTTAGAAATTGAATGGGCATTTAAGCAATTTTGCATCTTTGGGGGTTAAAATGAAATTTGAGGTTAAAAATAAAAAAAAATAATATAACAAAAAAAAATTAACCCAATCGGCCGACCCCCCTCTCTCCCCATTTCTCTCTTTTCTCTTTCTCCCTCACCCTCTCTCTCTCCCACGATCGCTCTCTCTCTCTCTCTCTCGAGGCGCGGTCCAACCGGGCCACTGCAGGAGACGCGGGTGGTACCGTTGGATAGCTCGCGACGCGTGGAGCGCGTTGACACTAGCATTGGGGCGAATCACGGAGCATGGAGGCGAGTGCGGGTGAAGGAAGGCGCGGATTCCCTCGATCCGTTCGGCGTCGTATCGATGGTTTCATCGCGCAATAGGTAAGGGGATGGATTCCTTGTTGCCTTAAGATTGTTCCTGTACCACATGCATGCCCATTGTCTTATGTTTTCCTAGATTTTGGAGCAAAAATGCATGGACATCGTATTTATGTTTTAATTTGTGAAACTGATTCCATGGCCATCGTCTTTACGTTTTTGATGGTTTGAATGTGTTGGAATGGGTGGTGGCAAGGTAGGTTTACTTTAGAATTTGTTTTCCTGTTGATTGGGATCGACCGGGAGGGGATTCCACGGGGTTTACCCCGTTTTAGGATTCCCGGTAATTGCACGATCCTATCAGTGACCGTTCTGAAGTCACGGTCTTCGATTAGACCGTTTTAACCCATTCCACGGTCCTTAGTGAGACCGTTCAAAGACTAGAGCGGCCAACCCTCGACCGCGTAAGACCTTTAAACAGTAAGGCGGCGTAGATAGCACGGCCCAACATGGGACCATTCAGTTACATAGCACGGCCCAACATGCTCCGTTCAGTCCATTGAACGGCCAGTCGTGGGACCGTCTATGGGATTGTTCGTCCAATGGAGCGGCCAATCGTTGGACCGCTTAGACCATTGCACGGCCCAGACCTGGACCGCGTACATCCTGAAACTCGGGATGGCGGTAGTGTTGAACGGCTTCATCATCACCGTTTAAGCCCATTAAACGGCCAGTCGTGCGACCGCGTACGACTAGAGCGGCTTATTCTTGACCGTTTAATTCCTGCATATTTCAATTGCTAGCCTATTCATTCGATTATGCTTTTATCATTGCATATTCACCATGTTTAAATTATTTTACAAACTGTGGCTCGTTTTTAGATCCCAATAGAGTTACTTTCTCATTCCTTGTGATGGAACCACTAGTCGTAGTCCGACGACCTCTAGTGTCGGCCCACCTGGGAGAGGTGGCGGGGTAGTCCCGATTTATGATTTTTAAGCTAGTTTTCGTGGGCCCCCTTGCTTGACAGTAGCATCCTACTGGGGGGGAACTAGATAGAGGCCTGGCTCAAGGCATTGAGCCTATGTGTGCACACGTGGTCAGGGGCTTGGACTGACACTGACGAGTGTTACCCTGACTAGTTCTTGTTTCTGGTACTATTACGTGTCTCACTTGTCACGATCCAGACTTGTGAAGATACTTGAGACGCAGTGTAAGCCATCAGTGGACGCATCTGATTTCTCTTTCTGACAGTCCTTCTCTCTCTTGTCACTTGGAAATGTTGAGGTTTATTCTATTGGTAGATTTAGTTCCTGACGCTCGCGTTTAAATTAAATTGGCATCATGGTTAGCTATTATTAAACTGTTTAGATAGTTTTACAGCTTTACTAAACTATTGTTTAATTCTACCAATGCATGCTTTAATTGCTTTCTTTTGTTTAGTGGTGAGGTAGGGATCCGCGTGACCCCTACTGAGTCTTGTTGAGAGACTCACCCTTACTTTTCCAGGTGAGCAGCCTCAGCCGTCTTCCAGAACTTCCCGTGCTTTTGACGGCCGTACTTAGCGCCAGCAGTGGTCTGTCAGTAGGTTGCTAGTGGTCTTTTATTCTTTCTTATACCTTTTGACTGGGGTATGCCCCGAGTAGTTGTATATTTTGACTCTTGTACAGTGGTTGGACTTGTGTATATTGTGGATCTGGACTATTATATAAATTATCACTCTAATATTTAATTTGCTTCTGTTTATAGTTCAAATTGTTGCTATAATTAATATTACGCGCGTGTAATTCCAATTCGTTATGCATCCCCTCGACAAAACCCTTCAACCCTTACGGGGCCTCATCAGCCTCTTGGGTGGTTTCCCCGAACAGATCTTTACCGGTATTACTATAGAATTTAATCCATCAATTTAGGAAATTTTTTGGAATTTAATGGGCTTTTTCTAACATTTTATCCCATTTATTAAAGATTTTTAGAAATTAAATGGGCATTTAAGCAATTTTGCATCTTTGGGGGTTAAAATGTAATTTGAGGTTAAAAATAAAAAAATAATATAAAAAAATTTTTAACCCAATCGGCCGACCCCCCCCCCCTCTCTCCCCATTTCTCTCTTTTCTCTTTCTCCCTCACCCTCTCTCTCTCCCACGATCACTCTCTCCCTCTCTCTCGAGGCGCGGTCCAACCGGGCCACTGTAGGAGACGCGGGAGGTACCATTGGATAGCTCGCGACGCGTGGAGCGCGTTGACGCTAGCGTTGGGGCGAACCGCGGAGTGTGGAGGCGAGTGCGGGCGAAGGAAGGCATGGCTTCCCTCGGTCCGTTCGGCGTCGTATCGATGGTTTCGTCGCGCAATAGGTAGGGGGATGGATTCCTCCTTGCCTTAGGATCGTTCCTATACCACATGCATGCCCATTGTCTTATGTTTTCCTAGATTTTGGAGCAAAATGCATGGACATCGTATTTATGTTTTAATTTGTGAAACTGATTCCATGGCCATCGTCTTTACGTTTTTGATGGTTTGAATGTGTTGGAATGGGTGGTGGCAAGGTAGGTTTAGTTTAGAATTTGTTTTCCTGTCGATTGGGATGGACCGGGAGGGGATTCCATGGGGTTTACCCCATTTTCGGATTCCCGATAATTGCACAGTCCTATCAGTGACCGTTCTGAAGTCACGGTCTTCGATTAGACCATTTTAACCCATTCCACGGTCCTTAGTGAGACCGTTCAAAGACTAGAGCGGCCGGCCCTCGACCGCGTAAGACCTTTAAACAGTAAGGCGGCGTAGATAGCACGGCCCAACATGGGACCGTTCAGTTAGATAGCACGGCCCAACATGGTCCGTTCAGTCCATTGAACGGCCAGTCGTGGGACCGTCTATGGGATTGTTCGTCCAATGGAGCGGCCAATCGTTGGACCGCTTAGACCATTGCACGGCCCAGACCTGGACCGCGTACATCCTGAAACTCGGGATGGCGGTAGTGTTGAACGGCTTCATCATCACCGTTTAAGCCCATTAAACGGCCAGTCGTGCGACCGCGTACGACTAGAGCGGCTTATTCTTGACCGTTTAATTCCTGCAGATTTCAATTGCTAGCCTATTCATTCGATTATGCTTTTATCATTGCATATTCACCATGTTTAAATTATTTTACAAACTGTGGCTCGTTTTTAGATCCCAATAGAGTTACTTTCTCATTCCTTGTGATGGAACCACTAGTCGTAGTCCGACGACCTCTAGTGTCGGCCCACCTGGGAGAGGTGGCGGGGTAGTCCCGATTTATGATTTTTAAGCTTGTTTTCGTGGGCCCCCTTGCTTGACAGTAGCATCCTACTGGGGGGGAACTAGATAGAGGCCTGGCTCAAGGCATTGAGCCTATGTGTGCACACGTGGTTAGGGGCTTGGACTGACACTGACGAGTGTTACCCTGACTAGTTCTTATTTCTGATACTATTACGTGTCTCACTTGTCGCGATCCAGACTTGTGAAGATACTTGAGACGCAGTGTAAGCCGTCAGTGGGCGCATCTGGTTTCTCTTTCTGGTGGTCCTTCTCTCTCCTATCACTTGGAAATGTTGAGGTTTATTCTATTGGTAGATTTAGTTCCTGACGCTCGCGTTTAAATTAAATTGGCATCATGGTTAGCTATTATTAAACTGTTTAGATAGTTTTACAGCTTTGATAAATTGTTGTTTAATTCTGCCAATGCATGATTTAATTGCTTTCTTTTGTTTAGTGGCGAGTAGGGATCCGCGTGACCCCTACTGAGTCTTGTTGAGAGACTCACCCTTACTTTTTCAGGTGAGCAGCCTCAGCCGTCTTCCGGAGCTTCCCGTACTTTTGACGGCCGTACTTAGCGCCAACAGTGGTCTGTCAGTAGGTTGCTAGTGGTCTTTTGTTCTTTCTTGTACCTTTTGATCGGGGTATGTCCCGAGTAGTTGTATATTTTGACTCTTGTACAGTGGTTGGACTTGTGTATATTGTGGATCTGGACTATTATATAAATTATCACTCTGATATTTAATTTGCTTCCGTTTATAGTTCAAATTGTTGCTATAATTAATATTGCACGTGTGTAATTCCAATTCGTTATGCATCCCCTCGACAAAACTCTCCAACCCTTACGGGGCCTCATCAGCCTCTTGGGTGGCTTCTCCGAGTTCTTGGTATCGGTTTACCGGTATCCGGATCTCCGGGTCGTTACAGCCTGAGTCCGGGCTAGGGGGAAAACTAGCTAGAGGATCTGACCTAGAGCGCGTGGTGTGTGTGTGCACACATGGTTGGGGGCATCAGACCCGTGCTGACAAGCGTGACCCCAGCTAGTCCTTGTTCACTGTTCCTGATTACTGTATGGTGTCTCAGTTTCCTCCTGGGGCAAGTAGGGAGACACCTGGGGCACGGACTAAGTCGTCAGTGGACGCATCCAGCCTTGCTTCTCGGGGACAGTACTCTCGTCACGTGACGTGAGATTCTCATGACTCCAGCTTCTGTTTCCCATCTGCGAGATGCGATTTTGCGTGTAGTTCCAGGTGTTTTCCCGATGTAGAGGTCTAGGGTTTTCGGTAGAGTTACCGAGGTTTCACCCGTAGACGGTGTAGGGTTCACGACTACGTGGTCGTGACTATTTGCCTTGAACCGCGTGGTCCTCGGTGGGTCGTCGCCTGTGAGGACGGACCTTCACGACATAGCTGTGGTGGCATTTCTTCTGGCAGCGTAGCCAGGGCTTTTTCCGTTAATTCGGTGGTCCCCCGACTGTGAGTTCGGGGTGTTGATTTTCGTTCCAATAGGAGTAGCTGTAGAGCCGAGATTTTACCGGCCACCGTGTTTGCTGTTCCTACTACTACTGCTACTTTCCGTTACCGTCATTGTTTACGGTTGGGGTTTCGCAGGACCCCTACTGAGCCATTGATAGGAGGCTCACCCCTACTTTTCAGGTGCGGCAATTCTTCCTCAAGGTTTGAGGGTGCAGTGTGGAGGTTCTTAGTTTCCAGCTTCCCGGGCCGAGTGCTCACTTGGCATTGAGTACGTTCCTTCCTCTGTAGACTGTACTTTATTTTGGATTGGACTCTATAGTTAGATTATTTATTTCTATTAATTGTTGAATTGTCCTACTTTATTTTCTATTTCTTTGTACTTGCACACACCTTTTAGCCCTTCCGAGCCTTCCGGCTCATGAGTGGTGGGCCAAGATTCGAATGGTATCGGGTTATTCTCGGTATCCGGATCTTGGGTCGTTACAGTTGGTTTCATAGCGTGGTTGTAGACGTACATGGGAATTAGAGATATCGCAGTGATCAGAGTGCGTAAGGTCCAGTACAGTCCGCAGCTGGCATAGGGTTTTGTATTTATTTACCGCTTTGTTCCTCATGTGAGGGCTTGAGTGAGCGGCGTTGGCGCTGAAGAGGCGGTTGCTGTTTTCATCGGAGTGTCGGCGTGGGGCCCAAGGGATGAGATAGAGAGATTTCTTTCCGATGGGTGGCCGCCCAGGTTGTTCTGCAGTGGGCAGAGTTTGCAGGCAGGTACGAGGTTGTGTTGCTGCGTTCGAGGAATCTGCAATGAGGCCAGGTGGTTGGCAAGGATTGCTCGTGGTTAGGTGGCCATGAGTGTGCTCCAAGGGAGTTGTTACCGGTTTGGCCACCCCAGCTTGAGGTTTATCCAGCCCCTGAGGCATCGAGATTGTGGTTTGGGGTAGCAGAGCGGGTGCTCTAGTTGAGAATGGTGCTCGGATGAGCGGAGGATCCTCTTGATGAGCTGCTGATTGTCGAGCCTGATTTCCTTGTCATGCTCTGTGGTGTCAGAGATGACATGCCAGTCCCCATTATTTTTGTGGATTTCGAGGCAGGACTAGGCAGAGTTATCCCAGTGAGCTCTAAGCCCTGCGTTTCTGCGTGTGAATGGGCTGTGTCGATCCTAGATTTGGTCCGAGGTTATGCAGCGGTGGCTTGGTCTGTCACCCAGATTGTGGAATTTGGGGGCATTGTGCACTGCCTTGGATGCACCCTGCATGGCTGCAAGTGAGATGTGAAGGTTCCACGGTGGATTCGAGACTCAAGGATGAGCTTTCCCAGGTGCCGATCATGGTTCATGTTGTGGCTCTTGGCGTGGTGGTTCGCGCGACAGCAGATCAGGAGGTGGATATTTCTGACGATCCGAGAATCGAGAATGGATTGGCGTTAGCAAGGACAAATTCGAGGGAATGATGTCCGGTAGCTAGAGGTGTCGTAGCCTTCGAGCCTAGTGTCTTTTATGGTTTCTTCGCTCCTAGGTAAGCATTTTGGTGTGTTAATGGTTCCGAGATCAGAGGCAGGCGTAGGTGAGGAGTGTGTGGCAGCGGCTAGCTATAACCACTGTGGCAGAGTGTGTGGCTGGCGATCAGTAGAGCCAGTGCTCGAGGCGTCGTGAGTTACAGTTTGGGAATTGCAATGGTGGTGCATCGGGAGATGTTGCGAATGTGATCCGATGAGACACTTGGCGAGTGTTTTCGGCGGAGTTGACCTGATGGTGGTAATGGTTTTTCCTGGTGCTAGAAGGTGTAATCTCCAGCCTGCGCGAGGCTCGAGGTCAGGTACAGCGTGGAAATCTCCCGATTGGTCGGAGGCATGTCAATTTCTCCTTGGTTGGAGAGGACCGTGTTTCTGTTAAGTTCCATCGTCTTGCATTATGTGTTCGGATTGGTTGGCCGTGTGTGCCATGAAGTCCGTGCGAGACGTATTCGGTGTTTTGGCAATGTGGTTGCCTGTGAAAAGTAATGCTCTTTTCCCTAGTGTGTAAGGGTGTGTTGGCATCATTCCAAAAGGATAAATGCCAGTTGGGCGGTGCTTGCGAAGACTCGTGGCTGGTGTTGTGATGTCCAATGCGTTGTGGTCAGAGCCTGCGGAGTTGCAGAGGAATGCCAGATTAAGAGAGAGAATATGTGCTCGGGGTTCGAGGCAATGGGTCTTCCTCACCCTATTTTTTGAAGTTAACCAGCCGAGCTGATGATTGTCGGGATGGTGGATCCCGAGTCGTTGTTCTGATGGTTGTGCACGGGGATCAAAGTGCACAGCGGAAGCCTGGTGGGCCCATAACTCACAGGTCCAAGATCGTAGCGTTGGTTGCTACGGGCAGATTCCCAAGGATTTGTAGAGCATCGGAGGATTGGTTCCTCGGCATGAGTTCGTCTCTGGCTGCGTGAGCCGTGTCAATTGTCGTGCCATTGTGACATCGTGGTTCGTGGCATGGGCAAGTTGGAGAGTTGGGGAAAATATGTCGGCAAGGTTGCCGCATGAGTACCTTGTTTATGTGTTGGAAGTCGTGTCAGGCGTTGGAGTTAGACCCGGATGGGGTCTCTAAGGAAGTCGCCTGACAGCGGACGAGGACGTGATAGTTGGAGTCGGTAGCTTGGTTCCCAACTTGTATAGGAAGCTGTGTCCTCGGATGAGATCGTGGTTCCCAGGAGTGATCTCTGAGAGATTATGGGTCCCAGTTGGTAGCTGCGAGCTAGTGAGGCTAGCCGAGTGGTCGACCATGGCAAGGTCTGTATTGTTTGGGGATCTGTGCGCTTTGGTCACGACGTCGTCGACCAGATTACTGTGGTAGCAGATGGCACGTCTTTGTTCCGGAGATGTGTGTTGTGATCTGTTAAGTTGCGTCCTATGGCTCTGTGGTAAGAGCGGACCCAGGATTGGCAAGCGTCCATTCGGAATAATTGGGATTAGATTGTGTAATGGGTGATACTTGTGCATGGAGGTCCCTGGAGGGACGTTGTCGTTGGATGATGAGCCTTGGTCTTGTGGCCAGCATGGGGGGGGGATTTCCCTGTAAGTCTGAGTCGAGTGCCATGAGGACCGAGGATGGTGGAATCTCACCATTGGGTTCGCCGTACTCCCCTCAGAGGGTAGAGTTGGCGTGAAGATCAGGATCGGATGTGTTGTCCAAGTGAGGATCGGCCCTTGATCCAGTGATGGTTTGTGCGTAAGTCAACGGATGGCCTATTGAGATTTGGAATGTCCTGGTCGAGTCTGAGGAAGTTGAGCGAGTGTCGGTTTCCCGTTGATGAGTAATTGGTGACCGGCGTATGGTCTTTCATAGACAGAAGATGATGGTTGTAGTGAGTTGAGATCGGCAAGAGCCGTGTGCAAGCAAGGCCTTTGGTGGTCGATTTTGAGATATGTCTTTTCCCAGAATTGGATCTGGAATTTACGTAAGGCTTGCGTTTGGACCGGAGCTGGTTCGTGCCGTTGTTGGTATTCGGCTTGCCAGGTATGAGATGGTTCATGGCACGGAGCCGATGCATTTGTGGCAGTCAGTTGAGATGAGTGTGTGAGCTGGTGAAGCTCAGTGATGGTTGTTGGATTTTCCAGCGTCTCCCTTGTGATTTGTTGCTCCACGTGGGGTATGGGACCCACGTGATGCATCGGCGCTTGACAGCCCAACCTGCCGCATGGATTATGGGGTCCATGTGCGAAGCCCCCCATGTCCACCCACAGCACGATAGTGTGGGGTTCTGCGCTGCCATAAGGAAATAAGGTTCCGCCTTCGCTACCAGCTCGAGCTTTTAGCGCAACGGTAGGGGCTTGATTCTATAAACTGGTATCAGAGCGAGGTCGCCGGTTTAAATCCCCCGGGTGTCGCTGGGGGGGAGATTGTTGGATTTTCCATCGTCTCCCTTGTGATTTGTTGCTCCACGTGGGGTATGGGACCCACGTGGTGCATCGGCGCTTGACAGCCCAACCCGCCGCATGGATTATGGGGTCCATGTGTGAAACCCCTCATGTCCACCCACAGCACGATAGTGTGGGGTTCTGCGCTGCCATAAGGAAATAAGGTTCCGCCTTCGCTACCAGCTCGAGCTTTTAGCGCAACTGTAGGGGCTTGATCCTATAAACTTGTTGTGCCCCTTGTGCCTTGATGATGTGGTGCAATTTTGATGATAGCAAACATAATGAGGCATGTTTCATCTTTCAGTATACATAGTCTGTGCATACTTTGTTTACGCATTGAAAGTCGATGCGTGTACATTGCATCTGTCGGGACTATACATCGCTGCATGCTATCAAGTCTGTACAACCCACGTTGCTTCACTCAACTAAGTCAGTGCAAGCACTATTCATCCATTAGCTCAGTTCGCAGCTAAGTCTGTACAGCCCATGTTCTTCACGCATACACATAGTCAGTGCATCGATTTGGCTCACGCATACACATAGTCAGTGCATCGCTTTGCCTCATGCATACACAAATACACAAAGTCCATGCAACTCTTGGTGCTGCAGGGACACAAGTCTGTACAACCTTTGTTGATACGAGCATTTAAGTTCGTGCATCATTTCACAAGTTTATACAACCTTTGTTGATACGAGGAGTTAAGTTCGTGCATAGTTTCATTAGGTCTGTGCATTATGCATTCATGCTTAAACTCTAGGCACAACAAGTTGGTGCATCGTCTTGTCCCATGCACACACCAGTCTGTACACATCTCGGTGGCATGCCTGAGCATTCCTCTTTTAATGTGCATACTTTTCTATATGCATAATGCATTACACGCCATCAAGTCTATACATGCTTAGTTCAAATCTCGAACTAACTCGATGCATCCTTCTCATTTCCTTCAGATTGATTCAAACTGATAATAAGTCTGACCTGACAGGACTTCTGTTCGAGGAATCTAAGAAGGGCACATAACTCGAGAATGAAAGAAAGCGCCAGGATCGTGACACGTGGAATGCAACGAGGCTATGATGCTGACACGTGACCTAGATATTCGGGCGGGAATCGTGATGACCACACGCCCTATCTGTTCACTGCTCTATAAATAAGAAGCTTCTTCCTGAGGAGTATAGAGATCAAAATTGGGAATTTACCTGAAAAAAAAGTAGAAGCAGAGAGAGCCTACACGATCCAAGAGAAAAGAGAAGAGAGAAGAAGAAAAGAGTCAAGAGAGAAGTGTTTGACAGAATACTGAAAGTGTCTGTTCTTCAGTCTCCTGGTTCAGAATCGGAGCTGAATTTGCTCAGTGATGAGCTACATTCCCCTTGTGGGTTCGTTTGTTTTCTCGCTTTGTTCTTCCGTTCTATTTTAGAAACTCGTTTCCAAGCTGTGAGTCAGCGGAGCAAGCTGTGAAGCTCAGCGGTTTGCAGAGGTGAATTCCTCTGGTCGGGTAAAGCTGTAAGTCCCCAGCGGTTTGCAGAGGAGGATTCCTCTGGATGGCATAAGCTATAATGCCCAGCTGTCTGTAGGGTTGTGACCCCAAAGCTGTGGATCAGCGAAGCTGTGTATCAGTAGTGGAAGTCACATTCCGGATTGGAGTGTGGGGTGGACATAGATCTCGAGTTTGAGATCAAACCACCTTAAAATCCCTTGACCTTTGTGCAATTGCTGTGCAAACTGTGTGCATCCAGTTCATTTCTTCGATCGGGAGTAGATGAATGTGTAGGACCATCTCGATATAAATCTGTTGGGTTGGCGTTATTCCATAGTATTGTTCTTCAGTCTGTCGTCTGACAGCAGCTTGATTTAATTCTGCATTTGGAGCTATTGTTGTTAGTTTTATTGGGTGACTGATCTATTCACCCCCCTCTATATCGTATATAGCATCCCATCACTTGGTATCAGAGCCTAACTCTTCCACAGGGATCAACATCCTGAAGAGAAACGGCCATGGATGCAACAGGAATGACAGCTGAAGGACATTCCACCACGAAGCCCCCATACTTTGATGGGACGAACTACGCATACTGGAAGAACCGCATGCAAGTGTTTCTGAGGGCGAAAGACTATGAAATCTGGAAGGTGGTAAGTAAAGGACCATTTGAGCTGCATCCTAATGAGGATATATGGACAAGAGAGGAGATCAGGAAATCTACTCTCAACTGGAGCGCCATCAACGCCATACAATGTGCTCTACATCCCACTAAATTTGCAAGAGTCTCTTCGTGTGCCACAGCGAAAGAGATGTGGGATAAGCTGGAGGTCATCTATGAAGGAACCTCTCAGGTGAGGGAGACCAAGGCTAATTTACTAATTTCAGAGTATGAAGCCTTCAGGATGAAGCCCAGCGAGACCATCACCGAGATGTATCCTCGTCTTACCTTCATAACCAACGGTCTCAGAAATCTGGGGAAAAACTACTCTGACTATGAGATCGTGAGGAAGATAGTGCGATCCCTGACTCCAGTATGGCATACAAAAGTGACAGTTATTGAGGAGTCGAGGGATCTTCCGAACACCAAGGTGGACGAGCTAATAGGCTCATTGATGGCCTATGAAATGAATCTGCCAAAGACAGAGGAGCTTGAGAAAAAGAGGCAGCCTATTGTTCTGAAGGTGAGCGCGAGTCGTTCCAGTCGATCCAGCCACAATGGATCATCCAGTGATCAGAGCATCTCTGGATCAGAAATTGAAGGAGATCAAATAGCGATGTTGACCAGAGAATTGAAGATTTCTTAGAAAAGAAGGAAGAAATTTCAGCCGAAGACAATATGGCGGGAGAAGATACAACAGGTACAAATCTAACTCTGCCAAGAAGACAGATACTAATGTATGTTACCACTGCTGGAAGGCCAGTCACATGAAGGCTGAATGTCCAGAGCTCCAGAAGCCGAAAGAAAAGGCCAAGAAAAGAGCTCCCAAAGGAAAAGCAATGGTGAGCACATGGAGCGACGAGGACGAGGGCAATTTGAGCAGTACATCAGAAAGTGAAGACGAAGAAAAGCCCATCTGCCTGATGGCCAGGAATGATGAAAAGGAAGTGGAAGAATCGGACGAGGTATCATCTCCTTTTGAGCATTATACTATTTCAGATTGGGAAGATGCTTTCGAAGAATTGCTAGATAAGGTAGATGATATCAGAAAAGAGAACAGACAATTGAAGAAGAAAGTAAACTCTCTCATGAATGACAAAACCATGTCTGATAAACTTGCCTGCTTGCAATCTGAAAATGACATGTTAAAAAATTCATGTGCTGAAGTTGATAATGTTAAGCATGCATTAATAGACTCTAGAAGAGAAAATGATGATCTGAAAAATGTGATTGACGAATTAAAATTGAAATTACAGAATTATGAAAATGAAATGAAGGTTGTGAATGAAAAATATGAAGCTGTTCTAGGTGTTAACCATGAACTAAAAAATTCAATTGATCACCTAGAGAGAGAAAATGAAGATAAAAAGAAAATTATTTAAAACATGACCCAAGGTTCAGATAATCTCAATGCCTTGTTAGGGTCAAAGGTGAATTTTAGAAAAGAAGGTCTCGGATTCAACTCAAATGTCACAAAGAGCTTTGCTGTGAAAACCATATCATTTGTGGCAGAGAAAAATAAGGGACCTCTCATAAAAATGGTGAGTGAAAATTTTGTTTCTGATAATGCTAATTCTAATATGTCCAGTGCCAAGGACAAAGGCAAACAGAAGGTTGGTGAGCCTAGCAGATTCTGCCCTTTACACAAAAACAAGTCTCAGGTTCGTGGTCAGCTTCCAAGCAAGTCTAAACCCCAGGGCAAGGCCACTAAGTCACCCCCACCATCACATGTCCAGAAGAAGACCCAACATAAATCTGTACAGAAGTCCAGTGGGTCAAAAGTGCAAGGGAGACCTAATGTCACCAGGGGCCAGACCAGCTACTTCCACCAGCCCAGAGTCTAGACACTCCATCATGAAGAGCCTCGATAATTCTATAGGTTTGAATGGAGTAGAGCTCAAGGGAGGTCTAGATATCAGTCATGTGCCACACAGACATACAGACCTCAGGCTAAAAATTGGGTTGGGCCGTCTAGAACATGGGCACCTTGGAAACAACCTGTTTACATTCAGCCAAGGACCAACGTTGGCCACTATTCCCTGAATGCTCATTGGCCTATGCACTGGCACAAGAACAATCAGAATGTAAAGAAAAATGGTGGCAGGACAAATAACATGTCAGGAAAAATTCAGCCTGCTAATGCTAAAAAGGAGAGAAACAATAGAAAAATTGTCAAAAAGCCCACAAATCAACCAGCTCTCAAACAAGCATGGATTCCAAAAATTTTGGTGTCATGTATGAATTGTTCTATTTTTGCTTCGGAGCCCAAACAGTTTTGGGTTCCAAAATTTTCTTCATGACTATGATTGCAGGTATGCCTGGCAGCCAAGCATAATATATGGTATCTGGATAGTGGCTGCTCCAGGCATATGACTGGGGACAAGGATAAATTTTGCTTGCTGACAGAGAAGAATGGAGGCCTTGTCACCTTCGGAGGAAACACTAAGGGTAAAATCATCGGATCAGGTAAAGTAGGTAAGTGCACTACCTATTGCATTGATGAAGTCTTGCTGGTGGATGGATTAGCATATAATCTTCTAAGTATCAGCCAGCTATGTGATAAAGGGCACAAGGTAGTATTTGATGCACTTAGCTGTAAAATTTTTGAACCTAAATCTGATGTTGTTAAATTCTCTGGAAAAAGAATGAATAATATTTACATGGTAAATCTAGATGATGTTGCACACTCTAACCTATGTCTCACTGCCAATAAAGAAGACTTAGCCTTTCTGTGGCATCGTAGGTTAGGCCATGCTAGTTACACTATTCTGCACAAATTGAATAAACACAGCATGGTTAGAGGACTCCCTGAAATTTCTTTTAAGAAGGAAAATAAGGTGTGTGGTGCTTGTACACAGTCCAAGCAGACTAGAAAGTCATTTAAATCAAGAACTGAAAACATGTCCCTTAAACCTTATGAGCTGATACATATGGATCTATTTGGACCCACACGATCAGTCAGCTTGTCAGGAAAGAGACATGGATATGTCCTAGTTGATGACTTCTCTAGGTATACTTGGGTCTTCTTCATCACTCACAAGAATGATGCTTTTACTGAATTTCAGGAGTTCTATTTAAATATCAAACAGAAAAATGAACATTTAATCAAAAATATTCTGTCTGATCATGGAGGTGAGTTTGAAAACTCACAATTTGAAAACTTCTGCAGGGAAAATGGAATTACCCATCGGTTCTCCTCACCAAGAACACCTGAGCAGAATGAAATAGTAGAAAGGAGGAACCAGACAATTGTGGAGATGACCCGTACACTGCTTGTTGAAGGTAGCTTACCAAGAAAATTTTGGGCAGAGGCAGTTAATACTGCATGCCATGTAATCAACAGAGCCATGGTAAGGCCTTTCACTCAGAAAACTCCTTATGAGATTCTGAAAGGTAAGAAGCCTTCAATTACTTATTTCAAGGTCTTTGGTTATAAATGGTTCATTCATGTTAATGATAAAAGAGATCTTGATAAATTTGAACCTAAAAGTGATCTAGGAATTTTTCTTGGGTATTCTGAATACACTAGAGCATATAGAGTGTACAATCTTAATTCTAAAACTGTTGAGGAATCTCCACATGTTGTCTTTGATGAGTCCTTAAGTAACTTCGAAGTTGGCCAATGCAGAAAAGAAGATGACGGAGAAATTATTAAGAAAGAAAAACTTAAAGACCAATCAGACCAAGAAGAAGAAGCTGAAGAAGTCAATGCGGAGGAGCCTGCTGTTCAGGGGGAAGTAAATGAAGATCAAGGTAACCAAGTTATCAATATCAGATTCTTAAGAGACCATCCTATTGAGAACATCATTGGTGACTTGCATGAACCTCCTAGGACTAGAGGCTTTCTTAGAGCTCAAAATGAATTAAATGCATATGCATTGGTTTCTAATGTTGAACCCAAAACCATTGATAGTGCTCTTAAAGATGTGCATTAGATCAATGCCATGCACGAAGAGCTTAATCAGTTTGATAGGAACAAGGTGTGGCACCTAGTTCCACCTCCTGTAAATGGAAATGTCATTGGGACAAAATGGGTCTTTAGAAATAAAACTGATGAGCTAGGTAATGTTGTCAAAAATAAGGCCAGACTTGTTGCTCAGGGGTACAACCAGGAATTCGGAATTGACTTTGAAGAATCATTTGCCCCTGTAGCCAGGTTAGAAGCTATTAGAATTTTGTTGGCCTACGCATGCTCCCTTAGTATAACTCTCCAGCAGATGGATGTAAAATCTGCTTTCCTCAATGGGGAAATTAAGGAGGATGTCTATGTCCATCAACCTCCTGGCTTTGAATGCTCAGACTTCCCTTCTTATGTATATAAGTTGAATAAAGCTCTCTATGGTTTGAAGCAAGCTCCTAGAGCTTGGTATGATAGATTAAGTAGATTCCTCATTGAAAAGAAGTTCACAAGAGGTGAAGTTGATCAAACGTTTTTTACCAAGGTACGTCATCCTAAAATCATCATTGTCCAAATTTATGTGGATGACATTGTGTTTGGTTCAACCAACCCTGAATTATGTAAGGAATTTTCTGAACTTATGACACAAGAATTTGAGATGAGCTCAATGGGTGAACTAAAATTATTTCTTGGACTGCAGGTGACTCAAACTAAAGAAGGAACCTTTATCACTCAGTCCAAATATATAAGGAACCTCCTGAAGAAATACAAATTCGAAAACCTCAAGGACATTGCAGCTCCAATGAGTACTTCAATAAGCCTTGATGAAGATACCAAAGGTAACTTGGTGGATCAAAAGCTGTACAGAGGTATGATCGGATCTCTCTTGTATCTCACTGCATCCAGGCCTGACATTCAATTTGCAGTGTGTTTATGTGCTAGATTTCAAGCTAGTCCTAAGGAATCACACTTTAGTGCAGTGAAAAGGATTTTTAGGTATCTAACAGGCACCCAAGAACTAGGCTTATGGTATCCTGCTAGATGTGAGCTAGATCTTCTAGCCTACACTGATGCAGACTATGCTGGGTGTCGGGTAGATAGGAAAAGCACTAGTGGTTACTGTCAATTCCTAGGTAGTTGTCTAGTATCTTGGGCTTCTAAAAATAACACACTGTGGCACTTTCCACTGTTGAAGCAGAATATGTTGCTGCAGGGAACTGTGCTGCCCAGGTACTATGGATTAAACACCAGCTCTCAGATTATCAGATAAATCTGAGATGCATTCTACTTCTATGTGACAACACCAGTGCAATCTGTCTCTCTAAAAATCCTGTTCACCACTCTAGCACTAAGCATATTGAAATTAAACAACATTTTCTTAGAGATGTAGTGAGCAAAAATGAAATTGAATTGATATTTGTTGAAATTGAAAACAAATTGTTGATATCTTTAGAAAACCCCTTGGAAATGAAAGATTTAAATATTTAAGATGAGATTTGGGGCTGTGTAAATTTCAGCACGAGATTGATGAATAAATTTACTCATGCGCTATATGAGGTAATTGTGTCAGCCTATTCCTTAAGCAGTTGAATAAAGAAGTTCATTGTGCAATCGATTAGTTGATGTCTTCCACAGATTGTTTGATGGTTGTATTTAAATTGCACAGAGCCTTGATACATGTACTGCACCTTGTCTATGCTTTGTATGATCTCTCGAGTCATTGCATACTACGCATGACGCATAAGTCACATGTAGAAACATGAAAGTCGGTGCATAGTGCATACCAGCCACATGTAAGTCTATGCGTCTTTCATCCAAACTACATGATAAGGTCGATGCAAAATTTTGTTACGGGGAGGATAGCATCTTCCGTACTAAGCTCAACCACGTCTCTCTCTCTGCTTCTTAATGCCCATTCCTTTTCTCAGAATGGACAGCAGTCTAGTAATTGGTTCATTGTCGTGAGCTGCAATTATTACAATCATTCTACTATAAGAATCACATGTGCTAATTGAATGAACCGAAGGTTTAACTTTAATAGGCTGTAAAGTTCAAAAGACTGCTTTCTAAAAATAAGGTGGTAGAAAATTCTTATAGCTCTTAACCTCTATCTCATGATTATAATAAAACAGGTCTTCACAGTATCTGAACATGACAGATTTAGTGATGGTTAAGGTTTGAAAACCAAAAAAATATGTGTTGTTCTTAAACAAGTCACTCCAAAAATCATAAGGGCAGTAATAATTCAGATCATCAAAGAAAAAGAAATGAACAAAGTGGCAGAGCATTGAATGAGTTTCACTGAGAAATTGAGGGCTCCATCAAAGAAATGGAGAGTACTTAAGTCATGAAGTGACTAAGGTTAACTCTGTTCATTTGGTCTAATCTACAAAGGAGATTTCACTGAGTAACTAGGGGTATTGGCCTCTGATCAAGGTATACCCTTAACGTCAAAGGTGTAAACTATTCCTGTAGCTTTTGATCAGAAAAAGATATAGTAGTTTATGCTTAGTAACTGGGGGTATTAGCCTCTAATCAAGGTATACACCTAATGTCAACGGCATAAATGATACTTGTCTGTTCAATAAGTTCAAGTTTCAGAAGCTAGTGAATGAAAATTGTTGTAACCCTTAGAAAACAAATGTCTTTGAGTGTCAATTGTTTAACCTCAATACAAATTCAGGTGACTTTCTTTGCTTTTCACTTTCTCTGAAGTAACTAGGGTATTGTCTCGACCTAGACTCTTATAGTTATGTGACTCAGGTTCATTGCTATAAATGGAGTATATAACCCTATTTCAGAATGTCAGTGAATTCTCTTTACTTTCTATAACTGTTAAACCTGACTGAACTCAAGCTAGCCCTTTGCTCGATTCATATAATTTAAGGGTTGCGCCATAATTTGCTCACATTCTGAACTGTGCATAGAACCTTGATCCTCTCTTTCCTCCTTATTTGCTGATGGCAAAGGGGGAGAATGGATGTCTGCATTAAGATTCATCCTCAGGGGGAGAGTCTATGATCAAGGCGTAGGAGTCTTTATTAGTGCACAAGTCTATGATAAAGATAATATGTGTAGTGCATGCATGGCATTTATTCATTGTGTTGCCATCATCAAAAAGGGGGAGATTGTTGTGCCCCTTGTGCCTTGATGATGTGGGGCAGTTTTGATGATAGCAAACACAATGAGGCATGTTTCATCTTTCAGTATACATAGTCTGTGCATACTTTGTTTACACATTGAAAGTCGATGCGTGTACATTGCATCTGTCCAGACTATGCATCGTTGCATGCTATCAAGTCTGTACAACCCACGTTGCTTCACTCAACTAAGTCAGTGCAAGCACTATTCATCCATTAGCTCAGTTCGCAGCTAAGTCTGTACAGCCCATGTTCTTCACACATACACATAGTCAGTGCATCGATTTGGCTCACGCATACACATAGTCAGTGCATCGCTTTGCCTCACGCATACACAAATACACAAAGTCCGTGCAACTCTTGGTGCTGTAAGGATACAAGTCTGTACAACCTTTGTTGATACGAGCATTTAAGTTCGTGCATCATTTCACAAGTCTATACAACCTTTGTTGATACGAGGAGTTAAGTTCGTGCATAGTTTCATTAGGTCTGTGCATTATGCATTCATGCTTAAACTCTAGGCACAGCAAGTTGGTGCATCGTCTTGTCCCATGCACACACAAGTCTGTACACATCTCGGTGGCATGCCTGAGCATTCCTCTTTTAATGTGCATACTTTCCTATATGCATACTGCATTACACGCCATTAAGTCTGTACATGCTTAGTTCAAATCTCGAACTAACTCGATGCATCCTTCTCATTTCCTTCAGATTGATTCAAATTGATAATAAGTCCGACCTGACAGGACTTCTGTTCGAGGAATCTAAGAAGGGCACATAGCTCGAGAATGAAAGAAAGCGCCAGGATCGTGACATGTGGAATGCAACGAGGCTATGATGCTGACACGTGACCTAGATATTCGGGTGGGAATCGTGATGACCACACGCCCTATCTATTCACTGCTCTATAAATAAGAAGCTTCTTCCTAAGGAGTATAGAGATCGAAATTGGGAATTTACCTGGAAAAAAGTAGAAGCAGAGAGAGCATGCACGATCCAAGAGAAAAGAGAAGAGAGAAGAAGAAAAGAGTCAAGAGAGAAGTGTTTGACAGAATACTGAAAGTGTCTGTTCCTCAGTCTCCTGGTTCAGAATCAGAGCTGAAATTACTCAGTGATGAGCTACATTCCCCTTGTGGGTTCGTTTGTTTTCTCGCTTTGTTCTTCCGTTCTATTTTAGAAACTCGTTTCCAAGCTGTGAGTCAGTGGAGCAAGCTTTAAAGCTCAGCGGTTTGCAGAGGTGGATTCCTCTGGTCGGGTAAAGCTGTAAGTCCCCAGGGGTTTGCAGAGGAGGATTCCTCTGGATGGCATAAGCTATAATGCCCAGCTGTCTGTAGGGTTGTGACCCCAAAGTTGTGGATCAGCGAAGCTGTGTATCCAGTGGAAGCCACATTTCGGATTGGAGTGTGGGGTGGACGTAGATCTCGAGTTTGAGATCGAACCACCTTAAAATCCCTTGACCTTTGTGCGATTGCTGTGCAAACTATGTGCATCCAGTTCATTTCTTCGATCGGGAGTAGATGAATGTGTAGGACCGTCTCGATATAAATCTGCTGGGTTGGCGTTATTCCATAGTATTGTTCTTCAGTCTGTCGTCTGACAGAGGCTTGATTTAATTCCGCATTTGGAGCTGTTGTTGTTAGTTTTATTGGGTGACTGATCTATTCACCCCCCTCTAGATCATATATAGCATCCCATCAATGGTTGTCCCTCGTGCAGGGCGTGATGTTTGAATGGTCCACCGAGCATGGGTTTTGATCGGTGGTTATTTCTCGTGACGAGGATTACCTCTCCTCGGTGAGCGAGATGGGGGCAGTGATGCCATGATTGGAATTTGCATTGTGGCTAAGGTGATGCCGGACTTATACACTTTTTATGTTATGCCTGCTCTGATGATCGATGTGTGTGTGCTGTATTTAGAGCGAGGCATTTGTTCATGATCAAGGTCTGGATGTGTCCCTCAGGAGAAGTGTTTTTGCAAGAGTCGAGATTCGGCTGGAGCTCTAGGAGCGTTGCCAGTTGGGTGCGTTGTTATTCCCCTTGAGATTGTGGTTGACTCCAATTTCAAGGATGAAATTTTTGTAAGGGGGAAAGTCTGTAACACCCCGGATTTTTTTTAAAAAAATTCCAGATCAGGATCCGTGGGTTTCAAAGCATTTTCGTGGGTCTTTGATTGTGTTTTGTGATTTAATCGGATTTTTGGCTGTTTAGCCTGTGGAACCCTGTGTCGCGCAAACCGTTGTGTTCTCCAGCTCCGGGACGTTGCAAGCGCGTTGTGCCTTTTCCAAGAATTGTGGGGAGTATTTTTCGCTAATTTTGTATTTTTCATATTTATAAAATCCCGGATTTGCTATTTAAACCCCCACCCCCTTTTCTCTCTCCCCATCTCTCATTTTCTCTCCCTCTCCCTCCCTCTTCGTACGTTCTCTCCTCTCCCCCTCTCTTCTCTCTGGGCGACCGATGGAGATGGATGAGGGTGAGGTGGCGGAGTGCATGAGGCGAGGAGCGGCGTGGATGAAACGAGGATCGAGGCGGTGGAGGCACGGCGGCATTTGTCTGCGGGTTCGGGGTGCCGGCGTTGGTTTGTGCGGCCGTTTCGCGTGGAATCGGCATCCACGGTGCGTGTAATCTTTGGTGGTGGTAGGGGGATGGTTCCTTAACCCCTACACTTCCTTTCCCGACATTTTGGTAGGCCGAGGTGAGCCGAGCAGGGTTTATTTCACGCCGGGGTCAAAATCGCATGTTTGCGGTGAGCGGCGGTTTTCGGCAGATTAAGGCCCCGATTATGGTTTGAATTCCGTTTCCGATGGTAGGAATGTCCAGGGATGAATTCCCCATGTTTTCCCCTTCGCAGAGAGGTGAATGGGGCGTGGAACCGAGCTCAGGGCGGAGCTCGATCTGTCTTCCGAAAAATGTAGGAGACGGCAACATAGGTGGCTGTCTGTGCCCCAGTCTGGGCAGCCAAGACCCTGGCCACCCTCACCTTGCATGGCCCAGGTCTGGGCGGCCACCGCCCAGGCCACTAGGAGCCCAGGTGCTGGGCGGCCAGTGGCCGCCCAGGCCTCTGGGTGGCCAAGAGTTTGGCCGCCCAGCCCAGTCAGGGGGTGCCGTGTTTCGCGTTCCCTTGCCCCAAGCTATCTGTATGCGGTACAGTTTCGCGGGAGAGATACCCGCTGTGGATGACGAAGAGTCATGGGAATTGGAGAGTGATATGAGAACACACGACACGACAGGTAGAGAAATTAACGGGAACAATGAGGAGAAAGATCTCCGAAGAGAGTTACCTTTACGGGATTGGAACGGTGAAATACACGGAACGGAAATAGTACAATATGGAATCGCCGCGGGAAACTATTCTCCACGGGATTTGAACTGATCTGAAAAATAACAAAATAAAAATGACAGAAATAAAACCGCCACGAGAAGTGATTCTCCGCGGGATTTAACAGAAATAGAAATGACTAAAATGAATATGACAAGAATTAAACCTCTGCGAGAAGTGACTCTCCGCGAGATTTGAACAGAATTGAAATAACGGAGACGAGAATTAAACCACCGCGAGAAGTGATTCTCCATGGGATTTGAATAGCAAATTAAATGATAGAAATGAAAATGACAAAAATTAAACGTATGCGAGAAGTGATTCTCCGCGGGATTTGAACAGAAATTAAATAACGGAAATGGAAATAACGAGAATTAAACCACCGCGAGAAGTGATTCTCCTCGGGATTTGAACAAAAAATTAAATGACAGAAATGAAAATTGCTTAAATGAAACCACTGTGGGAAATTTCTCACCGCAAGTCTTATTGGGGAATGGGAATGTACAGAAATTAAATTACAGTAATAGAATGACCAATGCGGGAATTGACTCGCCGCGGGTCTTATTGAGGAGACGGGAATGAAAGAAATAGAACTGGTGCGTGTGTGCAGGAGGTGTGATCGCCAGGGGCTGAGAACCCCACAATGGAAAGTAATTTGATCGTGTTCGCCACGGGAGTGGAAACAGTGCGGGTTCTTTCTTCCTCTTCTTTCGGCCGGCCGACGAAGAGGGCTTTCTTCGGTTACCTTTGTTGATGTTATTTCCTTTCTTTTTTATAGTGTTTCTTATTTTTATTTTTTTTATTTTAAAAGCCCAACCCGGTGTGGGTGCTGGCGCGAGGGTGAGCTTTACAGAGAGGAATGTGAAAAGAGAGAGACAGTTTTATAGAGAAAGAGAATTGATAAAGAGAGAGGAATAAAAAGATATAAAAAGAACATGATAAAATTAAAAAAAATCACAGATAGAGAGAGGAATTTAGAAAATATATAGATATATAAATAAAAATTAAAATAAAAAGATAGAGAGAGATGAGAGTGAGGGGCAAATAAGAATAATAAAAATATATAGAGAGAGAGAGAGGGAGACAACGGAGGGGGATGTGAGGTGCATGAGTGTGTGTGTTTTAGAGAGAGAGGGAATGTGGGTGTGTGAGTGTGTGTTTTAGAGAGAGAGAGGGAACGCAGGGTGTCAGTGTGTAAGTGTGTGTGTTTTAGAGAGAGAGGAAATGTGGGTGCGTGTTGTGTGGGAGGTTTGTGTGGGCTGTGTTAGAGCGAGAGTGTGGTGCGGCTGTGTATTGTGTGGGAGATGTGTGAGAGGGAGAGGGAGGAGCTGCCGAGTGAGGGAGTGCGGGCTTGAGGGTGGTTGCAGGCGAGGTCGACGCGCCGGAGGGGGGGGTCGACGTGGTGTGCGGTAAAGGGAGTGGGATGGGGAGAGCATGCAAGGGGGGCATGGCCACGGTGACAGCGGGCCGAGGTGAGGGGGGCGGCGGGTGTGCAGTGGCCACCATAGTTTTCAAGGCGCCCGCCTAGGCGCCGCTTAAGCGGAACCTAGGCGGGAAGGCATTTTTTGGGCAACAAGGCGCCCCCACGCCTTCTTGGGCTTGAAAAAGGCGGCGCCTAGGTGCCGCTTGGGCATCCTAGGTGCCCAAAGCGGCGCCTAGGCGGCCCCCTTTTATCTTCATCTATCTCTCCCTCTTCTCCCCTGTTATAAATAAAAATTTTCTATCTCTCTCAAGCGGCGCCTAGACTGACCGCGCAGGTCAATCCACGTGCGAGGGCGCACGATGGCGAGTTCGAGCTCCACACTCTAACACACTCTCTCTATTTCTCTCTCACACTCACAGTGACACCCACCCTCTCTCTCTCTCTCCTGCCCCCTCTCTCTGTCTGTCTATCTCTTCTCTCCCCTTGCCCCCTTCTCTCTCTTTCCCCCACCCTTCCTCCTCTCTCTATGTCTCACACACATAGTTCGCAACTATCTCTCTCAGTCCCTCTCTCTTTATCTTGCCTTCCCCCCTTTTCAATTAATAATGGGGTTAATTTGTTAATAAAGTATTTTTAATTTTAATTTTAATTTAGTATGTCTTTTTTTTTACAGTGGTCATCTATGGTACTTCCCTAGTTCTGTGTTTATTTACTTTATTGTGGATTGTATGTGATAATGGGAGATGTCTTTTTCTTTTTGTATCTACTTTATATTATATGTATGTTATTTCGAGTATGATTTGCATATTTTTTTAAGAAATTGGCAAACATCAGGTTAATATTTTATTCATTCTAAAAGTCCAATTTTTATTGTTAATTTTATCTCAAAATAAATTTTGATATTTTATTGCAATGTCATTTCTATTAATTTTTATTTCTATGTTCATACTAGTGTTGTTTTCCATATTTGTAATAATCATGATTAATTTATATATAAAAAATTATGTATATATTAATGATGATATTTTTTATGAACTTGACGCCTAAGCGCCGCTTAGGTAGGCGCCTAAGCGCTTAGGCACTCAAGGACCCCAAGCTCGCCTTGGTCGCCTTGTCGCCTTGACAACTATGCTGGCCACCGGTGGAAGTGCAGGTGGGTCGCAGGTTGCGGTGGTGGCCGGAGGTGGGTGGCTGCAGTGTGTACGAGTGTGGGTGAGGGAGATGGAGGTGGCCGCGACGAGGTGTTGAGAGGGGGAGAGAGTGAGATGAGAGGGCCGGTGATTGTGTGACGGTAGAGAGGTTGAGAGAGACGCAGGGGGGTGCGGCTGTGAGCGAGTGTGCGTGTGGTGTTAGAGAGAGGAAGCGTAGGTGGGGTGCCGAGTGTGAGAGAGAGATAGGGAGGTGGGCCGCGGGTGGCTGTTAGAGGTAAAGAGAGATAGAGGTGGGGTCACGTGTAATGACCCGAGAATCCGATTACCGGGAAGGCCCGATAACCCGAGACTCGTACCGCCACCCACGAGTTCAAAGACTCGGAAGGGTTAAAAGGATGGTGTGGAAACAACATAAGCATCACTGATAATTGCAGAAATTAAACAGTTATAATATTAAGCAGGAAATAAATTAACAATTTACATGGTCCCCAATAAAGAACAATAATAACAGCAGTCCATGACTAGTACAGTGACAAGAAAGAAAAGTACAGCTACACGGGGCCTCCCCCGGCTCTGAACTCTGGCACTACCTCTGGGCACCCGCACCACGCTGCGCTCCTGACGCGCTCCCCGAAGGTGGCGCCTCACCTGAAACACGGTGAAAACACGCAGGGAATGAGTCTCAGAACAAGACTCAGTAGGGATCACTCGAACCCTACCTCGAAAAACGAGAAACCACTACTCTAGCGGTAGGAAAGTACCTCGGAAAGAAAAGCCCTGTACTCTACAGAACTAGACCCTACGGCACGCAAACCGACACACGTGCCACGGTACGAGAAGACTGAAGCTCAACGGTCGAACCGTCAAAACCCGAAGGTCGGAAACACACGACTGACAGTCTAACACTCCGTACTCGACAGGAGTACCACCCACTAGAAGCACAGTCGGTAGCGTCCCCTGACGTCTTACACCGCACCGCAGGTGAACCGCCTGACGTGGTAGGTCCTACCCGAGGCGCGAACACCGTACAAGTAACCACAAACAAGTAACTAGCTGGGGTCACGCCCGTCGACGTGGGTCCAACCGCCCCCAACCACGTGTGCACACACAGACCTTGCGTCACTAGGTCTGGTCCTCTGACCGGTTTTCCCCCGTAGCCGAACTCTGGCTACCGACGAGGGGCCTACGGTAACCGGTCCACAAACCGTCTCGAAAGGTGGGTGCCCGTACAGCACTCCCAGGTGAGACCAGCACCTCGTACTGGTGGGCTACGACTAGTGGAGGGTCACTGAAGGAGTAGACTCTCGAGTCAACGGAAAACAACGTCCGAAACCGACAACGTGTGGGAATCACCCCACGCACCAGCCCCGTCGCACGGTGACCATGGTCGGAAAAGAAACAGACGCATTGCCCACGGTCAAACGCCTGACCGAGGCGAACGGGACTTCCGGACACCAAAAACACGGTCACGGAACTCCACGGGGTGCCCGGGACGCACACACGGCCCAAGGGGAACACCCAACAACGAACCAAATCGCGCTAGGGACACCTAGCGCGACACGGAAGAACGCGCTAGGGAACCCTAGCGCAACAGCGAAGATCGCGCTAGGTCTCCCAAGCGCGACAGAAACCATCGCGCTAGGGAACCCTAGCGCGACAAGGACCATCGCGCTAGGTCCTCCTAGCGCGACAAGAATGATCGCGCTATGACCCCATAGCGCGACAGGAACCGCCTCCTGTTCATCTTCTCCGATGAACGCGCTCGGTCGGGGCAGCGCGACCTCCAAGAACGCGCTACTGGAGTATAGCGCGTTCTCAGTCCGCGGCCGAAAACGGTAAGAACGCCCAAAAAAATCAACCACGCCCCCATACCTCCATAGGAGAGGGGGAAAACAAAGGGGAAGACCCCTGGGGACCCCTAGCATGATTCTAGGCCCTCAAAACACGAATCCATGCATTGAATCCATAGATCGGGCGAGCTCTCCCCAAATCATGGAAAAACCCAAAAACGCTCAAATGATCCCCTCTCGGCCTCCCCGCGGCCTATAAATCACGGAAAAGAACGGCATGAGGCTAAGGAACGTCACCCTACCTCGATGGAGCGAATGCTCCGCCGAATCGATCACGAATCACGAAGAATGCTTGAAGCTTCACGAACTCCCCACGCTTCCCACGCTTGCCGCACGCCCACTAGATCGCCTCACCGTCGCCCAGGCGTCCGCGCCGTCGCCCCGCCGCCGTCCGTAGCCGGAGAGGGGCTCGCCACGTCCGAATGGGAGAGAGGGAGAGAGAGAGGGCTCACGGTCGCGAGAGAGAGGGAGAGGAAGAAGAAAGAGAAAAGGGAAAAAGAAAAGAAAAAGGATTAGGATTTATAGAAAATCCGAATTTTCGGAAAAATACCGAAAAATAGAAAAATACATTTCTGGAATCCTCGGAACGCACCGATCGCAACGGTACCACTCGTGCCCGGGTGAACGGCCCAGTTAACCCGCAGCGAGCGTCCGAAGGAAAAGCCGAAACACACACCGGGAATCAGAAAACACACCCGAAAAAGCCGCGGAACGCCTCCGGGTCTCCGAAACGACTCCGGATCGCGCCGATCCGAACACGAAAGATGTCCGAAACGAAATTTCGGACACAACAGAGCTGGCCGCTCCGAAAACCAGATCCGGGACCCACGAAGAAGGATCTGAAAGGTCCGGGATATTACAGCCCTCCCCCCTTAAGGAATTTCATCCTCGAAATTGAGAACAACCAAAGGGGAAAGAAGAGGAGGACTCACTCAAACAGATACGGGAACTGCTGACGCATCTCGTCCTCACGTTCCCACGAAGCCTCACCACTAGAGTGTCGTTGCCACATGACCTTTACCAAGGGAATGACCTTGTTCCGCAGGCGCTGCTCTCGCCTATCCTCCACGCGGATCGGAAACTCTGGGAGAGAAAGATCTGGAGTCACCTCAGGCCAAACAGAAAACTCGAGCACATGAGAGTCATCGGGCATATACTTCCGCAACATCGAGACGTGGAACACGTCATGCACCGACGCCAACTCAGGAGGTAACTGTAACCGGTAAGCAACCTCACCGATGCGTTCCACAATCGCGAAAGGACCAATGTAGCGGGGACTCAGCTTCCCACGCCGTCCAAAACGCATCACCCCCTTCATCGGAGAAACTCTCAAGAACACATGATCACCTACGGCGAACTCGAGAGGCTGCCGCCTACGGTCAGCATAGCTCTTCTGCCGACTCTGGGCCGCCAACATGTTCTGACGAACCAGGTGCACAACGTCCACACATTGCTGCACCAACTCCGATCCCGTCAAAACACGCTCACCCACCTCAAACCAATCAAGTGGAGTCCGACAAGGACGCCCATACAATGCCTCATAAGGAGTCATGCCGATGCTCGAATGATAGTTGTTGTTATAGGCAAACTCCACCAGCGGTAGGTGATGAATCCAACTCCCCTGCCACTCCAGGCAGCAGGATCTCAGCATGTCCTCCAAAGTCTGAATGGTCCTCTCAGACTGACCATCTGACTGAGGATGATACGCCGAGCTAAATGCCAACTCCGTGCCAAGAGCTCGCTGGAAACTCCTCCAGAATCCAGAAGTGAAGCGCGGATCTCGATCCGACACGATCGATATGGGAACCCCATGCAACGGAACGATCCGCTCCACATACAGACGAGCCAACCTGGACACGCTCCAGCTGACCTTGACCGGTAACAATCGAGTCACCTTCGTCAGCCGATCCACCAGCAACCAAATACTGTCCTGCCCACTCGGGGTCCTTGGCAACCCCACCACAAAATCTGTGGTCACATGGTCCCACTTCCAAGCAGGAACATCCAAAGGCTGGAGAGTACCTCCTGGTCGCTGATGCTCCGCCTTCACCTGCTGACAGATCAGGCATCTGGCCACAAATTCGGCAACATCTCTCTTCATGCCAGGCCACCAAAACTGCCTCCGCAAGTTCCGATACATCTTTGTCGCACCCGGGTGTACAGTGTACCTGCTCCCATGAGCCTCGCGTAACACCGCACGACGAACCTGCTCCTCCGCTGGGACGTACAACCTGCCACGAAACCTCGCAGCACCGTCCTCGCCGAGCTCCACATCAGCCATCGCAAGAATCCGGGGCAACTCAGGGTCCGCATGCTGAGCCTCTATCACCTGACGACGGATAGCAGGAGTGACAGTCAGACTCGCAAGTACTGCCAACCCTCGCTCCTGGGGAATCTTGAGCCTGAAAGATACCTCGGGCACTTGTTCCCAGAGCCTCCACTTCCTCAACATCAAGGTACTGACCGCAACCTTCCGACTCAAGGCATCGGCGACGACATTCATCCTGCCCGGCTGATAAGACAGGGTGAAGTCATAGTCCTTCATGAACTCCATCCAACGCCTTTGTCTGAGGTTCAGATCTCTCTGCGAGAACACATACCTCAAACTTTGATGGTCAGTGAACACCTCGAACTTCTCACCGTATAGATAATGCCTCCAGATCTTCAGCGCGAAGATCACCGCTGCCAGCTCAAGATCATGGGTAGGGTAGTTCTCCTCATGGGGCTTTAGCTGCCGAGATGCATAAGCCACCACTCTACCATGCTGCATCAAAACAGCACCCAGTCCAACGCCGGAAGCATCTGTACACACCACAAAACCTCCCAATCCAGAAGGCAAAACCAACACCGGAGCCGAGGTGAGCAACCTCTTCAGTTCACTGAAGCTCTGCTCACACTCCTCGGACCAAACGAAAGGCACATCCTTCCGCGTGAGCCTCGTCATCAGGGTCGCAATGCGGGAAAAATCCTGGATAAACCGGCGATAATACCCCGCAAGCCCCAAGAAACTCCGGATCTCCGTCACCGACCTCGGCCTCGGCCACTGCATCACAGCCTCGACCTTGGCGGGATCCACGGAAATGCCATCACCAGAAATCACATGCCCCAGAAAGTGCACCTCGCTGAGCCAAAACTCACACTTGCTGAGCTTCGCATATAACTGGTGATCTCGCAACGTCTGCAGCACCACACCCAAATGGTACGCATGCTCCTCAGCAGACCGCGAATAAACAAGGATGTCATCCACGAAGATGACCACGAACTGGTCCAAATACGGATGAAACACCCTCTGCATCAAGTCCATGAAGGCTGCTGGGGCATTGGTGAGCCCAAACGGCATCACCAAGAACTCATAATGCCCGTACCTCGTACTGAACGCAGTCTTCTCCACATCGGACTCGCGAATTCTCAGCTGATAGTAACCGGACCGCAAATCAATCCGCGAGAACACTCGCGCAGACTGAAGTTGGTCGAACAAATCATCAATCCGCGGCAACGGATACTTGTTCTTAATGGTCACGTCATTCAGCTGCCGATAGTCAATGCATAGCCGCAGACTACCGTCCTTCTTCTTCACAAACAACACGGGCGCACCCCAAGGGGAAAAGCTCGGACGAATATACCCCTTGGCCAGCAGTTCTTGCAACTGCGCCCTCAGCTCCCTCAACTCAGCGGGGGCCATACGGTAGGGAGCCTTCGCCAAAGGTCCCGTACCAGGTACAACCTCGATCACGAAATCGATCTCCCGCTGGGGAGGTAATCCAGGCAACTCCTCAGGAAAAACATCGGGAAACTCGCACACCACCGCAATGTCCTCGACATTCGGCTCCATCCGGTCAGACACAACCACAGACGCGAGAAAACCCTGACAACCTGAATCAAGTAATCGACGGGCTCGAATAGCAGAGATAAGAAATCGAGAAGAGGCGGAACGGATACCTTGGAAATAGAAGGTCCGCTTGCTCGGATGCTGGAAGTAGACCCTCTTCATCCCACAATCCACCACCGCTCCATGAGTCTCGAGCCAATCCATGCCTAGAATCACGTCGTAATCCCGAAGCTGCAACGCATACAACCTGCCTGGCATACTCCGCCCATCGATCCACACCGGAACCTGGTCGAAGCAATACGGAGTGACCATAAAATCAC
Source organism: Amorphophallus konjac (assembly GCA_022559845.1). Lineage (NCBI taxonomy): Eukaryota > Viridiplantae > Streptophyta > Magnoliopsida > Alismatales > Araceae > Amorphophallus > Amorphophallus konjac. The sequence continues at coordinate 380,106,691 of CM040126.1, read as the reverse complement.
CCGAAGGCAACTCCACTGCCAAATCACAGGACAACTGGGTCACCGGCTCCTCGACGCTCGACGCGAAATCCTCCGAAATAAACGAATGAGACGCGCCAGAATCAAATAAAACCCGAGCCGCACAACCCAAAATCTGAACGGTACCTTCCACGAGCTGCGACGCCACTGCCTCTGCCCTGGTCAAGTGCGTGATCTGGCCACGAGCCCTCTGCCTGCCTCCCACACTAGCTGACCTGGGTAGCGGCGGATACTATCCCTGCTGCTGCTGCTGCTGGGGAACCTGCTGCTGCGGCGGCCTCTGAGGACAGTCACGCGCCATGTGCCCTGGCTGGTCACATCGAAAACAGATGATCGGCGCCGTGCACTGCCTGCCTGGGTGGGTACCACCACACCGTGGACAAGGTCCTCGCGATCCACCCACTGATCCCTGACGCTGCAAAGGAATCGGCTGCTGTACACTGCCCGATGAAGCTTGCCCTTGATCCTTGTGCTTCTTCCGAAGACTCTTCTTCAAGAACTTCTTGATCTTCGAGCCGAAGGACGCAGATCCTGCCACTGACGCTGCCGGTGCCGGTACTCCTGAACCACCCGACGCATGCTGGAAGAAACCCTGCTGCTGGGTAGCCGACTGCTGGCTGCGACCTGACAAAGACTGTCCCTGGCTGATCGGTCCTCGAGTCCTCTGCATATCCATCTCCAAGGAAATCGCAACACGAGACGCCGTCTCTAGATCAGTGGCCCCATTCGCGATCAAATGGTGCCTCAGCTCCAACCTCAAGCCCTGCACAAACTGCGTCATCCTCACCCTCTCATGCTCCATGATATGAGGTGCATACCGACCCAGCTCAACAAATCGGGCCCTATACTGCAACACGGACATGTCACCCTGCACCAGCTCCAGAAACTCCCGCATCCGCTGCGTAGCAACGACGTCTGGACAGTACGTACGCTCGAAAGCACTGACAAAGTCACCCCACTCGACCTGCTCAAGTGGACGAAACTGAAAGGACGTCTTCCACTCGGAAGACCACCACCTCCGAGCCGTACCCTGCAACTGGTTGTAGGCCAACCCCACTCTGTCCTCGGCAGTACTCTTCGCAGAACTGAACACCCGCTCCATCTCATCGAGCCAATCATGAGCCGCATCAGGGTCTGCCTGGCCGCTAAAGTAAGGTGGATGGAACTGCATGAAGTCCCTCACCGCTCGGCCTGGCCCACCCCTAGCTGACGAGCCCTCAACAGCCTCTCCGCCAAACTGCTGAGACATGAGATGGTACATGCCACGGAAGAAATCCTCGGCCCCCGGAGCCCTCGCAGCATCCGCGGCCTCGGTAGCTCCCGGAACTCTGCTATGCTCCTCCTGGTCCCTCTGGACCCCCTGCTGGATCTCCTGACCTCCAGTCGACTGCCCCTGCTGAGAGCGAGAACTCCTCCTCGGCGCCATCCTCGCTCCTGAAGCACAAGACAGAAAACACGGAAACGGCAATGTCAGAATAAAACACGCGGTGCCCAATGCCAGCGTCACATGTACATCATCGTTGTGGACTAGTGGACCAATACAATCACCTATGATTCTCATGTAATTCCACAACCGCGCTCTGATACCAGCTGTAACGACCCGAGAATCCGATTACCGGGAAGGCCCGATAACCCGAGACTCGTACCGCCACCCACGAGTCCAAAGACTCGGAAGGGTTAAAAGGATGGTGTGGAAACTACATAAGCATCACAGATAATTGCAGAAATTAAACAGTTATAATATTAAGCAGGAAATAAATTAACAATTTACATGGTCCCCAATAAAGAACAATAATAACAGCAGTCCACGACTAGTACAGTGACAAGAAAGAAAAGTACAGCTACACGGGGCCTCCCCCGGCTCTGACCTCTGGCACTACCTCTGGGCACCACGCTGCGCTCCTGACGCGCTCCCCGAAGGTGGCGCCTCACCTGAAACACGGTGAAAACACGCAGGGAATGAGTCTCAGAACAAGACTCAGTAGGGATCACTCGAACCCTACCTCGAAAAACGAGAAACCACTACTCTAGCGGTAGGAAAGTACCTCGGAAAGAAAAGCCCTGTACTCTACAGAACTAGACCCTACGGCACGCAAACCGACACACGTGCCACGGTACGAGAAGACTGAAGCTCAACGGTCGAACCGTCAAAACCCGAAGGTCGGAAACACACGACTGACAGTCTAACACTCCGTACTCGACAGGAGTACCACCCACTAGAAGCACAGCCGGTAGCGTCCCCTGACGTCTTACACCGCACCGCAGGTGAACCGCCTGACGTGGTAGGTCCTACCCGAGGCGCGAACACCGTACAAGTAACCACAAACAAGTAACTAGCTGGGGTCACGCCCGTCGACGTGGGTCCAACCGCCCCCAACCACGTGTGCACACACAGACCTTGCGTCACTAGGTCTGGTCCTCTGACCGGTTTTCCCCCGTAGCCGGACTCTGGCTACCGACGAGGGGCCTACGGTAACCGGTCCACAAACCGTCTCGAAAGGTGGGTGCCCGTACAGCACTCCCAGGTGAGACCAGCACCTCGTACTGGTGGGCTACGACTAGTGGAGGATCACTGAAGGAGTAGACTCTCGAGTCAACGGAAAACAACGTCCGAAACCGACAACGTGTGGGAATCACCCCACGCACCAGCCCCGTCGCACGGTGACCATGGTCGGAAAAGAAACAGACGCATTGCCCACGGTCAAACGCCTGACCGAGGCGAACGGGACTTCCGGACACCAAAAACACGGTCACGGAACTCCACGGGGTGCCCGGGACGCACACACGGCCCAAGGGGAACACCCAACAACGAACCAAATCGCGCTAGGGACACCTAGCGCGACACGGAAGAACGCGCTAGGGAACCCTAGCGCAACAGCGAAGATCGCGCTAGGTCTCCCAAGCGCGACAGAAACCATCGCGCTAGGGAACCCTAGCGCGACAAGGACCATCGCGCTAGGTCCTCCTAGCGCGACAAGAATGATCGCGCTATGACCCCATAGCGCGACAGGAACCGCCTCCTGTTCATCTTCTCCGATGAACGCGCTCGGTCGGGGCAGCGCGACCTCCAAGAACGCGCTACTGGAGTATAGCGCGTTCTCAGTCCGCGGCCGAAAACGGTAAGAACGCCCAAAAAAACCAACCACGCCCCCATACCTCCATAGGAGAGGGGGAAAACAAAGGGGAAGACCCCTGGGGACCCATAGCATGATTCTAGGCCCTCAAAACACGAATCCATGCATTGAATCCATAGATCGGGCGAGCTCTCCCCAAATCATGGAAAAACCCAAAAACGCTCAAATGATCCCCTCTCGGCCTCCCCGCGGCCTATAAATCACGGAAAAGAACGGCATGAGGCTAAGGAACGTCACCCTACCTCGATGGAGCGAATGCTCCGCCGAATCGATCACGAATCACGAAGAATGCTCGAAGCTTCACGAACTCCCCACGCTTCCCACGCTCGCCACACGCCCACGAGATCGCCTCACCGTCGCCCACGCGTCCGCGCCGTCGCCCCGCCGCCGTCCGTAGCCGGAGAGGGGCTCGCCACGTCCGAATGGGAGAGAGGGAGAGAGAGAGGGCTCACGGTCGCGAGAGAGAGGGAGAGGAAGAAGAAAGAGAAAAGGGAAAAAGAAAAGAAAAAGGATTAGGATTTATAGAAAATCCGAATTTTTGGAAAAATACCGAAAAATAGAAAAATACATTTCTGGAATCCTCGGAACGCACCGATCGCAATGGTACCACTCGTGCCCGGGTGAACGGCCCAGTTAACCCGCAGCGAGCGTCCGAAGGAAAAGCCGAAACACACACCGGGAATCGGAAAACACACGCGGAAAAGCCGCGGAACGCCTCCGGGCCTCCGAAACGACTCCGGATCGCGCCGATCCGAACACGAAAGATGTCCGAAACGAAATTTCGGACACAACAGAGCTGGCCGCTCCGAAAACCAGATCTGGGACCCACGAAGAAGGATCCGAAAGGTCCGGGATATTACATCACGTGTGGCTAGAGAGAGAGGGAGATGGTGGAGGGGAGGCGCGGGGCCAGTGCAGGGGTGATGAGTGTGATAGAGAGATAGGGAGGTGGGTCACGGGTGGCTATTAGAGGGAGAGAGAGATAGAGGGGGGTCGCGTTTGGCTAGAGAGAGAGGGAGATGGTGGAGGGGAGGCGCGGGGCCGGTGCAGGGTTGGTGCTCACAGTGGAAGGAGGCACGGTGAGGGGGGGCAGTTAGCAGGCGGGAGAGGTAGGGGGAGAGAGGAGGGTGGCGGGGGTGAGATGTGTGCAGGGTGTGCCGGCGGCCGGTGGGGAGTCGCGGAGGTCGGAGGTGGCACAGGCGGTGGTGCGGCCGGTGGCGGAGTGGAGGCCGGAGGTGGGGGTAAAGGGAGAGAGGGTGGTGCAAGGAGAGGGAGATGAGGTGGTTGGCCGGTGGGCTCGCGGAGGTGGAGTGCAGAGGAGGTGAGAGGGAGAGAGAGCCGTGGGAGAAAGAGAGAGAGAGAGCGTGGGTGAGAGAGAGAGCGAGAGCGGGTGAGAAAAAGATGAGTGTGTGAGAGAGAGAGAGAGCCGTGTGGGAGGGAGAGAGAGGGAGAGAGAGAACCGTGAGGAGAGAGGGGGAGAGAAAGATAGAGAATCGTGGGTAGAGAGGGGAGTGGGTTCTGTGTGTGTTTAGGAGATGGCTTCCGTTACGTGGGTTCCTTTTGGATCTCTAGGAGCCCCTCTATATATAATAGAGATGGGGGGAGATAGATGGTGAGATAAGAGAGAATAATCATGGGAGAGACCAGATCCTAAAAACAAGGGGGTGGGGTAAGCAATCAATATATAAATATTTATTTTTTTTATTTTGTTGGTTTGTCTATTTTATATATATTTCTATATATTTTTTGTTGTTTTATTTTTTTTATTTTCTTTTGCTTTATTTGTTCATATTTTTATTTTTATTTGTTGTTTTTTTATTATATTTATTTTTTTGTTATTATTATGTTTTTTTATTTTTATAACCTTTCTCATTTTTGTATTTATGTAAAACTAAAAACAACATTTTCTATACATATATAATTGTGTTGTTTTGACCTTTTCTCAATTTTTTATTTTATATGTAACTAAGATTAACATGAAAAATCACTCAAATAAGTCAAATGCGTAAGCCACTTTGGGACATCACGGTGTAATATGAGATATACTCGCGAAAATGTCAAAGATGGCGTGTCTACAGCTGTCCCGCCTTGACGTCTGCTTTGCAGGGGAATGACACATAGCGGAATGGAATGAAGTGTAGGAGTGGACTGAAAAGTAGATGCCAAGGTGTGATGAGACACGCTCTCAACAATTCCTGATTGGAATCTTTTTATATTCCCTTTTCCTTTCGTCTGAGAACGTAACCCTTTCTCATTCTCTATGTATATGCAGGGCATCGTGAGATCACACATTTCGTGGGAGCTTGTGGTGGCCGCATATCAGGGTCTTCCAGACTTCCAGAAAGCCCGACTAGACATGATGGGGTTTGGATCCTTCCTCTGAGTTGAACTAATTAAGCTCAATTTCGCCCTCATCCAAGCACTACGTGAAAGATGGGACATAGCGAGTCGGACCTTCCTTATGCCCTGTGGACACATGGTGACCAGCCTGGAAGATGTGGTCAGAATTACGGGCCTCAGAGTGGATGGTGAGGTGGTAACCAGGGTCTCTTACCCTGATTACTGGGAAGGGGCCAAAAAACTACTCGGGTTGAACTTGGGGGACCAAAAGAGTGGGTCGGTAGCCAAGACGTCCATCATGGAGGCACTGGGGCTGACTGAGACTCGTCCTCGTGACGACAAATCCCTGGAGGAGTTCATGGAGCGAACTAAAAGGGGATGTTGTGCCGTGTACTGTGTGGATTCCAGCAATTGGGAGAGGTCAAATATGGATTTAAGAAGATTTCCCATTTTTCTACTGGGGAGGTTGCTACTAGGCTCAAAGGGAAACAGCATTCACTGTCGTTTCCTGGAGCTCCATGTAGACCTCGAGAGGATATGGCAGTACGCTTGGGGAGCTGTCGTGCTGGCGCATTTATTTGCGGGTCTGTCCCAATGGTCAGACCGAGAGGTGATAGTGAGTGGCTTTACGCCACTAATTCAGGTAAATATATCTCTCTTTTTTCTCCCCTTTTTTTGTTGTATTTTTGTTTTGATGCTAATGACACATGATGACGTAGGTATGGAGCTATTATTATCTCCCGATGGGGAGAGCTCGGCATTGGCGACCAGTGATGGTGCCATTGGTGGTTCAGTGTATTTTTGTTACTAACGCCTGGTGACCACCCATATAGCACCTAACGTTCATGGGGATGGGCGTTTCTTACTAACCTCCCAGGTATCCTGAGCACACATCTTGGTTGATTTGGGCCTCTAGACTCCTCGAATGATAATCCCGCCAGTTAAGACTTATCCTGATGACAATACCATCATGCCATTCTTAGGCTCCCAGTTGCTTCCGCCCACAGGGATACACCCAAAGAGTGTTCAAGGTAAATGATTTGTCCGACCCGGGTCTATTTCCTCACAACTCAAGATGGTATATGATGGAACACCTTGGAACCCTAACGGCCAACCGCGCAACGTTGACCCGGAATCAGACGCCGTCGCACCTATATGTGACGCGCTTGCATTGACCTAAGCCTGAGGTTAAAACAAGAAGACATTAAGGTGGTAGATTGAGGTCTTGACCAGTCAGAAACATCGAGACTCCTTCGCAGCAATGACTTTTGGTTTTCAAAGAGAACAACCATATGTAGGTTTTTGCTAAAACGAGGTTGCATGCCTTAGTGGGGTTCACCTTTCAGGATCTTCATTGTGCCTTCATCTTAGGGAAGAAGGAGGAGTGCAGAGGATAAACCTCCTGAGAGGACTGACAAAATCGTTAACCCGGCAAGCCAACAAGGGCCTACTCGACTCTTCCCTTTCGAGAAATTTCAGACCAAACCTCAAGCGTAATTTCGTTGTATTGGTTTTAAGGGGTTTCGTTTGTTGAAATCAGGGACGGCTACGACCAGGCTTTCCATTTTTCATTTTTTTTCTTTTTTTTTCGAGGGAGATATAATCATTTGATATTTTGGGGTCCCTCTTATATGCCTGTGGGGACACTGCCTCTTCTCGTGCTCTGACTCGGGCTCGAGGAGATGGATCCTACTCTTGCCTTCAGGGTGTTGTACTTCGGCTCCCTTATGCTCAGCGTTTTAAGGGCGTCGGCTGTCTCATTGGGTCGAGAAAGGACATAATAAAGATTATAACTTTTCTGGAGACCTTCGAGGTGAGGGCCTACTATAGGGAATGCTACCAATTTTCTTGGCTAAACACGTGAGTGTGTGCATGTTGCCTTCTTTTAGTGGGCATAGGTTGACATGGCCGGATAGGGATCTCCACAGTTCTGGCAGACCAAGACCCGAGACCTACCAAACCATAATGGACCCTATCCTCATATAAAGGATGGGTGGAATGACTTGACTCCATGATGATCACCAGGCATTAGAGGGTTTTTTCTATTTTTTTTTATTTTTTTATTATTTTTATTTTTATTTTTTCTTTTGTCTTTTTTTGTTTTGTTTTGAGAGGGCCCTCATGTCGAGGTAACAAAGATCGGATAGTGAATTTCCAACTCCGATGGTCCTCGTACCATACTGGTTGTTACACCTATCTAAGGGTAGTATTTCTTAAGATAAAGCCCATTCCAAGGGTGGGATAGTTTGGCCCCCTCGACGTTGACTAACTTGTAGGCGTTGCCAGGATATACAGCCTGAACCACGTATGGTCCTTCCCAATTGGGTTGGAGTTTAGAACCCGGCGCACCAGGTTTTACAAAAATTCGTTTAACCACCATTTCACCAACTTGAAATTTCCTCTCGATGACCTTCTTTTGATAAAAACGTGTGAGTCTATTCTGGTATATACGTGCATGCTCGACAGTGACCAGCCGCTTCTCGTCTAAGAGTTCCAATTGGGCAAGGAGTGAATCACGACGTTGTCGAGGGAAAGTTCCTTGTCTAGTTGTACCCAAACAGAAGGGAGCAAGATTTTGTACGGTACTACCGCCTCCATCCCGTATGTAAGGGCGAACGGAGTTTGCCCAGTGGGTGTACGGATTGAAGTGCGATAGGCCCATAAAGCTTCAATCAGCTTTTCTGGCCAATCCGAGAACTTGTTAGACTCACATGTCTTTTTTATGATTGTAATCAATATTTTATTAGTGGTCTCTGCCTGGCCATTGCCATGTGGATAATAAGGTGATGAATGATGTAATATAATTTTATACCTTTTGCATAGGTCCTGAAGATGCTGAGAAATGAATTACGGCCCATTATCGGTGATAATAGTTCTTGGGATGCAAAATCTGGCAATGATGTTCTTCATGATGAACTTACAGACTGTTGATGCTTTTGAAGTCCCGAGATTAAATGGCACCCAAGAGGGGGGGGTGAATTGGGTATTAAAAGATTAATCAAAGCTATCCTCGATTTTAAGATGAAGTGATAACACTATGGAACTAATGCAGGATAAAATAGATCTACCAAAATCAAACACCACAAGCATGCACAGAAGGGGGATAGGAGAAAGGGAACAAACCACAATGAGACAGCAATTTTTAGGTGGTTCAGATACCGCAACGGCAACCTACGTCCACCCCTCACGGACCGTGAGGATCCACACACTATCTTGTAAAGAGATACAAAATCGAACACACACACACACACGTTGGGAGATGAAGGTTCCCAGAAGGTGTTAGGACACCCAACAACACACACAAAACCAACGGATTAACTAGACACACACACTGATCTAGGAAGATCCACACACACACAAGATTGTTACAGGATTACAAAAGCCACACTTGAAGCTTAGAAAAATTGAGAATGGAAACACAAAAGAAAAAACTTGATTGATGCTCCCCCTTAGTTGATGAAGAGTTTCTAGGATGCAGCTTGAACTCCACTTGGCTTGGGCTTGATCTTCACTTGAGGATGGATGAAGAATGATGAAGAACTCTTCTCGGAGCACTGTTCACGTCTACAGTGCTAGCTCCCTTCTTTTTCCCTTTGATAGCCTTCTTGATCCAACTTGAGCATTAGGGTTTTCTTAACCCTCTTGTATGTGTTATATAGATTTTGAATGGTCCATGGACTCCCCCAGACCAGTTCCACAATATCTGGAGGGTTTGGTTGCTTAGGGATTAAACAATACCAAGAGGAAGGGCTTTCCTCGAAGTGACAAAAAGTCAACAATGTTGGGCAGCTCGGGGCTGGCGGTCGACCTCCAGGGGCTGGCGGTTGACCGCCATTGAGAAACCAGCAGGAGGCCGGTCCCTGGGAATTCCGGTCGACCGGGATTGAGGGGGCGGTTGACCGCCACTGAGACAAGCTGTAGAAAAGTCCATTCTGTTATTTCAGGTCGACCGGATCAGACCGGAGGTCGACCGGACGGTCAAAAACCTGAAAAATGAAGAGTTTAGCCCAGAAAATGTATCCATATAATCGAGACATGAATTTAACGAATGGTTAAAACTTATTTCAAGTTCATTTGATTTCTTGGAAATGCGTTTGGAATGCTAAACACTTAAGCAAAAACCGTGAAGAAATCCAGCATGATAGCTTATGGAATTCACTTAAGATATTGGTTCCAAGCACGTGAACAAGTATATGTCATTGGTTTTGTTATCATCAAAAGTACTGAGATATATACAACAATCTCTCCCTTTTTGATGATGACAAAACTCGAGGGCATGCAAACCATGTTTATTGCTTTCGAAACTCCAAATTGAACGTAATGCTTGAAAGTCATTCAATATGCTTGAAAACCATTCAACACAGCACATTCCATCCCACCACTTGTTTGCCAACAAGAATATGAAATAAAGCACAAGTGCCAACCATCTGAATTCAAACACCAGTACATTCAATTCATCATTTCATTACAAGATACATTAGTGCGAGAGTGAATGCACGACTCTAATACAAAAGACTTGACACTACAGATAACCTTGACACTACTGATAACCCTCACATGATTAACATACAAGCAAGCAACACAACCACACATCGACATACATAAGTATATAAATCTGCCCTACTACTTCTCCCCCTTTGGCAACATCAAAAAGGGATAGGATAGACGAAGGAGGGACTCAACCAACACAAGACCAAAGGATAACATGCCAGAGGGGAAAGTCAAAAGAAATCCTCATGGAGCATCTTCTGGAGGTGGCTGATCTGCTGGAGGAGTATGTGGAAGGCCAAGGTGCCGACGAATGTCGCCAAGATGGTGGGTGTGAGTATGAAGAAGATCAAGAATATGGCCAATGGATTGATCACGAGCCACATCCTGGCGCTGCATGCCAAGAAGGGAGAGGTGCAGGAAGCTAAAGGATTGGCCAGACTTAGCTAAATCCTCTCGGAAGGAAGTCATGTGGGTGGTGAGAGTGGCCATCTGAGTAGAGAGAGTGCCCAAGGCAGTAGAGAAAGTATCCATGCGCCTGGATATGGTGTCAAACGCAGTGCCTATAGTGTCCCCAAGGGTAGAGAGACGATCCCCGAGGGTATCCACACGAGTCTCTAAGCCGGTAAGCCGCCCGTCAAGAGCCTCGTAGTCCACCGAAGGGCGCTGTCCGGCCCCCTGAGTGGAAGATTCCCCATGGTGAAACTGAGGTGGAGGAGGCATCTCAAAATCCTGGTGATAAGGAGATGGTGGGGGAGGCGGCTCCTTAGCTGGAACTGGAGGGGGGATATCCCCTTCGCCTTGCTGATGTGCTGGTCCTTCTTCTTCCTCACTGATTTCATCTTCCCCATAAACTGGAATGTCCCATACAAGCTCACCGTCGGGACCAAAGTAGTAGCCAAAATCTGTGAAAATTTTATGCTTGTTGTATACCTCATCCTGCCTAACATATATGAACTGCTCATTTGCCACATTAATCCCGGCATAAATGAAGACACCGGCCAACTGCGAAGCATATGGAAGAGAGCGCCGGAGGTAGGTACGACAGGTGCTAATCAGATCTGTCATGAGCCGACCCATATTGATTTGAATTCCATTCATGACATGATAGAACATGAATCTCTGAACTTCTGTAACCTCATCTTGACCGCCCACTTTGGGATAAATCAATGATGTAAACATGTGGTGCAGGACCCGTTGCAGTGGAGGAAAATGATTGCATTCAGCTTGATCAAATTGCTCACACCGTGCACATACTCACAGTTGGTCATAATAGTAAATGTTGCTGGAACTTCACCAAAACCATATGCCCTATCTGCACCCATGGCGGATACTCCTAGGGCCTGTTGAAATAACTCCGGAGTGATATGAAGCTCCACACCCTCAAACGTGGTATATAACTGTTCATTCTGCACAACTAAATACCCGTAGAACTGCTGCACCAACCGAGGATAATATCTATTGTATCGGGTAACAAAATCCATCCAACCTTCCTGAACCTCAAAAAGAGCGCACAAATCTAGGAGGAGCTCATTCACCTCATTGAAGTCGACCAAGCGAGGGTCGATAATAAGACGTGGAGGTAAAGGTGCTCGAGGCAGAGGAGGAGCTTGCTGAGGTGGAGGAGCCGGGACCTCTGGCCGTTGACGGCTAGCTTGCCCTTGGGCAGAACGTCGAGAACTCTGTCTAGGCGGCATCACGAACTAGAGAAACCCACCAGGAAGCCCCCGAACGATCGATCTCAACCCCGGGACAGGGATGGAGCACAGGAGCACTGCAAGGGCTTGGAGCAACCTTTCCATAATATGGAAGCTGAGAGAGATCTCCACAACCTCACGAACGACCGTATGGAGGATGTCCCGAAATGATGATGGGACGGCCGAAACGTGTGCGGGTGGAGGAAGAATGGGTTGTGGAGGCTTGGGTGGAAGAGAAAAGAAGTGCTAGGGTTAGGACAAGGTAGTATAGAGTGAATGAAGGTGATAGGAGAGGAGAATGGTGAAAGGGGGGCCCTTATATAAAATGTCGGTTGGCCTTTAGGCCGGCCAGTCTGCCGCCAGCGGTCGACCGGCGCGACCCTGGCAGTTGACTGCCAGGACCGAAATCCCATATTTGAAAATTTTCTCCTTTTTTTTGTTTTGTTCCTTCTTTTTCCTTTTTTTGTTTTTCTTCCTTTTCCTTTTTTTTTGTTTGTATATGGGAGATAAACAACCGACTGCCTGAGTGGGGCCATCAACATGACATGGGAATTGTGTGGAGGTGAAGTTGTGGATATAAGAGAACATGTTCTGGCTGCCCCTAGGTAGTACCTTTAGTTCCAACATCACTGAGTCCACAGATGTTTTTAACCAAGGGATATTTGGCCGTAGAAAATTTTTTCAAGGAGGGCTAAATATAAGTAAGTACATTCAAGCATACATAAGTGAATGAAGACACACAAGGTATTGAAGGAAAACAAGGTCAATATGCATGTTATTCTACCCTTGATGCACATGAATTTCTACAAATGCAACCCTATACCTTAAATGTAAACCTATGCATGTATGCTCTCACCCTTGCACATCACAAGTTCTCTTCTTATCTTATTAAATTGATCCTGGTTTAGGGGTTTGGTGAAAATGTCAGCTAGTTGATTGTGTGTGTCAATGAAGTTCAATTCAAAGACCCCTTTTCCTACATGATCTCTCAGAAAGTGATGATGAATATCTATATGCTTGGTCCTAGAGTGCTGAACTGGATTTTTTGACAGATTAATTGCACTGGTATTATCACACAGTATTGGAACAGTTTTCATTTCAACATCTAAATCAAGCAGTTGATTTTTGCTCCAAAGTACTTGGGCTCCACAACTTCCGGCGACTACATATTCAGCCTCGGCCATTCAGAGAGCTACTGAATGTTGTTTCTTGGAGGCCCATGAGACTAGACAACCACCAAGAAACTAACAGTACCCACTTGTACTTTTACGATCTACAATGCACCCAGCATAATCCTCATCGGTATAGGTAATTAAATCAAAATAACTACCGATAGGAAACCACAAGCCAAAGTCTATTGTGCCAATGAGATATCTAAAGATGTGTTTAACAGCTGATAGATGAGATTCTTTGGGGCATGACTGAAAACGGGCACAAAGACATACACTGAATTGAATGTCAGGACGACATGCTGTAAGGTATAGTAGTGATCCGATCATACCTCGAAATAGTGTAGGATCTACTATTTTACCATTTTCATCTTTATCCAGCTTTGTGGTGGTAGCCATGGGAGTTGATATGAGTTTTGCTTCCGCCATCCCATATTTCTTCAACAATTCCATCGTGTACTTTGCTTGACTTATGAAAATACCCTCAGAAGTTTGCTTCACCTGCAATCCAAGAAAGAAAGTTAGCTCCCCCATTAAGCTCATCTCAAATTCTCCTTGCATGATTTCTGCAAATTCATCGCATGATGCATTGTTAGTAGCTCCAAAAATGATGTCATCCACATACACTTGAACTACTAAAATGTCTTTACCTGATTTCCTCTTGAATAATGTTTGATCAACCTTACCTCTCTTGAAGCCATTTTCAACCAGAAATGAGGTAAGCCGTTCATACCATGCCCTTGGTGCTTGCTTTAGTCCGTATAGGGCCTTTTGGAGCTTGTACACATGTCGTGGATGTTTGGAATCTTCAAAACCTGGAGGCTGCTCTAAAAAGACATCCTCTTTGATATAACCGTTAAGAAATACAGATTTAACATCCATTTGAAATAACTTAAAGTTCAAAGAACAAGCATAGGACAATAAAATCCGGACTGCTACAAGTCTAGCAACTGGTGCAAAAGACTCATCAAAATCAATACCCATCTCCTGGCTATACCCCTTGGCAACAAGTCGAGCCTTATTCCTAACAACCAAACCCGCATCATTTAGCTTATTTCTGAAAACCCAACGGGTTCCAATAGTGAGATGGTTCTTAGGACGCGGTACGAGAGTCCACACCTCGTTTCTTTCAAACTGGTGCAGTTCTTCATGCATAGCCTGAATCCAGGATTCATTTTGAAGAGCTTCATGAATGTCCTTGGGCTCTTCTTGTGAAAGTAGAGCCATCAAATCCTCCTCTTCTACCTGCCTTAGAGAGGACCTTGTTTTTACCCCATCCTCCAAATTACCTATGATGTTCACAGCTGGATGATCCTTTAGAAATGTGGAAGAACTGGGCAAGTCAGGATGTTGCACTTGTGATTCTTGCAGTGTCTCAATTGTAGGATCCTCATCTTCCTCATTTTTGCTTGATATTGCCTTCAATGGTTCATCCTTAGCTTGGACATTTGATGAGTTCTTAGGATCTTCATCTGCATCGAAAGTAGAGGAAATTTGATTTGTCAGTTTTGATTCGGATTCATCAAAAATAACATGAGGACTTTCTTCAACGACCAAAGTCTTTTTATTGAATAATCGGTAAGCTCTAGAATTGAGTGCATAACCTAGAAAATTTTCTTTGTCACTCTTTTCATCAAACTTACCCAGGTTAGACTTACCATTGTTCAAAATGTAGCAAGAGCATCCAAAGGGTTTAAGATAGGAGATGTTTGGTTTCTTACCCTTGTAGAGCTCATATGGAGTTTTCTTCAGAATAAGCCTTACCATTGCCCTGTTGATGATGTAGCATGTTGTACTCACCGCCTCAGCCCAAAAATACTTAGGTAGGGAATTCTCACTGAGCATGGTCCGGGCCATGTCTATCAACGTTATGTTCTTTCTCTCCACTACTCCATTTTGCTGGGGCGTCCTTGGTGATGAAAAATTGTGTGTGTACCCCTGCTCTTCACAGAAAATGTTGAATTCATGATTTTCAAATTCACCACCATGATCACTCTGGATAGTGGTGATGAGGTAACCTCTTTCATTTTGGATTTTTCTACAAAACACTTGAAACTCCGTCAGGGCATCACTTTTGTTAGCTAAAAATAACACCAATGTGAATCTGGAAAAATCATCAACAATCACAAAGCCATAGGATTTTCCTCTTAGGCTAGAGGTTCTAGTAGGACCAAAAAGATCAAGATGCAGTAATTCCAATGGCTTAGCGGATGAAACAATGTTTTTGTTTTTGAAAGAAGTTCATGTTTACTTGCCTTTTGTGCAAGCTTCACAGATTTTATCACTTTCAAATTTCAATTTTGGTAGTCCATTTACCAAATCATGTCTAGACAACTTGGAGATTACTCCAAAACTAGCATGACCCAACCTACGGTGCCATAACCATGCATTTTCATGATTGTTCGCAACCAAGCAGAGATCATCACAAGAAACATTATCAATATCAACAGTATAGACATTGTTATTTCTTTTTCTAAGAAATTTGATCTCATTTGTATTTTTGTTCAAGACAATGCAGTGGGTTTCATCAAAAACAACTTTAAAACCCTTATCGCACAATTGGCTCATGCTTAACAGATTGTGATTCAGACCTTTTACCAAAAGCACATCTTCAATAAGAATTTCAGAATTCTTACCAATGTTGTCAATCCCAACGATTTTACCTTTGTCTTGACCTCCAAAGACAACCAAACCTCCATCCTTGTCTTGCAGTGTAGAGAACACTTTCTTGTCCCCTGTCATATGCCTTGAACAGCTGATGTCCAGGTACCATTTTCTCCCCCTGGCTTCAAGACATATCTGCAAGAAGAAGAATTCTCATGCAATTATTTTTGGTACCCAAGCTAGTTTGGGTCCGTAGGAGTTAGTCCAGTTCTGAGTATATCTCTTCTTGGTCCAAAAAACATGATTTCTAGGTGCGTTTTGTCTGAACCAGTAATTTACAATAGCATGACCAAATCTACCACAATGATAACAGTTAACAGGTGCAAACTTTCTTTGAAACTGTCGTGGTTTGGGTTGAGCATGCTTTGGTTCAGGCTTGGAACATGAAGCATGGTTTTTATCTTTTTCATGAACAAAGGATGTGGTTATCTTATGCTCAAACGATTTTTGGTTTTGAGGAGTGTATCCGAGACCTTCTTTTTAAAAATTGACTTTAATTCCCAACATATTATCTAGATTTTGCTTGCCCTTAACAAATCTTGACAATGTGAACTGAAGATCAGCCACTTCTTTTTCTAAACTCACAGCCTTTTCTTCAAGTTCTGAGTTTGTGGATTTCAGAGTTTGTTCTTCAATTTTGATCTTTTCACATGCTTCCTCCATTTCAATTATTTTGCATGATAGTTCCTCTTTGGTTTTATCACAGTCTAAAATTGTTTGCAATAGACTTTCCTTTTCTTCCGTAGCCTCAAACCATTCCTGTTCCAGTTTCTCAAATTTGGCAAAGATATCTTCACGTGACAAGTCATCAAGTTTCTTTTTGAGAGTTTTATTTTCAGATCTGGTTTTCTTGTATTTAGTGTACAGCTTTTCATATTCAGATTCCCATTGTTCATTGGAAATGAATTCAGGGTCAGAATTTACCTCCGTAGATTCATCTTCATGTGCCATGAGGCACAAGCTTTCCACAAGTTCTTGAATCTCTTCATCAGATGGTTCATCTTCTTCGTCGCTCCAAGTGGCGACCATGGCTTTGGGTTTCTTGAAATTATCCTTCTTGAATTTCTTTTTCAGATCTGGACATTCACCTCTCATGTGCCCAGGCTTCTTGCATTCGTAGCATATGATGCTACTTGGCTTGCTCGATTCACCTTTGGTTTACGTGGGCCTTCTTTGCCCCTTTCTGAAGTTTCCCTGAAAATTTCTCTTCTTCCTTAGAAATTTTCTCACTTGGCGAGTTATCATCGCCAATTCTTCCTCTTCATTGCTTCTATCACTTGATTCACCTTCTTGAAATTCGTCATCAGATTGATGAGCTTTCAGTCCAATGACCTTTTTCTTCTTGATGTCTTCATCAACTGTTCTCTTTATATTTATCCCATAGGTCATGAGTGACCCTATGAGTTCGTCCAAGGTGAGAGTTGACAAGTTCTTTGAGTCTTCAATTATCGTGGCCTTTGTGTGCCAAGCCGACGGTAGGGACCTTAACACCTTCCTCACAAGGTCGGAATTTGAGTATTCCTTCCCGAGACTTTTGAGACCATTTGTGATCTCTGTTAACCTTGCAAACATCTCGGAGATGGTTTCTTCAGGTTTCATTTTAAATAGATCATAGCCAGTGACTAGGAGATTTGCCTTGGTTTCCTTGACCTCTAAAGTTCCTTCGTATATGAGTCGCAGCTTGTCCCACATTTCTTTGGCTGAGCTGCACATAGAAACACGAGAAAATTCATTAGGGTGTATCGCACATTACATAATATTCATGGCATTGAAATTAGCAGTGCATTTCTTAATTTCTTCGGGTGTCCATTTATCTTCATCAGCCCCGAGTTTATGAGGGCCCTTGTCCACAACTCTCCAAACTTCGTACTCTTGAGCCCTCAGAAAAACATGCATTCTATTTTTCCAGTACGAGTAGTTTGAACCGTCAAAGAAGGGAGGACGGTTGATGGAGTGACCCTCGGGTATCATACCCTTGTTTGCCATTTAACCAGATCTTACTCTAGATCGTTAGATCTGTGAAAGAGAGAGCCCTTTGCTCTGATACCAATTGAAGTCCCGAGATTAAATGGCACCCAAGAGGGGGGGTGAATTGGGTATTAAAAAATTAATCAAAGCTGTCCTCAATTTTAAGATGAAGTGATAACACTATGGAACTAATGCAGGATAAAATAGATCTACCAAAATCAAACACCACAAGCATGCACAGAAGGGGGATAGGAGAAAGGGAACAAACCACAATGAGACAGTGATTTTTAGGTGGTTCAGATACCGCAACGGGAACCTACGTCCACCCCTCACGGACCGTGAGGATCCACACACTATCTTGTAAAGAGATACAAGATCGAACACACACACATACACACGTTGGGAGATGAAGGTTCCCAGAAGGTGTTAGGACACCCAACAACACACACAAAACCAACGGATTAACTAGACACACACACGGATCTAGGAAGATCCACACACACACAAGATTGTTACAGGATTACAAAAGCCACACTTGAAGCTTAGAAAAATTGAGAATGGAAACACAAAAGAAAAAACTTGATTGATGCTCCCCCTTAGTTGATGAAGAGTTTCTAGGATGCAGCTTGAACTCCAGTTGGCTTGGGCTTGATCTTCACTTGAGGATGGATGAAGAATGATGAAGAACTCTTCTCGGAGCACTATTCACGTCTACAGTGCTAGCTCCCTTCTTTTTCCCTTTGATAGCCTTCTTGATCCAACTTGAGCATTAGGGTTTTCTTAACCCTCTTGTATGTGTTATATAGATTTTGAATGGTCCATGGACTCCCCCAGACCAGATCCACAATATCTGGAATGTTTGGTTGCTTAGGGATTAAACAATACCAAGAGGGAGGGCTTTCCTCGAAGTGACAAAAAGTCAACAATGTTGGGCAACTCGGGGCTGGCGGTCGACCTCCAGGGGCTAGCGGTTGACCGCCACTGAGAAACCAGTAGGAGGCCGGTCCCTGGGAATTCCGATCGACCGGGATTGAGGGGACGGTTGACCGCCACTGAGACAAGCTGTAGAAAAGTCCATTCTGTTATTTCAGGTTGACCGGGATTAGACCAGAGGTCGACCGGACTGTCAAAAACCTGAAAAATGAAGAGTTTAGCCCAGAAAAATGTATCCATATAATCGAGACATGAATTGAACGAATGGTTAAAACTTATTTCAAGTTCATTTGATTTCTTGGAAATGCGTTTGGAATGCTAAACACTTAAGCAAAAATCGTGAAGAAATCCAGCATGATAGCTTATGGAATTCACTTAAGATATTGGTTCCAAGCACGTGAACAAGTATATGTCCTTGGTTTTGTTATCATCAAAAGCACTGAGATATATACAACAGCTTTGACCTCCGCATAAACTTCGGCTTCGGCCCATTTGGTGAAGTAGCCCGTTTCAGTAAGGATGAATGATTTTTACTTAGTGAGGGAGTTGGGATCACCAAGGGGACCAATGATATCGAAAGCCCACATGAAGAAAGGCCATGGGAAAGATATTGGATGTAGTGTGGAAGATGGGGAGTGAATCTTATCGGCGTGAAGTTGACACTTGACACACCTACGAACATAGACAGCACAATCCTCTTCCATGGTGGGCCAGTAAAAGCCTTGTCGAAGGATCTTCTTGGCAAGCATTTGGCTGTTCACATGGCCACCGCACACATCAGAGTGTGCTTCCGCAACACACTTCAAAACCTCATCGTCATCAAGACATCTTAGAAGAACACCAGTGAGGCTTCTCTTGCATAGCACTCCTCTAACCAACGTGTATCTTTGGGCCACTCTCCTTATGGCTCTCTTATCTTCTGACGTGACCTCTTCACGGTAGGCTTGATCTTGGCAGTACTTAGCAAACTCATAAAACCATGGTTTTTCCTCGTCTGCCAGTTCTTCTTCCGATTCTGCCAGCATGATTTCCCTCTTCTCAAAGATTTCTCCCTCTTGGACCTTCCTTGCTACTTTTTCCTTGATCCTTACGTAGGAAGCGTCATGGATGTGAGCGACGTCACGTGGAATTAATTGCCAGAGGAGGCGAAGCGGAGCGCGCGAGGGGCTCATTTTTGCTGCAACACAGAAAGAAGAGAGAGAGAGAAGAGAGACCACCACGGGAGATTGCTCCGACGGGGCGTGCGGGACAGATGCAATATAATAGGATACGGGGATTAAACGGCCATAGCGGGAAATGACTCTCCGCGACCTCGGGGGATGGGAAAAGTGCAGAATTTAAGTGACAGTGATTAAAACGGCCATTACGGGAAGTGACTCGCCGCGGCCTCGAGAGTACAGCAGATATAGAAGTGATAGATGTAAAAAAGGGACAGAATTCAAATGGCCATTGCGGGAAGTAACTCGCCGCGGCCTCGAGAGTATGACAGTTATAAGAGCAGCATAAAAATATAGAGACAGAATTCAAACGTCCATTGCGGGAAGTGACTCGCCGCGGTCTCGAGAATATGACAGATATAAGAGCAACATAAAAATGTAGAGATAGAAATTCAAACGGCCATTGTGGTAAATGACTCACCGCGGCCTCGAGAGTATGATAGGTATAAGAGCAGCATAAAAATATAGAGACAGAAATTCAAACGGCCATTGCGGGAAATGACTCACCGCGGCCTCGAGATTATGATGTGATCGCCAGGGGCCGGGGACCCCAAAATAAAGAGTGATCACGCCTACCTCAAAAGCAGAGATGGCGGGTTGCTTCTTCCTCTCCCTTCGGCCAGCCGATGGAGAGGGCTTTCCTCGGTTACCCTTGCAAAACAACAGATAATAAACAAATGGAATTAGAGAATGGCAGTGCAGTATCAATCCCTTGCGATAAAAATGACGAAATGAAGGCGACACACACCTGATTGGTGTTGCCTTTAAACCCCTCTCGGACACGAGTAGGAGGAAAATATGATGATGAATGGATATGCAAGCGTATATAAAAGAAGCCTCCCTTATGAAGGGAGACGGAGAATGTGAAATGATGAATGTAAAAGAACTACGGAGAAAAGGGGAGAGAATGGCTTATTAGAGGTGCCGGTGGCGGGATCCGGCGGAGCTTCGGCAGCGTAGGGACGACGTGGAAGCACGGTGGATGAAGGCGGCCTTCCTCTTGTGAGCGTGGGCACCCGGGAAGTCGGCGGAACCTCTTCCTACAAAAAAATTCACGGGTTAGAAATGGGATCCGGCAGAGTCTCTCCTTCCTCAGTCGGATCTGAAGCCCCTTCCCTTCGAGGGAGGGGGTCCTCTATTTATAGAGGAGAAGTGGATTGAGGCGTCCAAGACCCTGGACGCCTCAATCAATAAATTAATATATTTTATTTTTTTTATTTTTAAATTTTTATGAAGGCGTCCAGGAGACTAGACGCCTTCATTCAAGCCCACCGGAATTCTGCCAAAAGCTGTAGACAGTGGGTAAAGCGCGGGGTTTCGGTGGGCACCCGTGACTCACGAGTGGGCGCGTTTAGCTGGCAAGACGTCCTTATATTCGTAGATTTTTTTGAAACGTCAGATCGAGCGGCGTGACGAGATTGTCGGGATGCGGAGGAATGAAGGCGTCCAGTCCTCTGGACGCCTCAAAGTTTTGGATTTTTCCGAAACGTTAAATCGACCGGCGTGCCGGGATTGTCCGGATGTCTGGAAATGAAGGCGTCCAGGGGCCTGGACGCCTTCAATAATATTATTTTTTTATTCTTTTATTTTATTTTTTTATTTTTTTTCACATTGATGAAGGCGTCCAGGCAACTGGACGCCTTCATGAAAAACCTTCGGACCCCCCCGAAAGGCCGTCGATAGCCGTTCGCCAGACATTTTCCTGGTTTCGGAATCTTCTGATACGTCTGATTGGTGGCGATGCCGTCCGAATGTCGCATGATTTCCGCAACGAGGTGATTTCTGGATGCCGAAGAAGTGTTACGTTACCCACTCAAAAGGTAAAAGAAGACTCAAGAATAGGAAGCACTCAAGCAATTCAAATGCGAAAGCCATTGCGGGGCGTCATATAGTAATATGAGATTTTCTCAGGGGATGTCAGAAATAGTGTGTCTACAGTTGCCCCGCCTTGGCGTCTGCTTTGCAAGGGAGTGACACGTAATGGAATGGTATCGAAGTGGAGTGAAATGGAGTGGGAATAGACTGAAAAGTTGATGCCAAGGTGTGATGAGACATGCTTTTGACATCACTGTTTGGAATCTCTCTCGTAGTTTCAATGAGGCGGCCTTTGAAGAAGGTCTTCAAATTTTGATGATTGCTTGGACGGAGATCAAACAAGGGAGGGGGAGATGTGCGCTCAAGCACGAAATAAAAGGAGACCAACTTCTCAGTGTGGAAGTACCTGGGTCGTAAACCTACATGTTTCACCTTTGAGGAGCGGTTACCAGCCAATGTGGAAGTGATGCGGCCAAGGTGGGTCAAACAAGGTAAAAAGCATAGGAATATCTGAGGGTCAGTCCAAACAAGGGTCTCTTTTGGAAGAACAGCGTAGGGCCGTCTCAAAAAAAACTCTGTGTTTTATTCGGAGTGGAATATCTCATATCGTAAGAATTTAAGCACAGCGGCTTTCACAATCGAATCGCATTGAATGATCTTCCGCAATAAAATCAAAGTCCTATATGAATGTATGCTGGGTTTAAACAAAATTTAAAATAAACTAAAATAGAAAATAGCCAAGGATAATATTATCAATTCGTTAAGAATGGGTCAGGATACCGGTTCCGTGAGCTGACACTGAGCTGGGGCTCGTTTATCCATGCACCAACTCACTGAACGGAACCATCATCCCCATGCTACCACAAATTAACGGCCTATCCGTACAACCCAAATTCTTCTGGAATCATCACCATTTTTGTTGAAGGGGAACTCAAATCCCAGATTTGTTCAGGTCGCAAGGTCCTTGACATGTTCTAATAGCGTAAATATCATATAATATGATGCATGACATGGTGGGACCAATCACTGAACGGTGGTACACAAGATGGGACAGTGGCGTCTGTTAGCAAAACCTGCACAGATTAATAACATCGGTAACCAACAGAATCGCACCACAGTACAAGGGAGATCCAGACAAAACGCTGACGACTGACCACTGATGTGACGCATTCCGTCCTCTCACGCCTCTCCTTTCCTATAAGTACTCCCCTTAGGCTAGTTCAGCCAAATGCACCAAGGAGAGCTTTGAAAGCTCAAGAGGAGGAGGAGATGAGAATCTAGGGATTTTCAGTATGGAAGGAGAGTCTTCCGGCCCTGTGAAGAGGAGTAGGCCTAGCGGTGAGATCAGGCGATTTTCCGACTTCGAAGGTCATCTGAGTGGGATGATTCAGTCGCATATGGTAAGTTGATTCATTTCAAATTCTCTATGCGAACACTCTTTTCACTTCTTTTCCTTCCTTGTTTTCTTTTTCTCTTCCAGCCATACCCTCTTTTCCCAGGCCTGAGGAAATTTTCCAAGCTACCGTGGCTTTCGAAGCTGACTTCTAACATCTCCATCGGCATGAGGGCCATACTCACGAGGTGGCATCTTCAGGGACTCCTTATTCATGCCAAGCACTACGAGAGGATTCGCATGGACTGGGCGGCTATGGACGCATTGGTGGAGATCTGGCATCCCCAGACCCACACTTTCATCTTCCCTACCTTCGAGGCGACCATCCTCCTTGAGGAGGTGGAACTTCTGCTCGGACTGAAGAAATTCAAGAGTGACGGGAGGATAAAGGTTATGCGGATGCTGACAAGGGTGACTTCCGAGAGTATCCTCGGAAGCTTCATGCTGCCTGGTGCTGCTAGAAAGTTCCAGACTCAAAAGGGAATTGATTTGTAAAAGCTCGCAGAATGGGTCATGGACGCCCTGAGAGGGTCGCCAGATGATGACCACTTGGAAGGAATCATGAAAGGGTTCACCATTTGTCTGGCGGGTGCTCTCTTATTCCCTCATACTGACAACATAGTGGAGGAGGACCAATTGAGTGCCATCTGCGGGATTTGGAGCGAAAGAGGGTGGGACCCGCCGTCCTTGCCTACCTTTACAGCGGCCTTACTGCCTCCAGCATGGGTAAGCCTCCTTTCGGTTGCACACTTGTTCTGAATTGCTGGATTGATTTGCACTTCAAATTTGACCACCGCGAGGGGATGCCAACTGCTTCGAAGCTCTTCCAACAGAGCCCACTTCATCACATAGCCGATGAGTTAGGCTTCGGTGGTACCATAGCGAACCGTGTTCCGTGGCTGAGGAAACATGAAGACGGGCGGTCTCACTTCAGAACCATGACACAAAGCTTCTTCACTTGCGCACCGGCATGCCTACTCTCGCTTGAACTCCTCATGGGGTCTTCTCCCGGAGCTGAACTCCAACTGATCGGCGCGACTGAGTTTATTCTTTACAACGCGCATCGGTGCTGTATCCAGATCGGCATTCCACGCCACTCGTTCCCACTGCTAACCGGCATCGTTCCTTTGAAGAAGAGGGAGTTGGGCACGGAAGCGGATGCGGATGCGAAGGAAGCGAAGGCCATTAAAGCACCCTGGAAGACAAGTGTTGCGGGAAAGGCATTAGCGCATGTAGGGGAAGAATGCGAGCTGTGGAGAGCTTATGTAACCGAACTGGGGAAGTTAAGGCCTAAAGCGCCTAAGCCCCTGATGTAGCTTACTCTGCTTTCTGATGGAATAAAATCTGGATTTTGACATTTTGGACCATTGTTCAACTTTGTTATCATTTTATTTTTTCTATTTTTTTTCTTCCTTTTCTTTTCTTTTTTCTTATTTATTCATATTATGATCATATATATATATATATATTTTTATTTTTTTGATGGGTGCGTCCAGGGGCCTGGATGCCCCAATTTTTTTTGAATTTTTTGAATTAATTCTTTCTTATGGGGGCGTCTAGAGGCCTGGACGCCCCAAAATTTTGAAATTTTTTTTTAATTAATATTTTCTTATGGGGGCGTCCAGGGGCCTGGACGCTCCAAAATTTTTGAATTTTTTTTTATTTAATTTTTTCTTATGGGGGCGTCCAGGGGCCTGGACGCCCCAAAAATTTTTTAAAAAAAAAATTTTTCTGGGGGCGTCCAGGCGCCTGGACGCCCCAAGAAAGGACGAATCTCTATAAAAGGGTGGCTTCGCCCCCTTTTCTCTTTCCCTGTTCATTCCAACGCCCCATTCTACTCTGAACGACCCATTCTCAGTTCCTAATGGAGCAAGGTGGCCCGAGCCAGGGTGGAGAGAAGCGGAAATGATTTGCTCGTCGTCCGAGGAGGTCGAGGGATCGTGCAGAGGAGGCCGCCGTGGAGGAGGAGGTTGCCACGGGAGAGGAGGCATCTCCCTTGGCCGTTGAGGGTCCTGAGGGCCCCGGCGACGCGGGAGAGGAAGAGCACGACCCGGTAAGCCCCTTAGAATCCTACTTTGTTGCATTATTGTGTGTTTTTACGCGTAAAATGGGGCGAGAGACGACGTTCAGAAGGGGGGGTGAGTGTGAGGGAAGGAGGCGTCCAGGGGTTTGGACGCCTCCATCCTTTCTTTTTTATTTTGTTTTTATTTATTTATTTATTTATTTGGGTTATTACGTAAATAATAATAGGAAATAAAATAAAATATATGGAGGCGTCCACTTAGTTGGACCGCTTTATTAATTATGAGTTATAATATATATTATTTTTATTATTTATCATATATACAAAAATAAAAAAATAATAATAAAAGGAAGCGTCCAACGAGCCAGACGCGTTCAAAAGTTATTATATATTTTATTATTTTTTTAAAAAAGGTAATACTAATAAAGTTTGGAAAATAATAATTAAAAAAAGGAAAGCGTCCAGTGTCTTGGACGCCATTGAAAAAACATTTTTTTTCGAAAATATTTTTTTTGAAAATAAATAAAAAAAATGTTGTGCACAGTGCTGTTTATTATTCATGACTCTGATGTGTTCCTTTATTTATTTATTTTTTGGTGTGCAGGGCATGATGAAGAGCCAGATCAGCTGGTCTCTGGTGGTAGCAGCGTACCGGGGGCGACCGAACTTCCAGAGGGCGCGGGTGGACGCCATGGGTTTCGGAGCGTTCTTGAGGATCGAGCCCTTCCGGCTTGACCTTCCTCTTATCCAGGCGCTGCGGGAGCGGTGGCACGTGCCGAGTCAGGCGTTCCTGATGCCCTGGGGGCACATGGTCCCGACACTGGAGGACGTAGCTCGGATTACCGGGCTACGAGTGGACGGAGAGGCGGTCAGCGGGGTCACCTTCCCCGACTACAGAGAGAGTGCCCTGGACCTGCTGTGGCTGGAGACGAGCGCGACAGACAGAGACAGCAGGATAGTCGGCCGGGTGGATATTATGGAGGCGCTCGGATTCGTTGACCCGCGCCAGCGGGTTAGCGAGACTAGGGCAGAGTTTCTGGCACGACTGGAGGGAGACGCCCGTGCAGCTTTCACCCAGGACCCGAGCGAGAGCTGGTGGATCTAGACCTCTGGAGGTTCTTTTTCTTCTTTCTGGGCCACCTTCTGCTGGGGACGAAGGGGGACGGCATCCACTGCCGCTTCCTTGGGATCCTGGCGGACCTGGACCGAGTGGGGGACTACGCGGGGGGAGCAGCTCTACTCGCCCACTTGATCGTCGATCTCTCCCAGAGTTCAGAGAGGGAGACGAAAGTTAGTGGCTTCGCACCTTTTCTCCATGTAAATATTTTGTTTATGCATTTTATTGTAGTTATGACATTACTTGTGCTAATGATGCATGATGGATGCAGGTGTGGAGCTACTACTACTTCTCGATGGGGAGAGCCAGGCAGGGGAACAGAAGAGCCATGCCCCTGGCGCGGCGGTGGAGGCCGGTCATGGTTGTGGCACCGCACGGCTACCAGCTGGCGTCGCTTCGACGGGAGTTGACCGAGTACCCCAAGGCTATGGTATGATCCGTATGATTTTTTTTTTGTTTTTATGCATGTGACTCAATTGAGGAAAATGACAACTAATATGATGCATGTATGGTGATGCAGGTGGTGTGGAGGCCCTACCTGGGCATGGCCGATGCTGGCCAGCCTTGGGTCGTAGTGGGTCGTCCTCGTTTTGGGCGGGACGTGTGGGTCCATTGCCTAAACGAGATTGAGTCGCTACGGCTCAGGCTGGTCATGAGGACGTTGGGGCTAGCCCAGGAGTGGGTCGATGTGGATGAGCCGGGCCGTGTCGGGTGGAAGACCCGGGGCAAGGCAAAGATCGTCGATTGGCGTACGCGCTTCCCTGCACAATACCAGGACTGGCAGCTGGGCGGAGTCCCAGTGGTGTCCCATGTACCGGACAGCACCGACTACTTGAGACGGCACCGGACCACGTACGGGGAGCGTCTCTACCTCGGTGGGGCGGCAGGGGTAAGTGTGAGATGAATATTTTTATTTTCCTATATGCATGTGACACTAACCTATGTGCAATGCAGGATGCTCGTGATAACATCATTGCCGACCTACGGGCCTAGCTGGCGGATGCCAGGCAGCAGTTGGCGGCCATCCGACAGGAGTTGGAGATCCTGGTGAGCTATGCAATGTACCATACATTTTTTGTGACCTGGATTTTTGATGCTTAGCCTCTGACTGTCATTTGCTCGTGTGTTTCAGTGGGCCCATCAGGCAGCGACAGCTGGGATGGCTGGTGGAGCGGGTTCCAGTTCGTGGGGCCCTCCTCCGGAGGTCTCTTCCCTTCAGGAGCAGTTGGCGTACGCGGTGGCCCGGGCTAAGGAGGCCGAGCGCGAGCGCGAGGCTCGAGTGAGTGTCTGCTTGACCCCGACTCTCCTTCTAGTTACTTTTCTTCCTTCACTGATCTCTTACGGGGCATGTGGGCTTTGGCAGGTGACGGAGATTCGGGATGCCCTGGCTCGTGCAGTCCGTGCCGAGCAGGAGAGCGACGCCTGGGCGGCAGAGCGTGATGCCCGGATAGCGGAGCTAGAGGAGGAGCGACGGCGGGAGGCGGAGGAGCTTCCTCACGACGTGCTGGAGCTACGGATTGCCCTCGAGTTGTCGAGGAGAGAGGCGATGAGAGAGAGAGAGAAGGAGAGGGAGGACATGGAGAGAGAGAGGGAGGACAGGGAGAGGGAGAGAGAGAGAGAGAGGGAGGACAGGAGGGCGGAGCGACAGCGAGATTGGGACGAGAGGAGGGCTCTGGAGCCCAGATGATGGAGCTCCGACTGAGCCTCGGCACAGCGGAGGGGAGGCTTCGGGAGAGTGAGGAGCGGTATCAGAGGGCGAAGGAGCACAGGGCGCGACTTCGTTAGTCTGGTTCCTTCTCCATGGGCAGCTTCCTGGTTTCTTCGGTCGAGGAGCGTCGCCGCGCCTTCAAGGCTGGCGTGCCACCACAGGGCGAGGCGAGCACCGCCTCCCAGGGTTCGCAGAGGCCCCCTAGGGATCCTCGTCAGAGGAGGGAGGAGAGAGATGATCAGGAGGGTGGTAGCGAGAGTTAGAGAGTTGCTTATACACCCCACCCTCTTCACTTTATGATGTACAACTGACTATTTGCTTATGTGAAACATAATGGTTCCTTCTGTTGTGTACACCTTCCCTTTCCCACGCTTCTTTTCGTGCATCTGTTCTTTCGAGGCACGCTTCACGAGACCTTGCCCTGAAAAGCGGGGAACTACACCTTGCATGGAGGGATCCCCTTTGTTTTTTGTTTTTGGGCACGTCTAGGCTCGAGGACGCGTCTTAACTTTCAAATTCAAATTTAAAGCGCCAGGCAGCCCTTCTTCTTCCGTGCCTTGCCCGCAAACGAGCCCGCCTCCCGTCGAGATTTGCTTGCCTATCTTCGTCTTCTTCCACTCTTGATCGATGGAGTTTGGTGGGCCAAATCGTGGTGAAGGGAGAGAGGAGCGATGAACTCCTCGCCCGAGGAGGGACGCGCAAGAGCACAGAGAGGCGTCCATGGAAGAGGAAGGGCCCCTTCGGGCACTTGAGGGACCCGAGGGGCCCGATGGCATGGAGGGAGGTGAACATGGCCCGGTAGGTTCCTTGATCTCCACCTCTTTGATTTCCTTTTGAGTTTGGAGCGAGCCACGTGAGAGGGGAAAAGGCTCGGCGAGTGTTGCACTCAAATGATGGACGTGTCCTTGACAGGAGACGCGTTCTTGTTGTTTGACGTAAGACCGTCCTTTCTTGATGTAGGGCATGGCAAGGACCCCGGGTTTGGCCGATGAATGGGCGAGCGTAGATGAGCCGAGCCGTGTCAGGAAGGAGAGTCACGGCAAGGCGAAGCTCGAGGACTGGCGCATACGTCTCCCTCGACAGCAAGGGAGCGTACTGGTGCAGGACAGTGCCGACTTCCTCCGGCAGCGGCGGGAGAGTGATGTGGGACCTCTCCAATCCGGGGATGCGTGCGACATCAGCGGCTTGCGTGCCCAACTAGCAGAGGCTAGGCGGCAGCTGACCGTCACTCAACAGGAACTAGCGATCCTGGTAAAGCAGTTTTTTTAATTTTTTAATATCTTAAATTTTTTTAAAAAAAATCTGGAACTTAGCCGATGGCTATTATGTTTGCTCCAGCGTGCCCAGCAGGCAGTGATGGCAGGAATGGCTGGCGACGCATCTTCTAGCTCCTCGGCCCCTTTTCTTGAGATTGCCTCCCTCCGAGAGCAACTTGCCGGTGAGGTGGCCCGCGCGGCCCGGGCTGAAGAGGAGCGTGATGCCTGGGTAGCGACTGTAGCGGAGCTGCGGCATCACAGTGAGGAGAGGCCACATCCGGACATCCTAGAGTTGAGGGTGTTTCTCCAGGTGGCCAAGAGAGAGGCAGAAAGAGAAAGACTGGAGAGGGAGAAGGAGAGAGAGGACAGAAGAGCCATGGAGGCCCATGTGAGGGAGCTCCAGCTAGGCCTTCAAGCTATGGGACAGAGGCTAGAGAGCATGGAGGCAAGCTATGAGAGGGCAAGAGAATTCGGGAAACGACTCCGCCAGTCCGGCCAGCTCCATATGGGTGGCTTCTTTGCTACGCCAGGGGAGCACCAGCGGGTCGCCGCTGTCGAGCAGGCGCCACGAGGCGAGGCGAGTGCTGCTGCACGGGGCTCCAGAAGGCCCCTGAGGAACCCTCACCTTAGGGGAGAGGAGAGGGACGCCTAGAGGGATGAGTGTGAAGGTGATGGCGAGAGTTGACGAGCTAGCATACGCCTCCTCTCTATGATTGTGATGTTTATGACAGTTTATGTAGACTTATGAATGGAGTGATTTGATTTCCTGCTGCTAATTTGTCCTCTTGTGCGTTCCTTCTTCCTTACGCTTCTTCACTGTTCCCATGTGACGTGCTTGTCGAGACCCCGTCCGAAAATGGGGACTCATATCTCACTCCTACCGTCTTTCACACGAAAATCTGCCGCCGAAGTCAGTAATGACGGCTCTAGCCTCTTCTCCTTTACGACCTTCCAATCTTCCGGACGACCTCTACAGCATGACAGGGCATCCCTAGACTGCGTAGGGAGTGAGTCATCATATCGCACCATCAATCAATTGCCCTGCGAGCGGTGAAGTGACACATGTAGGACCGCAAGGGAGGTGCCTTATCACGAGGGTTATCGTTAACAGTGATGTAGGCAGTCTTGACTCGCCCTTCTCCCATTTCTATAAATACCGTCCTTGTTCGTCTCCCCAGGGGCACCGGTAGCCAACAAGTTTCCACGGAAACGGAAGAACTAAGGGTTCTAAGGTTCAAATGGAGGGTGAATCTTCCCACTCTTCGAAGAGAAGCAGGTCCAGCGGTAGCAGTTCCAGGAAACTCTCGGACCTCGAAGGGCACTTCAGTGAGATGACCCAAACGCAACTCGTAAGCTGAGTTTTCTTACCCCCTTCTCTCATTCTTTCTTCCTCCCTTCTAACAAAACCCCTCCTTGTGTATGCGTAGGGTGTGATGAAATCACACATTCCATGGGAGTTGGTAGTGGCCGCATACCGGGGTCTCCCGGATTTTCAGAAGGCCAGGCTAGACGTGATGGGGCTTGGTGTCTTTCTTCGGATCAAGCCAATCAGGCTCGATCTCTCTCTCATCCAAGCATTGCGTGAAAGGTGGGATCTAATGGGCCGTGCCTTCTTGATACCTTAGGGGCACATGGTGCCCAGCCTGGAAGATGTGGTCCGAATTACAGGCCTGAAAGTGGATGGCGAGGCACTGACCGGTATCACATACTCCAACTACAGGGAGGCTGCTTAGAGGTTACTAGGGGTGGACCTAGATGATCGCAAGAACAGGTCCATAGCCAAGACGCCTATCATGGAGACACTGGGGCTTACTGATGTTCGTCCTCGTGATGACGAGTCCTCGGAAGAGTTCATGGAGAGAACTAAAAGAGGATGCCGCGCCGTCTACTGCGTAGATGCGAGCAATTGGGAGAGGGCCAACATGGATTTGAGGAGATTCCTCTTCTTCCTGTTGGGGAAATTGTTACTGGGCTCGAATGGAGACAGCATTCATTGCCGCTTCTTAGAATTCCTGGTAGACCCCGAGAAAGTGGGACGATATGCCTAGGGCGCAGCCATGCTGGTGCATCTATTTGCGGGTCTGTCTGAAAGAGCAGATCGAGAGGTAACAGTGAGATGTTTCACGCCATTCATCCAGGTATCCTGCTTCTCTCCTTTTTTTTTCTTTTGGTTTTTTTTTGATATGTTAATGATACATGACGGTGCAGTTGTGGAGCTATTATTACCTCCCAATGGGAAAGGCCCATCATTGGCGCCCAATGGCGGTGCCGTTGGCGAGGTGGTGGCAGCCCATCATGAACCCGGCCCCTATGTCCTACCAGCTGATGGTGATGAGATGCGAGTTGCAAGAATTCCCTGCAGCAATGGTGGTTATCAATCGCCATCCATTTTATTTTGTGTTGTTTTGTCCTTCTCATAAATAGAAAGATTTGCCTGACTTAGGTGATCTGGAGGCCTTATGCGGGCATGACCGACGTCGATCAGCCCTGGGTCATAATGAGCTGTGCCCAGTTCAGACGCGACCTCTAGATGCACTGCTTGAACGAAATCGAGCCACTTCGGCTACGATTGGCCATGAGGACTCTAGGGCTTGCCCAAGAATGGGTGGACATGACTACCACACCACGTGTCGGGAGGAAGACGCGTGGGCCGGTGACCTTCGTTGATTGGAGAGTGCGGTTCCCTTAGCAATACGAGGACTGGCGACGGGGTGGCACTCCCGTGGAGTCACATGCTCAAGACAGCGAGGATTATCTGCGCCTCTATAAGGCGATGTATGTAGAGCGACTCCATCCTGAAGGGACCGTGGAGGTGAACAACATTTTTTATGTGTTTTTTATTATTATTATTTTTTATGTTTTTTTATGTTAACCTATGTCCTGGCCACAGGATGTTCACGACACCATGATAGCGAACCTGCAAGCTCGCCTGATAGGCACGGAGCGACAGTTACATGATACTCGCGCCGCCTTGAGTTCTTCGGTAAGCCTACATACACACGATCATAGACCAAGATTCCTGGCGTTAGGTTCTCGGTGTCACCTTATGTGTGTTGCAGCGCGCCCAGCTTGATGCGGCTTCCTCAGCAATGGGGGGGATGGTGTCTCTTCCAGTTTATGGATCCCCACTTCTGAACTTGATTCGCTTCATGAGCAGCTTGCTCATACTACGTAGCGAGCCGCGGAGGCAGAAGGAATGCTCTCCGCACATGTGAGAGTCTCACCATTGAATTTCAATTATTTGTGCCTCCACATATCTGAGATGATGGTTATGGCAGACGAAAGAGATGCAAGATGCACTTGCCCGCACCACGCAGGGGGAAGCTAGAATAGCTGAACTGGAGGAAGAGTTACGGCATCGTCCAGACGATGGCTCTTCTCGGGACGCCGTGGAGCTGAGGATTACCCTTCAGCTGGAAAGGGAGGACCGCGAGAGAGAACACGCGGAAAAGGAAAGAGACACCGAAAGATGGACAGCCGACAGATTGGCTGAGAGGGAGGAGCGTAGGGCCATGGAGGCCCAACTGTTTGAACTCCGGACCAGCCTCGGTCTTGCTGAACAATGGCTGAGAGATGGTGAAGAGCGCTACCGTAGAGCACGAGAGCGTGGCTTTCGCGTTAGTAGCTTCTTTGCTACCCCTGTTGATCGACGAGGAGCAGAGATGGGGAGAGGGGTACAGAGCAGCAGAGGCACTGCCTCACGTGGTTTAGCAACACCCTCCAGGGTTCTTCGCCTGGAGAGTGGGGAAAGGGGTAACACTGAGAGAGAGGATGAAACTTAATGTATAATTCATAGGAGGAAATAAAGGAAGGAATGTTCAGTTTCGTGTCTTCTACCTTCATTCCTACTTTTCAATCATGTACACATTGCTCAATGAAACAAGTCAATTTTTCCGTTCTGACTTGGCCCCTTGCTCAAGAGTGGGTGATTGTTTTGAGACTAGCCTTGATAACGAGTCAAGGGGCCAAGCCTTTATTAATTAAGGCAAGAGCAAAGATGATGAATGCAGCATACGGGCACACAAATGGGAACATAACGTAAAAATGTAGCACACAAATGAGATCACACGGATGTATTTTTTTTGTGTTATTTGTTTATGCCTTTTTTGAAAACTTCTTTTTTTTGTATTTTTTTTCGAAAAAAAATATTTTTTAAAGACATTGTTATTACAATCGGCATGGTTCTTGGACCAGAGGTGCTTAAATCATTCTTAAGTAGCGTAATGCGGGGTTAACATGCTCCAAGGGAATCCCTGCTTGGACTTACTTGACGGAGCCCTCCAGGGGGCCTCTTAATCACAAATATTACCATTTTTTTGTACATTTTTGTAACTAATGCCTGGCAACCATCCTTATGGCACCTGACCTATATAAAGACATGTTTTCTCACTAACCTCCCGGGTATCCTGCGTGCACATCTACGTTGATTTGGGCCCCTAGACCCATCAAGTGATAGTCCTGCCGGTTAAGACTTAACCTGATGACAAAACCGTCATGCCATGCTTAGGCTCCCAGTTGCTTCCGACCACAAGGAGACACCGAAAGAGTGTTCAGGGTAAAGGATTTGCCCGACCCGGGTCTATTTCCTCACAACTCTAGATGGTATATGATGGAACACCTTGGAACCATAACGGTCAACCGCGCGACGCTGACCCGGAATCAGACATCGTCGTACCTATTGGTGACGCGCTTGCATTGACCTAAGCCCGAGGTGGAAGTAAGAAGCCATCAAAGTGGTAGATAGAGGTCTTGACCGGCCAGAAACACCGAGACTCCTTCGCAGCGACGGCTTTTGCTCTTCGAAGTAGACAAATATGTGTGTTTTGCAAAAAATGGGGTTGTTTGCCTTAGTGGGGCGCGCCTCTCGGGCATTCCATTGAGCTTTCATCTTTGAGGGGAGAAAGAAGAGTAAGGTGGGATAAACCTTCCGAGAGGACCGATAAAACCGTTAACCCGACGAGCTAACCGGGACCTACTCGACCTTTCCCTTTTGAGCGACTTCGGACCAATCCTCGAACAGACTTACGTTGCCCCTTTGTAGAATTTCCTTTGTTTGGGGGTTTCGTTTGTCGAAATCAGGCACGGTCACGACCAGGCTTTTGACTTTGATTTTTCTCTTTCCCCTTTTTTTTGAGGGAGGTATGAGAATTTGATATGTGGGAATCCCTTTTGTATGCCTGCGGGGACACTGCCCTCTTCTCGTGCTCTGACTCGGGTTCGAGGAGATGAATCCTACTCTCGCCTTCGGGGTATTGCGTTTCGGTTCCCTTATGCTCAGCGTTTTAAGGGCGCCGACTGTCTCATTGGGTCGAGAAAGGAGAGAACAAAGATTACGACTTTCTTGGAGACCTTCGAGCACAGCCCCATGATGAGCAAAACTACCAATTTTCTAGCTAAAACGGCTGCGTGTGTGCGTTGCCTTCTTTTAATGGGCATAATCCGACATGACCGGACATGAGTCTCCACAGTTCTGGTAGACCAAGACCCGAGACCTACTGACCTCAATGGGTCCTATCTTAATATGAAGGATAGATGCAAAGACCTGACCGCATGATAGACACCAGGCATCAGTTCTTTTTTCTCTTTTCTCTCTTTTTTTTTCTCTTTTTTTTTCGCTTCTTTTTTTTTCTTCTTTTTCTTCTTTTTTGAGGCTCCCCTCGGGTTCCGTTCCATTCGATCCCAAAAGCGGGGTACGGGAGTGAGTGGGGGTTAACCCTGAGTTAGACTGCAAAGATCGAAGAGTGAATTCCAGTTCGCTGGTCCTCGTACCATGCCAGTTGTTACGGCTATCTAAGGGTAGTATTTCTTAAGATAAAGTCCGTTCCAAGGGTGGGATAACTCGGTCCCTTCGGCATTGACTAGCTTGTAGGCGTTACCGGGGTACACGGCTTGAATCACATATGGTACTTCCTAATTGGGTTGGAGCTTAGAACGCGGCCCTCCAGGTTTGACAAAAATTCTTTTCACGACCATCTCGCCAATTTTGAATTTTCTCTCAATGACCTTCTTTTGGTAAAAGCGAGCGAGTCTATTTTGATAAACACGTGCATGCTCGGCAGCAGCCAGCCGCTTCTCGTCTAAGAGTTCCAATTGGGTAAGGAGTGAATTACGACGTTCATCGAGAGGAAATTCCTCATCCAATTGTACCCTGAGAGAAGGGATTAGAGTCTCGTACGGGACTACCGCTTCCATCCCATAAGTAAGGGCAAATGGAGTCTGCCCGGTGGGGGTACGGATTGAAGTGCGATAGGCCCATAGAGCTTCGATAAGCTTTTCTGGCCAGTCTGAAAACTTGTTAGACTCGCAAGTTTTCTATATGATTTTTATCAATGTTTTGTTGGTGGCCTCTGCTTGGCCATTACCTTGTGGGTAATAAGGTGCTGAATGATGCAATGCAATTGCATACCTTTTGCAGAGGTCTTGAAGATCCTGAGAAATGAACTGTGGCCCATTGTCGGTGACGATTGTGCTTGGGACGCTGAACCTGGTGAGGATGTTCTTCATGATGAACTTGCAGACTATTGACGTCTTAATTTCCGCGTAAGCTTCGGCTTCGGCCCATTTGGTGAAGTACTCCATTACAGTGAGGATGAAAGATTTCTGCTTGGTGAGGGAGTTAGGATCACCTAGGGGACCAATGATGTCGAATGCCCACATGGAGAAAGGCCATGGGGAAGATACTGGATGAAGTGAGGAAGATGGTGAATGAATCTTGTTGGCGTGAAGCTGACACTTAACACACATGCGGACATAGACAGCACAATCCTCTTCTATGGTGGGCCAGTAGAAGCCTTGCCGAATAATCTTCTTGGCGAGCATTTGGCTATTTACATGGCCACCGCATACACCTAAGTGTGCTTCCTCTACACATTTCCAGACCTCATCGTCATCAAGACATCTTAGTAGAACACCAGTAAGGCTTCTTCTATACAGTAGACCTCCAACCAATGTGTATTTCTGGGCCAACCTTCTTATGACTTTCTTATCTTCTGTGGTGGCTCCTTTAGGATAAAACTGATCTTTACAGTATTTGACAATTTCATAGAACCATGGTTTCTCCTCATCAGCCATTTCTTCTTCGACTTCTGCCAACATGATCTCCCTTTTCTCGAGAATTTCTCCCTCCTAGACCTTCCGTAAGACTCTTTCTTTGATTCTTAGGAGGTGTGGGTCTTGAACGGCATGGACAAGACGCTTGTAGAGGGTGATGGATTCAAACCATACACCTAGAGGGAATCTGAAAGATGAGGCCAAGGAGGCGAGGGCATCGGCCAGAATATTCTGTTCGCGAGGGACATGGACAAAGATCAGCTTGGTGAATAATTTGGCATAGGCGGGGACCAACTCCTGATAAGGCTTGAGTTTAGGATCAAGGGTGCGATACTTGGTAAGCACCTGACGGAGAACAAGTTGACTATCACCCACGACTCGCAATTCGGTGATATAGAAGGAATGGGCCAGTTCTAGACCAGCTAGAAGAGCCTCATACTCGGCAATGTTGTTGGTGACTGGAAATGCGAGGTGAAATGCCTCTGGGATGGTGACGCCTTCGGGCGTTAGAAGGAGACAATGCCAATACCCTTCCCTTGAGAATTCAGAGCTCCATCAAAATATAACGTCCACATTGGCTCATCGGATTGAGTGACAGACATTAGTTCCTCATCTGGAAACTTTGATTGGACAGGATCGAACTTG
The DNA here is from genome assembly GCA_022559845.1 of Amorphophallus konjac. Taxonomy (NCBI): domain Eukaryota; kingdom Viridiplantae; phylum Streptophyta; class Magnoliopsida; order Alismatales; family Araceae; genus Amorphophallus; species Amorphophallus konjac. Next base: position 380,070,056 of record CM040126.1, on the reverse strand, counting down.
GGGAGAGGATGGTGAGCGAGATGCTCGGCTATAGCATAGCCTTTAATTGCCTTTTACTGGATGTAGGTGATGTCGAATTGAGATAGGAAACTCTGCCAGCTTCCTAGCCTATCAGTAAGGACGGATTTCTCTAGAAGGAACTTGATAGGGTTCATGCGAGCAATCAAGTGGACTTCATGAGCCAGAAAGTAATGCTTTAATTTCTGTACTACCCAAACGAGGGCAGCACAGGTTTTTTCCATGGCGGTGTACTTCTGCTCACAGGGGTTGAGGAGTTTGGACAGGTAGTAGGTTACCCGTTCTTTGCCTTCTTCATCGGCTTGTGCGAGGACGGCTCCCACGGAGTCATCCAAGACTGAGATGTAAAGGATCAGAGATTTTTCTGGTTTGGGTGGAATGAGAACGGGTGGACTAGCCATGTATTCCTTTAACCCTTCAAAAGTTTTCTGGCATTTAGAATCCCAGTGGAATTCTACTCCCGGCTTGGTCAATTCGTAGAAAGGTCTACACCTTTGTGAGTGCTGAGACACAAACCGACGGATGAATTGTAGCCTCCCAATTAAACTTTGAACTTCCCTCAAATTTTTGGGAGACGACATGTCCCTGATGGCCTTAGCTTTGTTGGGATCTATCTCGATCCCCCTTTTACTCACAATGAAACCCAATAATTTACCCGATGATACACCAAACACACACTTCTTCATGTTCATTTTCAATTGGAACTCCCTTGATCTTTGCAACACCTTAGCCAAAACTTTCGGATGTTCCACCCTGGTTCTTGATTTCACCAATAAATCATCCACATACACCTCCAGATATATATGCATCATGTCATGAAATATGGCCATCATAGCTCTTTGGTAAGTAGCTCCAGCATTCTTTAACCCAAACGGCATGACCACGTAACAATATGTTCTCCATGGTGTAGTGAATGACGTCTTCTCCTGATCCTCTTCTGCCAAACGAATTTGATTATATCCCGAAAATCCATCCATGAATGAGAGGGTCTCATAACCTGCTGTGTTATCGATTAACACATCAATGTGAGGCAAGGGAAAATCATCCTTTGGACACGCGCGGTTAAGGTCCCGGAAGTCGATGCAAATCCTGACTTTCCCATCCTTCTTCATGACCGGGACAATGTTCGCCACCCATTGAGGATAAAGAACGACTCTGATAAACCTGGCTTTATGGAGCTTGTCGACCTCTTCTTTCATCCTTCAAAGCCATCTGAGGGTGAAAACGCCTTAACCTTTGTTTTACCAAGGCGGATCCTGGTTTTAGAGTTAAGCGGTGTTCGACCAAGGTGGAATCCAGACCCGGCATATCCTCGTAGCTCCATGCAAACGTGTCCTTATATTCCTTGAGAACTTCAATTAAGGCCTCTTCTTCAGAGGGTGGTAGATTATCACTTATGAGGATGATCCTAGGGTCTTCCTCAGTTCCCAAGTTAACTTCTTTGGTGGACTCTTCTACGGCAGTTGACGGCTCGTCGAATCTCCTTATTCCACTAGCGTATGCGCCAGCCGCATCCTCATATTCTTCATCCCCTTCTTCAATAAGGTATTCTTCATCGGTGATTTCATAAACCCCATATCCTTCATCAGTCACACAATTGTCCTCACATTCTATCTCTGGTAGTTGGATGGGTTTTTCTAGCAACTGAGGGATGGCAAGAAGGGCCTGACACCTGGTGGCTAAATCCAGAAGGAATCGACGAGGGATCTGCTTACCCTTGGATTTCTTTGTGGATACTACCATTGACTCATTATTCCTAGGTTGACTGGGTTGTCCTACGGACGAAAAAGAAGCTAAAGAAGATGCCGAAGAATGTATAGGGAACGACCCCTCAGAGGAGGGGTAGAAAAGGTCGCTCATAGGACCTTGGATGGGTGGCCCGCAGGGCAGGACGCACTCGTGGGAGATGTAGGAGGTTTCCTCAACAATGATGTGTTGTTGAGGAGTTTAAAAATTGACGTTTTTTTTTCGTTTTCATTTTTGATGACAAAACAATGAAAAGAAATCGGAGGAGAGAGAAAAGTGGTTATGGCTAAAGGATTGGGAGGCTCGTAGAGCAGATCATGATTGAAAACCTGACGCGGGTTGAGAAACCCGCCCAGGTATGTAAGTAGAGAAGGGGATCTGGGAAGATCGTCAGACAACCGTCTGGCCTAGGAGAAAGACATCAGCGAAGGCTGAGGTGAGTGAATGGAGAAGACGACGGCTAATGAGCCGTCGATGGCAATGTTGATGACGGATGAAGATTCGTCGGTGACAGAATCCTTCTGGCGAGGACGAGGATAGTTTGGAACCTTGACAACAGTAGTGACATTCTCTGACATTTCGGAGATCAATGGCGGTCCTTCAAGCTGTGGAGGCGAGAACATCCTTTCCAGTGCAACGAAAATATCCTGTATATCAAACCACTTGTCCTATTCGCATTCTGGATCTTTGATCTTGCCTCTTTTGATAACCCTTGGATATTTTTTGGCCAAATATACAGCATGCGATCCTCCATGTGCTTCTTGCGGGTAATCCCCCATCTGAATAACGGGCCCTTTGTTAAAGTGGTTTGATAGGGTCCACGTGAGGGGCTTCCAATCCGCCTTGAGTGGTCCTTTGAAGCCTAGGCCAAACCCGCGGTTCGGCCTGATCTCCTTTGGTGGTTTCAGCCTACCTTGTAATTACGCGCCCAGACCTTTGCCCTGTTGATAGCCGATATTCCTTATAATCTCCCAACCTTTGGAATGAAAAGGGAGATATGGTGTTGTCGCCTTGATCGGCTTCTTTGGTGCTAGCGGAATGTGAGATGAATCACACACATCTAGCAGCGACAATATGGGCCGATGAGACGGCTAAACAGAGGGTAGAGAGGTGTTGATAGCACCCACCGTGTGAAGGACAGGTGTACTGACCACTTTAATAATTCTTCCATTGTAAGGAAATTTCAAGCACTGATGGTTGGTGGAAGGCACAGCATCCATGGCTTCAATGTAGGGGCGACCCAGTATGGCCTTGAATGTGGTGCCCATGTCGAGGACATGGAATTCCGTGGAGACTGACACAGGGCCTAGCTCTGCCCTTAGGATAATCATCCCTTGTGGTGGCCTTTTGCTATTGTCATAAGTTGTGACTGTGATCGAGGAAGGTCTTATCTGTTCCTCGTCGACCCCACACAACTGAAGGGTGCTCATGGAGATCACATTTATGGACACACCCATGTCTACAAGGCACGGGTTTATGGATGCCCCATTAATTTTTATCGAAATGCACAACACATATTTCCGAGCTTCCTTGGGAGCGAGCTCGTAGTTGTGTGTCTGTTGGTGTCAGAACGGCCGAAATCTTCTCTACATAGAGGTTCTCATTGACCATGACCTTTTGAAGATATTCCATTAAGGCTGCCTGATGGGATGTGGATCTCTGAAGTAGCTCGAGGATGGAGATCCGAGTGGGCGTCTTATCCAGATGTTTTAACAAATCATACTGTGTTCTAGGGATGGACTTTTCTGGTTGCTCTCCGTCCTTTTCTGGCTGAGACTGCTCGAGGTTCTAACTATTCTGAGGGAAAACCCTATGGAAAATCCTTCCACTCCGGAGCACCATTGCTTGCGGCTTTTGTACCTCTATGGGGGTAGCTGTGGGTTTTAACAGAGGTTTGAGGGGTAGTGGTGGAGGAATGGTTGATGGAGCCGAAGTAACAATGGGAGTAGGGATTCTGATGAGGGGTTTGTTTGGTGGAGGCATGGTGGAGGTAGAGGGGATATCATACGGGCTATGAAGGATAAGGGGTTTGGAAGGTGGAGGTGGAGGCAAAGTGGACATGGATAAGGCTTGAGATGGGTAATGGTTTTGAGATGGGTGATGGGTGATGAATGGTTTTGAAGGCATTGGTGGGGGTATTGTGGAGACAGGCGAGGCCTCATACGGACGGCGGATAATGAGTGGCTTGGAAGGCATAGGCGTAGATGCAGTAGAGGTGGATGGCAAAGTGGAGGAGTGAAAGAAGATGAGAGGGTGTGAGGGCATAGTGGAGGATGTTGGCTGATAGGTCATTGGTGGGTTAATGGGGGGTGCGAATGAGAGGACGTGATGGTAGTGGGAATGGCGAAGGCGGTACTATATGTTGTAATGCGGGTTGATGAGAGAGAGGTGCTACCCGGGCTAGGCGAGGGGGGTGCATGACGGTAGGGTTAGTGGTAGCAAAAATAGAGGTACTTTCTGGGTGCCACACCTGCTCTCTCCCAACTTTCGGGAAGGAGGAGATGGGGTTGACCTGGTGATTGGGCTGTTGGTGCTCCAGCATTGGATTCTGGATTATGCCCATGTTGGGCTGTTGTGGTTGGGCCTGCTGAGGCTGCTGCTGTTGTTGTGGTTGTTGCTGTGGCTACTGTTGTAGCTGCTAGAACTGTGGCCTAGGAGGAGGTCTCCTGACTTTGAGAGTGGTGATGTATCGCCTCATTTCATCCCAGTCAATTTCGCCTTCATCATTTGTATCGTGGATGTAATCTTTAAACTGAAAACAGTTCTCTACTGTGTGTCCTGACTGCCTGTGATAGACGCAGTATCTGGAGGTATCAATATTCGAGGGCCACGCTAGCCTTTCCCTGGGTAGGACGTGTGTTTGAGGCCATGATGGCACTGAAAATATCTGCCAAAGTTTCTGGCAATGGTGGGTAATAGGCTCTCTTGGGACCAATCGGCCTCCTTTGTTACTGTGGGGGGCCATAATTCCCTGGGGGTGGAACTTGGTTGTACTGAAGTGGCAGTTGTTGTTGCTGGGGTCGGGGTTGTTGGTGGGGTTGAAGTAGTTGAGGCATGTTATTCTGGGGTGGATTGTTTTGGGGTGGAGGACGAGAGGGGAAAGGACCTTGTTGGAGGGGAAGTCGGGGCATTTGTGGAGGCCTTGGGTTGAGTGCATAGTTAACATTGTTGACTGCACTCACCTGCTCATTTGTCACCACCCCTTCTGTTGCTCCACTCGGGACACCAGTGCCTGTCTTTCTGATCACCTTGGGCTTTGGCGGCTCAAACATGTTCATAATGGGGTAGTCTTTCAACTGGGTCTGGACATATCGGGCCCTTTCATAGAGTTCCTCCATTGTGGTAAGCTTGTTCATGGCCAGGACGTGCCTGAACTGTGGGGTTGCATTGGACACAATCATCTTTACTTGTTCAGGCTCTGAGAGGGTATCTCTTATCCTTTCTGCCAGGGACCTCCATCTGTCGGCATAGCGGATAAAATCTTCGTCGGGCTTCATTTTCTCGGCCACTAGGTCGGTAATGGAAAGAGAGAGACCGACCCTATCGCGATACTTTTGCAAGAATCTTCTTTGCACCGTATCAAAGTTCTCGGGCTCGCCAGGCTCCAAAGAATAGAACCACTCTAGCGCAGGACCATCCAATGATCTCTGAAAGAGGTATGCCATAGATCTCTAGTCATATTGCCAATAGGAGGATTCATACATGAAGTCCTTGAGGTGAATAAAGGGGTTGCCAGTGCCATTGTACCTGCGGTACGTGGGCATTTCAGAGGGAGAAAGATGGATCACCGGAAGGATTGGCAAAGCAACCTCCGGGGTGGATTTCACGTCCACCATTTTCTTCAAATTCTGAAACTGTTCATCCATTCTATTGAACCTGTTGAGGAGCGATTGGGCAAGCTCCTCGAGAGGTGAAGGTGGCACCTGCCACTTGGGAGGAAAATGTCTCCCGGAGACTTGAGGAGGAAACCCCGAATGAGAGGGAGTTGTCGGACCGCCGGCAGTTGCTCCTGGCTGGAGCGGTATGTGGGGAATAGCAGGGGTTTGAGATTGTGAAGGGAATTGGAACGAGGGTGGTTGTTGGCTCACTTGCCCTTAAAGCGAGGGAGACTGGATGGCTTGCGCCAGTGAAGGAGATGGGATGGCCTGCACCGACTCTTGGAGGGGTGCGATGGCTGGAGTTGGCTCCTGGGGGGCGGGGGAAACAGATTTCCCTTTCAGAATAGCCTGGAAGGCCCGGAGCTGCTCAGAGGTAAGCTCCGTGTTGGCGAGGACACCAAGCAAAGAGGAGATGTCCTGTGGTGGGGATGTGTCCCCTGTGATAACCTGCACCTCACGTGAGGGCTCATAAGAAGGACCCGAGTCCATAGCATGGACTCGCGGCTCGACTGATTGACCACGACCAGGGTGGTTCTCCTCGAAAGACTCGTGAGCCATGCTCAGAGTTTTTTCGGAACTCAAAAGGAGGCGTCCAGGAGCCTGGACGCCTTCAATAATATTATTTTTTTATTCTTTTATTTTATTTTTTTCACATTGATGAAGGCGTCCAGGCAACTGGACGCCTTCATGAAAAACCTTCGGACCCCCCTGAAAGGCCGTCGACAGCCGTTCGCCAGACATTTTCCTAATTTCGGAATCTTCTGATACGTCCGATTGGTGGCGATGCCGTCCGAATGCTGCATGATTTCCGCAACGATATGGTTTCCGGATGCCGAAGAAGTGTTACGTTACCCACTCAAAAGGTGAAAGAAGACTCAAGAATAGGAAGCACTCAAGTAATTCAAATGCGAAAGCCACTGCGGGACGTCATATAGTAATATGAGATTTTCTCAGGAGATGTCAGAAATAGCGTGTCTACAATGGACAGCAAGAGCGTGACGCTTGTAGATGGAGATGGACTCAAACCATCTACCAAGAGGGAACTTTAAGGGTGATGCCAATGAGGCGAGGGCATCGGCCAGAATATTCTGGTCGCGAGGGACATGGACAAAGATCAGTTTGGTGAATTGTTTGGCAAACGCAGCAGTGAGTTCTTGGTAAGGCTTGAAGTTGGGATCGCGAGTGCGGTATTTGGTGAGCACCTGGCGGAGAATGAGTTGACTGTCACCTACAATTCGCAGTTCGGTGATAAAAAATGAATGGGCAGCTTCCATGCCAACTAAAAGAGCTACATATTTCAGCTATGTTGTTGGTAACTGGGAATGCAAGCTGATATGCTAGTGGAATGGTAACACCTTCAGGCAACAGGAGGACAATGTTGATTCCTCTCCCTTAGGAATTCAGTGCTTCATCAAAATATAACGTCCACATGCGATCATCTGATTGGTTGATGGACATTAGTTCCTCATCTGGGAACACTGATTGGACAGGGTCAAATTTCGGGAGAGGATGATGGGCGAGATGTTCGGCTATGGCATAGCCTTTAATCACCTTTTGCTGGACGTAGGTGATGTCAAATTGTGAGAGGAAGCTTTGCCAACGTGCTAACCTATCGGTAAGGATTGATTTTTCCAGAAGGAATTTGGTAGGGTTCATCCGGGCAATCAAATGGACTTCGTAAGCTAGGAAATAATGCTTCAATTTCTGCACCACCCAAACAAGGGCGGCACATGTTTTCTCTATAGCCGTGTACTTTTGCTCACAGGGGTTGAGAAGTTTAGACAAGTAATAGGTTACCCTTTCCTTGCCATCTTCATTGGCTTGCGCCAAAATAGCTCCCACGGAGTCATCCAGGACTGAGATATTGAGGATTAGCAGTTTTCCTGGTGTGGGTGGTATTAGGACGGGTGGATTGGCCAGATACTCTTTCAGTCCTTCAAAAGCTTTTTGGCACTTAGAATCCCAACAAAACTCAATTCCCGACGAGGGTGGTCTAGGCGCTCGATCTCTCACCGGTAAAGGGAAAGAGCTCACCCGGTGCTGCGCAATCACTCTCGCGCCATCTGTATGTCCACCCTCGCTATGCCTCTGCCCTCGTCGTACTCGTACAGGTGGTACAGCGGTCGCGCTCGCTGCACTCTCTAGGGACGATCCCCGAAGAGCGCTGTAAAAACCCTACTGGTACTCTCTGGCAGTAAAGAGACGCCGTCGAGGGGGCAGCTCCTCTGTAGGAGCGCTCATAGAAGGACCCGGCTCAACATCATTCTCTCCAAACGATGATGACGGTGGCCCTAGCTCTCTTTCCATCTGCACGGGTTGCACCAAAGGGCCTCTGGGTATACCCAGCATCGCTCGCTGTGGCGCCAAGGCCCTTGCAGGAGGAAAAGAGGGGAGAGAGTCACGCTCCGGGGACGACTCCTCGGAGTAATCGGTAAGAACATCGTCATAGGGGGGAGGAAATGATGGAGCCGCCATCACATGTAGTCCTTTTTAGCATGGAAATAGCTAGATGAGTATAATGAACTACAAATAGAATGATACCGACATATCTAGGACCAACCTAGAATAAATAAAGAAATTAAACGGGCTGCATTTGGATTGAAATAAAATTGTGCGGAACTAATTCAGCACGTCTAGAACAAATCCAAAACAATTAAAAATTAAGCGGCCGGCACGCGGCATAAAATAAAATTAATCAGAACTAATCTGACATATCCAGGATAAATCCCAGAGTAAATAAAAAAATTATACAAGTTGCATCTGACATGAAATAAAATTGCACGGAACTATTCCGGCATACCCGGGACAATGTCAGAGTAAATGAAAAATTAAACGGGCAACATTTCGGCATGAAATAAAATTAGTTGGAATTAATCCGTCACTTCCGGCACACCCAGAATAATTACAAAAATTAATGGGCAGCATCTCGACATGAAATACAATTAAACGGAACTAATCCAATACCTCCGGGACAACCCAGAATAATTAAAGAAATGAACGAATAGCATTTCGGCATGAAATAAAATTATTCGGGACTAATCCGACAAGAAATAAAAATAGAAAAGAATAACCCGGCTCTGATACCAATGTTGGTTAGTCCCGAAGAGTAATAAACACAAATGAACACAGGATCTTAGGTGATTAAGGACATACCTTAGTGTCGGGTTGAGCCCGGAATATAATGAACAGAATAAACGTGACTTTAAGCAAAAGGACATACCTTTTAACACAGCGAAAATATATATATTGATTAAGTCTCTACTCGCAGAGTCAAAAGATGGCTACTAGAGTCAGCTTCAAGTGTCCACACTCCAAATCCAAGGCCGAAGGTGACTGCCTCCGGAGCTTAGCAACATATGCCGTGAGAGCCACTGCTCTCTTTGTGATCCATGAGAGCCATTTTCCTGCTACCCGTTTGTCGTTCCCCCCTTTCTCTTTACCTTTCTCACTGCCCACGGTGAGAGCCATGCTCTCTCTTTCTCTCTGTATTTACTATGCTTCGATTTACCTCAGCTTTCACTCATCGTTACAGCTAACTATTGCTGCCCTTTTATAGAGGTGAAAAGCCCAAGAGAAATGTCTACCGGGGGAGGTGAGAACGGGACGGGAGAGAAGGGGAGGCCGCCGCGGAGGGTGCCGCGTGGCACCCGCGTGCGCACGCACCCGTGCGTGCGCGCCTGCGGCCTCCTTTGGGCTGGCGGCCCAATGGGCACCGCCCAGTGAACAGCTCCCACTTGCCCATTAGGGTCGACAGTGTTGATTCAGACACACTAAATGTATCCAAGCTCAACGGCCATACAAGAAATGGAGTGTGCGACCTCCACGAGATTCTTCGAACAGTGGAAGGGTGTTCCGTTAAGTTGTCACCTAACTAACGGAGCACACAAAATATCTCGGTGTGTATCTCAGACATTTTTAAAATTCACCTGATTTGACACTCCGGATCTCTCGAAAACAGGCAGTGTCAAACCCCCAAATGCTAAGTGCCCATGACTTTATCATTACACAGACAATAAAGCCTCCCGGGATATGAGCAACTAAGCATGGTGAAATTTAAAATGTCTTCCCTATGCTGCATATGTCAATCCAATTCTTCTTGACCGCTTTCCTAGATATGTTCCGCCGGACAGTATTCATCATCGCCCTAAGAGACATGGTAAAGTAGCGACTTCAAACGTCCTTTTCATGACATAGCACTGCAGGTCACTGGGGATACACTAGGAATCACACAACTGTGATCCATGAGCTCACATAATGATGAAGAGGGATCCATTCATCATTCTCATATGCGGTCGAATATTACAAATGCGGTATGATACGCATGCCGCGATGTTCTTCCATTTTCATGGGCGTGTCATTAATATGATTATTAAACATCGCACGGATACCAGTCTAGTTGCGACTTACGCATCTAACCCGAGTCTCGTAAACCAGTCGCTCCCACTCAGCACCTTCTTGCGACTCACGTATCAGGTATTTACAGGCTCCATAGGATTACTGTGAAATCCTCATGGTCGATCTGCATCAGATCTCATCTTAGTCCTTAGCTAAGGCGGCATATATAATTTCTTCGAGATATTCCCCAAACTCCCCGACCTTCAGGGTGCCAGGAATATCAGATGCCTCATCTTTGTCGCTTTCGATAAGCGCCAAAGGTGAATCACCCGTGTGAGTAGGTGATTCTTAGCCTGGTGACACTCTGACGATATGTAAAGCATTCGCATAATGCACATAACATAATAAGTAGACTTTAATGATGTCAAAACTTGTAACAATTACAATTTACAAAGGCCCATAGACTTACAATGGCCAATAAAACTTTTTCTAGTAATTTGCTTTGTTAGTGGATCAGCTACCATACGACCAGAACTAATCTGTCGCAGCACCACTAACCCTTTTACAAGCAAATCTCTTATGTAGTGGTAACGAATATCAATGTGCTTTGTTCTGCCGTGATATTTAGGATCCTTGACATAAGCAAACGCGGAAGTGCTATCTATATATAGCAGTACACCCTCATCTCCATGAGGTGTAAGCGCCAAGCGCTGTAACAAATTCCGCAACCACACTGCTTCTTGACTCGCCGCAGAACAAGCCACATATTCCGCCTCCATAGTGAATAGGGCAATGCAAGACTACTTCTTACTACACCACGAGGTAGCTCCACCAGCTAACAGGAACACAAAACCTGAAGTGGACTTCCGCTCATCATGGTCAACAGCCCAATCCGCGTCACTGTATCCCACTAGCTTTAGGTCATCACCACGGTAATGTAAGACGTAGTCTGATGTCCCTCGCAAGTAACGAAAAATTCGTTTAACTGCCTTCCAGTGCGCGGGACCGAGGTTACTCTGATAACGGCTAACCAAACCCACTGCGAAGCTAATGTCCGGCCGAGTACACAACATGGCATGCATTAGACTCCCAATCGCAGTGGCATAAGGCACTCTAGACATTTCTCTCCTTTCTTCTTCATTTTTGGGGCATTGGCTAGCACTCAGGACACATCCTTTTTCAAGTGGAGTATCAATGGGTTTCGAATTGTTCATTCGAAAATGCTCCAGGATTTTATTAATGTAGGTTTCTTGAGACAAACTCAATAACCTTTACGAGCGATTTCGGATACTTTTCACGCCGAGCACATAACTCGCTTCACCCATATCTTTCATCTCAAAGACAGAAGATAGCCATCTCTTGATAGCATTGATTAACTCCATATTATTTCTGGCTATTAAAATGTCATCAACATATAACGACAAAATGAGGAAGCTCTCTCCCACTCGCTTGACATACACATAGTGGTCCTCTTCAACCATCTCAAAATCATATGAGAGGATTACCTTATGAAATTTTAAATACCACTGTCTAGACTACTGTTTCAAGCCATATATAGAGCGTTTGAGGCGGCAAACTTTTTGATCTTCACCTTTAACCTCAAAGCCTTCTGGCTAGAGCATATAAATCTCCTCATCTAGTTCTCCATTGAGAAATGCAGTCTTTACATCCATTTGGAACAATTCCAAATCAAGATGCGCGACAATAGCCAGAACCAGGCGAATGGATGAAAATCTCACGACTAGTGAGAATGTTTCATCATAGTCTATACCCTCCTTTTGGGTATTACCCTTCGCCACCAATCGTGCTTTATATCTTTCTATAGCCCCGTCGCCTTACGCTTAAGCTTGACAATCCACTTATTTCCAACAGCTTTGCATCCAGGCGGGAGTTCCACCAACTCCCAGACTTCATTCTGTGCCATAGACTTAATTTCATCTTGCATGGTAGCTTTTCACTCTTTCCTAGAGAAGGATGCAAGAGCTTCCTGAACAGATCTAGGCTCTTCATCATCCATGGGCTCACAAATAGCTGCCTTGTCTTCAATTCCGAAGAATCGACGCGGCACAAGCCCACGCTTGCTGCGACGCAACGAGTCTTGATATTCTAGTGGTTCTATTGGTGCACTCCCACTGGATGTACTCCCACTAGCCCGATCATCCCTACTATCTTTAGCAGACACAAGCTCGGGAACGCAATCTCTTCCTGCGTTAGGAGATGGTGGGAGATCAGAGGATTCTTCCAACTCATGGAGATCAAGACTCTTTCCACTATCGCCAATACTTGGAAATTCTTTTTCTAGGAAAACAACATCTCGGACCTCTCGCTCTGTCAGTCCTCCTTCTGGACGTTGTCCATACATGACATAACCCACAGAGCTCTCTGGATATCTAATGAAGATAAGCTATTGAGCTCTGGGGCCAAGTTTCCCAAACTTATTTGACATGTCATGGACATATTCCGCTGATCCCCATGGCCGCAAATTATTTAAATTGGGCTTGTGGCCATGCCACAACTCATATGGGGTAGAAGGATTTGACTGAGAAGGCACACGGTTCAAGATATAGGCAGCAGTTAACAAAGCATCTCCCCAAAAGGAGATAGGAAGGTTCGCCCGCGCCATCATAGATCGAACCATGTCTAGCAATGTTCTATTCCTTCGCTCAGCAACACCATTTTGTTGTGGCGTATAAGGAATAGTGAGTTGCCACCGAATACCTTTTTCTTCACACAATGTTCGTAACTGATCCGACAAGTATTCGCGTCCACGATCTGTCCGAAGAGCTTTAATACTCTTCTCCTTTTGATTCTCAACCTCGGCTAGGAAGTACTTAAAACAATCTAGCGCTTCATAGAGGTGAGCGATCAAATAGACATATCCATATCGCGAATAGTCATCTTTAAATGTGAGAAAGTAGGTATAACCATGTCGTGCCCTTACACTCATTGGTCCGCAGATGTCGGAGTGGATTAGCTCTAAAGATGCTGATGCTCTTACATCCTTTCCAAAAGGCTTCCGGCATGCTTTCCCAGCTAGACACGGCTCACATACTGGTAAGTTGACCTTAGTGAGTGACCCCAAAAGGCATTCTCGAACTAATCTAGCCATTCTATCTTGCCCTATGTAGCTTAAACGAGCATGCCAAGTCGCAGAACCTAAGTCTTTACTATTCAACACACTTGTTGAAAGAGAAGAAGAATAAGAGACTTTATCTATAGCAAGATCCAATATAAAGATACCAGTATCCATCTTACCATGCCCATACACAATATTGTCCAAAACAATATTTACACTACTGCTGGAAAATGTCAAGCAAAAGCCTAGAGATAACAAGCTAGAAACTGACAGGAGATTATAATGGATCCTAGGCGCATAGAGTACATCATACAGAATCAGCATACGTCCATTCGAAAAACGGAGTTGGTATGAACTGACTCCGAGGACTTCCTCGCTGGTTCCATTACCCATAAAAAACTCTGTGCTTGCCTACAGGGATCCTATGATATTCCACGAAGCCAGCTCGATCCATGGTTATATGTTTGGTCGCTCCTGAATCTACAATCCACATAGGATTAGGACGAGCAGTTATAACATGTGTACAAACATAAACATATGGAGAGCTAGGTACATTAATTACCTTCTTCGGCTCAAGACACTCATGAGCGAAGTGGCCTCTCTTCCTGCAGTTGAAGCATCTTACACTGCTTTTGTCTTTCTTTTTCTTCCCACCACGTCTTCCACGGCGGTGCTTAAAGGACTGGGTTGCTTTGGGGCCAGGTGCGGCATCTCGCCCTTGCATTTTCCTCTGTGGTCTTTTCCTGCCATATCGGCGACTACTCTGACCGACATTAGAAGTGGCGCAATGCAGAATCTCGCGCTCAGCTTCTAACTCCACATTACGAGAAATATCTGAAAAATCCTTGATATTCTCGTTATGTGTCAAAATTTGTTTCATTTGAAACCACGAGTCCGGCAGAGATCTTATCACAGCCTGCACCTGCTGCTCGTCAGTGAGATCATGACCCGCTGCCTTCAAATCATGAATCATATGAGCCATCACCCTCAGAAGCTCAGTCATCGTGTGACGCGAGTCCTTCCGATAAGTCTCAAATTTCAAAACAAGAGCCCTTAACCGTGTCACAGACGTCCCCCCAAAGTTAAATCTCAACTGATCCCACATTTCCTTAGCAGTACCAAAAACCCTCAAACTCGCCAATGAGATCATCCTCCATCGCTGAGCATAGTGAAGCGCGCACTGCGATCTCTCTTAAACCAAGCCTTATAGATTTCTTGGTCTTGGCGATGTTGGGCGGTGTTGCCCTCTTCGGGCGGTAACATGGTAATTGTAAGATGGTCGAGCAACTCTTGCTCATCTAACAGATATTGGATCTTACGATACCACATATCATAGTTTGTGTCGTTTAATTTTTCACCCCTAGTGAGATCCGCGATAACATGTTTGGCGGCCATTGCTATCAATCACTATATAAATAGAGAAAGTAATCGACATCAATTTACACATCGTCTCAATTTGCTAACAGAAGTCTAAACTAATTATATTAAACTTTCTTATGTGGTGAAATCGAAAGCAGAGACAGACTACTACAATCATCTTCCACTCACATAAGATCATTTAATAACCTTAGAATGACTTTGAGCAAATTCATAATTTATATCAGATATGCAAAACAAATTCGCATGTTTTATGTGCAAAATAAATTCGCACTTTTCATATGCAAAACAAATATGCACATATTTATGCAAAATAAATTTGCACAATATAAAAACAGTACCACATATGCAAAACTAATTTGCATAAACTAAAAATAGTACTATATATGCAAAACAAATTTACACACAATAAGAAAATAAAGGTGGTACTTCCGAAGGCTCAACCGGTGGCGACCCATGCCGACTAGGGGGCCAAGGCTCCCACTCGGCCTGAGCCGGCTCCGGAAGCTGCTGTGGCGTCTGTGGATGCGAGGGAACCTATCTAGCTAGTAACTGGGCAACGGCCTGCCAGCTGCCTGCTACAACTCTCCCTGCACTGGCAGAAGTCACGGCCGTAGGTGGTGATGTGAGACGAGGTCGAGGAAGGACTTCAAACTATCAGCCGGAGAGCAGAAAGGCGAGGTGACTAGAGAAGAACGGAGGAGCTCGGCCGGGGCCTCACACACATCCCCATCTCAGGGACGACGCAGTCGCGCTCTTCAATTCTTCTCTACGATGATGGCGGTTGCAGGCATTGCAGTTGGCACGGCGGTGATGGCGGTGGTGATGGACGACGACGGCGGTTGAACGGTGAAGGAGGAAGATCGTGGAGCTTCGATGGGGCTTCACACCCGTCCTCTTCTCGAAGACGATCCATCGGAGCTTCACGGATGACCTCCATGGCGGAGCAAAGTGGGGTTGGACCTCTCACCCGGGGTTCCAAAAATCTGGAAGAACACTCATAGCCATAGCTAAACTAATTTTTTCTTCATTCTATTGCTTCAAATAAGGACTACAAGACTCTTTTTATAGACTTCACAAAGAAGATCAAAGGACAAACTCTAAGAATCTTTAATGCCTAGGAATATGAAAAGACACCTATGACTCATTATAACTCTCTTAAAAACTCTAAGACTCTTTAATGTCTAGAAATATGAAAAGACACATATGACTCATTATAACTCCCTTAAAAACTCTAAGACTCTTTAATGTCTAGAAATATCAAAAGACACCTATGACTCATTATAACTCCCTTAAAGACACTTAGGGATATCAAAGGACAAACTTCAAAGACCCTTATGTAAAATAAAAAAAATTACGAATATTTTAAGACGGAAGATCAAGTCTGATGTTGATGACGATCTCGTCAAACCCCTCCGCTTGGAGAAGGTTCGACCTCGAACCTCGAATCTCGAATTGTAGGACCCCGCCTTGTTGGGACAAACCAGACGACTTGCTCTGATACCATTTGATGTGAGACGAGGTCGAGGAAGGACTTCAAACTATCAGCCGGAGAGCAGGAAGGCGAGGTGACTAGAGAAGAACGGAGGAGCTCGGTCGGGGCCTCACACCCATCCCCATCTCAGGGACGACGCAGTCGCGCTCTTCAATTCTTCTCTGCGGTGATGGCGGTTGCAGTTGGCACAACGGTGATGGCGGTGGTGATGGACGACGACGGCGGTTGAACGGTGAAGGAGGAAGATCGTGGAGCTTCGATGGGGCTTCACACCTGTCCTCTTCTCAAAGACGATGCATCGAAGCTTCACGGACGACCTCCATGGCGGGGCGAAGTGGGGTTGGGCCTCTCACCCGGGGTTCCAAAAATCTGGAAGAACACTCATAGCCATAGCTAAACTGGTTTTTTCTTCATTCTATTGCTTCAAATAAGGACTACAAGACTCTTTTTATAGACTTCACAAAGAAGATCAAAGGACAAACTCTAAGACTCTTTAATGCCTAGGAATATGAAAAGACACCTATGACTCATTATAACTCTCTTAAAAACTCTAAGACTCTTTAATGTCTAGAAATATGAAAAGACACATATGACTCATTATAACTCCCTTAAAAACTCTAAGCCTCTTTATTGTCTAGAAATATCAAAAGACACCTATGACTCATTATAACTCCCTTAAAGACACTTAGGGATATCAAAAGAAAAACTTCAAAGACCCTTATGTAAAATAAAAAAAATTACAAATATTTTAAGACGGAAGATCAAGTCTGATGTTGATGACGATCCCGTCAGGTGGTCTAGGCGCTCGATCTCTCGCCGGTAAAGGGAAAGAGCTCGCCCGGTGCTGCGCGATCACTCTCGCGCCATCTGTATGTCCACCCTCGCTATGCCTCTGCCCTCGTCGTACTCGTACAGGTGGTACAGCGGTCGTGCTCGCTGCACTCTCTAGGGATGATCCCCGAAGAGCGCTGTAAAAACCCTGCCAGTACTCTCTGGCAGTAAAGAGACGCCGTCGAGGGGGCAGCTCCTCCGCAGGAGCGCTCACAGAAGGACCCGGGTCAACATCATTCTCTCCAAACGATGACGACGGTGGCCCTAGCTCTCTTTCCATCTGCACGGGTTGCACCAAAGGGCCTCTGGGTATACCCAGCATCGCTCGCTGTGGCGCCAAGGCCCTTGCAGGAGGAAAAGAGGGGAGAGAGTCACGCTCCGGGGACGACTCCTTGGAGTAATCGGTAAGAACATCGTCATAGGGGGGAGGAAATGATGGATCCGCCATCACATGTAGTCCTTTTTAGCAAGGAAATAGCCAGATGAGTATAATGAACTGCAAATAGAATGATACCGACATATCTAGGACCAACCTAGAATAAATAAAGAAATTAAACGAGCTGCATTTGGATTGAAATAAAATTGTGCGGAACTAATTCAGCACGTCTAGAACAAATCCAGAATAATTCAAAATTAAGCGGCCAGCACGCGGCTTAAAATAAAATTAATCAGAACTAATCTGACATATCCAGGACAAATCCCAGAGTAAATAAAAATTATACAAGTTGCATCTGACATGAAATAAAATTGCACGGAACTATTCCGGCATGCCCGGGACAAAGTCAGAGTAAATAAAAATTAAACAAGTTGCATCTGAAATAAAATTGCACGGAACTATTCCGGCATGCCCGGGATAATGTCAGAGTAAATGAAAAATTAAACGGGCAACATTTCGGCATGAAATAAAATTAGTTGGAATTAATCCGTCACTTCCGGCACACCCAGAATAATTACAAAAATTAACAGGCAGCATCTCGACATGAAATACAATTAAACGGAACTAATCCAATACCTCCGGGACAACCCAGAATAATTAAAGAAATGAACGGATAGTATTTCGGCATGAAATAAAATTATTCGGGACTAATCCGACAAGAAATAAAAATAGAAAAGAATAACATGGCTCTGATACTAATGTTGGTTAGTCCCGAAGAGTAATAAACACAAATGAACACAAGATCTTAGGTGATTAAGGACATACCTTAGTGTCGGGTTGAGCACGGAATATAATGAACAGAATAAACGTGACTTTAAGCAAAAGGACGTACCTTTTAACACAGCGGAAATATATATATTGATTAAGTCTCTACTCGCAGAGTCAAAAGATGGCTACTAGAGTCACCTTCAAGTGTCCACACTTCAAATCCAAGGCCGAAGGTGACTGCCTCCGGAGCTTAGCAACATATGCCGTGAGAGCCACTGCTCTCTTTGTGATCCGTGAGAGCCGTTTTCCTGCTACCCGTTTGTCGTTCCCCCCTTTCTCTTTACCTTTCTCACTCCCCACGGTGAGAGCCATGCTCTCTCTTTCTCTCTGTATTTACTATGCTTCGATTTACCTCAGCTTTCACTCACCGTTACAGCTAGCTGTTGCTGCCCTTTTATAGAGGTGAAAATCCCAAGAGAAATCTCTACCGGGGGAGGTGAGAATGGGACGGGAGAGAAGGGGAGGCCGCCGCGGACGGTGCCGCGTGGCACCCGCGTGCGCACGCACCAGTGCGTGCGCGCCTGCGGCCTCCTTTGGGCTGGCGGCCCAATGGGCAGCGCCCAGTGAACAAGTAGAATCCTCATTAAAGGCCTGTTGTTTAATTCGCACAGTGTCCTCAGCAACCTTAAGTGTCTCTTCAAGTCTACCAAAGACATGTTTGTTCCATCCCTGCAACGCAATTCTGTTAGCTTTGAGTTTACATTGGAGTTTAACCAGAGGATTGGGGTACCAACATTCAGCATGCGTCCTGGCTTCCCTAACACATTGTAGGAAGGACCCATGATCCAACCACATCCGCTGAAATATGAACCGCGATGGATAAAAATGGTTGCAAATGGAGTGAAGAAGAATGGGTGCATGATCCGAGGATTGGCAAGGGAGATGCTGAACCCCAGGATAAAGCTCTTGGCAAGAAAGGTTAATAAGAATTCTATCAAGGCGGTCCTTAATAGCAGCACCACCAACCCTATTATTGGACCAAGTAAATTGAGAGCACTGGTATCCAGCATCCAGCAACCCAGAGGAAGATAAAAAAACCATTGAAATCAAGCATGGAGGAGGAGCTTGGCATACGACCACCCTGCTTCTCTGAAGGAACAGAAACACAGTTGAAATCACCGCCAACGATCCATGGTAGATCCACAGACTGAGAGATAGACATCAGCTCCTCAAAGAGGGAGCGACGGTCGACCCCATCACAAGAGGCATAAATAGCAGAGACCATATAGTCTGAAGAGCCAGGCCACTTAATCACGCCTGTGACTTGCTGGGCGGAGCTAGAGACCAAATGGAATTCCAGAGGGTCGTTCCAAAACGTCCATATTTTTGAGTCTTCCTACAAAAAGGTTGCATAGTTGTCCATACCCAAAGCTCGACAAATATCAGCAATCCTACTCAATTGGGTCATAGGTTCAAAGACAGCAAGGAAAGTAATAGCATGTCTATTAAGCAAACGCTTAAGAACGCGCCTTGAGGCAATATTAGATATGCCCCTAATGTTCCAGAATAAAGTGGGATTCATCAGAAGGAAGTATACCCAGAGTGCCCCTTGGTCGCTTTGCCCTTAGACCTCGTACGCATGCCATCGGTGCACGTACCGCAAGTTAAAGACGGGGCTGCAGCCGCCATCAGCAGATTCTCCGCTCTGGCTGTAGACAAGGCAATAGGTAGACTAGTAGAAGGGCCCCCTTCCGTAATAGTCTTAGCGAGATCCGTGGCAGATTCCAACACCCTAGCAGGAGCTTTAGGCGAGGAAACCAGCGGTACACCTTCCTTAGAAAGATTCAAACAAACAATTGCAGGGTCCATGTCTATCGGCGGCTTCCGAACAACCTGCTCCGACGACGGCAACTCCTCCACCACCGCCGGCAATTCAGTATGACTCTGGTGCAATATGTGGTTTGAACTACCACCGGCATCCGAACAATGAATAAAGCCTTGCTCACGGGAGACTTGAACCGCAGACGCATGAGGGTTTGCATCCCCCCCATGCCTCCATAACAAAGCGGCTGGAACCTGGCCAGCTGGATGCATGGTTCCTTGATCCTCCTTGCTATTGACAGTAGAGTCTTGAAGAAGGTCCTCAAAAGAATTCATAGTCACAATCTCACTATTCCCACCAGTGGCCTGTGGGTCACGCCGCGAACCCTTCGACACCACTATCCATTCCCAATCAGGGTGATCCCGAGCAGAAGGAATAGTACATTGCACCGACGCATTCGCTTCGTTGCACCGGTCCTTTGCTGACGGTGGATCCTTACAAACATGCCTAGCTTCCTTTTTGCAAACATCAACAGCATGGCCAATACGCTTGCAAAAGGAGCAAATTGTTGGGATACGATGGTATCTGACAGGCTGCCAGAATCCATCGCCATCACCACAACCGATCCAAATTCTCTCTGGTCGGGTCTTTGCTATGTCAAGATCCACACATACCAGGGCTTCTGTTGTCTAAGTCCAAGCAAGAGTGGAATCATGAATGCACAGAACTTGGCCAAGATTATTGGATATTAGCCGCAGGTAGTCCTCATTGTAGAAGTTCACAGGCAAACCTAGAAATCCAACCCACGTTGGTAGGAGAGTTGGATCGGATTGGAAGTTGAAAGAGCTCGTCCAACGAAAAAATCTGAACAAGAAACCTTTAATGTAAAGACTTCTCCTAACCAGCACTTTAATAAAATCCTCCTCAGCTTCAAATCTTAGCAAAACATGGCGAGGATTGAGCGAACTCAAGCCCAAATTATTTTGTAACGAGAGACGCTGCGAAAGACATGCTTATATCTTAGTGAAAGAAGGTCGCCCATACGAACACTTCGCCACAATAGCAAACTTCAGGGAGTCCTCAGATCGCTGAACCTCTTCCTTAGAGAAGAAAACGACAGGCTCCCCAGCATCCGTGAACGCCGGTGGCCGCAGTTCCAAACCAACCTTCCGAGACCGCAGGGAGGAAAGAAGTGCATGCGCAAAGGAGGTCGGTGTAGAGAAAGCAGGGACCTCCGTGCCTGACCCTGGCAAAGAACCTGCATGGGGCCTCCCCCCCGAGGGGGAGGAAGAAGAAGCCACGATGACCTCTCACAGCAAGCCACGATATATCCCCACAGCCTCCGGGGAAGGGGGACGTGGCATTGGCCCGGGAAGCGGCTTCTTTTGTGTTGGTGAGGCACGACTGGGGTCACACACATCTAACAGCGAAAGAATAGGCCTATGGTTCAGCCAAACAGAGGGCAATGAAGGGGAAATAGCATCCATCATAGAGAGCAGGGGCATGCTAAACACTTTGACGATCCGTCCCTTGTACGGGAACTTTAGGCATTGGTGGTTGGTGGAAGGGACGGCATTCAGTGTCTCTATATAAGGACGACCCAGTATGCCCTTGAATGTGGGGTCCATGTCGAGAATGTGAAACTCCGTAGGAACGGCAATAGGACCCACTTCTACATTAAGAGTAATCATTCCCTACGGTGACCTTTTGCTATTATCATACGCCCTGACTGTGATAGCCGATTATCTGCTCTATGTCACCCTACATAGCAAGAGAGTGTTCATGGAGATCACATTCATTGAGGCACCTGTATCCACCAGGCACGGGTTCATGGACACCCCGTTGATCTTCACCGTAATGCACAAAGCATATTTCTGAGCTTCCGAGGGGGCAAGCTCGTGGTCCTGGAATGTGATGGCCGATTATGTGCTTGTCGGTGTCAGCATTGACGATATCTTCTCTATTGGGTGATCCTCGTTCACCATGACTTTTTGGAGATATTTCATTAGTGCCTCTTGATGGGACATGGACCTCTTAATCAACTCTAGGATGGAGATCCGGGCAAGCGTCTTGTCCAGATGTTTCAGAAGATCATATTGCGTCCCAGGGATGGACTCTTCTGGTTGCTCTTCGATGCCTTTCTCTGGCTGAGACTGCTCGGGGGCCTGGCTATTTTGGGGGAATACCCGGTGGAAAATCCTTCCACTCCAGAGCACCATGGCTTGGGGTTTGATCGGCTGCACCTCTATGAGTTAGGTGTTGGTTTTAGCAGGGGTTTAATGGGTAGTGGTGGGGGAACTGTTGGTGGAGTAGGAGTGATGACAGGTGTAGGGGTTTTGATAAAGGGTTTGTTTGGGGGAGGTGGAGTGGAAGTGGATAGGGCTTCGGATGGATGGTGGATGATGAGGGGTTTGGAGGTTAGTGGTGGAGATGGTGAGGTGAATGGGGTTTCGGATGTGTGATGGATGATGAGCGGCTTTGCAGGCATGGGTGGAGGCATAGTGGAAGTAGATGGTGAGGTGGATGGGGTTTCGCATGGGTGATGGATGATGAGAGGCTTTGCCTGCAAGGGTGGAGGGATGGTGGAGGTATATGTTGAGGTTGATGGTGCCTCGGATGGGTGATGGATGATGAGCGGCTTTGCAGGCATGGATGGAGGCATAGTGGAAGTAGATGGTGAGGTGGATGGGGTTTCGAATGGGTGATGGATAATGAGAGGCTTCGTGGGTAGGGGTGGAGGCGGAGGCAGAGGTGTAATGGATGGCGAAGCGGGGGGATGAGAGATGAGGAGAGGCCTTGAGGGTAAAGGGGGCGTGGTAGATGGTGTTTGCTGGTGGATTAGCGGGGAGTGAGCAACACGGATGCGGATGAGAGGGCGTGATGGCTATGGAAATGGGTGAGGCCTTATTACAGGTTGTGATACAGGTCAAGGATAGACAGATGCGGGACGGATAAGGCATGGAGGTTGGTTAGACACGTGATTGGCGGTAAGAATGGAGGTGCCTTCCGTATGCCAACCTTGCTCTCTTCCAACTTCTGGGAGGGAAGAGATGGGGTTGACTTGGTGGTTAGGCTGTTGGTGCTCCGGAAGTGGGTTCTAGATGATGCCCATGTTCAGTTTTTGTTGTTGAGCCTGCTGAGGTTGCTACTGTGGCTGAGGTTGTTGTTGCTGTTGTTGTTGCTGTTGCTGCGGCTATTGCTGTTGGAATTGGGGTCTTGGAGGAGGTCTCCTAGCTTTTAACATGGCGATGTATTGCCTCATTTGTTCCCAGTCAATCCCACCTTCATCATTCATATCATAAATATAGTCTTTGAATTGAAAGCAATTTTCCACTGTATGACCTGGCTATCTGTGGAAAACACAGTATCTAGAAGTGTCAACATTCGGGGGCCACATGAGCTTCTCCCTGGGTAGAGTGAGTGTGTTGGAGGCAATGAGAGCATTGAAAATGTCCGGCAATGATTCCGACAATGGTGGGTAATGGGCTCTTTTAGGTCCAATTGGCCTTCTCTGTTGTTATGGAGGGCCATAGTTGCCAGGGGGTGGAACCTGATGCTATTGAGGAGGTGGTGATTGTTGGTGTTGTTGTTGGGGATGGAATGGTTGCTGAGGCATGTTTTTTTGATGGAGGTTGTTCTGGGGTGAAGGACAGTAGGGTTGTAGACCTTGCTAATTTTACTGGAGGGGAAGTCGTGGCATTTGTGGAGGTCTTGGGTTGGCTAGTAGGTTAGGGCTACCAACTGCACTCACTTGCTCGTTTGTAACTATCCCTTCTGTGACCCCGCCTTGAGGACCAATGGTTGTCTTTCTGATCACAATTGGCTTTGGTGGTTCAAACATGTGCATAAGAGGGGAATCCTTTAACTATGTCTGGATGTATCGAGCCCTCTCATACAGTTCCTCCATAGTCGCGAGTTTATTCATGACTAATACGTGTCTAAATTGCGAAGTGGCATTAGACACGATCATCTTTACTTGTTCCAATTCCGAAATGGTGTCTCTCACTTTCTCTGCCAAGGATCTCTATCTATCGACAAATTGGACGAAATCTTCATCCGGCCTCATTCTTTCAGCCACTAGGTCGGTAATAGAAAGGGATGGACCGACCCTATCCCGGTACCTCTGTAGGAATTTTCGTTGTACTACGTCAAAGTTCTCGGCCTCACTCGGCTCTAGGGAATAGAACCATTCTAAGGCGAGGCCGTCCAATGATCTCCGGAAGAGGTATGCTAGGCATCTTTCATCGTTCTGCCAAAACGAAGACTCATACAGAAAGTCCATTAGATGAATGAAGGGGTGGGGTTGCCTGTGCCAGTGTACTGTCGGTATGTTGGCCTTTTAGAAGGGGGGAGATGGAGTACCGGAAGGACCGGTAGAGAAATCTCAGGCGTGGACTTGACATCCACGATCTTCTTTAAATCTCGGAATTGCTCATCCATCTTGTTCAGCTTATGAAGGAGGGATTGGGTGACCTCATCGTAAGGAGCAGGTTGTGCTTGCCACTGAGGCCACGCGGAAGCCTGAGAAGGGAATCCCGGATGAGAGGGATGTTGTGGCCTGCCAGCAGATGGAACTGGCTGAAATCTTGTATGAGGAATTATTGGAGTTTGAGACTGGGGAGGGAATTGGAAAGTGGGAGGCTGCAGACTTGCCTGCATCGGGAAGGAGGAAGAAATCGCCTGCGCAGGCTCTTGAGTAGGGAGAGTAGCTGGTGTTGGGTCTTGGGGAGTATTAGAAACAGATTTCCCTTTTAGGATGGCCTGAAAGGCTCGGACCTGCTCGGGATTAAGCTGTGTATTAGCGAGGACACCAAGCAGGGAGGAGATGTCTTGCGGCAGGGATGCTTCCCCAACGGTGGTTCGCACCTCATATGAGGGCTCGCGGGATGAACCCGTGTCCTCAGCGGGGACATGTGTCTCCTAGTGGCTCGGGTTCGGATTCTGACCGTGTGTGAGTTTTAGAGAGAGAGGGAATGCGGTTGTGTGAGTGTGTGTTTTAGAGAGAGAGGGGGAACATGGGGTGTGAGTGTGTGAGTGTGTGTTTTACAGAGAGAGGGGAAATGTGGGTGTGTGTTGTGTGGGAGGTTTGTGTGGGCTGTGTATTGTGTGGGAGATGTGTGAAAGGGAGAGGGAGGAGCCGCCGAGTGAGGGAGTGCGGGCTTGAGGGTGGTTGCAGGCAAGGTCGACACGCCCGAGGGGGGGGTCAACGTGGTGTGCGGTGAAGGGAGTGGAATGGGGAGAGCATGCAAGGGGGGCGTGGCCACGGTGATAGCGGGCCAAGGTGAGGGGGCCGGCGGGCCTGCAGTGGCCGCTGGTGGAAGTGCAGGTGGGTCGTGAGTTGCGGTGGTGGGCGGAGGTGGGTAGCTACGGTGTGTGCGAGTGTGGGTGAAGGAGAGGGAGGTGGCCGCGGCGAGGTGTTGAGAGGGGGAGAGAGTGAGATGAGAGGGCCGGTGGTAGTGTGTGATTAGAGAGGTTGAGAGAGACGCAGGGGGTGCGGCTGTGAGCGAGTGTGTGCGTGTGGTGTTAGAGAGAGGAAGCGCAGGTGGGGTGGCGGGTGTGAGAGAGAGATAGGGAGGTGGGTCGCGGGTGGCTGTTAGAGGGAGAGAGAGATAGAGGTGGGATCGCGTGTGGCTAGAGAGATCTTAGAGGGAGACGGTGGAGGGGAGGCGCGGGGCCGGTGCAGGGGTGATGAGTGTGAGAGAGAGATAGGGACGTGGGTCATGGGTGGCTGTTAGAGGGAGAGAGAGATAGAGGGGGGTCGTGTGTGGCTAGAGAGAGAGGGAGACGGTGGAGGGGAGGCGCGGGGCCGGTGTCGGGTTGGTGCTCATGGTGGGAGGCACGGTGAGGGGGGGCTGTTACCAGGCGGGAGAGGTAGGGGGAGAGAGGAGGGTGGCGGAGGTGAGATGTGTGCAGGGTGTGCCGGCGGCCGGTGGGGAGTCACGGCCGTCGGAGGTGGCGCAGGCGATGGTGCGGCCGGTGGCGGAGTGGAGGCCGAAGGTGGGGGTGAAGGGAGAGAGGGTGGTGCAAGGAGAGGGAGATGAGGTGGTTGGCCAGCGGGCTCGCGCAGGTGGAGTGCAGGGAGGTGAGAGGAAGAGAGAGAGAGAGAGAGAGAGATGAGTGCGTGAGAGAGAGAGAGAGAGAGAGAGAGAGAGAGAGAGATAACTGTGAGGAGAGAGGGGGAGAGAAAGAGAGAGAACCATGGGTAGAAAGGGGAGTGGGTTCTGTGTGTGTTTAGAAGATGGCTTCCGTTACGTGGGTTCCTTTTAGATCTCTAGGAGCCCCTCTATATATGACAGAGATGGGGGAAGATAGATGGTGAGATAAGAGAGAATAATCATGGGGGAGATCAGATCCTAAAAACAAGGTAAGCAATCAATATATAAATATTTATTTTTTTATTGTGTTGGTTTGTCTATTTTATATATACATCTATATATTTTTTGTTTTTTTATTTTTTTTATTTCCTTTTGCTTTATTTATTCATATTTTTATTTTTAGTTGTTATTTTTATTATATTTATTTATTGTTATTATTATGTTTTTTATTTTTATAACCTTTCTCATTTTTTGTATTTATGTAAAACTAAAAATAACCTTTTCTATATATATATATATATATATATATATATATATCTTTTTTGTTTTTTTGACCTTTTCCCAAATTTTTTTTATTTTATATGTAACCGAGATTAACATGAAAAATCACTCAAATAAATCAAATGTGTAAGCCACTTTGGGGCATCACGGTATAATATGAGATATACTAGCGAAAATGTCAAAGATGGCGTGTCTACAGCCGCCCCGC
This sequence comes from Amorphophallus konjac, assembly GCA_022559845.1. Classification (NCBI taxonomy): domain Eukaryota; kingdom Viridiplantae; phylum Streptophyta; class Magnoliopsida; order Alismatales; family Araceae; genus Amorphophallus; species Amorphophallus konjac. The sequence continues at coordinate 380,043,530 of CM040126.1, read as the reverse complement.
CTTGACGTCTGCTTTGCAGGGGAATGACACATAGCAGAATGGAATGAAGTGTAGGAGTGGACTGAAAAGTAGATGCCAAGGTATGAGAGACACGCTCTCAACATTTCCTGATTGGAATCTTTCCCAAGTCTTAACGAAACAACCCTGAAGAGGGTCCTCTAAAATCAACGATTGTTTGGATGGTAAACAAACAAGGAAAGGAAATAATGTGCGCTCAGGCACGACTAAAAAAAGTGACCAACTTCCATGTGTGGAAGTTCCTATGGTCATGAACCTATAGATTTCACCATTGGGGAGCAGTTACCAGCCAATGTGGAGGTGCTACGGTCAAGGTGGGTCCGAATGGAGTAAAAGTAAAGACATAGTTGAAGAAAAATCCAAACAAGGGTCTCTTCTAGAAAAATAGCCTAAGATAGCCTCGGGAAAACTCAGTACTCAATTCGGAATGGAATATCTCATATTCAGTTTAAGCAGAGCGACTCTCACAATTGAATTAAGTGAATGATCTTCCACAGTGAAATCAAGGTCCGACGTGCATGGATGCTGGGTTTAAAGGAAAACTTAAAACAAATTACAAATATAAGATAGCCAAGGATAATATTGTTAAGTTGTTAAGGATGGGTCAGGATACCAATCATGTGAGCCGATACTGAGCCAGAGCTCGTTTATCCACACACCGACTCACCGAATGGAACTGTCGTCCCCAAGCTACCACAACTTAACGACATGTTTGTACAACCCAAATTCTTCTGAAATCATCATCGTTGTTGTTAAAGGGTAACTCAAGTTCTAGATTCAGTAAGGCCATAAGGTCCTCAACACATTCTAATTATGCATGATTTGATCTATGATGGTACAAATGTGATACAGTTGCATTTTTTTACTTTTTTTGTTCTTTGTTATTTTTTTGTTTTCTTTTTCTTTTTTTTATTTTGTTTGTTTCTCTTTTTTTTATTATTTTGTACTAGTTCTTTTTTTTGTTTCCTTTTTCTTTCATTTTATTTTCTTTTTCTTTTCTTTTAACACAATCTGCAATTGGCACCCAAAAACTAACACAGCAAGACAGAACCAATCCATTGCATATAACTGTACAAGTAAATCAGCACACAAGAACATCATAGAAAGACAAAACGAAGTCCATAATGGCAACCCCGCATCAATATTTTTTATTACTTCTTTTATTCCTTATTTCCTTCCTATAAGTATCCCCCTTTTGGCCTAGGGAAGGGCATAAGGAGCGGTTTAGGGTGTTGAATCCTTTGAGAGAGAAGGGAAGTTCTAGCCCTTTTTAGATGGATGGTGAATCTTTCCGTCCCGTTAAGAGAAGCTGGCCTGACAATGGCTTTAAGAGGCTCAGCGATATCGAGGGTCACTTGAGCGAGAGTATTTATTCGCGGATGGTGAGTTGGCACCTTTTTCTTTCTTTTTACCTCTTTCTTCATTAATTCACTTGGCTATTTCTTTCAGCCATACCCCCTTTTTCCGGGTCCGCGAAAATTCTCCAAACTGCCCTGGCTTTTAAAGCTCACTTTCAACATCACTATCGGTATGAGGGCTATCATCACAACATGGCACCTTCAAGGGCTCGTGATTCATGCCAAGCATTATGACAAGATCTACATGGATTGGGTGGCTATGGGTGCATTGGTAGAGATTTGGCATCCTCAAACCCATACTTTCATTTTTCCCACTTGCGAATCGACCATCCTTCTCGAGGAGGCGGAACTCCTACTTGGCCTCAAAAGATTCAGAAATGACAACAAGATAAAGATCCTGCCCATGTTGAAAAGATAACCTCCGAAGAAATTCTCGAAAGTTTTATGCCTTCCGGAGCCATCAAGAGCATCTAGACCCAAAGGGGAATCAACCTGCAAAAGCTTGCGGAATGTACTATGAGTGCCCTAGCAGAATCGACAAATGATGCATATCTGGAGGGACTCATGAAGGGGTTTACAATTTGCTTGGCGGGAGCCCTCCTAGTCCCTTGCACCGACAACATCGTAGAGGAAAATCAATTCGGCGCGATTTGTGGACTTTGGGAGGGCAAAAGAGTGGGCCAGCCGTCCTCGCCTACCTTGACAGTGGTCTCACGGCTTCCAGCATGGGCCAACCTCCTTATGGGTGCATGCTTCTTCTCAACTGTTGGATTGATCTTCATTTCAAATTCAACCATCATGAGGGAGCGCAGACTCCCTCGAGGATCTTCCAACAAAGCCCTCTCTCTTACATGTGTATTGGGCTTTTACGGGAATGTGACTAATCACGTGCCCCAATTGAAGACGCGTGGAGACTGGCAGACTCATTTCGGCACTATGGTGCAAAATCTGTTTACTTATGCACCAACATGCTTATTCCCACATGAGCTTCTCACGAGATCTGCTCCTGATGCGAAACTCCGACTCATCGGTACAACCAAATTTACCCTTTAATGTGCACCAGTGTTGTACTAAAATCGGTCTCCCTCGCCATTCATTTCCACTGTTATCCAACCTTCCTTCTCTGAGGAAGAGGGAGCTGAGTAGGGAGGTAGACGCAAAGGATGTGAAGGATATCAAAGCGTCATGGAATGCAAACATTCCAAGGAAGGTGATATTTAGCATAGGGGAAGAGCGTGAGCTGTGGAGAGCTTATGTAATCGAATTAAGGAAATTGAGGCCTACAGTGCCCAACCCTTAACCCTTTTGTTTCTAATAAGCACAAACTTTTGATGCTTAATACGTGTGAATTTCGCCTTCTCTCCCTTCCTTTTTTTTGAATTTTTTTTGTTTATTTTTTTGTTTATTTTTTGTTTATTTTTTTGTTGTTTTGTTGTTGTTGTTGTTGTTTTTTTATGTTGTGAAATGATTAGCTCTGGCAGGCAGTGGAGATTCAAGATGCCCTGACTCGCGCGGTGTGAAGTGAGGAGGAGCGTGTTGCTCAGGTGGCAGAGCGCGATGCCCGGATAACGGAGTTGGAGGAGGAACAGTGACGACACGAGGACTTGCCCCGAGATGTCTTGGAGCTGAGGGTTTCTCTCCAGATTGCGGGAAGAGTGGAGGGCAGGGGAAGGCAGAGCAATATCAAGATTAGGGCGAGAGGAGGGTACCGGAGGCCGTGATGATGGAGCTCTGGTTGAGCCTTGGGGTGGCGGAGGAGAGGCTATGAGAGAGTGAGGAGTGCCACCAGAGGTTACGGGAGCTCGGGGGATGCCTTCGCAAGTCCGCCTCCTTCTCTACGGGCAGCTTCTTTGTCACTTTGACAGGGGAGTGTCGTCGCGTCGCCGAGGCTGATGAGACACCGCAGGGTGAGGCTAGTACTACCTTGCAGAGCCCCATGAGGCCTCCTAGCTAGGGATCCCCGTCTTAGGAGGGAGGAGAGAAATGGTCAGGAGGGCGATGATGAGAGTTAGTGAGTTGCTTGTACACTCACCGCCTTGCTTTATGGTGTACATGGCACCATATATATACTCACGAACGAAATGGCCCATGTTCGCGTTACTTGTCTGTCTTTTGCGCGTTCCTTCTCCTTTACGCCTCTTTTCTTCCACATTATTCCCATGTGGTGTGTTCGATAAGATTTCACCCTGAAATGGGGGAATCTTGTCTCGCTGTGGCCATTCTTTTCACTGGAATCTCGCGTCGGAGTCAGCAGTGGCAACTTTTAGCTCCATTCCTATGCGAGATTTCAAATCTCCCGACAAACGCATCCCTTTCTTTTCTGCGGGAATCTTCCGTCGGAGTCGGTAATGGTGACTTTTAGCTCCATTCCTATGCGAGATTTCAAACCTCTCGGCAAACGCATCCCTTTCTTTTATGCTGGAATCTTCCATCGGAGTCGGCAATGATGACTTTTGGCTCCATTCCTATGCGAGATTTCAAACCTCCCGACAAATGCATCCCTTTCTTTTCTGCGGGAATCTTCCGTCGGAGTCGGCAATGATGACTTCTGGCTCTATTTCTATGCGACATTTCAAACCTCCCGATAGATGCACAACAATGACGACTCTTAGTTCCATTCCCGTGTGACATTTCAAACCTCCCGACAGATGCATCCCTTTCTTTTCTTTTCTTTTTCTTTGTTATACTCAATCACGTGCCCGACAAGGATCAGACCGCCCCTAACTGTGCAGGGAGCAGGTCGACATGTCACTTCGTCGCTCATATGAGACAAAAAAGAAGATGCCCTATCACGAGGGTCACCGGCAAAGATAATGGCGATTGTCGGCTCAGACGTCTTCCAATCCTATAAATACCTCCTTTTTCATTCTCCCCAGAGACAGTGAAAGCCAACTCGAAGAGTGAAAGTTTCTAAGGAGGAGGAGCAAAGATTTCTTAAGCTTTGGAATGGAGGGTGAATCTTCCTACTCCTCTAAGAGAAGCAGGTGCAATGTTAGCTCCATGAGGCCCTCTGACGTTGAAGGGCACCTCAGTGAGAGGACCCAAGCACAGCTCGTAATTAAATTCCCCTTATCTTTTTTTTTAATATTCCCTTTTCCTTTCATCTGAGAAGGTAACCCTTTCTCATTCTCTATGTATGTGCAGGCATGGTGAGATCACACATTTCGTGGGAGCTAGTGGTGGCCGCATATCGGGGTCTTCCAGACTTCTAGAAAGCCCGACTAGATATGATGGGGTTTGGAGCCTTCCTCCGAGTTGAACCAATTAAGCTCGATCCGCCCTCATCCAAGCACTGCGTGAAAGATGAGACCCAGCGAGTCGACCTTCCTTATGCCTTGGGGACACATGGTGCCCAGCCTGGAAGATGTGGTCAGAATTACGGGCCTCAGAGTGGATGGCGAGGCGGTAACCGGGGTCACTTACCCTGATTATCGGGAAGGGGCCCAAAAACTACTCGGGTTGAACTTGGGGGACCGAAAGAGCAAGTCGGTAGCCAAGACGTCCATCATGGAGGCACTGGGGCTGACTGAGACTCGTCCTTGTGATGACGAATCTGTGGAGGAGTTCATGGAGCGAACTGAAAGGGGATGACATGCCATGTACTGCGTGGATTCCAGCAATTGGGAGAGATCAAATATGGATTTAAGAAGATTTCTCCTTTTCCTACTGGGGAGGTTGCTACTGGGCTCAAAGGGAAACAACAGTCACTGTCGTTTCTTGGAGCTCCTTGTAGATCTCGAGAGGATAGGGCAGTACGCCTGGGGAGCTGCCGTACTAGCTCATTTATTTGCGGGTCTGTCCCAAGGGTCAGACCGAGAGGTGACAGTGAGTGGCTTTACGCCACTTACTCAGGTTTTAATATATATATATTTCTCTTTTTTTTCTCTCTCTTTTTTTTGTTGTGTTTTTGTTCTGATGCCAATGACACATGATGACTCAGCTATGGAGCTATTATTATCTCCCGATGAGGAGAGCTCAGCATTGGCGACCAGTGACAGTGGCATTAGCTAGACGGTGGCAACCCATCATGAGCACATCACCTCTATCCTACCAACTGATGGTATTAAGACGTGAGCTGCAAGAGTTCCCTGCAGCGATGGTAGGTTTTTTTTTCTCTTTTATTGTTTTTTATATATTTTTATTTTTTTTATTTTTGACCAGCTAAGAAAATATGTACAACCTAACATAGGTGAACTAGCGACCTTATTCGGGCATGGTCGACGCTGACCAGCCGTGGGTTATGACAAGCAGTGCCCAATTTGGATGGGACCTCTGGCTCCATTATTTGAACGAAATCGAGCCACTTCGGCTACGGTTGGCCATGAGGACCCTAGGGCTTACCCAGGAATGGGTGGATATGACCGCATCACCTCGCGTCAGTAAGAAGACACGGGGGCCAGCAATCTGCGTTGATTGGCGGGTGCGCTTCCCCGAACAGTATGAGGATTGGCAACATGGTGGCACACTTGTGAAATCACACGCGCAAGACAGCGAGGATTACTTATGCGTTTATAGGGTGATGTATGCGGAGCGGCTCCAGCCTGGGGGGCTTGTGGAGGTGAAATAAAAGCACCACTCTTTTTTTGTCTTTTGCATTTTTTTCTTCTTTTTGTTGTTTTTTTGTTTTTTTTTGTTGTTGTTTTTTTTTAGTGTGTGAACTCATGAGCCATGGTTGTAGGATGCCCGTGACACCATGATAGTGAATTTGCGAGTTCGCTTGGCAAATACGGAGCAACAGTTGAGTGACACCCGTGCCGCTCTGAGTTCATCGGTAAGTGTGTATGCACATGCTCTTAGTATGGTTTGAGATTCTTGGCGCTAACCCCTTAATGTCATCTCATTTGTGTTGCAACGTGCCCAGCTCGATGCGGTCTCATCGACAATGGGGGCAGACGGCGTTTCCTCTAGCTTATGGATCCCTACTTCAGAACTTGATCTACTCCACGAGCAACTTGCTCGTGCCACGCAACGAGCCGTGGAGGCAAAGGGAATGCTTTCCACACAAGTGAGGGTATCATCATAGAATTTTCTTTGTTCATGCCTTACCATATACCTGAGACGGCAGACATGGTAGGCGGAAAAATTGCAGGAAGCATTGGCTCATGTCGCACAGGGGGAATTTAGGATAACCGAGCTAGAGGAATTGCGATGTCATCTAGATGATGACTCTTCTCGTGATGCCATAGAGTGGAGGATCACCCTCCAGCTGAAAAGGGAAGACATGGAGAGAGAAGGGGCTGAGAAGGAAAGGGATAGGGAAAGAGATAGGGTCGAGAGATTCGCCGAGAAAGAAGAGAGGACGGCCCTGGAGGCCCAATTATTTGAATCCCGGACCAGTCTCGGTCTCGCCGAGCAGTGGCTGAAGGATGGTGAGGAACGCTATCGCAGAGCACGAGAGCGTGACTTTCGTGTCAGTAGCTTCTTTGTTGCCCCCGCAGATCGACGAGAGGGTGTTGAGATGGAAAGGGGAATACAGAGAGGTAGGAATACCGCTTCTCATGGTTTGACGACACCCGCTAGAGCTTCTCTCCCGGAGAGCGGTGAGACGAGTAATGCGGAGAGAGAGGGTGGAACTTGATGTAAACCATTTTTTTAGAATGGAATAAAATGCTTGGTTCTTTGTTCTCTGCCTCTTTCTTGCTCTCCCGAATCCCTGCACACATCACTAAAACAAACAAGTTAGAATTTCTGCTCTGACTTAAGCCCCTTGCTCAATCAGCAGGTGTTTGTTTTGAGCTGTCCTTGATAACGAGTCAAGGGGTCAAGCCTTTATCAATGAAGGCAAGGTAAAGTGAAATGGTGAATGCGACACATAGGCATACAAATGCAAACAAGAATTAAAAGATGAAATGCAGCACACTGATGCAATCATGCAAAAATATAATTTTCCTCCTTTTTATGTTTTAGTTTTTTTTGCTCTTTTTGTTTTGATTTTTTGTTGTTGTTTTTTTTGTTTTAGTTTTTTTTGTTGCTTTTGATTCTTTCTCATTTTTTATCTTTCTCTTCTTCTTCTTTTTGACGCGGAGGACACCTATTATAACAACCGACATGGTTCGTGGATCAGGGCTGTTTACAAATCATTCTTAAGAAGCTCAACTTTGCCCTTTTTGGAGACATGACCCGGATTTTTTTTTATTGTGGGGACTTTGCCCTTTCTATCATGTGTACGGGGTATCACACTTTTTTTAAAACTCTGGGGCTCAGTGTATTTTTGCTACTAACGCCTGATGACCACACGTATAGCACATGACGTTCATGGGGATGGGGGTTTCTTACTAACCTCCCAGGTATCCTGAGCGCACATCTAGGTTGATTTGGGTCTCTAGACTCCTCGAATGATAATCTTGCCAGTTAAGACTTATCCTGATGACAATACCGTCATGCCATGGTTAGACTCCCAGTTGCTTCCGCCCATAGGGATACACCCAAAGAGAGTTCAAGGTAAATGATTTGCCCGACCCGGGTCTATTTTCTCACAACTCTAGATGGTATATGATGGAACACCTTGGAACCCTAACGGCCAACCGCGCGACGTTGACCCAGAATCAGACGCCGTCACACCTATAGGTGACACATTTGCATTAACCTAAGCCCGAGATTAAAACAAGAAGACATTAAGGTGGTAGATAGAGGTCTTGACCGGTCAGAAATATCGAGACTCCTTCGCAGCGATGGCTTTTGCTTTTCAAAGTGGACAACAATATGTACATTTTTGCTAAAACAAGGTTGCATGCCTTAGTGGGGTGCACCTTTCGGGATCTCCATTGAGCCATCATCTTAGGGAAGAAGGAGGAGTGCAGGGGATAAATCTCCTGAGAGGACCGACAAAACCGTTAACCCGACAAGCCAACATGGGCCTACTCGACTCTTCCCTTTCGGGTAATTTTGGACCAAACCTCAAGCATAATTTCGTTGTATTGATTTTGAGGGGTTTCGTTTGTTGAAATCAGGCACGGCTACGACCATGCTTTCCTTTTTTCCTTTTTTATCCTTTTTTTTCGAGGGAGATATAATCATTTGATATTTTGAGATCCCTCTTATATGCATGCGGGGACACTGCCCTCTTCTCGTGCTCTGACTCGAGCTCGAGGAGATGGATCCTACTCTCACCTTTAGGGTGTTGTACTTTGGCTCCCTTATGCTTAGTGTTTTAAGGGCGCCGGCTGTCTCATTGGGTCGAGAAAGGAGAGAATAAAGATTATAACTTTTCTGGAGACCTTCCAGGTGAGGGCCTACTATAGGTAATGCTACCAATTTTCTTGGCTAAACACGTGAGTGTGTGTATGTTGCCTCCTTTTAGTGGGCATAGGTCGACATGACTGGACAGGGATCTCCACAGTTCTGGCAGACCAAGACCTGAGACCTACCAAACCTTAATGGACCCTATCCTCACATAAAGGATGGGTGGAATGAGTTTACTCCATGATGATCACGAAACATTAGTGGTTTTTTTTGTTTTTTTGTTTTTTTGTATTTTATATTTTTATTTTGTATTTTGTATTTTGTATTTTTATTTTTATCTTTTTTTGGAGGGCCCTCATGCCGAGGTAACAAAGATCGGATAGTGAATTTCCAACTCCGATGGTCCTCATACCATACCGGTTGTTACACAGGGTAGTATTTCTTAAGATAAAGCCCATTCCAAGGGTGGGATAGTTTGGCCCCCTCGGCGTTGACTAACTTGTAGGCATTGCCAGGATATACAGCCTGAACCACGTATGGTCCTTCCCAATTAGGTTGGAGTTTAGAACGCGGCCCACCAAATTTTAAAAAAATTCTTTTAACTACCATTTCACCGACTTCAAATTTCCTCTCAATGACCTTCTTTTGATAAAAACGTGTGAGTCTATTCTGGTATACACGTGCATGCTCGGCAGCGACCAATCGCTTCTCGTCTAAGAGTTTCAATTGGGCAAGGAGTGAATCACAACGTTGTCGAGAGAAAGTTCCTTGTCTAGTTGTACCCGAAGAGAAGGGGGCAAGATTTCATATGGGACTACTGCCTCCATCCCGTAAGTAAGGGCGAACGGAGTTTGCCCAGTGGGAGTATAGATTGAACTGCGATAGGCCCATAGAGCTTCAATCAACTTTTCTGGCCAATCTGAGAACTTGTTAGACTCACATGTCTTTTTTATGATTTTAATCAATATTTTATTAGTGGCCTCTTCTTGGCCATTACCTTATGGATAATAAGGTGATGAATGATGCAATGCAATTTTATACCTTTTGCTGAGGTCCTGAAGATCCTGAGAAATGAATTGCGGCCCATTGTCGGTGATGATAGTTCTTGGGATGCCAAATCTAGCAATGATGTTCTTCATGATGAACTTATAGACTGTTGACGCTTTGACCTCTGCATAAGCTTCGGCTTCGGCCCATTTGGTGAAGTAGTCGGTTGCAGTAAGGATGAATGATTTTTTCTTAGTGAGGGAGTTGGGATCACGAAGAGGACCAATGATATCGAAAGCCCACATGGAGAAAGGTAACGAGCAAGATATTGGATGTAGTGTGAAAGATGGGGAGCGAATCTTGTCAGCGTGAAGTTGACACTTGACACACCTACGAATATAGACAGCACAATCATCTTCCATGGTGGGCCAGTAAAAGCCTTGCCGAAGGATCTTCTTGGCAAGCATTTGGCTGTTCACATGGCCACCGCACACACCAGAGTGTGCTTCCTCAACACACTTCCAAACCTCATCGTCATCAAGACATCTTAGAAGAACACCAGTGAGGCTTCTCTTATATAGCACTCCTCCAACCAACGTGCATCTTTGGGCCACTCTCCTTATGGCTCTCTTATCTTCTAACGTGGCCTCTTTAGGGTAGGATTGATCTTGGTAGTACTTAGCAATCTCATAAAACCATGGCTTTTCCTCGTCAGCCAGTTCTTCTTCCGATTCTGCCAGCATGATTTCCCTCTTCTCAAAGATTTCTACCTCTTGGGCCTTCCTTGCTACTTTTTCCTTGATCCTTACGTAAGAAGCGTCATGGACAAGAGGGGCATGACGTTTGTAGATGGAGATGGACTCAAACCGTCTACCCAGAGGGAACTTTAAGGATGATGCCAAAGAGGCGAGGGCATCGGCTAAAATATTCTGGTCGCGAGGGACATGGACAAAGATCAGTTTGGTGAATAGTTTGGCAAACGCAGCAGTGAATTCTTGGTAAGGCTTGAGCTTGGGATCGCAGGTGCAGTATTTGGTGAGCACCTGGCAGAGAATGAGTTGACTATCACCTACAATTCACAGTTCGGTGGTACAAAAAGAATGGGCAGCTTCCAGGCCAGCTAAAAGAGCCTCATATTCAGCTATGTTGTTGGTAATTGGGAATGTGAGCTGATATGCCAGTGGAATGGTAACACCTTCAGACGACAGGAGGACAATGTCGATTGCTCTCCCTTGGGAATTCAGTGCTCCATCAAAATATAACATCCACATGCAATCATATGATTGGTTGATGGACATCAGTTCCTCATCTAGAAACACGGATTAGACATGGTCAAATTTGGGGAGAGGATGATGGGCTAGATGTTCGGCTATGGCATAGCCTTTAATCGCCTTTTGCTGGACGTAGGTGATGTCAAATTGTGAGAGGAAGCTTTGCCAACGTGCTAACCTATCGGTAAGGATAGATTTTTCTAGAAGGAATTTGATAGGGTTCATATGGGCAATCAAATGGACTTCGTGAGCTTGGAAATCGTGCTTCAATTTCTGCACCACCCAAACAAGGGCGGCACAGGTTTTCTCCATAGCCGTGTGCTTCTCCTCACATGGGTTGAGAAGTTTGGACAAGTAATAGGTTGCCCTCTTCGTTGGCTTATGCCAAAACAGCTCCCACGGAGTCATCCAGGACTGAGATATAGAGGATTAGCGGATTTCCTGGTGTGGGTGATATTAGGATGGGTGGATTGGCCAGATACTCTTTCAGTCCTTCAAAAGTTTTTTGGCACTTAGAATCCTAACAAAACTCAGTTCCCGATTTGGTTAACTCATAAAAATGTTTACACCTTTGTGAATGCTGAGACACAAACCGGCGAATGAATTGTAACCTTCCGATTAACCCTCGAACTTCTCCCAGATTCTTCGGGGGTGGCATATCTCCAATTGCCTTGGCCTTGTTGGTATCTATCTCGATACCCCTTTTACTCACGATGAAGCCTAATAACTTACCCGATGAAACATCAAATGCGCACTTCTTCAGATTCATTTCAATTTGAATTCCCTCGATCTTTGTAATACCTTGGCCAGCACTTCTGTATGCTCTGCTCTAGTCCTTGATTTCACCAACAGGTCATCCACATACACTTCCAAATTTACGCTGATCATGTCATGAAATATCGCCATCATAGCTCTTTGGTAAGTAGCTCCAGTATTTTTTCAACCCAAATGGCATGACCACATAGCAATAAGCTCCCCATGGTGTGGTGAATGACGTCTTCTCTTGATCTTCTTCTGCCAAGCGCATTTGATTGTATCCCAAAAATCCATCCATGAAAGAGAGAGTTTCATAACTTGTCGTGTTATCAACCAAAACATCGATATGAGGCAAGGGGAAATCATCTTTTGGACACACGCGGTTAAGGTCACGAAAGTCAATACAGATTCTCACCCTTCCATCCTTCTTCATGACTGGGACAATGTTTGCCACCCATTGGGGATAAAGAACGACTCTAATGAATTTGACTTTGAGGAGCTTATCGACCTCTTCCTTTATTTTCAAAGCCACCTGAGGGTGAAAACGCCTTAACCTTTGTTTTATCGAGACGAACCCTGGTTTTAAAGTTAAGCGGTGTTCAACCATGGCGGAATCTAAACCCGGCATACCCTCGTAGCTGCATGCAAACGTGTCCTTGTATTCCTTAAGAACTTTAATTAATACCTCTTCTTCAGATGAGGATAAATTGTTACTTATGAGGACGATCCTAGGGTCTTCCTCAGTTCCCAAGTTTACCTCTTTGGTGGATTCTTCTACAGCGGTTGACGGCTCATCAAATCTTCTCATCCCGCTGGCATAAGCGTCAACCACGTCCTCATATTCTTCGTCCCCTTCTTTAATAGGGTACTCTTCATCTGTAAGCTCATAAACTCCATACCCCTCATCAATTGTACACTTCTCCTCACATTCTAGCTCCGGAAGTTGGATATGATTTTCTAACAGTTGAGGAATGGCTAGACATGCCTGACACTTACTGGCTAGATCTAGAATGAATCGACGAGGGATTTGCCTACCCTTAGACTTTCTTCTAGGTACTACCCTTGGCTCATTATGCCTAACCTGACTGACCTGTTCTACAGACGAAGAAGAAGCTGAAGAATGTACAGGAAAAGACCCCTCAGTGGAGGGGTAAAGAAGGTCGCTCAGAGGATCTTGAATGAGTGGCCCGTAAGTCGGAACGCACTCGTGAGAGATGTAGGAGGTCTCCTCAAAGGAAATGCGTTGTTGAAGAGTTTGAAAATTGACGTTTTTTATTTCGTTTTCATTTTTGATAACACAACAATTAAAGACAGTTGTATAAGAAGAGTAAGGAATTATAGCAAGGTGGTTGGATGGCTCATAGAGCAAATCATGATTGAATATTTTATGCGGGTTGAAAAACTCGCGCATAAGTGTAAGGAGAGAAGAGGACCTGGGAAGATCATCAGACAACTGTCTCACCTAGGAAGAAGATAGCAGCAAAGGCTGGGATGAGTGAATAGAGAGAATGACGGCTAATGAGTCGCCGATGGCATAGTTGGTGACGGACAATGATCCGTTGATGACAAAGTCCTCTTGGCGAGGATGGTTTGGAGTATTGGCAACAGTTATGGTTTCCCCTGGCATCACGGAGATCGGAGGTGCCCCTTCTAGATGCGGAGGCGAGAATATTCGCTGCAGTGCGATGGAGACATCTTGGATATCAAACCGCTTATACCATTTGCATTCTAGGTCATCAATCTTTTCCTCTTTTAAAAGCTCTCGAGTAGCCCTCAGCCATATATACAACCTGTGAATGCCCACGTGTTTCTTGTGGGTCATCCCCCATCTGAATAACATGCCCTTTCGTGAAGTGTGAATACAAAGACCATTCAAGAGGTTTCCCATCTTCCTCAATCGGGCCTTCAAAGCCTAGGCCGACTCTAAGGATTACCCTTGGCCTTCACCAGCCTTAGTCTTCCTTGTAACTATGCCCCTAGAACTTTGCCTTGCTGGTTGCCCAAGTTCTTCATGATCTCCCATCCCTTGGAACGGGAAGGGGGACGTGGCATTGGCCCGGGAAGCGGCTTCTTTTGTGTTGGTGAGGCACGACTAGGGTCACACACATCTAACAGCGAAAGAATAGGCCTATGGGTCGGCCAAACAGAGGGCAATGAAGTGGTAATAGCATCCAACATAGAGAGCAGGGGCATGCTAAACACTTTGACGATCCATCCTTTGTAAGGGAACTTTAGGCATTGGTGGTTGGTGGAAGGGACGGCATTCAGTGTCTCCATATAAGGACGACCCAATATGCCCTTGAATGTGGGGTCCATGTCGAGAATGTGAAACTCCGTAGGAACGGCAACATGACCCACTTCTACATTAAGAGTAATCATTCCCTGCAGCGGCCTTTTGCTATTATCATATGCCGTGACTGTGATAGCCGACAGCCTTATCTGCTCTATGTCAACCCTACATAGCAAGAGAGTGTTCATGGATATCACATTGATTGAGGCACATGTATCCACCAGACACGGGTTCACGGACACCCCGTTGATCTTCACCGCAATGCACAAAGCATATTTCCGAGCTTCCTGGGGGGCAAGCTTGTGGTCCTGGAATGTGATGGCCGGTTGTGTGCTTGTCGGTGTCAGCATTGACGATATCTTCTCTACTGGGAGATCCTCGTTCACCATGGCTTTTTGGAGATATTTCATTAGTGTCTCTTGATGGGACGTGGATATTTTAATCAAATCCAGGATGGAGATCCGGGCAGGTGTCTTGTCCAGATGTTTCAGAAGATCATATTACGTCCCGAGGATGGACTCCTCTGGTTGCTCTTCGGTGCCTTTCTCTGACTGAGACTTCTCGGGGGCCTGGATATTCTTGGGGAATACCCAGTGGAAAATCCTTCCACTCCGGAGCACCATAGCTTGGGGTTTCGGCTGCACCTCTATAGAGTTAGGTGTGGGTTTTAGCAGGGGTTTAAGGGGTAGTGGTAGGGGAATAGTTGGTGGAGCAGGAGTGATGACATGTGTAGGGGTTTTGATAAGGGGTTTGTTTGGTGGAGGTGGAGTGGAAGTGGATAGGGCATCGGATGGATGGTGGATGATGAGGGGTTTGGAGGGTAGTGGTGGAGATGGTCAGGTGAATGGGGTTTCAGATGGGTGATGGATGATGAGCGGCTTTGCAGGCATGGGTGGAGGCATAGTGGAAGTAGATGGTGAGGTGGATGGGGTTTCGCATGGGTGATGGATGATGAGAGGCTTTGCATGCAAGGGCAAAGGGATGGTGGAGGTATATGTTGAGGTGGATGGTGCCTCGGATGGGTGATGGATGATGAGCGGCTTTGCAGGCATGGGTGGAGGCATAGTGGAAGTAGATGGTGAGGTGGATGGGGTTTCGCATGGGTGATGGATAATGAGAGGCTTCGAGGGTAGGGGTGGAGGCGAAGGTGTAATGGATGGTGAAGCGGGGGGATGAGAGATGAGGAGAGGCCTTGAGGGTAAAGGGGGGGTGGTAGATGGTGTTTGCTGGTGGATTAGCGGGGAGTGAGCAGCAGGGATGCGGATGAGAGGGCGTGATGGCTGTGGAAATGGGTGAGGCCTTGTTACAGGTTGTAATACGGGTCGAGGATAGACAGATGCGGGACGGATAAGGCATGGAGGTTGGTTAGACACGTGATTGGCGGCAAGAATGAAGGTGCCTTCCGTATGCCAACCTTTCCCTCTTCCAACTTCCGGGAAGGAAGAGATGGGGTTGACTTGGTGGTTAGGCTGTTGGTGCTCCGGAAGTGGGTTCTGGATGATGCCCATGTTCAGTTGCTACTGTTGAGCCTGCTGAGGTTGCTGATGTGGCTGAGGTTGTTGTTGCTGTTGTTGCTGCTGTTGTTGCGGCTGTTGCTGTTGGAATTGGGGTCTCGGATGAGGTCGCATGGCTTTTAACATGGCAATGTATTGCCTCATTTCTTCCCAGTCAATCCCACCTTCATCTTTCGTATCATAAATATAGTCTTTGAATTGAAAGCAGTTTTCCACTGTATGACCTGGCTGTCTGTGGAAAACACAGTATCTAGAAGTGTCAACATTCGGGGGCCACACGAGCTTCTCCCTGGGTAGAGTGAGTGTGTTGGAGGCCATGAGAGCATTGAAAATGTCCGGCAATGATTCCAGCAATGGTGGGTAATGGGCTCTTTTAGGGCCAATTGGCCTTCTCTGTTGTTGTGGAGGGCCATAGTTGCCAAGGGGTGGAACCTGATGATATTGAGGAGGTGGTGGTTGTTGGTGTTGGTGTTTTGCTGGAGGTTGTTCTGGGGTGGAGGACAGTAGGGTTGTAGACCTTGCTGATTTTGCTGGAGGGGAAGTCGTGGCATTTGTGGAGGTCTTGGGTTGGCTAGCAGGTTAGCACTACCAACTGCACTCACTTGCTCGTTTGTAACTACCCCTTCTGTGACTCCGCCTTGAGGACCAATGTTTGTCTTTCTAATCACCCTTGGCTTTGGTGGTTCAAACATCTGCATAAGAGGGGAATCCTTTAACTGTGGCTGGGCGTATTGAGCCCTCTCATACAGTTCCTCCATAGTGGTGAGTTTGTTCATGGCTAATACGTGTCCAAATTGCGAAGTGGCATTAGACACGATCATCTTTACTTGTTCCGATTCCGAAATGGTGTCTCTCACTTTCTCTGCCAAGGATCTCCATCTATCAGCAAATTGGACGAAATCTTTGTCCAGCCTCATTCTTTCAGCCACTAGGTTGGTAATAGAAAGGGAGGGACCGACCCTATCTCGGTACTTCTGTAGGAATTTTTATTGTACTACGTCGAAGTTCTAGGCCTCACTCGGCTCTAGGGAATAGAACCATTCTAAGGCGGGGCCATCTAATGATCTCCGGAAGAGGTATGCTAGGGATCTTTGATCGCTCTACCAAAACGAAGACTCATTAATAAAGTCCTTTAGATGAATGAAGGGGTTGCCTGTGCCAGTGTACCGTCGGTACGTTGGCATTTCAGAACGGGGGAGATGGAATACCGGAAGGACCGGTAGAGCAATCTCGGGCATGGAGTTGACATCCACGATCTTCTTTAAATCTCGAAATTTCTCATCCATCTTGTTCAGCTTATGAAGGAGAGATTGGGTGACCTCATCATAAGGAGCAGGTTGTGCTTGCCACTGAGGCCTCGCGAAAGCCTGAGAAGGGAATCCCAAATGAGAGGGATGTTGTGGCCTGCCAACAGATGGAACTAGCTGAAATGTTGTATGAGGAATTAGTGGAGTTTGAGACTGGGAAGGGAATTGGAAAGAGGGAGGCTGCAGACTTTCCTGCCCGAGAGGGAAGGAGGAAGTAATCGCCTGTGCAGGCTCTTGAGTAGAGAGAGTAGCTGGGGTTGGGTCTTGGGGAATAGAAGAAACATATTTCCCTTTTAGGAGGGCCTGAAAGGCTCGGACCTGCTCGGGATTGAGCTGTGTATTAGCGAGGACACCTTGCAGGGAGGAGATGTCTTGCGGCGGGGATGCTTCCCCAACGGTGGTTCGCACCTCATATAAGGGCTCGCGGGATGAACCCGCGTCCTGAGTGAGGACATGTGTCTCCTGGTGGCTCGGGTTCGGATTCTGACCATTCTCGGACATTTTTTGGACTTTTTCGGAACGCGAGATTTTACCGGAACGCAATAACATACACACCCAAACAATAAGCAGAGATTAACAAACAAGTTGATGTTTTACACCTTTTTTGTTTTCTTTTGTTTTAACTGAAAAGTGATTTTTTTTATTTTGTTTTGTTTTTGTTGTTTTTCTTTTCTTCTTTTTTCTCTCTCTCTTTTTTCTTTTTTTTTGTTTTGTTCTTTTTTTAATGAAAAAGTGGTTTTTTAAAACAAATCTGACGTTCACACAACGGGAGGGACCTTAGTTACAGTATCGGTTTCCGCCGTGTCAACTAAGGTCACTCGCCTCACCACGAAGGGGTTGACTATCTCCAGGGAACTTCAATGGTACAACCAGCCCAGTGATCGAAGAGGGAATCCTTCGCTGTCGGGCACTTACGGAGGTCCCGATGGAGGAAATCCTAGTCCATTGAGAGGAATTCCCAACGGAGAGTCCTTCCTTCACCGAGAGAGGGTAACCCTAGAAAAGTGAAATAAAGGGGAAGATGGTATGCAATGCAGTGTTGAATTTAACAAAAGGTGTGTAAACACACAACAAATATATAAGGCAACAAAGAATGAACAAATATCACAAAGCTCTTTTCCCGTAACGACGCGAACCTCTTAAGATCTCACAAGGGATCGTGGGGTAATGCACGTGGTGCATGAGGGATGAAATTAAAATTGCAAGAGTGCTACTGGAAGCATGAATTTAGCGCACGCAGGTGCAATAAGGAGGGGCACACGCGGGTGCCAAGTCGAGGGGCACACGTGGGTGTCGAAAATATACGGGTAACCAAAGAAAACTAAAAAATGGTCCCACCGTGATCGCCAAGAGATTTGGACAACGAAGAGTCACGGGAATTGGTGAGTGATATGAGAACACACGACACGACACGCACAGAAATTAACGGGAACAATGAGGAGAAAGATCTCCGAAGAGAGTTACCTTTACGGGATTGGAACGGTGATATACACGGAACAAAAATAGTACAATATGGAATCGCCGCGAGAAACTGTTCTCCACTGGATTTGAACTGAAGTGAAAAATAACGGAATAAAAATGACATAATAAAACCGCCGCGAGAAGTGATTCTCCACGGGATTTAACAGAAATAGAAATGACTGAAATGAAAATGACAAGAATTAAACCTTTGCGAGAAGTGACTCTCCGCGGGATTTGAACAGAAATGAAATAATGGAGATGAGAATTAAAGCACTGCGAGAAGTGATTCTCCGCGGGATTTGAACAGTAAATTAAATGATAGAAATGAGAATAACATGAATTAAACCACCACGAGAAGTGATTCTCCGTGGGATTTGAACAGAAATGAAATAACGGAAATGGAAAAAACGAGAATTAAACCACCACGAGAAGTGTTCTCCGCGGGATTTGAACATAAAATTAAATGACAGAAATGAAAATTGCTTAAATGAAACCACTGTAGGAAATTACTCACCGCAGGTCTTATTGGGGAATGGGAATGTACAGAAATTAAATTGCTGAAATTAAATTGTTGAAATTGAAGAACTATTTCCTAGCTCACGATGTCCATTTGATTGCCCGGATGAACCCTATCAAATTCCTTCTGAAAAAATCTATCCTTACCGATAGGTTAGCACGTTGGCAAAGCTTCCTCTCACAATTTGACATCACCTACGTCTAGCAAAAGGCGATTAAAGGCTATGCCATAGCCAAACATCTCGCCCATCATCCTCTCCCCAAATTTGACCCTGTCCAATCAGTGTTTCCAGATGAGGAACTAATGTCCATCAACCAATCAGATGATCGCATGTGGACGTTATATTTTGATGGAGCACTGAATTCTCAAGGGAGAGGAATCAACATTATCCTCCTGTCACCTGAAGGTGTTACCATTCCACTGGCATATCAGCTCGCATTCCTAGTTACCAACAACATAGCTGAATATAAGGCTCTTTTAGCTGGCCTGGAAGCTGACCATTCCTTTGGTATCACCAAACTGTGAATTGTAGGTGATAGTCAACTCATTCTCCGCCAGGTGCTCACCAAATACTGCACCCGCGATCCCAAGCTCAAGCCTTACCAAGAACTCACTGTTGCGTTTGCCAAACTATTCACCAAACTGATCTTTGTCCATGTCCCTCGCGACCATAATATTATGGTCGATGCCCTCGCCTCATTAGCATCATCCTTAAAGTTCTCTCTGGGTAGATGGTTTGAGTCCATCTCCATCTACAAGCGTCACGCCCCTGCTGTCCATGACGCTTCCTACGTAAGGATCAAGGAAAAAGTAGCAAGGAAGGTCCAAGAGGGAGAGATCTTTGAGAAGAGGGAAATCATGCTGGCAGAATCGGAAGAAGAACTGGCTGACGAGGAAAAACCATGGTTTTATGAGTTTGCTAAGTACTGCCAAGATCAAGCCTACCGTGAAGAGGTCACGTCAGAAGATAAGAGAGTCATAAGGAGAGTGGCCCAAAGATACACGTTGGTTGGAGGAGTGCTATACAAGAGAAGCCTCACTGGTGTTCTTCTAAGATGTCTTGATGACGATGAGGTTTGGAAGTGTGTTGAGGAAGGACACACTGGTGTGTGCGGTGGCCATGTGAACAGCCAAATGCTTGCCAAGAAGATCCTTCGGCAAGACTTTTACTGGCCCACCATGGAAGAGGATTGTGCTATCTATGTTCATAGGTGTGTCAAGTGTCAACTTCACGCCGACAAGATTCACTCCCCATCTTCCACACTACATCCAATATCTTCTCCATGGCCTTTCTCCATGTGAACTTTCGATGTCATTGGTCCCCTTGGTGATCCTAACTCCCTCACTAAGCAAAAATCATTCAGCCTTACTGCAACGGACTACTTCACCAAATGGGCCGAAGCCAAAGCTTATACAGAGGTCAAAGCGTCAACAGTCTACAAGTTCATCATGAAGAACATCATCGCCAGATTTGGCATTCCAAGAACTATCATCACCGACAATGGGCCGCAATTCATTTCTCAGGATCTTCAGGACCTATACAAAAGGTATAAAATTGCATTGCATCATTCATCACCTTATTATCCACAAGGTAATGGCCAGGCAGAGGCCACTAATAAAACATTGATTAAAATCATAAAAAAGACATGTGAGTCTAACAAGTTCTCGGATTGGCCAGAAAAGCTGATTGAAGCTCTATGGGCATATCGCACTTCAATCCGTACTCCCACTGGGCAAACTCCATTCGCCCTTACTTACGGGATGGAGGCGGTAGTCCTGTACGAAATCTTGCTCCTTCTCTTAGGATACAACTGGACAAGGAACTTTCTCTCGACAACGACGTGATTCACTCCTTGCCCAATTGGAACTCTTAGATGAGAAGCTGCTGGTCGCTGCCGAGCATGGACGTGTATACCAGAATAGACTCACACATTTTTATCAAAAGAAGGTCATTGAGAGGAAATTCCAAGTCGGTGAAATGGTAGTTAAAAAAATTTTTATAAAACCTGGTGGGCCGCGTTCTAAACTCCAACCCAATTGGGAAGGACCATACGTGGTTCAGGTTGTATATCCTGGCAACGCCTACAAGTTAGTCAACGCCGAGGGGGCCAAATTGTCCCACCCTTGGAATGGACTTTATCTTAAGAAATACTACCCTTAGATAGATGTAACAATCGGTATGGTACGAGAACCATCGGAGTTGGAAATTCACTATCCAATCTTTGTTACCTCGACATAAGGGCCCTCTCAAAACAAAACAAAAAAGACAAAATAATAAAACAATAAAACAATAAAACCCACAAATACCTAGTGATCATCATGGAGTCAAGTCATTCCACCCATCCTTTATGTGAGGATAGGGTACATTAAGGTTTGGTAGGTCTCGGGTCTTGGTCTGCCAGAACTATGGAGATCCCTGTTCGGTCATGTCGACCTATGCCCACTAAAAGAAGGCAACATACACACACTCACGTGTTTAGCCAAGAAAATTGGTAGCATTGCCTATAGTAGGCCCTTACCTCGAAGGTCTCCAGAAAAGTTATAATCTTTATTATCTTCTTTCTCATCCCAATGAGACAGTCGGCGCCCTTAAAACGCTGAGCATAAGGGAGCCGAAGTACTACACCCTAAAGGCGAGAGTAGGATTCATCTCCTCGAGCCCGAGTCAGAGCACGAGAAGAGGACACTGTCCCCGCAGGCATATAAGAGGGATCCCAAAATATCAAATGATTATATCTCCCTCAAAAAAAGGAAAAAAAAGAAAAATGAAAAGCCTGGTCGTAACCGTGCCCGATTTCAACAAACGAAACCCCACAAAACCAATACAACGAAATTACGCTTGAGGTTTGGTCCGAAATTTCCCGAAAGGGAAGAGTCGAGTAAGCCCCTGTTGGCTTGCCAGGTTAACGATTTTGTCGGTCCTCTCAGGAGGTTTATTCCCTGCACTCCTCCTTCTTCCCTAAGATGATGGTTCAATGGAGATCCCGAAAGGTGCACCCCACTAAGGCATGCAACCTCGTTTTAGCAAAAGCATACATATGGTTGTCCACTTTGAAAAGCAAAAGCTATCGCCGCGATGGAGTCTCGATATTTCTGGCCGGTCAAGACCTCTATCTACCAACTTAATGTCTTCTTGTTTTAACCTCGGGCTTAGGTCAATGCAAACGTGACACCTATAGGTGCGACGGCATCTGATTCCGGGTCAACGTCGCGCAGTTGGCTGTTAGGGTTCCAAGGTGTTCCATCATATACCATGTAGAGTTGTGAGGAAATAGACCCGGGTCGGGAAAATCATTTACCTTGAACACTCTTTCGGTGTATCCCTGTGGGCGGAAGTAATTGGGGGCCTAAGCATGGCATGATGGTATTGTCATCAGGATATGTAATGCCCCAGGTTTTTCGGATCCTTCTTCGTGGGTCCCGTACCTGGTTTCTCGGAGTGTCCAGCTCTGTTGTGTCCGAAATTTCGTTTCGGACATCTTTCGTGTTCGGATCGGCGCGATCCGGAGTCGTTTCGGAGGCCCGGAGGCGTTCCGCGGCTTTTTCCGCGTGTGTTTTCCGATTCCCGGCGTGGGTTTCGGCTTTTCCTTCGGAACCTCGTTGCGGGTGAACCGGGCCGTTCAGTAGGGCGCGAGTGGTACCGTTGCGATCGGTGCGCTCCGAGGATCGCGAGGGTGTGATTTTCTATTTTTCTGGATTTTTCTGATTTTCTGGATTTTCCTATAAATAGCTTTTTCTCTCTCTCCCCCTCTCATTTCTCATTTCTCTCCCTCTCTCTTCTCACGCTCTCTCCTCTCTCCCTCTCTCTCCGGCGGCCGACGGGGCGGAGTATGGGCGAGGTGGGGACGGCGCGGGTGAGGCACGGGCGAGGATGGATGAGGATCGAGGCGGTGGAGGCGCGTAGAAGCTCGGCCGTGAGTTCGTGGAACGACGAGGCTTCAACGGCGTTTTCTTCGTGGATCGGCGTCCACGGTGCGCGTAATCTTCGGTGGAGGTAGGGTGATGGACCCTCAGCCCGTGTACTTCCTTTCCCGCGAGTTTCGTAGGCCGTGGTGAGCCGAGCGGGCTAAACGGGGCGTTTTGGGCAAAATGTGTGTTTTCGGGGTGTGAGCCGGATCTCCCGTTTTATGGTGTTTTTGGGCGATCCAGGGGTTTAGATGCATGCCTAGGGGCTTGGGGAAGGTTTCCCCTTTTGTTTCCCCTTCACCTGGGGGTGAACGGGGCGTGGCATGGCTTTTCCCGCGGTTTCCACCGTTTCCGGGTGCGGACTGAGAACGCGCTATACTCCAGTAGCGCGTTCTTGAATGTCGCGCTGCCCCGATAGGGCGCGTTCATCGGAGAAGATGAACAGTAAGGCGGTTTTGGGTCGCGCCTTACGGCCCCAGCGCGTTCTGGTTGTCGCGCTATAGGATCATAGCGCGACTTGGCCTGGTCGCGCTATGGTCATGTAACGCGTTCGTGTTGAACGCGCTAGGCGCGTATAGCGCGTTCTGGCTGAACGCGCTATGCACATGTAGCGCGTTCTTGGAGGTGACCAGCCGGGCTGCCCGGGGCGGGCGGTCTGCGGCTGATCGTTCTCCCCTTAGGCCGTGTGTGCCTTGGACACCCAGTGGAGTTCCGTGACCGTGTTTTGGGGTGTCTGGAGGTTTCGTTTACCTCGTTTTGCGTGCCCGTGCGCTTAAGGGTCCGGGTGACCTTTTAGCGTCCGTTCGCATTGTGTTGGTCTCCGGTCGACCCGGTTGGGACCCAGTGGTCGACCTCCGACCTTGTGAGTATCCTGGACACCCCGTGGGTTCTGTGTCCGCGTTTCTGGGGTGTCGGGAGGGACCGTGTTTCCTCGATTAGCGTGCCCATAGGTGTGGTGGGTCCGGGTGACCCCACGTGTTCCGGGCTCTTATGTTACGCTTGACCGAGTCACCGTGTGTCGGTGTGTGTGCGGTGGGGTCTCCCCCGCATATCGTGGGTTCCTTTGGAAGGCGGTTCCCGTGTGGGCCATGTGTTTGGCCTTGGACTGTGAGTCCAGTTGTCCGGCCTGGGGCTGGAGGTTTCCCGCTTGCTTCAAGATGGGAAATCGTCGTGGCGGCTTGCGTGCTGCCTTGGGAATCGTGCTTCTGTGTTTTCCGTGTGGCCCGTGTGAGTGGCCTTAGTCCCTGGCGTTCCCTTCCCGAGGGAGTGGTCTTGGCGACTTGTGTGTTGTCTCGGTACTTGTGCTACCGTGGTTTTAGACCTAGAGATTGGACTAGATTGACGGCCTTGTGCTGTTGCGTGCAACGGTCTTGACCCCGAGTCTTGTGACTCAAGGACCGTTGGGTGTAGTGCGTCTAGAGGACTGTCCAGAGTCCAGTGGCTTAGCGCCACTTGAGTTTTCTCGACTCTAGTGCACGGTGCGTGCGTGGCCGTGGACTGTGAGTCCCGTTTCTTCTCCGACTGTGGTCACCGTGCGACGGGGCCGGTACGTGGGGTGGTCCCCGTACATCGTCGGATTCGGACGTTGTTTTCCGTTGAGTTGAGAGTCTACTCCTTCAGTGACCCTCCACTAGTCGTAGCCTACCAGTACGCGTGTGCTGGTCGCACCAGGGAGTGGTGTACGGGCTTACCCTGAGGACGGTTAGACTGGTTTCCGTCGGGCCCCTCGTCGTAGCCAGAGTCCGGATGCGGGGGAAAACCAGTCAGAGGGCCAGACCTAGGACGCGTGGTCTGTGTGTGCACACGTGGTTGGGGACTGTGGACGCACGTCGACGGGCGTGACCCCAGCTAGTCACTTGTTGTGGTTACTTGTACGATGTTCGCGCCTCGGGTAGGACCTACCACGTCAGGCGGTTCACCTGCGGTGCGGTGTAAGACGTCAGGGGACGCTACCGGCTGTGCTTCTAGTGGGTGGTACTCCTGTCGAGTACGGAGTGACAGACTGTCAGTCTCTGTGTCTTTGACCTTCGGGTTTTTGGTCGTGTTGACCGGTGAGTTCTGTTGTTTCTTCTTGGCGCGTGTGTCGGTTCTTGCGCCGTGAGTCTAGCGCTAGTGGCTTTACCGAGGTTCCGTCTTGTGGTGCGGTACCCGTGATCGGATGGTCGGGGTTGCACCTTGGAGAGCGTGTCCAGGTCGGCTGTGTCCGGGGGACAGGCCTCTACGGCGTGGTTGCCGTGTGTTCTTACTTCAGTAGGTGGTACTAGCGTGGTTCGGTAGCTTCGACTGTGTGATCGAGGTCTGCCTTCTGACAGTAGGAGTAGCTGTAGTGCCGAGTTTTTGACCGGCCACCGGTTTGCTGTTCCTGCTGTAGTTGTAGCTCTCCTTTCCGCTACCGCCGTTGTTTCCGGTTGGGGTTCCGCGGGATCCCTGCTGAGTCTCTGTTTTGGAGACTCATTCCCTGCTTTTCAGGTGTAGCGGTTCTTCCTCGTGGTTCGAGGGTGCGGAGCGGAGGTTCTCAGTTGCCAGCTTGCCGGGCCGAGTGTTCACTTGGCATGTGGTACGTTTTACTGCTTTAGACTGTACTTTCTGTTGGACTGGACTCTGTTGTAGCTGTGGTTGTTCTTTCTTTCAGCTTGTTGTTGTTGGTTGTCCTGCTTTATTTCCTATCTCTTTGTGCCTCCACACTCCTTTTAGCCCTTCCGAGCCCTCCCGGCTCGTGGGCGGCGGTGCGAGTCTCGGGTTATCGGGTCCTCCCGGTAATCGGATTCTCGGGTCGTTACAGCTGGTATCAGAGCGGTGGTTGTGGACGTACATAGGAATTCAAAATATTGCAGTGATCAGAGTCCATAAGGTCCAGTACAGTCGGCAGCTGGCTTAGGGTTTTGTGTTCGCTCTCCGCCTTGTTTCTCGCTTGAGAGCTTGAGTGCGCTGTGCGGCGCTGTGAAGGTGGTTGCTGTCCGCGGCTTTCGTGCCAGCATGGGGTCTAAGGATCAAGGTCGAGAGCCTTCTCCCTCATCGGTGGTGGCCCTGGTTGTGCTGCGTTGGGCAGAGGTTGCTGGCAGGCGTGAGTTCGCGGTGCTGCGTTCGAGGAACCTGCAGCGTGGTCAGGTGGCTGGTGCGGACTGTTCTTGGTTAAGTGGCCGTGAGCGTGCTCTGAGGGAGCTGCTGTCGGTTTTTGGTCACTCCAGCTTGAGGTTTGTCCAGCTCCTGAGGTGTTCTGATCGAGAGGTGTGCTCGGGTGAGCGGAATATCTTCTCGGTGAGCTGCTATTTCATCGAGCCTGATGTTCTTGTCGTGCGCTGTGGCGTCAGAAATGGCGTGTCGGTCCCGATTGTTCTACTGATTTCGAGGCAGGATTTGGCAGAGATGTCCCGTTAAGTCTTTGCTCCTGCGCTTATGTCAGTGGATGGGTTGTGTTCACCCTGGAGTTGGCTTGAGATGTGAAGGCTCCGTGGCGAGTTCGGGACTCGGGGATGAGCGTTGGCGGTCATTGTTACGGCTCGTGTTGCGGCTCTTGGCATGCCGTGTTGCAGTTCGAGGAATTGCAGCGGTGGTGCATCGAGAGGTGCTGTAATGGAGGTCCAACGTGACACTCGTCGAGTGTGTCGGAGGCGCTGACCTGATGGAAGCGATGGTTTCCCTTGGTGCTGGATGGTGCTGTTTCCAGCGTGCGCGAGGTTTGAGGTCAGGTCGAGCGTGGAGTTCTTCCGTTGGTCGGAAGTGTGTTGGTTTCTCCTTTGGTTGGAGAGATTGTGTTGGGCTAAGGATCGTCGTCTTGCAGTGTGTTCGGATTGGTTGGCCTTGTGTGCCATGAAGTCCGTGCGAGACGTGCTCCTTGTCTTGGCAGGGTGGTTGCCTGTAAGAAGTTGTGCCCATTCCCTTGTCGTGTAAGGGTGTTGGCGCTTTTCCGGAAGGACGAGTGCTGGTTGGGCGGCGTTTGCTTTCTCGGCTGTGTGCGTGGATCTGAGTACGCAGCGGAAGCGTGGTGGGCCCGTAACCCACTGGTTCAGGATCGTAGCGTTGGTTGCTACCGGCGGATTCCTGAGTTTGCGTTGAGCATCGGAGGATGGGTTCCTCGGTGTGAAACGTGTTGTTGCCGTGCCGTTGCTCGTGGTATTATGGTTGTTGGCACTGGCAGGATGGAGTGTTGGGGAAAAGTGCTGACTAGTGCACCGCTTGAGTACCCTGTTCCTGTGTTGAAAGCCGTGTCAGGCGTCGGTGTTGGACCTGGATGGGGTTGTTGAGAATGTCGCCTGACGGTGGTCGAGGACGTGATGGTCGGAGTCGGTGGCTTGGTGTCCGACTTGTGTTCCCAGTCGTGTCCTCGGATGAGATCGTCTTTTGAGGAAGTGATCTCTGGCAGGCTGTGGGTTCCTGTTGGTTCTACGGTCTTGTCGGATTGTGACGGTGGAATGTTCGTTGCTTAGGGACCCGTGAGCTCTGTCCAGGTGGTGTCCCGTGGCTCTGTGGTAAGGGCGGAATCGGGATTGGCAGGTGTCCACTTGGATTGATCGAAGGATTTGATGAGACCAGATGGATGAGTGACGCATTAGGGCGGAGGCCTCCTGTGAGGTTGGCGTCGGCTTGGTGGTCCCTGATAGGACATTGGTGTCGCAAGGTTATCCCTGGTTTGGTGACTAGCGTGGGGTGGTTCCCTATAAGCCTGAGTCCCGTGAGGTGATGACTGAAGACGCCATGTTCTGTCATTTGGATTCGTCGTGCTCCCCGAGAGGGTCGAGCTGAGCGAGCGGTTAGTGACCAGTGGATGGTCTTTTCAGAGACAGAAGATGCTGGTTGTTGGGGCTCGAGCGTGGCGAGAGCTGTGTGCCAGCGAGACCTGTGGTGGTCGTTTCTGTGTTATGTCCGGCTTTCGGCTTGCCATGTGTGGGGTGTTTCGTGGTGTTGAGCCGATGTGCTGGTTGCGGTCTGCTGAGATGGCTGCTTGAGCTGGTGGAGGCTCTGTTTTGGTTGCTCCCCTGAGGAGGGTGTGCGACCTGTCAGCTGGCTGCGAAGCTGACGTGCGATTTGTCTGCTGATCATTGGGTGGATCAGTAGCTGTTGCTCGTGTCGAGGGTTGTGATTCCTCGGTGAGCGAGATCGTGGCTGCGGCGCCATGGTGGATTCTCGCGTTGTCTGAGGTGAAGCCAGACTGTGTCCTTTGGTATATGCCTGCTCTGCTGGCCTATGTGCTCGGCGCGAGGAGCGAGGTGTTGTTTGTGATTGTAAGTCTGGCGGTGTCCCTCAGGATCGGTTTTTTTTCGTGAGAATCGAGGTTTTCTGTGCTGGGGCTCTGACAGCGTGTCAGTTGGTTCAGTGTTCTTCCCCTGGGACTTCGTGCTTGGTCCTGAATTTCGAGGACGAAATTCCTTTAAGGGGGGAGGGCTGTAATGCCCCAGGTTTTTCGGATCCTTCTTCGTGGGTCCCGGACCTGGTTTCTCGGAGTGTCCAGCTCCGTTGTGTCCGAAATTTCGTTTCGGACATCTTTCGTGTTCGGATCGGCGCGATCCGGAGTCGTTTCGGAGGCCCGGAGGCGTTCCGCGACTTTTTCCGCGTGTGTTTTCCGATTCCCGGCGTGGGTTTCGGCTTTTCCTTCGGAACCTCGTTGCGGGTGAACCGGGCCGTTCACTAGGGCGCGAGTGGTACCGTTGCGATCGGTGCGCTCCGAGGATCGCGAGGGTGTGATTTTCTATTTTTCTGGATTTTTCCGATTTTCTGGATTTTCCTATAAATAGCTTTTTCTCTCTCTCCCCCTCTCATTTCTCATTTCTCTCCCTCTCTCTTCTCACGCTCTCTCCTCTCTCCCTCTCTCTCCGGCGGCCGACGGGGCGGAGTATGGGTGAGGTGGGGACGGCGCGGGCGAGGCACGGGCGAGGATGGATGAGGATCGAGGCGGTGGAGGCGCGTAGAAGCTCGGCCGTGAGTTCGTGGAACGGCGAGGCTTCAACGGCGTTTTCTTCGTGGATCGGCGTCCACGGTGCGCGTAATCTTCGGTGGAGGTAGGGTGATGGACCCTCAGCCCGTGTACTTCCTTTCCCGCGAGTTTCGTAGGCCGTGGTGAGCCGATCGGGCTAAACGGGGCGTTTTGGGCAAAATGTGTGTTTTCGGGGTGTGAGCCGGATCTCCCGTTTTATGGTGTTTTTGGGCGATCCAGGGGTTTAGATGCATGCCTAGGGGCTTGGGGAAGGTTTCCCCTTTTGTTTCCCCTTCACCTAGGGGTGAACGGGGCGTGGCATGGCTTTTCCCGCGGTTTCCACCGTTTCCGGGTGCGGACTGAGAACGCGCTATACTCCAGTAGCGCGTTCTTGAATGTCGCGCTGCCCCGATAGGGCGCGTTCATCGGAGAAGATGAACAGTAAGGCGGTTTTGGGTCGCGCCTTACGGCCCCAGCGCGTTCTGGTTGTCGCGCTATAGGATCATAGCGCGACCTGGCCTGGTCGCGCTATGGTCATGTAGCGCGTTCGTGTTGAACGCGCTAGGCGCGTATAGCGCGTTCTGGCTGAACGCGCTATGCACATGTAGCGCGTTCTTGGAGGTGACCAGCCGGGCTGCCCGGGGCGGGCGGTCTGCGGCTGATCGTTCTCCCCTTAGGCCGTGTGTGCCTTGGACACCCAGTGGAGTTCCGTGACCGTGTTTTGGGGTGTCTGGAGGTTTCGTTTACCTCATTTTGCGTGCCCATGCGCTTAAGGGTCCGGGTGACCTTTTAGCGTCCGTTCGCATTGTGTTGGTCTCCGGTCGACCCGGTTGGGACCCAGTGGTCGACCTCCGGCCTTGTGAGTATCCTGGACACCCCGTGGGTTCTGTGTCCGCGTTTCTGGGGTGTCGGGAGGGACCGTGTTTCCTCGATTAGCGTGCCCATAGGTGTGGTGGGTCCGGGTGACCCCACGTGTTCCGGGCTCTTGTGTTACGCTTGACCGAGTCACCGTGTGTCGGTGTGTGTGCGGTGGGGTCTCCCCCGCATATCATGGGTTCCTTTGGAAGGCGGTTCCCGTGTGGGCCATGTGTTTGGCCTTGGACTGTGAGTCCAGTTGTCCGGCCTGGGGCTGGAGGTTTCCTGCTTGCTTCAAGATGGGAAATCGTCGTGGCGGCTTGCGTGCTGCCTTGGGAATCGTGCTTCTGTGTTTTCCGTGTGGCCCGTGTGAGTGGCCTTAGTCCCTGGCGTTCCCTTCCCGAGGGAGTGGTCTTGGCGACTTGTGTGTTGTCTCGGTACTTGTGCTACCGTGGTTTTAGACCTAGAGATTGGACTAGATTGACGGCCTTGTGCTGTTGCGTGCAACGGTCTTGACCCCGAGTCTTGTGACTC
This sequence comes from Amorphophallus konjac, assembly GCA_022559845.1. NCBI lineage: Eukaryota > Viridiplantae > Streptophyta > Magnoliopsida > Alismatales > Araceae > Amorphophallus > Amorphophallus konjac. The sequence continues at coordinate 380,013,663 of CM040126.1, read as the reverse complement.
AAGGACCGTTGGGTGTAGTGCGTCTAGAGGACTGTCCAGAGTCCAGTGGCTTAGCGCCACTTGAGTTTTCTCGACTCTAGTGCACGGTGCGTGCGTGGCCGTGGACTGTGAGTCCCGTTTCTTCTCCGACTGTGGTCACCGTGCGACGGGGCCGGTACGTGGGGTGGTCCCCGTACGTCGTCGGATTCGGACGTTGTTTTCCGTTGAGTTGAGAGTCTACTCCTTCAGTGACCCTCCACTAGTCGTAGCCTACCAGTACGCGTGTGCTGGTCGCACCAGGGAGTGGTGTACGGGCTTACCCTGAGGACGGTTAGACTGGTTTCCGTCGGGCCCCTCGTCGTAGCCAGAGTCCGGCTGCGGGGGAAAACCAGTCAGAGGGCCAGACCTAGGACGCGTGGTCTGTGTGTGCACACGTGGTTGGGGACTGTGGACGCACGTCGACGGGCGTGACCCCAGCTAGTCACTTGTTGTGGTTACTTGTACGGTGTTCGCGCCTCGGGTAGGACCTACCACGTCAGGCGGTTCACCTGCGGTGCGGTGTAAGACGTCAGGGGACGCTACCGGCTGTGCTTCTAGTGGGTGGTACTCCTGTCGAGTACGGAGTGACAGACTGTCAGTCTCTGTGTCTTTGACCTTCGGGTTTTTGGTCGTGTTGACCGGTGAGTTCTGTTGTTTCTTCTTGGCGCGTGTGTCGGTTCTTGCGCCGTGAGTCTAGCGCTAGTGGCTTTACCGAGGTTCCGTCTTGTGGTGCGGTACCCGCGATCGGATGGTCGGGGTTGCACCTTGGACAGCGTGTCCAGGTCGGCTGTGTCCGGGGGACAGGCCTCTACGGCGTGGTTGCCGTGTGTTCTTACTTCGGTAGGTGGTACTAGCGTGGTTCGGTAGCTTCGACTGTGTGATCGAAGTCTGCCTTCTGACAGTAGGAGTAGCTGTAGTGCCGAGTTTTTGACCGGCCACCGGTTTGCTGTTCCTGCTGTAGTTGTAGCTCTCCTTTCCGCTACCGCCGTTGTTTCCGGTTGGGGTTCCGCGGGATCCCTGCTGAGTCTCTGTTTTGGAGACTCATTCCCTGCTTTTCAGGTGTAGCGGTTCTTCCTCGTGGTTCGAGGGTGCGGAGCGGAGGTTCTCAGTTGCCAGCTTGCCGGGCCGAGTGTTCACTTGGCATGTGGTACGTTTTACTGCTTTAGACTGTACTTTCTGTTGGACTGGACTCTGTTGTAGCTGTGGTTGTTCTTTCTTTCAGCTTGTTGTTGTTGGTTGTCCTGCTTTATTTCCTATCTCTTTGTGCCTCCACACTCCTTTTAGCCCTTCCGAGCCCTCCCGGCTCGTGGGCGGCGGTGCGAGTCTCGGGTTATCGGGTCCTCCCGGTAATCGGATTCTCGGGTCGTTACAGGATAAGTCTTAACCGGCGGGATTATCATTCGAGGAGTCTGGAGGCCCAAATCAACCTAGATGTGCGCTCAGGATACATGGGAGGTTAGTAAGAAACCCCCCGTCCCCATGAACGGCAGATGCTATATGGGTGGTCACCAGGCATTAGAAATAAAAATACACTGAGCCCCAGAGTTTAAAAAAAGTGTGATACCCCGTACACATGATAGAAAGGGCAAAGTCCCCACAATAAACAAAAAATCAGGGTCATGTCTCCAAAAAGGGCAAAGTCGAGCTACTTAAGAACGATTTGTAAACAACCCTGATTCACGAACCATGCTGGTTGTTATAATAGGTGTCCTCCGCGTCAAAAAAAAAGAGAGAGACAAAAAATGAGAAATAATCAAAATCAAAAAAAAACAAACAAAAATAAAAAAACAACAACAAAAAGAGTAAAAAAAAGAATCAAAACATAAAAAGTAGAAAAATTACATTTTTACATGATTGCATCCGTGTGTTGCATTTCATCTTTTAATTCTTGTTTGCATTTGTATGCCTGTGTGTCGCATTCACCATTTCACTTTACCTTTCCTTCATTGATAAAGGCTTGGCCCCTTGGCTCGTTATCAAGGACAGCTCAAAACAAACACCTGCTGATTGAGCAAGGGGCCAAGTAAGAGAAGAAATTATAACTTGTTTGTTTAAGTGATGTGTGCCAGGATTTGAGAGAGCAAGAAAGAGGCAGAGAACAAAGAACCAAGCATTTTATTCCATTCTAAAAAAAATGGTTTACATCAAGTTCCACCCTCTCTCTCCGCATTACTCGTCTCGCCGCTCTCTCTGCGAGAAGCTCTAGAGGGTGTCGTTAAACCATGAGAAGCAGTATTCCTACTATCCTGTATTCCCCTTTCCATCTCCACACCCCGTCGTCGATCTACGGGGGCAGCAAAGAAGCTACTGACACGAAACCCACGCTCTCGTGCTCTACGGTAGCGTTCCTCACCATCCTTCAGCCATTGCTCGGCGAAACCGAGACTGGTCCGGAGTTCAAATAATTTGGCCTCCAGGGCCCTGTGGACACACTAAAATTCGAAAAGAATCGGTCTATTAGTTGATGGGGGTTAATTCGTTTATTTAGTGCGAGGGCGTGCCAGTCACCTAGGTGACGATTTATTCGGGCCTCATGGAAGCCCATGGTGCGCTCGATCTGACTTGGTCAGACAATTGTGTGGTTCACGTCGGGACCAAAGCCCGCCGTGCCATAAAGGCCACGGCGTTATTTACATCCCCCATACGGGGGAACACCCTTGATTGATTGCCGGGAATAAGGGCCCTACGACCTAAAATTCATGGTAATAAAGCGAGAACAAAGATCTCGGATCACGTTTAAACAAACCCGCGTTGGGGCGTAAAATGTTCATAGATATGTATATGTTGGTCACTCACGGACCATTTCGTGTTCGGACGGAAGTCCGCATTAGTAGCGTTGAAGACGACGATAAAATTGTACGGATGTCTGCCGTAGGTACGGCAAGTTTAATGTGGATGCGGGATCGGATCTTAGAAGAAGTGGGTAAAGTTGATGAACTATCGGCCCAAGATGTGCCCGGATCATGACCATGTCGGGGATTCCGAGGTCCACGTCCGATACCACGGGGCATCATTGCTTTTCTCTTCACGCACAGTCCGGGGGAGCTGTAATATCCCAGACCTTTCGGATCCTTCTTCGTGGGTCCCGGATCTGGTTTTCGGAGCGTCCGGCTCCGTTGTGTCCGAAATTTCGTTTCGGACATCTTTCGTGTTCGGATCGGCGTGATCCGGAGTCGTTTCGGAGGCCCGGAGGCGTTCCGCGACTTTTCCGCACGTGTTTTCCGATTCCCGGTGTGTGTTTCGGCTTTTTCTTCGGAAGCTCGCTGCGGGCGAACCGGGCGGTTCACCCGGGCACGAGTGGTACCGTTGCGATCGGTGCGTTCCGAGGATTCCGGAAATGTATTTTTCTAATTTTCGGTATTTTTTCGAAAAATCGGATTTTCCTATATAATCCCATTTCTTTTCTTTTTTCTTTTCTCCTTTCTCTTTCTTCTTCCTCTTCCTCCTTCCTTCCCCAACCGTGGCCGCCCTCCTCTCTCCCTCTCTCTCCCGTTCGAGCGCGGCGACCACCGTTTCGGCTGCAGACGGCGGCGGTGCGACGCGGCGAGGACGTGGGTGACATCGAGACGATCGTGCGGGCGTGCGGCAAGCGTGGGAAGCGTGGGGAGGCGAGGTTTCTAAAAGCGTTCTTCACGATTCGTGGGTGATTTGGCGGAGCATTCGCTCCATTGAGGTAGGGTGACGTTCCTTACCCTCTTGTCGATCTTTTCCGTGATTTATAGGCCGAGGGGAGGCCGAGAGGGGCTTATTTGAGCATGTTTGGGGTTTTTCCATGTTTTGGGGAGAGTCACCCGATCTATGGATTCGATGTATGGATTCGTGCTTTGATGGCCTAGAATCATGCTAGGGGTCCCCAGGGGTCTTCCCCTTTGATTTCCCCCTCTCCGGTGGAGGTATGGGGGCGTGAAGTGGTGTTTTTAGCCGTTCCCGGCCGTTCTCAGTTTTCCGGGATGATAGCGGTCCACCAGTAACCGCCTTCATCAGGTAGCGGTCAGGTGGGGACCGCCTTCATCAAGGTTTCGAGCGTTGGGGCTTGTGCTGTCGGCAGGCGGTCGCGGTCTCGCGACTGACCGCGACTGCTGGTGGCGGTCGGGGGGCGACTGCTTTCAGCCTGGGGTCCGGCACGGTCTTCGAGACAGGTTTTTGACCGTTGGAGTCTGGTCGTGGTCTCCAGGAGACCGCTATCAGGTGAAGGCGGTCTTCACGCGACCGCTTTCACGTTTCGCGCACCAGGGTGGTCGCGGTTCCAGGACGACCGCGACCAGGTGATAGCGGTCCTGGGTCGACCGCTACCACTGGAGGCGGTCCTCCGGTGACCGCGACTCCCCTTCTTTACCGATTTGAACCCCGGACGAGCTAGTCTCGATCCCTGTGCTGACCCGTAGTCCGACTGATGCGGGGC